>JASVEL010000441.1:0-727661 GCA_032618575.1 Nicotiana noctiflora
ACCTTCCACTGATACAATGTGACCAGAAATGCTACCGAACTCAGCCAGAACTCACATTTAGAAAATTTGGCATATAGCTGGTTATCTTTTAGAGTCTGAAGAACCACTCTGAGGTGCTGCTCGTGCTCTTCCTGGCTGCGGGAGTACACCAGGATGTCATCTATGAAGTCTATCACGAACAGATCTAAGTAAGGCCTGAATACTCGATTCATCAACTCCATGAATGCTGCTGGGGCATTGGTCAACCCGAAGGACATGACCAAGAACTCATAATGCCCATATCTAGAGCGAAAGGCCGTCTTAGGAATGTCAGCCGCCCTGATCTTCAGCTGATGGTAGCCTGACCTCAAGTCTATCTTAGAGAATACCCTCGCTCCCTGGAGCTGGTCAAACAAATCATCAATCCTCTGCAGTGGATATTTATTTTTGATAGTCACCTTGTTTAACTGCCGGTAATCAATACACATCCGCATCGAGCCATCCTTCTTCTTTACAAATAATACAGGTACTCCCCAGGGGGAAACACTGGGCCTGATAAAGCCCTTCTCAAGAAGGTCCTGCAACTGATCTTTCAACTCTTTTAGTTCCGGCGGGGCCATACGATAGGGTGGAATAGAGATGGGCTGAGTGCCCGGTGCCAGATCAATACAGAAATCAATATCCCTGTCGGGTGGCATGCCCGGCAGGTCTGAAGGAAAAACCTCCGGAAACTCCCGTACAATAGGGACCGACTCAACGGAAGGAACTTCTGCGCTGGAATCACGAACATAAGCCAAATAAGCTAGACACCCCTTCTCGACCATACGTCGAGCCTTAACGTAGGAAATAACAATGCGAACGGAGTGGCTTGAGGTACCCTTCCACTCTAATCGGGGTGATTCTGGCAGGGCTAAGGTGACAATCTTAGCATGACAATCAAGAATAGCATGATATGGGGACAACCAGTCCATCCCCAATATGACATCAAAATCTACCATATCCAAAAGCAACAGATCAACACGGGTCTCAAGACCCCCAAATATAACTACGCACGAACGATGCACCCGATCGACTACAATAGAGTCACCCACTGGCGTAGCCACATAAACTGGAATATCCAGAGCATAGCTGGGCACAACCAAATACGGTGCGAAGTAGGAAGACACATAGGAATATGTAGATCCAGGGTCAAATAATACTGAAGCACCTCTGCCACACACAAGAATAGTACCTGTAATCACGGCATCTGATGCCTCTGCCTCTGGCCTGGCCGGTAAAGCATAGAATCGGGGATCTGCACCTCCCCTCTGAGCTGCGTCTCTAGGACGACCATCAACTGGCTGACCTCTACCTCTCGCTGGCCGGTCTCCACCTCTACGGTCTCGACCTCCACCTCTATAATCTCTACCCCCGCCTCTCGGCCGGCCGGGCAGGCCGAGGGTCGACCGGGGCTCGAATCATGGACGAGGACCTCGCCGCCGAGAGTTGCCCGCCGCTATAGGGCAATTCCCGATAAAATGACTCGGGTCACCACAACCGTAAGCAACTCTTAGACCGATAGGGCTGCCGGCCCCGACGACCCGAATGGCCTCCACGAACACTCGGAAGAGGCTGAGCATTAATAGGAGACTGGTCCGAATAATGCCCCCGAGAACCACGATCACCCGATCCACCCCGTGAAGCCTGAAGGGCGGAATGAAAAGGCCCGGAAGACCGGCCTCTATCAAAGGATTCTCTCCCACCGAGGAAGGACCACCAAACCTACCTCGAATGACGAGGCCTCTTATCTCGAAGAATAACCGCCTCCCCTAGCAAGCGCCATCTCCCCGTGCGCGCCGCATTGGTCGCCTCCCGAAATGATATGTCACTCCCCACGCCCATAGCCATCTCGAGTCTAATCGGCTGATTAAGCCCATCTATAAACCTCTGCGGACCCTCTCCCGCTCCGTGGGAAGTATCACCACCGCATGACGAGCCAAGTCGATAAATCTCGTCTCATACTGTGTAACTGTCATAGTGCCCTGATGGAGGCGCTCAAACTGCCTCCGAAGTACATCCCTCCGAGTAGCAGGGAGAAACTTCTCCATAAATAGTTCCGCAAACTGGTCCCATGATAAAGCTGGGGACCCTGCTGGTCGAGTCAGGCAACAATCTCTCCACCAAGTCTTGGCGGATCCTGCAAGTCTGAAGGTACAGAAGTCAACTCCGTTTGTCTCCACAATCCCCATAGTCTTGAGAATCTCATGGCAACTCAATAAGAAGTCCTGAGGATCCTCTGATGCGGCTCCACCGAACGTAGTGGTAAATAGCTTGGAGAACCGATCAAGCCTCCATAACGAATCGAAGTCATGGCCGTTCCATCACCGGCATGAGCCGTGGTACTCGACCGAGTGGCCACACCGGCCGAATCATCGGTGCTCGAGTCGAGGAGCCACCGCTCCGAGTACGAGCACAGAGTTCGGGCCCCTCCTCCGACCGAGAAGTGGTCAGGGCAACCGATAATAAACCCGCCCTGGCAATGTCGTCCATGAATCCCGCTATTCTCGACCAAAGCATCCCGAGATCCGGGAAACAAAGCCTCTCCCGGGACCTGAGCCGGGCCCACCGGAGCCGCCGGAACCGGAACCTCCTCGTCAATCTCAATACGAGGCTCCACCTCTCGAGTAGCTGCCCGGGGCCGAGCTCTACCCCCACCACGGCCTCTCGATACGGCTCGGCCCCTCGCCCTCACGGAGCCGCCCGGGCTCGGCCGTCGGTCGGCCGGACGAAGGCGCGTGTCCTTACCATCCGCGAAAGGACGTAATAGAAATTCATCCGCAATTGAGGAACAAGTCGCACGACAAGAAAGAACAAACGAGAGACTCTTTCCTAACTCAATAGACTCGGAGGACAAGTACGGACGTCTCCGTACCTACCTCTCAAACTCTACTAAGCTTGTTCGTGAGCGGTGAGACCTATGTAACCTAGAGCTCTGATACCAACTTGTCACGACCCGGATTTTTCCCCAACATCGGGATCGTGATGGCGCCTACTCGTGGTAGCTAGGCAAGCCACCGTATTCATACTATCCTGTTTTTAACACAATTTTAATTAAATAAATGCGGAATGCTTTATCAAAATGGAAATAACAATTCACAAGGTGAAAATCATACTAAAATCCTCTACCCAAGACGTGGAGTCACCAACTCACAAACTACTATGGAATACTACACATAAAAGTCTGAAAGAAATATAACACAATTCTGTTTGTCTCGGAACAAAGAGACTCCACCTAATAACATAAATAAAGAGAGAGACGCCGGGCCTGCGGACGTCTGCAAGCTACCTCGGTCTCAAATATGATCAACTCCCACGCAATCTATTTACTCCTGCTGCTGCTCCTGATCGTAACCTGGACCTGTGCAAAAACGCACAGAAGTGTAGCATCAGCACAACCGACCCCATGTGTTGGTAAGTGCCTGGCCTATCCCGGCGAAGTAGTGACAAGCCTAGGACCAGACACTCACATAAACCCGTGCAATTCAATATATATATATATATATGTGTACCACAAAATAACAAGAAATAATCAAGTATTAACACAATAAGGAATACCTTAAAGAATTCAACAATTAATCACAGTTAATAATTTCACAAGGAAAAACAAAGTATAATGTAAACACAAGTAATATCACTTCAAGAAATAGCAAGCAATTGCACGGCATCACCCTTCGTGCTTTTACTCTCATCCTCACATCCATAGTACGGCATGATCCTTCGTACATGGTTCAATAACACCCTTCGTGCTTTTACTCTCATCCTCACATCCATAGTACGGCATGATCCTTCGTACATGGTTCAATAACAGGGCACGGCATGATCCTTCGTGCATAATCAATAAATAAACATGGCACCGCATTAACCTTCGTGCATAAATAAATAAACATGGCACGGCATCACCCTTCGTGCATTATCACTCTTCCTCACCCAAATAACAATCACAGTTAAGGGCAAAGAAAGAAACAATAATTCATAAACCGTCCCATCAAGGGCAATCAATAATTATCTTCACAACAAGTCCCAACAAGGGAGAACAATAACAATTCATCTGTAATATATCTCAAAATAATCATTTTCCAACGACTCACGGTCATACTAGACGCCAGTGTATGGATGCTCGTCACCACAGCCCATACACCGCACTCGATCACATAACACATAACACATAATCCTATTCCCTCAAGTTAGGATAGAACAAACACTTACCTCGAATGCTTATGAACAATTCAATCCGTGGAAATGTCTTTTCTTTCAATTTGGCTCCAATCCAACCGTATCTATACACAATTGATTTAATATCATCAATTCTACTCAACAAACTAATTCTTAAGACCAAATACAACTTTTACAACATTCTGCCCGGAATAGTGAATTTCAACCCCGGGCCCACATGGTCGGAACTCGGGGTTAGGACCAAAATCCGGTTACCCATCCCCCCACGAGTTCATGTATATGATTTGTTTCAAAATCGGACCTCAATTCGAGGTCCAATTCCCCAATTTATGAAAAACCCTATTTTCTAACAAAAACAAGAATTCTACCATGAAAATCATTGATTTCTTATGAAAAACATGTTTAATGATGTTAGGAATTGAAAGAATTAAGTAAAAAGTGACTTACAATCGTTTTGATGAAGAAGAAATCCTTGAAGAATCGCAAATGGGTGTTTTGGTTTTGTAAAATGTGAAGAAATGACCGAAATTCGTGTTTTTCAGGTCTCTGTGTTCGCATTTGCGAACATGGGTTCGCAATTGCGAACCCCGACCAATTTCTGGAGTTTGAAAAATAAGCTAAGGGTGGGAAGTTCGCATTTGCGAACTTTTCGCAATTGCGAACTAAGTTCGCATTTGCGAACATAGGCTGTTTAAGGCAGTGTTCGCATTTGCGAACAATGGTTCGCATTTGCGAACCAAGGCAGTATTGGGAATGTTCGCATTTGCGAACTTTTGTTCGCATTTGCGAACATAGGTAGGCACTGGGGACCTTCGCAAATGCGAACAATTGTTCGTATTTGCGAACAAGGCTGGGTCAATGGGGCTTCGCATTTGCGATCAGGGTTCGCATTTGCGAGCCTTGCCTTGTAAAGCCAACAGTTGGGTGAAAAACCAGCAGTTCAAAAATTCAGAATTTCATCCAACGGCCTATCAAATCTTTCCCCGAGCCCCCCCGGCTCCAAACCAAACATGTACATAACCTCAAAAACACATTATGAACTTGTTCGTGCGATCACATCGCCAATATCACTTCGTTTTAATCAAATCAAGCCTCAAATGCATGATTTTCATACCTTTAGTTTTCAAAACTTTCAAACTTGGGACTCAAGGTCCAAAACATCTCAAACGACATCCAAATGTCACCAAACTTTACGGAAATCACATATATAATATTTAAGACTTGTACCGGGCGTCGGAACCAAAATATGAGCCCGATACCAAGGTCAATTAATTTATTTCCTTTAATAATTACATCAAAAACAATTTCACATAAAAATTCATAACTTGGGCTCTAGGCCTCGGAATTCGACTCCGGACGCATGTCCAAGTCCCATATTTTCCTACGGACCTCTCGGGACCATCCAATCTCGGTCCGGATCCGTTTACCAAAAATGTTGACCGAAGTCAACCATATCAATATTAATATCATTTTTATCCAAATTTCTCATAGAATTCATATTTTCTATCACAAAATCTTTCCGGCTACATGCTCGGATCGTGCACGTAAATCGAGGCAACATAGAATGAGGTTTTCAAGGCCTCGAGAAGCTCGAAATGATTAATAAAATAAGTGATGACCCTTTGGGTCGTCACAAAAAGAAAAAAAATGTGTGTCAAAGAACATGAGAAACTATAAACTTCGGGCCCAGGAGCATGGGTACGTAGCGAATTTATTACTCCATCTATTTGATATTATTTGAGGCAGTTTGATTCGGCACGGAGTTTAACAAAAAAGAAGAATTGTTTTGAAATTTGTGATCTAAAAGATTAAGGGGTAAAAGGTTTGTGGGTCCATGTCATTAGTGTCGTTATAAAAGCTTCTCATTAAGGGCAAAAACGAAAAAATAAAGAGTTTAAAGTTGAATTACTGCAAAATTAAAAATATGTCATTTATTTTGGAACATGCTTAAATGGAAAGTAACTCATTTAATATAAAACATAGGGAGTAATTAAAAAGCGAAATAATGGATAATTTTTAAAAGGGAATTGCAGGGATTCGAACCACCTACCTCGCAGATGGACGTGCACTTCTCTACCATTATAATGTTCACTTGAGAATGGGTTCACCCATTCAAAGCCGAAGTATTTTGTGCTGAAATTTACTAGTGCTATACAAGGTTTAGGGAGAGGAGGATGGGTTCACGTGAACCCACCCCTCCTATGTAAATCCGCCCTTGATTCTTCACTCAAGAAAAATATTTTAAAACAAGTTAGTAGTGATAAGGAGAAGAGAGAGAAGCTGTGGTGCTTTAAACTAGAATCATGACTCCCCATTAAAAGAAAGGGATCGCTCTACTATGTACTAACTTTCTATGCTAATCACATGACTTACTACTAGATTTGTGCTCTAACTGTCGATCTTCGTGTTTAACCAAATATTGTGTAACTTGGTCAAAATTCATTTTAAGAAGTACTCGGGCTATTGACAATCAAGAATTCTATATTTACTTAGTGATAAGAAAAGAAATTTGAATATGAGGTAGCTAAAATAGTCAATAGTAAGCAAAAGATAGTAATTATTTTCCAATAATAATCAGAATGTGTATGTACAATGGAGATCTCTCTCCCTTTATAGGAGTCTATAAATAAAACGTCTTTCCCATTTTATGGCCGAATCATTATGAGCATTAATGATATTAATTAAATGTTATAATTGGTAATCGTAATTGTTCAGGAAGATTCTGTAACTTTCATGATCATTCATGCTCAATAATTGATAATTCATGAATCTTTCCTTTTTAAAGTCTTGATTCATTCCGCCTGTACCTCTTTATATAACTATTTGAACTTGAGTGACTATATCTTCTCCTCTCGTAGGTGATTTGATCGTATCTATTACGATCCGTATCTCTTTTAATGCATCTCTCTAGTTTTCACTTTCTTACTGATCCAATTGTCTTGTCTTATCAGCCACTCATATAAATTCACGTGTAATATTTATTTTTATCAATATAGATAGTCTCCCTACTTGCTGAATATTCTGTTATTGAATATTTGGGAAGTGATATGTATTTATGGCGGGAATTTTTGCCCTTGTTTTCCATGTATCATTATGTCTTGTCCAGAGCCAACGCATTGTATGTCACTTTCATTTAATGCATGTGCCACGTGGCCTTCGTTAATTGGGTATGCAACTCTTTATCAATTTTAAGGTTTTTTTGCGAGCTGCATCAATCATGAAGTTATTGTTTCATCATGATGTTTCCTTCATGACCCCCTTTAATGACATTTGCTTCTTCATATAAATACCTCATTTGCCTTTATTTTTATGAAAAAGTTTCTACTGTGTTCTTTGTTTTCTATAGTTCTCGTTCTTCATCACGTTTTACTTTCTCATACAACAGTGTCTTCTTCAAATTCCGATCCTCTTAAAGTTGTTATAGTGGATGAACTTCCCCCTTCGTTTGCTCCCACTAGAATTAGAAGAGGTGGCAAGTTGCATAGTTTAGGATCTATTTCTATCCGTGGTTCTTCTTCACAACCAGTATCACTATCCCATCATCTTCTAGAACTAGGCCTTCTTCTTCACATAGATATTCTGTTAGAAGTAGGGATTCTAGTAAACCACTTCGTGAACCCACTGTTGATGAGATTATTAAGGATGAACTTTCCTTCTTTACTGATTGAGAATCAATTAGAATTCAAGTCACTTCCATGACTTCTCATAATTGTACTGATGTTTACCCTTCCCAGATTACCGAGGGTTTGATTTTCCTTGTTCGGAGAGACTATCACTGGAAATATGATTTCCCAATTTTAGTTCTTAATGCAAAGCAAATGATCACCTTATTTAATGTTGGTTATTCTTTTGTGTACACATTTCCCTTTACATTTGGTTTTAGGCCACCTATTGACTCAGTTATCAGAGAGATTTATCGTTTCTTCAATGTTTGTTTAGGACAGATTGGTCCTATTGTGTGGAGGGATATGGCATGCCTTATATACTTGTCAAACTTGGCTTCTTTACCCTTCACCTTTTATCATCAAATTCATCTTTACTCCCCCAAGTAATTTTGTTCTGGGGTGTTTACTCTCGTGGCCAGGAGTATGGGGGTTTTAGTGAGTCTTGAAGATGACAAGGACCATGGTTGGTATGCTTGATTCATTGCTGCTCCCATAAGTGGGTTAGTGGGAGAAGAGAACATTCTTTTAATTCCTAGAAAAGTGGAACTTTGAACGTAAGTTTCTTTTTATATTTTCTATCATCTTCTTTTTGTGAAGAACTTTCAATCTCATAGCAGTTTTCTTTTTCTTTTTCAGCAACCATGGGAGCTATTGAGGAAGTCTCAGATTTCCATAGTTGGTTAGAAATATTTTAATCATTGCTTTTATGGAAGATAGGTCCTGGATATACCTTTCTAGCAGGTTTGGATGGAAAGTGAAGACTCATGGTATTCTTATCTTCCCCTTTCTTCCTTGCTTTTATACTTACTTTGGAACTTATTAGCCTTTTTCTTTACTAGGGTTTCCCATTCAGGGTGTGAGTGCCGCATTCATTACTGCTTTGATATTTTCTCCGTCAATGGCTGATGAGATAATCTTGAGTTCTTCACTATAATGAAAAGTTGATAGATCACATAGTTTTGAGAGTGAAGAAGAGCGGGACGACAACTCGTTGGTTTGTAAGTCTCGACCTAGGAGATGTATCATTTCAGATGGAGAAGCTACTCCTTCCAGTTCTGCTCCCATGCATGATCCTGAAGAAGATACTTTAGTAAGTTTTGATGATAAGATGCTTACCGCACCCCGTGGCTCTATTGACCAACTATTTTCTCGTGGATTTGATAACTACTTTGGCTTTATTTCTAAGGAAACGCCTCTTGCTTCTTTTCCCATTCTGCTTTAGTTAACCCTCAGTTTCCCGCACTTGTTTCAACTGCCAGTACTCCACCCGTGGTTATTTTGACTCCCTCAATTGTCCCTACTATTACAACTTCTCATGATGAAGTTGGTTCCTCTAGTAAGGTAATTAAAAAGGTTACCATTGAGGTTCTTGAGGATGGTAATCTTCTAAAGAAATCCGGCCAAGCTGATGTATGACTACAACCATTTATTGGCCCAGTTGAGAATTCAAAATTGGAAGACACAATTCTTTAACAAGGATGAATGATATCGTACATTCAACGTTAAAGGTATAAGCTTAGCTTTTTATTTTTCACGTGATTTCCATTTCATTGATATCACATTTTTCTTTTCATTGTGTAGATCAACCTCATCGACATGGAGATGATAAAGAGGATCATCCACACATAGCAGTTAATGAATGATTATCACACCGATGCAAACAATTGGAAGGAGCATTTCGATGGTCTTCAACTTGAGAAAGAAGTCTTAGAGGAAAAAACGTGTACATTGGAGCAATAGGTGAAAGTAATAGCACCTGAGTTGGTAGTTAAGAAAACATATCTAATCAAGCGGGCAAAGATAAACCATCTCGAGTCTTTAGTTGCTGAGCAACTTTCTATAGCTACTGAAGAAATTAGGGGTATAAAGGAACTATTGAACTAGAAATAAGTTTATGCTGGGGAGCTTGTTTAATCGCTCACCCAAGCTCAAGAATATCTATGAGAATCTTCTAGTAGATTTATATTTTTGGAGAGTTCACTTGCCGCCCCCATATATGCTTCTTGTAATGCTTCCTTAAATGGGAAGGAAGATCCAAGAGGCGAGATTAAGTAGTGGGAAAGATATTATGAAACCTTTGAAGATAAGGTCATTGTTGAAGTTAGTTGGGCTTTCTTGAACACATGCCTCGACACTTTAATGGAGGCAAGCCGAGAAGGATTTGACTAAGCTGTCGAGATTGCAAAGATTAATGAAGCTATTGAGAAAACTAAACAGAGTCAAAGCTTTTCTGCACTTGCGGTTGGCATTCCTAAAGGTGATGAATTTTCTCCTGGTAAAGCTTCTGTGCAATCTCTTTCCGCTCAAGTTGTTCCTCCTGCTATTGATGATGCCATTCTTTATCCTACTGGTTTAGATTTTTCCCCAGAGTGAAAGTTTGAAAAGCTTGAAGTGTTGTTTCATTTTTATTGGTGGAATGTTTAGAAGTTTACCCCTGGTCATATTGGGGTGGGGGTTAGTAATGTTTGAGGTTTTTACCGTTTAGTATCAAGTTATTAGGTTGGAACAAAGTTTATACTTAGTTTTAACCAAATTTATAATATTACTGAGTTTTTGTCTAACTCTTATAATACCTATTTGGAGTTTCTGTTATACTCTCTTATCATTTTACCCTTGCCTAATTTCGGGGTTTGAAGACATATGTTTGCCTTATATTTATAAGTTTTGGCTTTATTGTCCGCCTGTTTGGGATGCTTCATGTCTCTTTTGAATAAGAACAAATTATAAAAGAGAGCCCTTTTATATACGACACTTAATGCAGAAGAAGATTCACCTTCATATTAGTGTAAAGATACGAAAAATGAAGTAGGAACATACATATTTCTTAGAATAACTTGACGAAGTTTTTCATTCTTTATACTTTCAAACCGTATACTTTACATGTATTCGAATAACGTCTACAACTCTTTCATAACTGTTTTCTTTATAACAAGTTTTATAAGATTCAAGGGTATATTTTGCAACCCACGACTAAATATTTCCTTTAACCTAGATACTCATAAGATTTTGTAATATACATCTGCGAGTGTATACTACATCATAGGTTTTTGAATCTGGCTTTAATTTTTGGCTCTTAATTTGCTTGATCTTAACTTTCAATTTGTTGGGTAGATTGCCTCAGGCTTGACCTGAATTTTGACTTTTCTAGTATTGTTCGCCTTCCATATATATATATATATATATATATATATATATATATATATATATATATATATATGAGAGAGAGAGAGAGAGAGAGTGTGTGTGTGACGACCCAAAGGGTCATCACCTATTTTCCTCACTTGTTCCGCACTTTCGAGGCCTTGAAAACCTCATTTTGTGTTGCCTCGATTTATGTGCATGATCCGGGCATGTAGCCGGAAAGTTTTTGTGATAGAATATGTTAATTCTATGAGAAAATTTAAGAAAAATGATATTAATATTGATATAGTTGACTTCGATCAACATTTTTGGTAAACAGACCCGGACCCAAGATCGAACGGTCCCGGAAGGTCCGTAGGAAAATATGGGACTTGGATATGCGTCCGGAGTCGAATTCTGAGGCATAGAGCCCAAGTTATAAATTTTTCTGTGAAATTATTTTTGCTGTAATTATTAAAGGAAAATTATTTAAATGACCTTGGTATCGGGCTTGTATTTTGGTTCCAACGCCCGATACAAGTCTTAAATATTATATATGTGCTCTCTGCAAAGTTTGGTGACATTTACATGTCGTTTGATATGTTTTGAACCTTGAGTTCCAAATTTGAAAGTTATGAAACTAAAAAGGGTGATAAACATGAATTTGAGGCTTGGTTTGATGAAAACGAATTTATATTGGCGATGTGATCGCACGAGCAAGTTTGTAATGTGTTTTTGATGTTCTGTACATGTTTGGTTTGGAGCCCGAGGGGCTCGGGTAAAGATTTGATAGGCCGTTGGTTCACCCAGCTGGTTTCTCCGCAAATGCGAAGAAATCCTCGAAATTGCGAAGGGGGCAGACCAAGGCTGTGTTCGCAAATGCGAATCCTTGATCGCAATTGCGAAGAAGGCTCTGTAACGCTTGGGTTCGGAAATGCGAACCAAACCTCGCAAATGCGAGGCCTTCAGTAATCCGCCTGGGTTCGCAAATGCGAACATATTGTCGCAAATGCGAAGCCCCAGTGTCCCAGCCCAGTTCGCAAATGCAAACTCTTTCTCGCAATTGCGAGAGCCTCGGACCCAAAACCTGTAGTGTTCGCAATTGCGAACAAATGTTCGCAATTGCGATATCCGCAGCTGTGCAATTTTATACTTAAACGAATTTTTAAGCTCTTTTCTTCATTCTTTCAAAAACCCACCCACCACACACGAACCCTCAAGAGCAAATTCACTTCAAAGCAATTGTAAGTGACTTTTTACTCAATTCTTTCAATTCCTAACAACATTAAACATGTTTTTCAATAGAAATCAAAGGTTTTCATGGTAGAAATTCTTGTTTTTGGGAAGAACATAGGGTTTTCATGAATTGGGTAATTGGACCTCGAATTGAGGTCCGATTTTGAAACAAATCATATATTTGAACTCGTGGGGGAATGGGTAACCGGATTTTGGTTCGAACCCCGAGTTCCGACCACGTGGGGCTAGGGGCGTTTTGCGAAATTTTGGGGTAAACTTTGAGAAAATCATTTTTAAGCATTAAAACTAAGTTATTTAGTATTTATTAATGTAATGGAATCAATTGTGCCTAGATTCGAGCTAGTTGAAAACGGAAATTCGGGGAAAAGCTATAGTTGAAGGATAATTTGGACTTCAAGGCTAGAGGTAAGTGTTTGTTCTATCCTAGCTTGTGGGAATAGGATTTTGTGCTATGTGCTATGTGATCGAGTGCAGTGTATGGGCTGTGGTGACGAGCATCCATACACTGGCGTTTAGCATGACCGTAAGTCGTTCTGGATACTTATTATGAGATATTTTAAAGATGAATTGTGGAACCCTTGCCGGGTTGTGGGATTGTACATTGTTTTCCCTTGCCGGGACTTATTGTGAAGTGAGATATTGTTTTCCCTTGCCGGGACCTTGTTATGATAGTTGTTGTGTCCCTTGCCGAGACGGTTCATGATTATTTGTTTTCATTCTTTGCCCTTAACTATGATTGTTATTTGGATGAGGAAGAGTGATAATGCACTAAGGGTGATGCGGTCCCGTATTTTACTATTTTTTCACGAAGGTTAATGTCGTGCCTTATTACTGATTATGCACGAAGCTTAATGGCGTGCCTTGTTATTGATTATGTACGAAGGATCATGCCGTGCCTTATGATATTGATAATGCACGAAAGGTAATGCCGTGCCTTGCTATTGAACCATGCACGAAGGATCATGCCGTGCCATGGATGTGAGGATGAGAGTAAAAGCACGAAGGGTGATGTCGTGCACTTTATTTGCTTATTTGGTAAGGATGAGAGTGAAAGCACGAAGGGTGATACCGTGCAACTATTTGCTATTCCTTGTTTGATATTAACTGTTTCCATTATACTTTGGTTTCTTTTGTTGATTTAATAATTGTTGTTAAATGTGGAGCTTCCCTCTTATGATATTTCTTGTTGGATTTGTTTACTTGATATCTCTGGTTATCTTGTGGTGTACATAAGTATATAGAACTGCACAGGTTTATGTGGGTGTCTGGTCCTAGGCTTATCACTACTTCGCCGGGATAGGCCAGGCACTTACCAGCACATGGGGTCAGATTGTGCTGATACTGCACTTCTGTGCGTTTTTGCACATGTCTAGGTTTTGATCATGAGCAGCAGCAGTAGAGCCTTGCGTGGGAGTTGATCATTTCGAGACCGAGGTAGCTTGCAGGCATCCGCAGTCTCGGCGTCTCTTCCACTTATTTATATTATTTGTTGTCTCATTGTTCCGAGACAAACAGATTATGTTATTTTCCTTCAGACCTTTATGTGTAGTATTCAGTAGTAGTTCGTGAGTTGGTGACTCCACGTCTTGGGTAGAGGATTTCAGTAGTGTTTTACCTTGGTACTGCTTATTTCTATTTTGATAAGTCTTCCGCATTTATTTAATTAATGTTATGGTTCTTGTTGATAAAATTGAGTATGAAATATTGGTAAAAACAGGATAATGTTGAATATAGTGGCTTGCCTAGCTACCACGAGTAGGCGCCATCACGATCCCGATGTTGGGGGAAAATCCGGGTCGTGACAAGTTGGTATCAGAGCTCTAGGTTACATAGGTCTCACCACTCACGAACAAGCTTAGTAGAGTTTGAGAGGTAGGTACGGAGACGTCCGTACTTGTCCTCCAGAGTCTATTGAGTTAGGAAAGAGTCTCTCATTTGTTCCTTCTTGTCGTGCGATTTGTTCCTCAATACTGAATGAATTTCTACTCTGTCCTTTCGCAGATGGTGAGGACACGCGCTTCGTCATCCGCTGACCAGCAGCCTGAGCCCCAGGCAGCTCCCGTGAGGGGCAGGGGCCGAGGCCGTATCGTAGGCCGTGGTAGGGGCAGAGCTCAGCCCCCAGCAGCTATTCCAGAGGTGGAGCCTCATATTGAGACCGGCGAGGAGGTTCCAGTCCCAGCAGCTCCAGTGGGACCCAACTCAGGTCCCAGGAGAGGCTTTATTTACCCCGGATCTTCGGGAGGCGTTGGTCAGGATAGCAGGATTTATGGATAGCATTGCCAGAGCAGGCTTATTATCAGTTGCACCAGCCGCTTCTCAGGCTGGAGGAGGGGCCCAGACTCCTCTTGCTCGTACTCCGGAGCTAGTAGCTCCTCAGCCTCAAGCACCAGTGGTTTAGCCAGCTGTGGCCACTCAGTCAGGTACCGCAACTCAGGCTGGAGATGGAGCGGCCATGACTTCTAATTCTTTATGGAGACTTGATCGATTCTCCAAGCTGTTTACCACTACCTTTAGCGGTTCCACATCAGAGGATCCTCAGGCTTTCTTATTCAGTTTCCATGCGATTCTCAAGACTATGGGGATAGTGGAGTCCAATGGAGTTGAATTCTGTACATTGAGGCGTTCAGGATCCGCCAAGACTTGGTGGAGATATTATTGCTTGACTCGACCAGTAGGGTCCCCGGATTTATCATGGGATCAATTTGCAGAGTTATTTATGGAGAAATTTCTCCCTGTTACTCAGCGGGATGCACTTCGGAGGCAGTTTGAGCACCTCAAGAAGGGTACTATGACTGTCACTCAGTATGAGGCGACATTTGTTGACCTGGCGCGTCATGCGATGGTGATACTCCCCAAAGAGCGGGAGAGGGTTCCTAGGTTTATAGATGGGCTTAACCAGCCGATTGGACTTCAGATGGCTATGAGATTGGGGAGTGATATATCTTTTTAGGAGGTAGCTAATACAGCTTGTATAGTTCAGATGGCTCTTGCTCGGGGAGGTGGTTATCCTTCAGACAAGAGGCCTCGTCATTTTGGCGGATTTAGTGGTTCTTCTTCTGGAGGCAGGGAATCTTTTGATAGGGGCCAGTCTTCCAGGCCTTTTCATTCCGCCCTTCAGGCTTCACAGGGTGGACCAGGTGATCGTGGGTTTCGTGGGCAGTATTCAGATCAGCCTCCTATTAGTGCTCAGCCTCTTCAGAGTGTTCATGGGGGCCATTCAGGTCGTCAGGGCCAGGAGCCCCATTAGCCTAAAAGTCGCTACGGTTGTGGTGACCTAGGTCATCTTGTCAGGTTTTGTCCTCGAGCGGCGGGCAACACTCAGCAGCGGGGTCCTCGTCCCATGATTCATGACCCAGCTGACCCTCAGCCTGCCCAGCCAGCCAGAGGTGGGGGTAGAGATCGTAGAGGTGGAGGTCGAGACCGTAGAGGTGGAGACCGTCCAGTCAGGGGTAGAGGTCAGCCAGTTTATGACCGTCCTAGAGATGTAGCTTAGAGGCGAGGTGCTGATCCCCGATTTTAGGCTTTACCAGCCAGGCCAGAGGCAGAGGCATCAGATGCCGTGATTACAGGTACCATTCTTGTTTGTGACAGAGGTGCTTCAGTATTATTTGACCCTAGGTCTACATATTCATATGTGTATTCCTACTTTGCACCATATTTGGCCGTGCCAAGCTATGCTCTAGATATCCCAATTTATGTGTCTACACCAGTGGGTGACTCCATTGTAGTCGACCGGGTGCATCGTTCGTGCGTAGTCATATTCGGGGGTCTTGAGACCCGTGTTGATATGTTGTTATTAGACATGGTGGATTTTGATGTCATATTGGGGATGGACTGGTTGTCCCCATACCATGCTATCCTAGATTGTCATGCCAAGACTGTGACCTTGGCCTTGCCATAATCACCCCGACTAGAGTGGAAAGGTACCTCAAGCCACTCCGTTCGCACTGTTATTTCCTATGTTAAGGCTCGACGCATGGTCGAGAAGGGGTGTCTAGCTTATCTGGCTTATTTTCGTGATTCCAGCGCAGAGGTTCCTTCTATTGAGTCGGTCCCTATTCTACGGGATTTTCCTGAGGTTTTCCCTTCAGACCTGCTGGGCATGCCACCCGACAGGGATATTGATTTCTGTATTGATCTGGCACCGGGCACTCAGCCCATCTCTATTCCACCCTACCGTATGGCCCCGCCGGAGTAAAAGGAGTTTAAGGATCAGTTGAAAGACCTTCTAGAAAAGGGCTTTATCAGGCCCAGTGTTTCCCCCTGGGGAGCACTTGTGTTATTTGTGAAGAAAAAGGATGGCTCGATGCGGATGTGTATTGATTACCAACAATTGAACAAAGTGACGATAAAGAACAAGTATCCACTATTGAGGATCGATGATTTATTTGACCAGCTCTAGGGAGCGAGGGTGTTCTCAAAAATAGACTTGAGGTCAGGCTACCATCAGCTGAAGATCAGGGCGGCTTACATTCCTAAGACAGCTTTTCGCACTAGATATAGGAATTATGAATTCTTGGTCATGTCCTTCGGGTTGACCAATGCCCCAGCAGCATTCATGGAGTTGATGAATCGGGTATTCAGGCCTTACTTAGATCTGTTCGTGATAGTCTTTATAGATGACATCCTGGTATACTCCCGCAGCCAGGAAGAGTACGAGCAGTACCTCAGAGTGGTTCTTCAGACTCTGAAGGATAATTAGCTATGTGCCAAATTTTCAAAATGTGAGTTATGGTTGAGTTCGGTGGCATTTTCGGGTCACATTGTATCAGTGGAAGGTATTCAGGTAGACCCAAAGAAGATTGAGGCAGTCCAGAATTGGCCTCGACCAGCTTCAGTGACTGAGATCCGGAGTTTCTTGGGATTAGCAGGTTACTACCGTCGATTTGTAGAGGGTTTTCTTCTATTGCAGCCCCGATGACCAGGTTGACCCAAAAGGGTGTCCAGTTCCAGTGGTCAGAGGAGTGTGAGACGAGCTTTCGGAAGCTCAAGACAGCTTTGACCACCGCACCAGTGCTGATACTACCTACGGGTGCAGGGCCTTATACAGTTTAGAGTGATGCATCACGTACAGGGCTTGTAGCAGTATTGATGCAGGATGGTAAGGTTATTGCTTATGCTTCGAGGTAGTTGAAAATACATGAGAAGAATTATCCAGTTCATGATCTTGAGTTGGCAGCAGTGGTTCATGCCTTAAAGATCTAGAGGCACTATCTATATGGTGTGGCGTGTGAGGTGTACATGGATCACAAAAGCCTACAGTACTTGTTCAAGCAAAAGGAGTTGAATTTACGACAGCGGAGATGGTTAGAGTTGTTGAAGGACTATGATGTCACTATCCTATATCACCCAGGTAAGGCCAATGTGGTGGCCGATGCATTGAGTAGAAAGTCTGCCAACATGGGTAGTCTCGCATTCATTCCGGTCAGTTAGAGACCATTTGCTCTAGATGTCCAGGCCTTAGCCAACCAGTTTGTGAGACTAGACATTTCTGAGCCTAGCAGGGTGTTAGCCTGCACGGTCGCTCGTTCATCTCTATTAGAGCGGATCCGTGAGAGGCAGTTTGATGATCCTCATTTGCGTGACTTGAGAGATACTGTACAGTGGGGAGGTGCCACGAAGGTAACTCTAGATAATGACGGAGTATTGAGATTGCAAGGTCGAGTGTGTGTGCCCAATGTTGAGGGGATTCGAGAGTTGATCTTAGCGGAGGCCCATATTTCGCGGTATTCTATTCACCCGGGCGCCGCGAAGATGTATCAGGAATCTACGACAGCTCTATTGGTGGCGTAGGATGAAGAAAGATATTATTGCGTATGTCGCTCGGTGTCTAAATTGTCAACATGTGAAATATGAGCACCAGAGGCCTGGTGGTGTATTCCATAGAATCGAGATTCCCGAGTGGAAATGGGAGAGGATCACTATGGACTTCATTACTGGACTTCCTTTGACTCGAAGGAAATTTGATGCCATTTGGGTCATTGTTGATAGGCTGACCAAGTCAGCACACTTCATTCCAGTATCTGTCTCTTACTCATCGGAGAGGTTAGCAGAGATTTACATCAGGGAGATTGTTCGTCTTCATGGGGTGCCGGTGTCTATTATCTCAGATCGGGGTACGTTGTTTACCTCGCGGTTCTAGAAAGCGGTCCTGCAGGAGTTAGGCACCCAGGTTCAGTTGAGTACAACTTTTCATCCTCAGACGGACGGCCAGTCCGAGAGGACTATTCAGATTCTAGAAGACATGCTTCGAGCCTGTGTAATTGATTTTGGAGGCTCGTGGGACCAGTTTCTACCATTAGCAGAGTTCGCCTGCAATAACAACTACCAGTCTAGCATTCAGATGGCCCCGTCTGAGGCATTGTATGGTAGGCAATGTCGATCTCCAGTTGGATGTTTTGAGCCGGGAGAGGCTCGGTTGTTGGGTACGGACTTAGTTCGGGAGGCCTTGGACAAGGTCAAGACTATCCAAGAGAGATTGTTCAGCTCAGTACGGACAGAAGACTTATGCGGATCGTAAGGTTCGAGATGTAGATTTTATGGTTGGCGAGTGGGTATTGCTCCGAGTATCGCCTATGAAGGGCGTGATGAGGTTCGGAAAGAAGGGCAAACTCAGCCCTAGGTATATTGGTCCATTTGAGATTCCGGACCGAGTGGGAGGGGTGGCTTACAGACTAGCTCTGCCACCTAGCTTATCAGTCGTGCATCCAGTTTTCCATGTATCTATGCTTCGGAGATACCACGGCGATCCCACACATGTGTTAGACTTCAGTACTGTCCAATTGGACAATGATCTATCTTACGAGGAGGAGCCGGTGGCCATTCTAGACCGGCATGTTCGACAGTTGAGGTCGAAGAGTTATCCTTCTGTGCGTGTTTAGTGGAGAGGTCAGCCTCCTGAGGCATCGACCTGGGAGTCCGAGTCTGATATGCGGAGCCACTACCCATATTTGTTCCCCGACTCAGGTACTTCCTTCTCTTGTCCGTTCGAGGACGAACGTTTGTTTTAGAGGTGGAGGATATGACGACCCAAAGGGTCATCACCTATTTTCCTCACTTGTTCCGCACTTCCGAGGCCTTGAAAACCTCATTCTATGTTGCCTCGATTTATGTGCATGATCCGGGCATGTAGCCGGAACGTTTTGTGATAGAATATGTGAATTCTATGAGAAAATTTAACAAAAATGATATTAATATTGATATAGTTGACTTCGGTCAACATTTTTGGTAAACGGACCCGGACCCGAGATCGGACGGTCCCGGAAGGTCTGTAAGAAAGTATGGGACTTGGACATGCGTCTGGAGTCGAATTCTGAGGCCTAGAGCCCAAGTTATGGATTTTTTCGTAAAACTGTTTTAGCTGTAATTATTAAAGGAAAATGAATTAAATGACCTTGGTATCGGGCTCGTATTTTGGTTCCGATGCCCAGTACAAGTCTTAAATATTATATATATGCTTTCTGCAAAGTTTGGTGACATTTAGATGTCGTTTGATGTGTTTTGAACCTAGAGTTCCAAATTTGAAAGTTTTGAAACTAAAAAGGATGATAAACATGAATTTGAGGCTTGATTTGATGAAAACGAAGTTATATTGGCGATGTGATCGCACGAGCAAGTTTTTAATGTGTTTTTGATGTTGTGTACATGTTTGGTTTGGAGCCCGGGTGGCTCGGGTAAAGATTTGATAGGCCGTTAGTTCAAATTCTGAAATTTTACACAGCTGTTTTTTCACCCAGCTGGTGTCTTCGCAAATGCGAAGAAATCCTCGCAATTGCGAAGGGGGCAGACTAAGACTGTGTTCGCAAATGGGAAGCCTTGATCGCAATTGCGAAGAAGGCTCGGTAACGCTTGGGTTCGCAAATGCGAACCAAACCTCGCAAATGCGAGGCCTTCAATTATTCACCTGGGACCCAGTGTGCCAGCCCAGTTCGCAAATGCGAACCCTGCCTCGCAATTGCGAGAGCCTCAGACCCCAGACCTGAAGTGTTCGCAATTGCGAACAAATGTTGGCAATTGCGATACCCGCAGTTGTGCAATTTTATACTTAAACGAATTTTTAAGTTCTTTCTTCATTCTTTCAAAAACCCACACCACACATGAACCCGCAAGGGCAAATTCACTCCAAAGCAATTGTAAGTCACTTTTTACTCAATTCTTTCAATTCCTAACAACATTAAACATGTTTTTCAATAGAAATAAAGGGTATTCGTGGTAGAAATTCTTGTTTTTGGGTAGAACATAGGGTTTTCATGAATTGGGTAATTGGACCTCGAATTGAGGTCCGATTTTGAAATAAATCATATATTTTAACTTGTGGGAGAATGGGTAACCAGATTTTGGTCCGAACCCCGAGTTCCAACCGCGTGGGGCCAGGGGCGTTTTGGGAAATTTTGGGGTAAACTTTGAGAAAACCATTTTTAAGCATTCAAACTAAGTTATTTAGTATTTATTAATGTAATGGAATCAATTGTGACTAGATTCGAGCTAGTTGAAAGCGGAAATTCGGGGAAAAGCTATAGTTGAAGGATAATTTGGACTTCAAGGCTAGAGGTAAGTGTTTGTTCTATCCTAACTTGAGGGAATATGAATTGTGTGCTATGTGATCGAGTGCGGTGTATGGGCTGTGGTGACGAGCATCCATATACTGGCTTCTAGCATGACCGTGAGTCATTGTTGATACTTGTTGTGAGATATTTTAAAGATGAATTGTGGAACCCTTGCCGGGTTGTGGGATTGTACATTGTTTTCCCTTGCCTGGACTTATTGTGAAGTGAGATATTGTTTTCCCTTGCCGTGACCTTGTTGTGATGGTTGTTGTGTCCCTTGCCGGGACGGTTCATGATTATTTGTTTTCATTCTTTACCCTTAACTGCGATTTTTATTTGGGTGAGGAAGAGTGATAATGCACGAAGGGTGATGTCGTGCCTTGTTTTACAATTTTTGCACGAAGGTTAATGACGTGCCTTATTACTGATTATGCACGAAGGTTAATGTCGTGCCTTGTTATTGATTATGCACGAAGGATCATGCCGTGCCTTGTGATATTGATTATGCACGAAGGGTAATGCTGTGCCTTGCTATTGAACCATGCACGACGGATCATGCCGCGCCATGGATGTGAGGATGAGAGTAAAAGCATGAAGGGTGATGCCGTGCACTTTATTTGCTTATTTGGTGAGGATGAGAGTAAAAGCACGAAGGGTGATGCCGTGCAACTATTTTCTATTCCTTGTTTGATATTAACTGTTTCTATTATACGTTGGTTTCTTTTGTTGATTTAATAATTGTTGTTAACTATTGAGCTTCCCTCTTATGATATTTTTTGTTGGATTTGTTTAATTGATATCTCTGGTTATCTTGTGGTGTACATAAGTATATAGAACTGCACAGGTTTATGTAGGTGTCCAGCCCTAGGCTTGTCACTACTTCGCCGGGATAGGCCAGGCACTTACCAGCACATGGGGTCGGATTGTGCTGATATTGCACTTCTGTGCATTTTTGCACAGGTCCAGGTTTTGATCAGGAGCAGCAGCAGTAGAGCCTTGCGTGGCAGTTGAGCATTTCGAGGCCGAGGTAGCTTGAAGGCGTCCGGAGGCCCGGCGTCTCTTCCACTTATTTATATTATTTGCTTTAGTCTCATTGTTCCGAGACAAACATATTTATGTTATTTTCCTTCAGACCTTTATGTGTAGTATTCAGTAGTAGTTCGTGAGTTGGTGACTCCACGTCTTGGGTAGAAGATTTCAGTAGTGTTTTACCTTGGTACTGCTTATTTCTATTTTGATAAGTCTTCCGCATTTATTTAATTAATGTTATGGTTCTTGTTGATAAAATTGAGTATGAAATATTGGTAAAAACAGGATAATGTTGAATATAGTGGCTTGCCTAGCTACCACGAGTAGGCGCCCACGATCCCGATGTGGGGAAAAAATTCGGGTCGTGACAGAGAGAGAGAGAGAGAGAGAGAGAGAGAGAGAGAGAGAGTCCCCCATGCGTTAGAGCTTTGAAGTACAAAATCATGATCACTTAATTATTCCTTCCATGTGGTTCATTTTCTGAAAAGGAAAAATATTATGGACTCAAAGGTATAATTTTAGATGATGAATGCTTAACGCTCTTTATTTCCATCAAAAAGGTTGTGACCCAGATCGGGGATAAATTTGCATCCCACGTCTCTTTTAGGTCTAAAATCATCATTGTCACATATCCTTTTCCAGTACACCCGCGAGGGCATAAAGGAGTTTTTCCACTTAAAGGACAACCAGAACAAGATTTATTATTAAAATTTAGAATCTCCACTTGGGAAACTAATGGTGTTCCAAGTCACCGGTTGAATCCCGAAACGAGAAAATTATGACTTTGTTAACAGTCCGCGAACCAGAAATCCGGGTAAGGAATTGTATTAACCCGGGAGAAGGTGTTAGGCATTCCCGAGTTTTGTGGTTTTAGCACGGTCACTCAACTATCATATTTGTCTTATTTATTTGATTTTAATACATGTTTTAACCTATATGCTTTTAGCTTTGAACCATTTTTTTTATTATTATTTTAAGAGAATTACAACGTCATAAAAATGTGTCTCGAATCGCGTCACATAAATGCACTCACGATTTTCGACACATTTCGACTTCGTTGAGATTTGAATTTGGGTCACATAAATGTGCACCCAAGTTTAGGAATGTAATATTATTAAACGTGCGCCTAAAGAGACTAATGCATTATTATCTTTGGGAAAGGCCGTGAAATTTGCTAAACGGCCAATCCCGAAGTCTAAGTATTTTTAGTTAAGTATTGATGAGGGCCCTGTAATTTATACTTTATTCGGTGAGGCTCTTCTCATCTATTATTTATTTTAAAGGAAAATCCTAAAGTAACTATGATTTCTATTTTTGTTGATCTCTAATAATAGAAAAAATACAGGTCCTAACCGATTTTCTACGGGGTTGGAGCGGATTAATTGATGTTGATGTACCAAAGCCAAACATCGGGCTTCAAAACTGGCCATACGTATATCTCAGCCCAGGCCCAAGCGCATACAGTCATAAAATGGGACATGGGCTGCTCGATTATCAATCTGGAGATTACACTTCTTAGGGAAAAGGAATGGTTAAGCCCACGTGACAGCCAAATTGGGCAAATGACCAGTTAACAATTGTTCTAATGCGTTGTTCAGATGTTGTTGACCAGGTTAACACCTTAATAGCTAAGTGAAACTTATCAAGGTTAATGGACAAATCCAATAGACGTGCACATTCTGATGTTTACTAACATTCTTGTACAAACTTAAAAATACTACTTCAAACTAATATATCAATTGATACTTAAGGTAATTAATCATATGTGGTTACAATTAACTAAGTGGCTGATTGATATAACAACTACAAGCTTTAGTTTTAGGTAAATATGCATCAACCTATATTCATATTAACAACCAGATTACCTATGACCAATTCAAATAATTCACTCAGTTGGTGCAGCCCAGTACAACTACCTTAACTACAAAAATTCATATTTCAGTCCACAAAATGTAATTAACATCTACTACACAAAAAACGAATCACAGAAAAACTTTCCAAATATTAGAACTATTGAACATGAAATCCACAGTTAATGAGGAGCACACGTTCTCATGCTACCTAACAGTCTGTACCAAATGATAGCTAAAACAATCCAATTTCAGTTCAAATTATACAACAGCTCTATTCGAATCTAGTTCATATGATTACAAAACTAATTTTGTTCCACACAATTGAACTACTTTCTAAGTTCAAATCACAGCCAACGAATCAATTAAAAAGCAACAGAAGACATTTGGTCAATCTCCATTTATTTTATGTTTCAATCATGTGAAGCTACAACTATAGAGTCTCGAGTCGTGTACCTGGAAATGGAATTTTAACAGAGAAGAGATTAGCAGCAACAGTACAATAGCAGACCAAGAGATAATCAAACAGTAGCAAATGTACAGCCTAGGAACTTGAATCACAACCCAGAAAGAGTTTCAAACCAAAAGAAGATGAGAGTTCAACCACAAATCACTCGAATGCACCAAAATTTACTTGACATTCAACTTAAAATTCCCTATAACTTCACTGGTATAGAACTCAGTCAAAATCCAAACTAAGTAGACCACATTCACTCGAACAAGTCATTAAACAACTCCAAAATGTGACGACCCAAAGGGTCATCACCTATTTTCCTCATCTGTCCCGTGCTTCCGATGCTTTGAAAACCCTATTGTATATTGCCTTGATTTACGTGTGCAATCCGGGCACGTAGACAGAAATTTTTTTGTGTTAGAATATGTGAATTCTATGGAATATTTGAAGAATTTTAATAATAATATTGATATAGTTGACTTTGGTCAACATTTCTGGTAAACAGACCCGGACCTGAGATCGGATGGTTCCGGAAGGTCCGTACAAAAATATGGGACCCGGGCATGTGTCCAGAGTCGAATTCCGAGGCCTAGAGCCCGAGATATGAATTTTTCTGTTAAATTATTTTTCTGAAATTATTAAGGGAAATGGAAATAAAAATTTATTAAAAGACCATTGTATCGGGCTCGTATTTTGGTTCCGACGTCCGGTACAAGTCTTATATATTATTTAAACACTTCATGCAAAGTTTGACGGAAATTGAACGTCCTTTGACGTATTTTGAACCATGAGTTCCAAGTTTGAATGTTTATGCATTTTAAGAGAAGAAATCATGAACTTGAGCCTTAATCCTATGAAAACGATGTTATATTGGTGATTTGATCGCGCGAGCAAGTTCGTGGTATATTTTTGAGGTTGTGTGCTTGTTTGGTTTAGAGACCGAGGGCTCGGGTGAAGATTTGATAGGCCGTGAGAGAAAATTTTGAAAATAACCACAACCGGTATTTTTTTCCTAGTTGTTATCTTCGCAATTGCGAAGAATCACTCGCAAATGCGAGAAGCTCCAATATAGCATGAGTTCGCAAATGCGAACAAAAACTTTGCAAATGCGAAGAGACCAAGAATTACCCTATGGTCGCAATTGCAAACAAAAGCTCGCAAATGCGAGGTTACCGAGAATCACCCTATGTTCGCATATGCGAACAAAATAACGCAAATACGAAGGTGTCCAGATTTGGCCTACGTTCGCAAATGCGAACTGGTTTTTCGCAAATGCAAAGTCTAAGAGCTGGACTATTGCGTTTGCAATTGCGAACATATGTTCGCATTTCCCATAGCCACATCTGTTCAATTTTATACTTAAACGATTTTAAACCCCCTTTTCACCATTCTTTCAAAACCCAAAACCCCATAGGCGATTTTTCAAGAGCAATATCACTCCAAATCACTTGTAAGTCGATTTTCACAACTCTTTCAATTCCTAACATCATTAAACATGTTTTCCATGTGAAATCAAAGGTTTTTATGGTTGAAATTGTTGTTTTTGGGTAGAACCTAGGTTTTTCATAAATTGGGGAGTTGGACCTCGATTTGAGGTCCCATTTTAAAATAAATCATATAATTCAACTCATGAGGGAATGGGTAACCGGATTTTGGTCTGAACCCCAAGTATTGACCACGTGGGCCTGGGGGCATTTTGGTAAATTTTTAGTAAAACTTTGAGAAAACTATTTTTGTGCATCCAAACCAATTCATATAGTGTTTATTTAAGTAACTGAACCACCTGTGATTAGATTCTAGCGAGTTGCAGGTTGAATTACGAGGTAAAGCGATAGTTAAAGGTTAATTGTGATTCAATGCTTTGAGGTAAGTGTTTGATCTATCCTTGCTTGAGGGAATAGGAATGAGTGTAATAATTTGCTAATTGCTAAATAATTGAGTGTCGTGTATAGGCGTGGTGACGAGCATCTATACACCGGAGTCTAGCATGACCGTGAGACGTTTGTTGATACTTGTTATGAGCTAATGTGGAATTTTCCTAAGTTATAGTCTTGAGCCCTTGCCCGGTTGTGAATGTTGATTATTATTTCCCTTTCGGGGACCTTGTTGTGTTGTTGATGTTGTTCCCTTGCCGGGATGGTTTTTGTTACATGTTTCATCCTTCTTTCCCGTTGACTGTGATTGTTATTTGAGTAAGGAAGAGTGATAATGCACGAAGGGTGATGCCGTGTCATATTTAATTATGTTCGCATGAAGGATCATTATGTGCCATGTTTTACTATTTATGTACGAAGGAACATTCCGTGCCATGTTTACTATTTATGCACGAAGGATCATTCCATGCCATGTTCTATTATATATGCACGAAGGATCATTCCGTGCCATGTTTACTATTTATGCATGAAAGAACATTCCGTGCCATTGTTAATTAAATCATGCACGAAGGATCATGCCGTGCCATGAATGTGAGGATGAGAGTAAAAGCACGAAGGGTGACGCCGTGCACTTTTATTTGATTATTTGGTGAGGATGTGAGTAAAATCATGAAGGGTAATGTCGTGCACTTTTATTTGATTATTTGGTGAGGATGAGAGTAAAAGCATGAATGGTGATGCCGTGCAACCATTCAATTTCTTATTTTGTGATAACTGTTTTGCTGCACTCTGTTTTTACCTTACTGGTTATTCATGTATATTCGATTGTGCTCCCTCAGCATGTTCCCCCCCTTGTGATTTTTGTGGCTTAATATTATTTTTATTCTGTGGTACATACATATATATAACTGTGCAGGTTTATGTGAGTGTCTGGTCCTAGGCTTGTCACTATTTCGCCGGGATAGGCCAGGCACTTACTAGCACATGGGGTCGGATTGTGCTGATACTACACTTCTGTGCATTTTTACACAGGTCCAGGTTTTGAGCAGAAGCAGCAGGCAGCGGGAGTAGCTCACTAGCGGGACTATAATACTTCTGAGACTGAGGTAGCTTGCAGGCGTCCGCAGGCCTTTCGCCTCTTCTTTTTTCTTTCATTATTCTTGTAGTCTCATTGTTTCGAAACTGACGGTTATTATTTATTTCTTTCAGACCATTATGTATAGTTATCCTTAGTAGTTCATGAGTTCGTGACTCCACATCTTGGGTAGAGGATTTATCGTCGAGTATTTCACACTATCATTTGGTTTTTATTTAAAAGACTTCCGCATTTAAAGTTATTAGTATTATTCTTGCTATTAAATATGAGAACAGGATGGTTGTGCAAATAAAAAGGTGGTGAGTAAATTATTTGCCTAGCTACCACGAGTAGGCACCATCACGATCCCGATGGTGGGGGAATCCGGGTCGTGACAAGTTGGTATCAGAGCACTAGGTTACATAGGTCTCACAACTCACGAACAAACTTAGTAGAGTTTAAGGGGTATGTACGGAGACGTCTGTACTTGTTCCTCAGAGTCTATTGAGTTAGGAAAAATCTCTATTTTGTTCTTTCCTATCGTGAAAATTCGTACTCCAAATGTTAAATTGAATTTCTACTCTTGTTTTCCCATGAATGGCGAAGTCACGTACCGCTTCTTCATCCGAACAATGGCACGGGATGGTGATAGATCAACTACACCTTTAGAAGTTTTGCGGAGGTCGGATAGATTTCACCAAACTCTTCACTACCACCTTCAGTGGTGCATCTTTTGAATACCCACGAGATTGTACTTGACCGCTGCTATGAAGTATTAGAGAATGTGGGAATTGTCGAATGCGAGGGGGTTGACTTTACTGTGTGTCGGATGGCAAACAGAAGTAGTAGGAAGATAATGTATTTACCACACCAGTTGTGGTTCCAACGGAAGATGCAGATGTATCAAGAGATCACTTGACGAATCTTGTCGGGGGGGGGGGGGCAACAGACCTTGACATCTGGTTGATTTATTTAAGTTGTGAAGGACAAATATTGTGAATTTTTGGATGTTCGACTCCGACTTACAACGAAAAGGGGGAATTCCACTGTTAGTGAATGGACTGGATGACCATGCGTTATGTCAGTTTGGCTTGGAATGTATTTATATATGGTATGGAATGGTCCCACAAATTTTTACATATTTAAGGTTAGTTCTTTGCAGGGGTAAAAATTGCCCCCAGAGAATAGCGAAGACTATATGAGTAAATGGAGTAGCTCAGCAGTGTCAAGCCAACATAGTAAGAAAGGGAAAACTGGCCAATGCAACACTACCTACTCAACCCTATTTTAAGGAAATTTTCTGAAGGAGTTTACCTCCCAGATTCTCTGCATGGTATATGCGATTTGAACGGTTGTACCAGGTCACCATGACTGTGTCCGAATATGTCATCATGTGCAATAAGCTAACCGAGCCTCAAAGGAATTGTTGTGAATGTGGTAGTTTGGAGAAATGTAATTTTAGGAAAGCACTCAGGCTACGTGTTCCATTGCAGTCAATACTTATCTTACATGACCAGCAAGAGGTAAAGGTAAGGATGTTAGAGGTGGAGGTGAGAATCCTAGAGGTGGAGACCCAACCGTTGATATAATATCTATGGTATGACTAAGGTCACTACACTAGATGGTGTCATCACATGTACAATTTTGATTGTTATAAAAAGGATATTTTTCAATTTGATTAGGTTCTTGAAAAAAAATTAGGCGAGTCCTCTTAATATGCTCCACTCATGAGTGAGCTGCATCAAATCTACTTATGTGAATACTCATGTCGAGTTATTATAAGATAGCTACCCCTATTATTATGTGTTGGTCTCTAAGAGTATTTATGAGGCTAAAAGTGACTTTATATCACTACTGCACTGGGTTTTGATGTAACTCCTGAAATAATTAATTTCAATTGCTAATTATATATCATATCGGCATGAGGGTTCATTTTATGTCATGAGTTTCTTTGACGGACAATTGTTGAAAAGAAGAAAGGGAGGAAATGAAAGTTTTCAGCTGGTACAATGTGCAAGTACTTGTGATTCAGAGTTGAGGATGAGGTCCTCCAATTTTTGTATAATGTGAAATATTTTTTTAAACCGAGCTACAAAGTGTGGTAGATATTACCTGAGGACAAGGTCCTGGTGGTAAGAAGTTTGTGTTTAAAATTTCCCTTGTTGAAAACAAAAATCCTGTACTATATCCTAATTTGAGCCATGTCTGTTAGGATTATTTGAATATTCTTGTATAATATCTATTCATATTTAGCCAATTCTGTTTTGTAACCGTTGAGAAGCCTTTGAGACGAGCACCCAGGTGAGGATAAATATGAATCATTAATTCAGGAAATTGATCATGAGGTGTCCATACCTCATTCTGAGTAAAGTGGGAGTTCTGGAATAAGGTATTTGATAACATACAATTAATTGGCAATGTTGTAGTTTAGGGACGACTCTTATAGCTAGATTCATGGTTATGTGCATACGTACGAGGTATTCATGCCTTAGTTAGACTTTCTCGTGATAGTCCCCATGGATAACGTATTGATATGCTCTCGTAGTCAGGAAGAGCATGCGCAACATCTCAGAGTGGCTCTCCAGACTCTGAAGAATAGTCAGCTATATGCAGATATTTCCAAAGTGTGAATTATTACTAAGTACAGTTTCATTCCTAAGTCATGTTATGATGGCATAAGGTATACAAGTTGATCCAAGGAAGATGGAAGCGGTCAAGGACTAGCCTATACTAATATCAACCACAAAGATCCGGTTTTGCTTGGGGTTAGTAGAGTATTATTGGTGATTTGTGGAGGGGTTTTCATCTATTACAACCCCGATGACCAGATTGAAAATCCATGAGAAGAATTATCTAGTTCATGACCTTGAGTTGGCAGCAGTTGTTCATGCCTTAAAAATTTGGAGGCATTATCTATATGGTGTGGCGTGTGAGGTATACACAGATCACAAAAGTCTTTAGTATTTATTCAAGCAAAAAGAGTTAAATGTGCGACAGAGGAGATTGTTAGGGTTTCTAAAAGATTATGATGTTACTATCTTATATCACCCAGGTGAGGCCAATGTGGTGGCCGATGCGTTGAGTAGGAATTCTGCCAGCATGGGTAGTCTCTCTTATATTTCGATCAGCCAGAGACCATTTAATCTAAATGTTCAGGCCTTAGGAAATCGGTTCGTGAGACTAAATATTTCTGAGCCTAACAGGGTGTTGGCCTGCACGGTCTCTCATTCTTCTTTATTGGAACATATCAGTGAGAGGCATTTTAATGATCCTTATTTGCTTGAACTGAGGGATACTTTGCAACGGGGAGGTGCTACGAAGGTAACCTTAGATGATGACGGAGTATTGAGATTGCAGGGGCGAGTTTGTGTTCCCAATGTTGAGGGGATTCGAGAGTTGATCATAGCATAGGCCCACTGTTCTCGGTATTCTATTCAACTGGGCACCGCAAAGATGTATCAGGACTTACGGTAGCACTATTGGTGGCGTAGGATGAAGAAAGACATTGTTGTATATGTCACTCGGTGTCTAAATTTTCAGCAAGTTAAATATGAGCACCAGAGGCCTAGTAGTATGTTCCAAAGAATTGAAATTCCCGAGTGGAAATGGGAGCGGATTACAATGGACTTCGTTACTGGACTTTATTTGACTCGGAGGAAATTTGATGCTATTTGGGTCATTGTTGATAGGCTGACCAAGTAAGCATATTTCATTCCAGTATCAGTCTCCTACTCATCTGAGAGGTTAGCAGAGATTTACATCCGGGAGATTGTTCACCTTAATGGAGTGCCGGTGTCTATTATATCAGACCGGGGTACGCAGTTTACCTCGCATTTCTAGAGAGCAGTCCAGCAGGAGTTAGGCACCCGAGTCCAGTTGAGTACAACATTTCATCCTCAGACGGACGGTCAGTCCGAGAGAACTATTCAAATCTTAGAGGACATGCTCCGAGCTTGTATCATTTATTTTTTGGGCTCGTGGGACCAGTTTGTGCCATTCAGCAGAGTTCTCCTACAACAACAGCTACCATTCCAGCATTCAGATGGCTCCATACGAGGCATTGTATGGTAGGCGATGTCGGTCTCTGGTTGGGTGGTTTGAGTCGGGAGAGGCTCGATTGCTGGGTACGGACCAAGTTCAGGAGGCCTTAGATAAGGTCAAGACTATCCGGGAGAGGTTGCGTTCAGCTCAGTCTAGACAGAAGAGTTATGCAGATCGTAAGGTTCAAGATGTGGATTTCATGGTTGGTGAGCGGGTATTGCTCCGGGTGTCGCCTATGAAGGGCGTGATGACTCGAAGGAAATTTGATGCTATTTGGGTCATTGTTGATGTGCTGAAGAAGTAAGCACATTTCATTCCAGTATCAGTCTCCTACTCATCTGAGAGGTTAGTAGAGATTTACGTCCAGGAGAATGTTCTCATTCATGGAGTGCCGGTGTCTATTATCTCAGATCGGGGTACGTAGTTTACCTCACATTTTTGGAGAGCAGTCCAGCATGAATTAGGCACCCAGGTTCAGTTGAGTACAACATTTCATCCTCAGACGGACGGTCAGTCCGAGAGAACTATTCAAATCCTATAGGACATGCTCCGAGCTTGTGTCATTTATTTTTTGGGCTCGTGGGACCAGTTTCTGTCATTAGTAGAGTTCACCTACAACAACAGCTACCAGTCTAGTATTCAAATGGCTCCATATGAGGCATTGTATGGTAGGCGATGTCGGTCTCCAGTTGGATGGTTGGAGCCGGGAGAGGCTCGGTTGCTGGGTACGGACCAAGTTCAGGAGGCCTTAGATAAGGTCAAGACTATCCGGGAGAGGTTGCGTTCAGCTCAGTCTAGACAGAAGAGTTATGCAGATCGTAAGGTTCAAGATGTGGATTTCATGGTTGGTGAGTGGGTATTGCTCTGGGTGTCGCCTATGAAGGGCGTGATGAGATTCAGAAAGAAGGGCAAGCTAAGCCCTAGGTACATTGGTCCATTTGAGATTCTGGATCGAGTGGGAAAGGTGGCTTATAAACTTGCACTGCCACCTAGCTTATCAGCTGTGCATCTAGTTTTCATGTATATATGCTTTGAAGGTATCACGGCGATCCTACATATGTGTTAGACTTCAGTACTGTCCATTTGGACAAGGATCTATCTTACGAGGAGGAGTCGGTGGCTATTCTAGACCGGCAGGTTCGACAGTTGAGGTCGAAGAGTTTCCCTTCCGTGCATGTCCAGTGGAGAGGTCAGCCCCCGGAGGCATCGACCTAGGAGTCCGAGTCTAATATGCGGAGCCATTACCCACACTTGTTCCCTGACTCAGGTACTTCCGTCTCTTGTTCGTTCGAGAATGAACAGTTGTTTTAGAGGTGGAGGATGTGACGACTCAAAGGGTCATCACATGTTTTCCTCATCTATCCCGTGCTTTCGAGGAATTGAAAACCCTATTGTATATTGCCTCGATTTACATGTGCAATTCGGGCACGTAGCCGGAAAATATTTTCTGTTAGAATATGTGAATTCTATGGAATATCTGAAAATTTTTGATATTAATATTGATATAGTTGACTTCAGTCAATATTTTTGGTAAACAGACTCGGACCCGGGATCGGACGGTCCGTAGGAAAATATGGGACTCAGGCATGTGTCCAGAGTCGAATCCGAGGCCTAGAGCCCGAGATATGAATTTTTTTGTTAAATTGTTTTTATGAAATTATTAAGGGAAATGGAAATCAAAATTTATTAAAAGACCATGGTATCGGGCTCGTATTTTGGTTTCGACGCCCGGTAAAAGTCTTATATGTTATTTAAGCACTTCTTGCAAAGTTTGATGGAAATTGAACGTCGTTTGACGTGTTGTGAACCATGAGTTCCAAGTTTGAAAGTTCATGAAGTTTAAGAGAAGAAATCATGATCTTGAGCCTTAAACCTATGAAAACGATGTTATATTGGTGATTTGATCGCGCGAGCAAGTCCGTGGTATGTTTTTGAGGTTGTGTGCATGTTTGGTTTAGAGACCGAGTGCTCGGGTGAAGATTTGATATGCCGTGAGAGCAAATTTTGAAAATAACCACAGTTGGTATTTTTTTCCCAGCTGTTATCTTCGCAATTGCGAAGAATCAATCGCAAATGCGAGAAGCTCCAATATAGCCTAAGTTCGCAAATGCGAACAAAACCTTCGCAAATGCGAAAAGAACTAGAATTACCCTAGGTTCGCAATTCTGAACAAATGCTCGAAAATGCGAGGTTGCCCAAAATCACCCTATGTTCGCATATGCGAATAAAATATCGCAAATGCGAAGGTGTCCAGATTTGGGCTCCGTTCGCAAATGCGAACATGTTCTTCACAAATGCGAAGTCTGAGAGCTGGACTGTTGCGTTCGCAATTGCTAACATATGTTCGCATTTCCCATAACCGGAGCTGTACAATTTTATACTTAAACGATTTTAAACCCCCTTTTCACCATTCTTTCAAAACCCAAAATCCCATAGGCGATTTTTCAAGAGCAATATCACTTCAAATCACTTGTAAGTCGATTTTCACTCAACTCTTTCAATTCCTAACATCATTAAACATGTTTTCCATAAGAAATCAAAGGTTTATATGGTTGAAATTGTTGTTTATGGGTAGAATCCGATTTCAAAACAAATCATATAATTGAACTCGTGAGGGAATGGGTAAGCAGATTTTGATCCAAACCCCGAGTTTCGACCACGTGGGCTCGGGGGAATTTTGGGAAATTTTGAGTAAACTTTGAGAGAACCATTTTTATGCATCCAAACCAATTCATATAGTGTTTATTTAAGTAACTGAACCACTTGTGATTAGATTCTAGCGAGTTGGAGGTTGAATTACGAGGTAAAGCGATAGATGAAGGTTAATTGGGCTTCAAGGCTTTGAGGTAAGTGTTTGATCTATCCTAGGTTGAGGGAATATAAATGAGTGTAATAATTTGATAATTGCTAAATGATCGAGTGCGGTGTATAGGCGTGGTGACGAGCATCTATACACCAGTGTCTAGCATGACCGTGAGTTATTTATTGATACATGTTGTGAGCTATTGTGGAATTTTCCTAAGTTATATTCTTGAGCGCTTGCCAGGTTGCGAAGGTTGATTATTATTTCCCTTTCCGGGACCTTGTTGTGTTGTTGATGTTGTTCCCTTGCCCGGATGTTGTTATGACTGTTGTTACTCCCTTGTCGGGACGATTTTTGTTACTTGTTTCATTCTTCTTAACCGTTGACTTTGAGTGTTATTTGGGTGAGGAAGAGTGATAATGCACCAAGGGTGATGCCGTGCCATTTTTAATTATGTTCGCACGAAGGATCATTCCTGTGCCATGTTTTACTATTTATGCACGATGGATCATTCCATGCCATGTTTACTATTTATGCACGAAGGATTATTCCGTGCCATGTTCTATTATATATGCACGAAGGATCATTCCGTGCCATGTTTACTATTTATGCACGAAGGAAAATTTTGTGCCATTGTTAATCAAATCATGCACAAAGGATCATGCCATGCCATGAATGTGAGGTTGAGAGTAAAAGCACGAAAGGTGATGCCTTGCACTTTTATTTGATTATTTGGTGAGGATGAGAGTAAAAGCTTGAAGGGTGATGCCGTGCAACCATTCAATTTCTTTTTTTGTGATAACTATTTTGATGCACTATGTTTTTACCTTACTGGTTATTCATCTATATTTGATTGTGCTCCCCCAGCATGTTCCCTCCCTTTCTATTTATGTTGCTCAATATTTTTGTTATTCTGTGGTACATACGTATATAGAACTGCGCATGTTTATGTGAGTGTCTGGTCCTAAACTTGTCACTACTTCGCTGGGATAGGCCAGGCACTTACCAGGATATGGGGTCGGATTATGCTGATATTACACTTCTGTGCATTTTTGCACAGGTCCAGGTTTTGAGCAGGAGCAGCAGTAGTAGCTCACTAGAGGGATTATCATACTTCCGAGACTGAGGTAGCTTGCAGGCGTCCGCAGGTCTGGCGTCTCTTCTTTTTGCTTTTATTATTGTTGTAGTCTCATTATTTTGAGACGGACGATTATTATTTCTTTGTTTCAGACCATTATGTGTAGTTATCCTTAGTAGTTCATGAGTTTGTGATTCCACATCTTGGGTAAAGAATTTATTGTCGAGTATTTCACACTATTATTTGGTTTTTATTTAAAAGATTTCCGCATTTAAAGTTATTAGTATTATTCTTGGTATGAAATATGAGAACAGGATGGTTGTGTAAATAAAAAGGTGGTGAGTAAATTGGCTTGCGTAGCTACCACGAGTAGGCGCCATCACGATCCAGATGGTGAGGGAATCCGAGTTGTGACACAAAAGCTTCTAGAACTAGATCTTAGAGCAAAAATGAAGAACACAAAAGAGGAATTCATAAATTGATTGGAATAGGCAATGAAACTGTAATTGTATTTTGAATTTTTTTGTTCTCTAATGTTTTTTTGGACTTTTTGAAGATTTGAATTTCAAAATGCAGATTTAAAAATTAAAAGAGTGAGAGAGAGAGAGAGGGCTTTTAGGGGGAATTTTGATGGCTGAAAAAACTTGTTAATCAAGGCCTTTGTGCTACCTTTTATAGGCAACAATGAAGTGCAGCTCAGATTTTTTTTCCTTTTCATTTCAATCCCTCTTTTGTTTTAGTTTTTAACTTTTCCACCTTTATTTACTGACCTATTCTTCAAGTAAGTACATTTATTTTTCTGAATTTCTAATTTAACCCTTATCTAGAAGGGTTTAGGAACTTCTGGTATAATCTACATCATTTCTGCCCAGCACTAAGTACCTAAATACCCCTAAATTCCCTTGGAATTACTAACCCACTCCCAGTTAACTAAACCAATCCCTTAACACTAGTTGACCAAAAGCCTGACTACAATTAAATAGATTGTTTCAGCATTATCCAAAAATAAAATGATCAATTACTGAACTAATATGAACTATGGTCAATGAGGCAAAATCCATATCTTAGAGATTTTGAAACCAAATTAAACTAAGACCACAAATTGTCAATTTAAAATAAAACCAAAAGACAAATCAGCAGCAATCAACAGAAAGTTAAAAAAAAGAATGAATTATAACAGGGCCAAGAAACTATCTGACAAATAAACATTTACTAAATCCTGAATTAAATTAAAGCTAAACAAACTAGGAGCAAATATCCAGACCAAAATAAAACTCAGAGAGCAATATCCATGAATCTACACAAATAAGAAAATACAAGAACAAGAAAGAATAAAGTACGTCAATCCGCCCGATAATTTTTCCTAATAAATCCAAACTTTAATCATCCCTAATTAAGTATTTCCATGAGAAAATAGTTAATTAAAGATTATTATGGTCCAGATGCCCTTTATCCCAAAATTGCATTCACTTACGGTTCTTGGTCAGACTTTGATTGGAAATTCGAAACAAACGGGGAAATTTTGAAGTGAAATCGGCATGGATTCGTGATGTAGGGAGGGAGGCAAACACTTGGTGTGAATTTGATGTCATTTGGACGAGGTGGTATCATGGCCAAAAAAGTTTCAATCGGAGATTCGAACCGATTAGATGGTATTCGAGAAAAACTAATATGGGGGTTGGAAAGAGAAGAGAAAGATGATTCTAGGGTGTAATTTAGGGTGTGAAAGGGGCGTCGCCTCTGGCGGAGGCGATTTGCAGCAGACCACTCACGACGGCATTAACTGTGGTATTCTAAGAGAGTCAAAATGTGGGGGGGGTAGGGTATCAAAGAGTTATATATCAAATTTCGGTGAGTTCCCATTTATTGATCTAGGTTATCTCGACGATCTAGATCTATATAACGAAACAATATTGTTTTGGTATAATAATAGGCGGACCGGGTATTGGGGTGGGTAGGGCTACTACTGGGTCATGTATTTGGGCTAAATAAATGAAATTAAATGGCCCAATTCGGCTCTCTTAGTAACAACCCTCTTTCCTCGCTTTTGTTATTTCATTTTTTATTTTTTTGTTTTTTTTGTACTTCAATTTCTATTTTTTGTATTTCTATGATTTACAAAAATGCAAAAATTAAAATAAAGTCTTAATTAAATCCTAAGATTGTCTAAAATCTACTTCGAATTCACAATTAAAAATGGAAAAGTGAACTATTTTGTTATTTTATTCTAAAATAAATTAACCCATAATTGATCCTAAAATATGAAATTAGATTATAAATTCAAATGTATTTTTTTCATATGAATTAAAATGTTCAGATAAAACTGCAACAATTACCAGAAAATAACACAAAAATTCACAAAAAATGTAGAATAATGAAAGGCATCATATTTGTTTTTGGAATAATTCATGTAGGAAAAAAATCACGTGCTCATAGCTGCCCCTCTTTGCTCAGGATCACGAAGTGTTTTCGTGCAAAGATAAGTGAGCAGAAACGAGCGATTTTTGCCTATTTGAATATTCCGTGTGAAGCATTTTTTGAAAAAGATAACCGCACCCTGCTTGGAGGTTTCCTACATATCCTAGGCTAAATAGAAATTAGGTTAGTGTAGTTCGGGGGTGTCTGGTAGCTGGGACTACAAGGAGCTGTGATTTTACTGCTATTGTTGCTGATGTTGCTGCTCGTTGACCTCCTAATTATACCGTGTTAAAGTAAAAAGAAGCTAGCCTACACTATGATCTATGAATTACAAAAGGGTCATATTTATGTCTTCTAACTTACTTGTGTGTTGCCTTGAACTTGTATTCTTCCACTGGAACTCTTGCGTTGTTGCCTTGAATTATGAGTGGCGATGTTTTGCCATTCCTCTAAGTGATGCTTGACTGCTGAAGTTTGAAATATGTGCCTCTATTCTTCAGGCGGGCTCCTAACTCTTGACGCTTGAAAAGTATTCCCTAGTTCTCCAAGTGGGCTCCTGACTTCAACGCTTGCAAAGTATTCCCTTGTTCTCCTGGTGGGCTCCTGACTGCAACAAAATAGACAAACAAAGAAAATATCTACCCCAGTTTGGTGACTGGGAACATCATGTTATCAAATATTAAAATTAAAAACTAAAATTTGAATTGTACTTCCCGTGTTCTCCAGGTGGGCGCCTGATTGCTGAAGCTTGAAAAGTATTCCCTTTTTTTCTAGGTGGGCTCCTAATTGCTGAACCTGAAAAGTATTCCCTTGTTCTCCAGGTGGGCTGTCACGACACCAAATCCGGCCGTGATGGCGCCCAGCACATTGCTAAGCCAGCCTGACCAATCAACATCAACAACGGAGCTAGAAGCTCTCTTTAACCCATTTAAGCATTTCAAAATATGAAACAATAGTAATACTTATACTAACAACGGGAAACCAAGTCCCAAAATATACATCAACTCCCATAGACCGAAGGGTCAAGAGTCATGAGCCTCTATCGAACATGAGTGTATAAAGGTTTACAAGATACCAAGTGCGGAAAGAAATGTCAATACAAAATCAAAAGACAAGTAGGAAGGAATATCGGGTCCTGCGGACTCTGCCACCTACCTCGTATATCCCACAGATGTCGCCTCGCACAGCCACCGGATCACTCGCCGAGAGGTACTGGATCCGCACACAAGGTGCAAGGAGTAAAATGAGTGCTCCCATACTTAGTGGTAATAAACAAGGGTAAGACAAGCGCAAATAAGAAATCCGCAATAAAGCACTATGTAAAACTATAATCGGCTACCCTGTCATAGAATCAATATTCACTGTACCTGTACCAACAAATACCAATAAATAGCAAAACAGCTAGTAGATGTAGCTAAATGCAATGCAATGCATGATATGACCGCTACGCGCGCGTAGCCCGACTCCAATTTTGGGTACCCGTGCTCACTGTGGGGGTTCGGACTCCGGAGGGGCTCCTACAGCCCAAGCACATCTCATAGAGATATTCCTGCGGCGTGCAGTCCGATCCAACATATATCTCGCTGCGGCGCGCAGCCCGATCCACTAATAGTCAGCTAATATGCAAATACAGCCTCGCAGGCTCAAAAGTAGTTTTTGAAAACTCTTTTTATCATTTTTCAGTTGGAAAACAGTAATATCAAGTTCCAGAGATTGGAATTAGCATAATAACAGAAATAGCTGCGGACTAGTAGTAAACTAGCTTGTCTATATGATAAGACAATGATAATGATCCTCGCGGGATCCAATAACTGGCTCACGGCCCACAAGTATACTCAACCGCCCAAGAAGGGGGTTCAACGGCTCGAGAATAGCCAATAATACAGTATCAACAGGTCGGACTAATATATAGTCTCCAGTTCATGATCGACCCCGCACTCTCGAGAGTGTGCGTGTCTCGCCGCTATACAGCGTCACAAAGTGGTATACCGGGGTTTCGAACCCGCCTGGTCATCACCCACATCTATTACTCACCTCAATACAGCGCGACGACTATTCCGAAATGCCCTTGCCACGAGAATCAAGCTCCGCACGCATAGAATCTGATCAAATACAGTAAAAATACAACAAATTAGGCCAATGGGACGACACCCAATCAATACAACTCAATTTACATCAAAATTCCCAAAGTTGTCAAAACCCGACTTTCGGTACGCTTGTCGAAAAATCACGAAAGTCACATATTCGGAACCCTCATCTCAATACGAGTCTAGGCATATCAATTTTACGAAATTCGGACTCCATTTGCCCATTCAAAACCTTGATTTTCTAAAGTTCAAGCCTAGGGCTAAATCCTCCATAAATTACCCCAAATTCCTCCATTTTCATTATATAATTGCATAATATTACCAATACTAATCATAGTTTAAGTCCATAGTTGATTACCCGATGATTTCCCTTGAGTTTCTCTTCAAAATCGCCCAAATCGCCTCTAAAGCCGAGACCCAAATGTGTGAAATGTTCTGAAATTTTTCTAACTTCTGATACACTTAACTCACAGCGATTTTCGCTTCTGCGGATAAAATTCCGCCCCTGCGGAACCGCTTCTGCGACCTTTTGGTCGCTTCTGCGAACCCGAGCCCTTTTGGCCATTTCCGCACCAGCGATCAAGGGACCGCCCCTGCGCATCCGCTTCTGCGTAAATTAGTCCGCTTCTGCGGAATGATCCGCTTCTGCGACCAAGAGTCCGCTTCGGCGGACTCGCCTCCGCGATCAATCACCCGCTTCTGCGGACCTCCCCATCGCGCCTCAGGACCGCTTCTGCGATCGCCCACTCGCTTCAGCGAAGCCGCTCCTGCGGACCAGGCTCCGCTTCAGCGGTCTATCCCGCTTCTGCGCCTTCTTGTCCGCTCCTGCGGACTCGCTCCTGCGCCCCCATTTCCGCAGGAGCGAAAACAACAGAACTAGAGTCAAAACCTGCAATTTTCCACATTTTCTCTCGTTTAGCCATCCGAAAACACCCCGAGGCCCCCAGGACCCCAATGAAAACCACCAACATACCCCAAAACACGATACGAACTTGTTCCAATCATAAAAACACCATCCTAAATATTAAAATCACCAATTACACACGGATTCAAGCCTAAATTCCTTAAAACTTTCCGAATTACACATTCCACCAAAAAAAACCCGACTAAGCAACGTCCGAATGACCTGAAATTTTGCAGGCACATCCAAAATCACCTAACGGAGCTACTGCAACTGTCGAATTCCATTCCGACCCCCAGATCAAAATCTCACCTACCGTTCGGATTTCGCCAAAATTCAACCTTCGCCAATTCAAGCCTAAAACTACACCGGACCTCCAAATTTAATTCCGATCGCTCCACTAAGTCACAAATAACCTCCCGGAACTAACCGAATCATCATAATCCGATTCCGAGCCCTCTAACCAAATAGTCAACTCCGGGTTGACTTTCCTTATTCAAGTTCCCTTCACAAAGGCTATATGCCTCATTTCCAATCCAAATCACTCCTAACTCACCCGATAGACTTTAACACCGATATAAAAGCATAAAACATACAATTTCAACATAACGGGGTGGTAATTCCCGTAACGACGGGCCGGGTCGTTACATTCTCCCCAACTTAAACAAACGCTCGTCCTCGAGCGTACCGGAGTGGTACTAGAAGCAACTCAATAGCTGAATGACCTTACCCAGCATATATTCGGGCGATCACACGTCGCCATGTCTCTCATAAGCCTGAAACACCATATAGCTGAAATCTCACAGACCATCTTAACCATAAACCACATTGTACTTTCTGAAATCATATACCAATTGCTAATCCCATTCCTGTACTCAGGATACACTAGAATCCACTGCAATAAGCCATACTCACCACTCCGGGTGAGATCATATGATGTATCAAACAACCCAATCACTCGAGACGATAGTCTCTAATCACAACAACTGGCCACAATCACCAAATACTAGCTGAAAACCTCTTTCATTAGATAGAGTCTTATTCCAACACCTCCATATCATGCCCACGGCAGCTGAAGCACGCGATATACCGAACCCATCTCTCAGGTTAACCATTCGTGAATCTATTTCCCTTTTTAAAACTCATATCACGATAGGTTTCGGAGCCAAACCTCGGTTTCTACCTTTCTAACAAGCTAAGATCCAATATGCTCGTATTCATTAATGACTCCAACGGTCATTTCGATTATAACACACCACACTGGTGATAAACACCTCAACACCGGCCTAAGCCACGACGAGCACAACATAGGCTCCAATAGAAATGTATGCACACACTCGAATCATGACAGCTCAATTCATGACAACTGTCTCCAGCAAATAGAGCTGCAATTTAATCCCTCTGTGCCATCATAATATAGAACTCAGACCGCGTCTCGCATTATAGAAATAAAGTACCCGAATCCTCCTCGAGAGGTCATAACATCACGTGGCCTTGCCACAATTTATGATTCTATCCAAACACTATTACTCATGAAACACCTCAAGTTACCAAGCTCAAAAAGGTCATCCACGCACAGATCTAGGTCTGAACCCAAGCAATCAACCTCACCCACGGTGAAACAATTAATGTATGCTATCACATCCTGAAAGGACACAACCGATGTGCCATTCGCCAAACGATACTCAATACGGACTTTTCCTCAGAAGCTAGGAAGTATTGTATACCAGGTAATATATAACTAACTCTATTTTCACATTACACTATTGCGGCGTGCAACCCGCTCCAATGACATACCCGTGGCGGCGTGCCACCCGATCCAATATAGAACCCTCGCCAAAGAAATGCGCGTCGAGTCAAATGGCTCATTATGGTAAACATATATAGCCTCAAGTTCGGCCACAAGAAACATATCCGACAAAGTTACTCAATACCAGAACCAAATCAACGATAGAAACCTCTGCACTGATATCCGCCACGAAGGCCCAACCGAACAAGCAATACCCACCAGCCGTCTGCTGGTCCTGAGGTACAACTACCCCGCTGGAGCATACTCTGATGCACTCTGCTACACAATTTGTGCCATACCATCATAGTCTATATCACATTAGTCTAGATAACCTGGCCCAATGATGACCAGCCAGGAATCAAGTATCATAATCCAAATTCGTCATATCAAGCCGAGAGAAAAAGCCACTAGAGCTTCTAATTTTCGATAATCACAAAACAGTGTCGATACACATGATATACAACCACTACATAGGCGGACTAACGAGAACTTCAAGTCTCCAACACATATATAACACATGAATCACAATGCCCGATCCCGTACTTCACTGTACAAATACATAACGCACATCAAGCGTCCATTCATACCACGAAAACCATTCAGAAATTTCACTATGCCATCAACGACTCAATTATTATAGTCGATCCAACAAGAGAATACAACCATACCACTGGATATTATCAGTTTACATTACCTTGTCCTTTTGGACCATATACCCCGCCAAATTACTAGAATAGCAGTACCATTTTCTTTAGTCACCAGAAAGATCGATTCTTTAAATCACCTGCAGCCGCCCGCGCTGCTAAATAGTTTTAATGACTCCCCATATATTATGAACTGATCACAAAACCTTGAATATGCCATTATCAACTTTCTATAACACATCGCATATACCATACCACACTATGATAACATGGAAATTCATATTCATATCCTACGCCGCAACCATCGGCGCACTCAACTAGTCAAGGGCTTTCATGATCCCATATAGAAAAAACTTATTACACATTCCAAGCCTTGCATACCAACAGGAAAAGTACACTTATTTTCAAACCACGGTAAAACTCATCATAAACTCTTTCTCCCAATTACATTGCATAAGTTAAACTGCCAGGACTGAGTCCTTATGCCGATATCAAGTTACACAACTGCCAGCGCTCAAGAGCTTTGTTGCACAACATCTGCAAGACTCATTACTTCAAACACCTACCGGGAATTAATCGTATTCCTTATCATACCGCTTTGATTTATTAACAAGTTGCTCCATTTACTCAATTTCTTTTCTGAACCATCTTTAACTTAGTATTAGCCTTTACTGTAGCACTACCATAACTCAACTCATGTTACCACACGAGACTCGTACATAAGACCACACGGTCTAAAACCCATAGACCACTCTCAATGTTTCCCAGGAGTACCACATTCTACAATACTTGTTTTGAAGAACTTCATGCGATTTTTGAATTAGTATTATTACCTTACAATACGGAGACATAGAATCCCATCATTCACATAACATAGAACAAGTCTTGATCCCTTCTAACGAAAACACCATCTTTAGCCACATACATAATCTTAATGCATCCGTTACAAGCAAAATCTGGAACACCACAGGACTATTCTCGGGCGTCATTTACCCTTATTCAGTTGTAATTCAACTATCTTATTGAACATAACCACTCGTTCCTTGCTAGAACTTGACACCGCAAAACATGATTACATACCGATACAATTAGCTATCTTTCTTTTCTATACACCGAACATTCTTCACCAACATAAGTTCACAACATCCTAGTATTTCTTCATATCTACGAAGCACCATAACCTTTATCAAAATTTCCCAACATACCTAGAGACAGAGCCAACACAACACACGACAGTGCAATCAGTTAATCAATAACAACCTCCCCAACTTAGCTCGAGAGTCATACATCAAAGCACTTTTAGCCACTCATAGCCTTCTTACTCAAAAGATGCAACAAAGTTCTAGTTAGATTAAACTCAAGTCATTTACAAGCTTCGGCGAAGGTTCGAATCATCAGAAATATTAATTCTTTTGCAATTCTTGCATTCATTCACACACAACAGTTACGCCCACTCTTTAGGTGACAAAAAGCTTTTCTAAGTCCCAAATTTTCCAAAAAACATTCGGCAGAGTTTCCTTTGTAAATTGGCCTATCCACCTGCCAGAGAATCACCAAACCATTCTAACAATACACCCACAACTCAACAAGATATCACAATGTATTTCAACAACATTAAATCTCAATACTATACGAATCATATTATCACAATTTATACTTGAACCTGCGCTGTACCTGCTCGAATCATAACACATATCAAATACCTTTCAATTACACATGAGGATCAACCCTCCTACTTCTTCTCAATTTAGCATTTCATCACAATACCTTCCACCAGGATACACATAGCAAAATCACTTTAGTCTTCCCGAGTTTAAACTCGTTTCACTACACATAAGGCACTTTACCTTCCAATTACGAGATATGATAATTATTCACCATGCCCATAGCTCGGGGCTACACAACAAATTAGATAAGAGTCGAACAATTAACAACTCATCCATTAGTAAGCCTCCCTAATACTCTACAGATCGGCACAAGGCCCCAAACACGGCTACTAGCCCAAATACATCGATATAAGCCAGTCTTAGTCATTATACACAGTAATCTATCAATCGGGAAGGATCAAGTCCAAATCCCCAGTCATAATACCACCACACTCGTCACATGACGCATGTTCCATCTCAGGACAGCACTGTGTAGTGCAAATACGGGGTTTCAAACCCTCAATACATTATCTATTGCCACCACTCACAAAATCAGCACCTCGATGCTCAAGTCATAAACAAGGTCCAGCCTCAAGTCTTTCTGACTGGCCCAACATGATCTCACAGAGATTATATCTTGCTTCTCGTTCGCGGAAATCACAAGCCATAAGGCAATTACATTAATGAGCGCTCGATGCGTACACAGACGTGTGGAAGGAATTTCAAAAATTATATCTCAAGCTGAATCAAGTGCGCACGATAAGAATTCCAAGAAATGTGAAGTGTTTCGTAAAGGTTCGCAGCCTCCCGAGGATAAGTACAAGCGTCCCCGTACCGATCCACAAGACTCTACTAACCGGCTCAAGACTCACGAGGCCTAGTAAACCTAGGCTCTGATACCAACTTGTCACGACCCCAAATCCGGTCGTGATGGCGCCCAGCACATTGCTAAGCCAGCCTGACCAATCACTATCAACAACGGAGCTAGAAGCTCTCTTTAACCCATTTAAGCATTTCAAAATATGAAACAATAGTAATACTTATACTAACAACGGGGAAACCAAGTCCCAAAATATACTAACTCCCATAGACCGAAGGGTCAAGAGTCATGAGCCTCTATACTGAACATGAGTGTATAAAGGTTTACAAGATACCAAGTGCGGAAAGAAATGTCAATACAAAATCAAAAGACAGTAGGAAGGAATATCGGGTCTTGCGGACTCTGCAGCTACCTCGTATATCCCACAGATGTCGCCTCGCACAGCTACTGGATCACTGCTGAGAGGTACCTGGATCTGCACACAAGGTGCAGGGAGTAAAATGAGTACTGCCAGACTCAGTGGTAATAAACAAGGGTAAGACATCGCAGATAAGAAATCCGCAATAAAGCACTATGTAAAACTATAATCAGCTACCCCTGTCATAGAATCAATATTCACTGTACCTATACCAATAAATACCAATAAATAGCATAACAGCTAGCAGATGTAGCTAAATGCAACGCAATGCATGATATGACCGCTACGGCGCGTAGCCCGACTCCAATTTTTGGGTACCCGTGCTCACCTGTGGGGGTTCAGACTCCAGAGGGGCTCCTACAGCCCAAGCACATCTCATAGAGATATTCTCGCGGCGTGCAGTCCGATCCAACATATATCCTGCTGCGGCGTGCAGCCCGATCCACTACTAGTCAGCTAATATGCAGATACAGCCTCGCAGGCTCAAAAGTAGTTTTTGAAAACTGCTTTATCATTTTTCAGTTTTTCAGTTGGAAAACAGTAATATCAAGTTCCAGAGATTGGAATTAGCATAATAACAGAAATAGCTGCGGACTAGTAGTAAACTAGCATGTTTATATGATAAGACAATGATAATGATCCTCGCGGGATCCAATAACTGGCTCACGGCCCACAAGTTTACTCAACCGCCCAAGAAGGGGGTTCAACGGCTCGAGAATAGCCAATAATACAGTATCAACAGGTCGGACTAATATATAGTCTCCAGCTCATGATCGACCCCGCACTCTCAAGAGTGTGCGTGTCTCGCCGCTATACAGCGTCACAAAGTGGTATACCGGGGTTTCGAACCCGCTGGTCATCACCCACATCTATTACTCACCTCAATACAGCGCGACGACTACTCCGCAATGCCCTTGCCACGAGAATCAAGCTCCGCACGCGTAGAATCTGATCAAATACAGTAAAAATACAACAAATTAGGCCAATGGGACGACACCCAATCAATACAACTCAATTTACATCAAAATTCCCAAAGTTGTCAAAACCCGACTTTCGGTACGCTTGTCGAAAAATCACGAAAGTCACATATTCGGAACCCTCATCTCAATACGAGTCTAAGCATATCAATTTTACCAAATTCGGACTCCATTTGCCCATTCAAAACCTTGATTTTCTAAAGTTCAAGCCTAGGGCTAAATCCTCCATAAATTACCCCAAATTCCTCCATTTTCATGATATAATTGCATAATATTACCAATACTAATCATAGTTTAAGTCCATAGTTGATTACCCGATGATTTCCCTTGAGTTTCTCTTCAAAATCGCCCAAATCGCCTCTAAAGCCGAGACCCAAATGTGTGAAATGTTCTGAAATTTTTCTAACTTCTTATACACTTAACTCACAGCAATTTCCGCTTCTGCGGATAAAATTCCGCCCCTACGGAACCGCTTCTGCGACCTTTTGGTCGCTTCTGCGAACTCAGGCTCCTTTTGGCCATTTCCGCACCGGCCGATCGAGGACCGCCCTCACGACCGCTCCTACGAGTCCGCTTCTGCGGATTCTCATCCGCTCCTGCGGTCCTTTCTGCCTCTGCGATCAAGAGTCCGCTCCTGCGGACTCGCCCACGCGATCAACCACCCGCTTCTGCGGACCTCCCCATCACGCCTTAGGACCGCTTCTGCGATCGACCACTCGCACCAGCGAAGCCGCTTCAGCGGAAAAGATTCCGCTTCTGCGATGCCAAGCGCTCCTGCGCCCCCTCGTCCGCTCCTGCGGACTCGCTCCTGCGCCCCCATTTCTGCAGGAGCGAAAACAACAGAACCAGAGTCAAAACCTGCAATTTTCCACATTTTCTCTCGTTTAGCCATCCAAAAACACCCCGAGGCCCCCGGGACCCCAACGAAAACCACCAACATACCCCAAAACACGATACGAACTTGTTCCAATCATAAAAACACCATCCTAAACATTAAAATCACCAATTACACACGGATTCAAGCCTAAATTCCTTAAAACTTTCCGAATTACACATTCCATAAAAAAAACCCGACTAAGCAACGTCCGAATGACCTGAAATTTTGCAGGCACATCCAAAATCACCTAACGGAGCTACTGCAACTGTCGGAATTCCATTCCAACCCCCGGATCAAAATCTCACCTACCGTTCGGATTTCGCCAAAATTCAACCTTCGCCAATTCAAGCCTAAAACTACACCGGACCTCCAAATTTAATTCCGATCGCTCCACTAAGTCACAAATCACCTCCCGAAACTAACCGAATCATCAGAATCCGATTCCGAGCCCTCTAACCAAATAGTCAACTCCGGGTTGACTTTCCTTATTCAAGTTCCCTTCACAAAGGCTATATGCCTCATTTCCAATCCAAATCACTCCTAACTCACCCGATAGACTTTAACACCGATATAAAAGCATAAAACATACAATTTCAACATAACGGGGTGGTAATTCCCGTAACGACGGGCCGGGTCATTACATGGGACCTTGACTGTAATAAAATAGACAAACAAAGAAAATATTCTGCCACAGTTTGATGACTGGGCAGACTTGTGTGTTGTTACCTAAGATATTGATATGGTGGTGAGAGAAATACTAAAGACTTGAGGCGTGTGCGCCTATTGTGAGTGAAATTATTTGACTAGGAAATGCATCAGACTGAGATGTTTATCCTAGGAGAAAATTCATCAGACTAGGTCTTCTGTCTTAGGAGAAAGATTCATCAGACTAGGTCTTCTATCTCAGGAGAAAGATTCATCATACTAAGAGTCGGACCCTAGGAGAAAGTTAATTAGAAAACATCCTTTTTTGGTTATCTTAGTAGAAGGTATCATTAGACTAAGATTCAGATCCTAGGAGAAAGTTCATCAGACTAGGTCTTCTTTCTTATCTTAGGAGAAAGACTCATTAGACTAAGATGTTGACCCTAGGAGAAAATTCATCAGACTAAGTTTTTGACTCTAGGAGAAGATTCATCAGACTAGGTCCATTTTGTTATCTTAGAAGAGATATTCATCAGACTAAGATTTTGATTCTAGCAGAACATTCATCAGACTAGGTCCATTTTGTTATCTTAGGAGAAAGATTCATCAGACTAAGTTAACTACCTCAGGAGAAAGATTCATCAGACTAGGTCTATTTTTGTTATCTTAGGATAAAGATTCGTGAGACTAAAATTTTGACTCTAGGAGAAGATTCACCAGACTAGGCTTATTTTTATTATCTTTGGAGAAAGATTCGCTAGACTAAGATTTTGACTCTAGGAGAAGATTCATCAGACTAGATCTATTTTGTTATCTTAGGAGAAAGATTCATCAGACTAAAATTTAGATTTTAGGAGAAGGTTTATCAGATTAGGTTTTTGATCTTGGGAGAAAGATTCGCCAGGCTAAGATTTTGAGTCTAGGAGAAGATTCATTAGACTAGGTCTATTTTGTTATCTTAGGAGAAAAATTCATCAGAATAAGGTTTAGATCTTAGGAGAAGGTTCATCAGACCAGATTTACTATCTTAGGAGAAAGATTCACCAGAATAAGATTTAGATCCCATGAGAAGATTCATCAGACTAGGTTTTCTATCTCAAGAGAGAGGCACATCAGACTAAGTTTTTGACTCTAGGAGAATATTCATCAGACTAGGTCTTTTGTTATCTTAGGAGAAAGATTTATCATACTAAGTTTTTATATTTTAGGAGAATGATTCATCAGACAAAGATGTTGATCCTAGGAGAAGGTTCATCAGACTAGGTCCATTTGTGGTTATCTTAAGAGAAACTTTCATCAGACTAAGATTTTGATTTGGAGAAAAATCCATCACACTAGGCCTTTTATCCTAGGAGGAGAAATGCGAAAAGCAATGGCAGTAACTTGTGCACACTTAACAAGACAGGCAAGGGCAAAATTTTGAGAAACTTCCCTTTTGCCGGCTCTCGTCGTCTTCCATTTTCTTTCCTTTCTTTCTTCTCTTTTCTTCCAACTTTCTTGCACTGCTTTGTTCCTGTTTCAAACAATGAAAACTTGTGAGTTTAAAATATGGTGGTTGGTTTGTGGCCTTGAACTTTGAGGGCGGCCAGGTATCCTGCATTTGTTGCGTTTCATGAACTATCATCTCCCCAATCCTTAAATTTCATATGAATCCTGCAGTATCTTTATTGTCCCCACTTCGTGTATATGATGTTCTTTCTTGACCACTGGCTTTGGCCTTGAGTGATTCCCACTCGAAAATCTTGCTTGTTTATTGACTAACTAATTTCTTTGCTACCCTTGACACGAAGAACACCTCTAATCCGTTCACCCAAAACACCCTCCACCTGTTGCGTGGTTCCTAAATTGAGACGTATCAAACCCATGTATTTCAAAAGAATCCTGCAGCATGTTTATTGTGTCCAACTCATTGTGCCTGTTGTTTTCTCCTGACTTGACGCCTTTATGTGTTCACCAGATCCTATTTTGTTTAATTGGAAAGCTTGGTGGTAGATTTTGAAGTCATTTCTCACTTGTTATGACCAGAACAACTCAGGAGAAGGAAGTAAACAAGACACAAGGAAAATAGTAGGAGGACAATTAAAGAGATGATTCCTAATAAGAAAAGTACAAAGTAGAAAGCTATCGGATGTGGATACCGACTCTAATGACCTTGACATGCACCTGCAGCCTGTTTCGTTTAGCAAATCCGATTGTTGAGCTCTTTTGTACCTTTTTCCTGTGAAGCTAGGCTTCAATTCTCCGCTTACACGATCTAATTCACAGTCATTATTCGACTTGTGGTACCCGTAGGGCTTTCACCATCAAGCCTCTCTCATTTTGGTTTTTTCTCATCTCACCGTCGTCTTATGGTGTCCGTGAGGGTTTTCACCAATAAGACTCTCTCATTTTTTATTTCTCTTAGCTTTCATTGCCTTGGGATACCCTTGAGGGTTCTCGTCAACAAGACTCTCTCATTCTTCATTTCCTTCATTTGGACCGGAGTGTTTCCCCTGATATGATTCATCTTTACTCGCTTGACTCGGAATCTCTCAAACACTAATCAGAAGGTTTTCCTTTGGACCGTAATATGGGCTTTTGGATAGGGTTGGAAAGAAAGGGTATGAAAGGCTTAAAAGAATTCAACATGGGTTCAAATTACAACTTTCGGAATCAGATTTCCCACAACAACCACAACTTTTGCCCTTGTTTCTTTCTTGTGGACTTTTGGACTTTTATTTTCGTGTGACTGAACCTCAGAGAGAGGTTTCCTACGTACCCTTTCGAGATCAAGTCAAACGTAGTTCATGTAATAAAGTTCTCTTCATTTCTTTTTTTTTCTTTTCTCTTTCCTCTCCTTTTCTTTTCTTTCTTTTCTCTTTTTCCTCTTTTCTTTTCTTTTCTCTTTTACTTCTTTTTCTATTAAACTATTTTTCTTTTATTTATTCATTTACTTTCCCTCTTAGGATTACGAGTTTTATTGTTGATTCCGAAAGAGGGTTATGAAAGAAAATAACTGAGGCTTAAAGGGGTAACAAAGGATAAAGTGTTCGGATAGAAAAACAAAATGCCTTCATCATTACAATCTCCAAAACATACCAAGTACAAACTACATAATTAAACAATCTGACGAAAACATACGTTACATCCTTTGATTGCACCAGAACTTGCCTTATACATTTGTCAATTACCCAGCGCCATTGGACAACAAACACGATACCACAAGTGACCCTGTAGACTTTGGGTAAACTTGACTTTGGCTTCAAACTGATACGGCATGATGCGTTACAATAGTGTATCTTTATGTTCTGTGTGTCCCCTGTTTCACTCAATCCGAGCCCGGAGTTATCTCAAAATACCCTTACTTATTTCCCTCGAATGTCCTTACATCTTCAATATTATTTCTGTAATGACCCGGTCTTTTGTTCTAGTAGTTATAGCACCATTTCCCCCCATATACGCTTATTTATATGTTGTTCAACTGTGCTGAGTTGTATCGAGTTGGTAGGTTTGGGTTCGGGGTAGTTTTTGAGTGAAAGGATCACTTAGTCTCTAAGTTAGAAAGCTAAGTTAGAAAAGTCAACTGGAAGTTGACTTATGAATAAACGATTTTGGATTTGGATTTTTATGATTTGATTAGCTTCTCTAGATGACTTTAGAAATAAGAGTGTGTCCAAAATATAAATTGGAGGTCCGTGGTAGAATTAGGCTTGGATTGGCAAAAATTGGAAGTTCAGAAGTTCTCATGCTTGAATTCGAGATTGATTTGGTGTTTTGGGTATTCCGAAGGTTTGACTAAGTTTGGGTAGTGATATATGACTTTTTAGAATTATTGGTTGAGGTCCCGACTTACTCGGGTGAGTTTCGAATAGGTTTGGGTTGTGTTGCGCTCATTTTTCTTATGTTTCAATATCGTTTCTTCAAATATAAATGATGTCATATTAGACAAATGAGCCCTGATTTCTTTTTTGATTGAAATATTAGATCCGTATCATAATTATGGAACTGTAGAAAAAAGAATCGTCAAATTTGGATATCGTATAAGGGTTTTATGGCCATTTTACTAAAAATTAGGTTACCAAATTTCTTTTAATTTAATTATGAAATTGCCACTGACAGCTTTTTTAAAAATCTGCACTATTTGCAAATATTAAAACCTACATATCTAATTTATTATAAGGTCAAATTGAGTTATTCAAAAGCCTAACTTGATTAGCATTTCACAAGGAATCTACTGGAGTCATAAAATACGAGTTTCGGGATCATTTGACATGAGAAACGAGGCAGAATAATTGGTAGAAAAATATATAAAACTATGGTTTATTCTTTCCGTCATATTTTAAGTTGTGGAGCTGGGATTGGGGCGATTTTAGAGGCGATTTTCATCATATGGATTGGGGTAAGTATTCTCTACTCGGTTTTGATTATATTTCATGAATCCATCTTCGTATTTTGGATTTTGCTTTGTGATTTCAAAGTGAAATTGAGGGAGTTAGGGTTTGAGTTTTGGAGAGTTTTAAGTGAGGATTTGATGGACCAAACAGAGTTCGGTTTTGAAAATTTTATATGTTTAAACTCGGGAGAGTACAAGGATTATTATTCCACCACTTTTGACTGATTCTGTGATGTAGACCCAGTGGCCGAATTTTAGCGAATTTCGGATTTTTGACATATTTTATAGTTTTTATTATGGAATTCGATTTTTAGCATATTGTGATGGTATTAATATGATTATGGTTGGATTCAGAGTTTTTTGACACCGAGTCCTGAGATGAGGGCATCACAAAGTAGGATTTTACGCTGTTGAGGTAAGTAACAACTTTAACTCTGACTTTGAGGGTATAAACCTAGAGAAATTAATATTATGTGATTGTTTAGTGGTGATACCCATGCTATTTAATGTGCATGTGGGTGTGCACCACGAGGGATTGAGACTTGGTTCGTCCCGTGAGGCTGTGGGGCCTAATGGTTGCTATATGTGGTTATGTGTTTACTTGTTGTTGAAATTGTTTACTTTAATATTAGAGATCATGATTAGGCTATATTCATGCTCACGTTATTTGTACTCAATCATAGAAATTATTGTAATTTTACTTCAGTCTCTATTATTTGCTAATATGTTGTGATACTTGATGTGGGCTTTGTTCCTTTATTTATTGACGATGGTGAGGCTAGTGAGGTACATGATTGAGTGAGGTCGAGAGCCTGGGTGAAAGGATATTAATACCATAGTGCGTGAGTTGTTCGCGTAGCATGTGAGTGGGACGTGCGGGTCCAAGTATTGATATCATAGCGCGTAAGTTGTCCACGTAGCACGTGAGTTGACCATGCGGATTCAGGTATTGATATGGCAGCACGTGAGTTGTCCTTTCTTAGCGCTTGGGCTTTGGTAGCCCCTCCGGAGTCTATATATACCCGTAATGAGCACATTGAGTGTTGAGTGTGGAGCGCTGAGTGCGAGTGCTGAGTGATGGAGTGATATTAGACTATTTTTCTCAGCTCGTCACTACTGCTCAGTTCCTCAGTTATTTCAGTTACTAATGAGGTGGTTGTACTCATACTACACCCTAAACTATATGTGCAGATGCACGTGAGTTAGAGTGCGACGATCGTTGAGTTCAGACCATATATATCTGGAGAGAGCAAGGTAGGCTCTAGCGTCCGCATGGCCTTATTATTCATTTTATCATATCTTTTTTGGTGTCACGACCCAAATTCCATACCCCGTCGTGAGGGCGCCTCTCATGAAGACAAGGCCAGCCAACAACACCAAATCTTCTTTTCTCAACTATTAAACATAAAGGAATAGAAATAATACTTATCAACATTTAACTATTAGTTTCATTTCCAGCACAACCCGACCGGGGTGTCACAAGTCACGAGCATCTAATGAGTGAAGGTGATACTATTGGCCAACAATTTATAGATAAATACAAAAATGAAATTGGAATACAAAGATGAAGTACGGTGCCGCGAACGCTAGTTGTCACCTAACTAAACTACCACCATAAGGTTTTCTGCCCTACTAATAACCCGCTAACGGGTGAACAATACCTGCAACTGCACGTAAGGTGCAGGGAGTAAAGTGAGTATTTCAAACTTAGTGGTAATAAAATAGAATAATAACTGAGCGATAAGAAAACACGTATGGGCACACCAAAATGCTATACAAGTTAGTAAAATTTCTTTCTGAAAAGCCGAAATACTACGAAAATCATTTAAAATTCTCAAGATCAGTTAAAAATATCTCTTTTGAAATTATCTTTTACAAATATCCCTTTTTCAGTTTAACAGCCAGCATAGAAGGCTAAATCAGATAGAGCAATTTAGCTCACAAGTCTGCACCTTAGGCGTAACACTCCTCAACATGTAACACCGGGGTATCTAGTCAACAAGGTAGTAACAGTATGCATGCCAATGATATATGAGTGCTAATGTCATGCCACGTAGTACAAACAGGAGTGCATGCAATGCAATGCATATGACCACTGCGGCGTAAAGCCCGATCCACTTGGGTACCCGCGCTCACAGTGGGGGTTCAGACTCCGGAGGGGCTACTACAGCCCAAGCACAATAATACTGCAGCGTGCAGTCCGATCTATATACTATTGTGGTGTGCAGCCCGATCCACATACTACTGCGACGTGCAGTCCTGTAACGACCCGGCCCGTCGTTACAGGACTTACCACCCCGTTACCTTGCATTTACACATCTTATGCTTTTAAATCAGTATTTGAATATATCGGGTGATTTAGGAGTTATTCGGGTTGAAAATGAAGCAAATAGCATGTGTGTAGGAAGCTTGAATATGAGAAGTCAACCTTGAGTTGACTATTGAGTTAGAGTGCTCGGAACCGGATTCTGATGATTCGACTAGTTTCGGGGGATCATTTATGACTTAGGAGAGCAATCGGAATTGAATTCGGAGGTCCGGTGTAGTTTTAGGCTTGAATTGGCGAAGGTTGAATTTTGGCGAAAACCGGATGGTAGGTGATATTTTGATCCGGGGTCGGAATGGAATTCCGACAATTTCTGTAGCTTCTTCATGTGAATTTGGATATGTCTGCAAATTTTCAGGTCATTCGGACATCGTTTAATCGGGTTTTGGATCGAATGTTAGTTTTGAAAGTTTTGAAGAAACTTAGGCTTGAATTCATGTGTAAATGATGATTTGGATGTTTAGGGTGGTGTTTTTGTGATTGGAACAAGTCCGTATCATGCTTTGGAGTATGTTGGTGGATTTCGTTGGGGTCCTGGGGGCCTCGGGATGATTTTGGACCACCAACCGGGCATATGGGACTTGGCAAAATCTGCAGAAAACTGCAGGTTTCTGCCCAGTCATTTAGACCTTCGCGTTCGCGTGGCATGGGTCGCGTTTGCGAAGGCCAGGTGGGCTAAAGAATCGCGTTCGCGACAAGGGTGTCGCGTTCGCGTAGTTCAGAGGGAGTTAAGCTTCGCGTTCGCGTAACTGGGAGTCGCGAACGCGTAGAAGGAAAATAGGCGTTGGGAATTTTTGTTCATCGCGAACGCGTGGTGGAGTTCGTGTTCGCGTAGGGTAAGCCAAAGTTGAGCGTCGTGAACGCGTGGTAGGTGTCGCATTCGCGAAGAGTAAAAGGGAACTAGGCATTGCGAACGCATGGGAGCTCACGCGAACGCGTAGGTATAAATGTTCTGGCAGTGAATTTATATCACAGAACAGAGGGCTTACGGGTTTACACCCCCAAAATACAATTTTGAGCCCTAGAGAGAAGAAAACACGAGGAAATCACCGAGAAATCATCGGGTATTCGTCGGAGGTAAGATTCTTGACTCAAAAACATCATTTTATGGTAGAATTAACATCAATCTTCATGAATTTGGGTAGAAATCTTGAAGAATTGTGGCCTAGGTATTAAAAACGGGATTTTGAGTTTTGGAAGGACATTTGAACTCCGATTTTGATAAATTTTATATGCACGGAATCGTGGCGCGATGAGGGTCGCGTTGGTTCTAATTTAGGAATTTTCCAAGCAGTGGGCCCGGGGTCGGGTTTTACCAACTTAGTGTATTTATGCGAATTTCATGTAAATTGAAATGGGTTATGATTCTGTGACCCGTATTTGATATAATTATTGTGATTTGACTAGATTCTATGCACGAGGCAGCGAATTTCAAAGGAAAAGGCATCGCGAACGAGTATACGACCGGCTAGAGGTGAGTAGTTTGTGTATATGGTAGCCTGAGGGTTCGAAACCCCGGCTTAGCACATTGTGACGCTAGTAGGGCATGGCTCGCACACCGTGGCAGGTGCAGGATTGATTGTGACTGGGGATTGAGACTTGGTCCATCTCGGAAATGAATAATATGTTATTAGTGTTGGAAATACACTGTATTTGATATATTTGTGGGCTATAAGCCTTGTTTGGGGCCTTGTGCCGACCTGTAGTGTCCTTAGAAGACAATACTTATGTGATAGCTATATTTGCTTAAATCACTAATCTCAGTCATGGAAATTGAAATCACATTATTGATATGCTAAGTCACCGGCTTTTGGAAATTTAATAAAGTTAAAGTATTTTTCATAAATTATGAACTGGAAACTGGAATTAAGAAAGATGAACTGTTTTGTGACTTATTTGCTTATTGAGGACTGGAAATGGATTGGGCTGCACGCCGCAGTGGTTGACATGAGGATCCGGCTGCACGCCGCAGCAGTATTGCGCTTGGGCTGTAGGAGCCCCTCCGGAGTCTGTACACACCCCCGGTGAGCGCCGTCGACGTTAAATTGGATCGGGCTACACGCCGTAGCGGTTATGTGCATTGCATTGCATCTTTATTTGTTGAATTACTCTGTGGTAGCTGAATTGTACTTTTGATGCTAGTTCGTAGGAGATTCGGACTGTAGTGTAGCTTCATATTGTGGTATTTTGTGGATTTCTTACTGTCAGCTACTTGTATATATTTATTACTCACTGAGTACTTAGTACTCACCCCTACTCCATGCACCTTTTGTGTGCAGACTCAGGTACTTAGGAGTAGTAGACAGGCAATTCCAGCGTTTGCAGTGTCATATCGAGTTGCTGAGGTAGCTGCCTACGTTCGCAAAACCTAGCTTCTCCTCTCCTTTCCAGTTGTTATTTGTATTTTTGTATTCAGACTTGAGTATTTCTATACAATACTCTCTATTCCTGTTGGGTTTTGTTAGAGGCTCTAGACTTGTGACTCCGGATCTTTGGGAGTGTCGGTATTTTGTTCATTATTATTATTATTATCGGAGTTCTTAAACTCATATATTCTTCTTGGGTTGTCCATTTGGGACTGGTATTCGATGTAATCAGAAATTGTTGGTCTGGCTGGCCTAGCTTGATTGTTGGGTGCCATCACGACTGGATATGGGTCGTGACAAGTTGGTATCAGAGCCTAGGTTACTAGGACTCGCGAGTCATGAGCCGGTTTAGTAGGCTTTCGCGGATCGGTACGTAGATATCCGTATCTATCCTCGGAGGGCTACAGAAACTTTAGGAAAAACCTCATTTTCTTGAATTTATATCGTGCGATTTGTGTTATCATGAAATTAAATTTTTCCATATTCTATTCTCTCGCAGATGGCGAGAACACGTGCTAGCGGACGTGGCGGACGACCACCATTGGCACCCAGAGGCCGTGGTCGTGGTAGAGGTAGGGCAGCAGTACCAGCACCTGCTGACCCACCAGCTGACCAGACTCAGGGTCAGATTCTTGCACCAGTGGCCCAGGCTCAGGACCAGATTCCAGTGGCAGACGCTCCGGCAACACAGGTTCAGGTACCGGCAGTGCCCATTGTCATACCAGGTCCTCAGGAGACCTTGGCTCATATCTTATCAGTGTGCACAGGCTTGGCTCAGGTAGTTGTAGCTACTACTGCAGAATCTTCTTCATATGCAGGGGGAGGAAATCAGACCCCCGTGGCTCGCACACCCGAGCCAGTTCAGCCAGTTGCACCCGCTGCACCAGCTCCTGCTTATATGGTTCCAGTTATGCCTGACGATGAGTAGCGTCGTTTGGAGAGATTTGAGAGGCTACAGCCTCCGACATTCAGCGGTGCTGAGGGCGAGGACGCCCAGGGTTTTCTTGTTAGATGTCAGCGCATGCTTCGCACTGCGGGTATTCTAGAGTCCAGCGGTGTTTCATTTACCACCTTTCAGTTCACAGGTGCAGCATTTCAGTGGTAGGAGTATTTCGAGAGGCGTAGGCCCGCTGGGGCAGTGCCCATAACTTGGCAGCAATTCTCCACGGTGTTTTTGGAGAAGTACGTGCCTCAGTCTTAGAGAGAGGAGTTGTGACGTCAGTTCCAGTGGTTGAAGCAGGGAGACATGACGGTTAATCAGTATGAGATGAGATTCACATAGCTGGCTCGTCATGCCATGTGGATGGTTCCTACAGACCGAGAGAGGATTCAAAGATTTATTGATGGCCTTATTTATCCCATCCGCATATTGATGACCAGGGAGAGAGTTTCGACAGTTACCTTTGAGGAGGTGGTTGATGCTGCCCATCACATTGAGACGGATCGCCGCAGAGAGCGGGAGGAGAGAGAGGCTAAGAGGCCTCGTGTTACTGGCAGTTACGGTGGAGCTCCATCTAGGGGCCAATCTCAGCATAGCAGAGGCCGTTCTTTCAGGTCTCATCAGTCTGGACGACCAGAGTCCAGTGGGGTTTCATCAGATCATGGTCGTCAGAGCCATCAGGGTAATCAGGGTCAGCGGAGCCATCAGTGTTACCAGGGTCAGCAGAGCCGTCAGCAAAGTCAGCCTACACTGAGTGCTCTTCCAGCTCAGAGCTCTACTCCTATTTCCTCGGCACAAGGTTCATCTGTAGCGAGGGGTCCTCAGCAGCCCCTTCTTCCATCTTCATGCCGTTGTTTTGAGTGCGGTGATTTGGGCCATATCAGGAGAGAGTGTCCTCAGTGGCTTCGTAAGCGGTCTCAGCAGAGGGATCGACCCTCGTCTTCTACTCCTATTTCTTTAGCGCCAGCATAGTCGGCTAGGACTGATGGCCAGGTATCCAGAGGTCGCCCTAGGGGCAAGGATCGTACTGGTGGAAGTCAGTCTCGTTTCTATGCTCTTCCGGATAGGAAGGATGCTAGTGCTTCAGATGCGGTCATTTCAGGTATTATCTCAGTCTGCCACAGGGATGCTTCTGTTTTATTTGATCCCGGATCCACCTATTCTTATGTCTCTACTTATTTTGCACATCATTTGGGTATGACCCGTGGTATTCTTGCTTTGCCCGTACATGTGTCTACCCCAGTGGGGGATACTATTGTTGTGGATCAGGTATATCAATCCTGTCTTATTACTATTGGGGGTCTGGAGACCCGAGTTGATCTATTACTACAAGGCATGGTAGATTTCGATGTAATTCTAGGCATAGATTGGCTATCTCCTTACCATGCGATTCTGGACTGTCAGGCCAAGACAGTCACACTAGCTATTCCAGGTAATCCGAGGATCGAGTGGCGTGGCTTGACCGATTATGTGTCCGACAGGGTGATTTCTTATATAAAGGCCCAACGAATGATTGGCAAGGGTTGTTTATCTTATTTGGCCTTCATTAGAAATGTTGAGGCCGAGACACCCGGTCTTGATTCGGTCCCCATTGTGAGGGAGTTTCCGGATGTATTTCCAGCAGACCTGCCAGGCATGCCGCCTGATAGAGATATTGACTTTGGTATTGACTTGGTGCCGGGCACTCAGCCCATTTCTATTCCTCCCTATCGCATGGTACCAGCGGAGTTAAAAGAATTGAAGGAACATCTTCAGGAACTCTTAGATAAGGGTTTCATTCGTCCGAGTGTGTCACCTTGGGGTGCACCGGTGTTGTTCGTGAAGAAGAAAGATGGCACAATGAGAATGTGCATTTATTACAGGCAGCTGAACAAGGTAATAGTGAAGAATAAGTACCCATTGCCTCGTATTGAAGACTTATTTGATCAGCTCCAGAGAGCTAGTGTATTTTCTAAGATTGATCTTCGATCGGGCTATCATCAGTTGAAAATCAGGGACTCAGATATTATGAAGACAGCGTTCAGGACGCGGTATGGGCACTACGAGTTCCTGGTGATGTCTTTCGGGCTGACTAATGCCCCAGCTGCATTCATGCACTTGATAAATAGTGTATTTCGGTCGTACCTTGATTCTTTTGTGATTGTGTTTATTGATGATATTCTGGTATATTCACGCAGTCAGGAGGAGCATGCACAAGCACTTGAGGGTGGCATTGCAGAGGTTGAGAGAAGAGAAGCTTTATGCAAAATTCACTAAGTGTGAGTTCTGGCTTGATACTATCGGTTTTCTGGGACATATAGTGTCCAGTGATGGTATTCGGGTTGATCCACAGAAGGTCGAAGCAGTGCAGAATTGGCCCAGACCTTCCTCAGCTACAGAGATTCAGAGTTTTCTCGGCTTGGCAGGCTATTATGGCCGGTTTGTTCAGGGTTTCTCATCAATTGCTTCACCGTTGACTAAGTTGACACAGAAGAATGCTCCATTTGTGTGGTCCGATGAATGTGAGGAGAGCTTCCAGAAGCTCAAGGAGGCTTTGACCACAGCTCCAGTACTTGTGTTGCCATCAGCCTCAGGGTCATATACGGTGTATTGTGATGCTTCTAGAGTTGGGCTCGGTTGTGTGTTGATGCAGGAGGGTAGAGTTATTGCATATGCTTCTCGTCAGCTAAAGCCCCACGAGAAGAACTACCTTGTTCATGATTTGGAGTTGTCTGCTATTGTTCATGCCTTGAAGATTTGGAGGCATTACCTATATGGTGTATCTTGTGATGTATATACGGACCACCGCAGCCTTCAGCATTTGTTTAAGCAGAAAGATCTAAATTTGAGGCAGCGGTGATGGCTTGAATTGCTTAAAGACTATGATATTACTATCTTGTACCATCCCGGGAAAGCCAATGTAGTGGATGATGCATTGAGCCGGAAGGCTATTAGTATGGGCAGTTTGGCATATATTCCAGTTGGGGAGAGACCCCTAGCAGTTGATGTTCAGGTGTTAGCTAATCAGATGGTAAGGCTGGATATTTATGAGCCCAGTCGAGTGATGGCTTGTGTAGTGGCTCGTTCTTCTTTATATGATCGTATCCGAGAGCGCCAGTATGATGATCCACACTTACTTGTCCTTAAGGACAGAGTTCAGCATGATGATGCCAGAGATGTCACTATTGATAGTGATGGTGTATTGCGGATGCAGGGCCGAATATGTATGCCCAATGTTGATGGCCTTCGTGAGTTGATATTGAAGGAAGCCCACAGCTCGCGGTATTCTATTCATCCAGGAGCCACGAAGATGTATCAGGATTTGAAGCAGCATTACTGGTGGAGAAAGATGAAGAAAGATATTGTGAGCCATGTGGCTCGGTGTCTAAACTATCAGCAGGTCAAGTATGAGCATCAGAGACCTGGTGGTGTATTCTAGCGTATTGATATTCCTGAGTGGAAGTGGGAAAGGATTACTATGGACTTTGTTAGTGGACTCCCTCGGTCAACGAGGAAGTTTGATTCAGTGTGGGTGGTGGTGGATAGGTTGACCAAGTCAGCTCACTTCATCCCAGTGTGTACTACTTATTCCTCCGAGAGGTTGGCAGAGATATTCATCCGTGAGATAGTGAGATTGCATGGAGTTCCCATTTCTATTATATCAGACAGAGGTACCCAATTCACTTCTCAGTTCTGGAGGACATTTCAGCGAGAGTTGGGTTCACAGGTAGAGCTGAGCACAACATTTCATCCACAGACGGATGGACAGTCTGAGCGTACTATTTAGATATTGGAGGACATGTTGCATGCTTGTGTCATTGATTTCGGTGGTCTGTGGGCTGATTATTTGCCTTTGGCGGAGTTTGCTTATAATAATAGCTATCAGTCCAGCATTAAGATGGCACCGTATGAAGCTTTATATGGGAGACGGTGTAGGTCTCCAGTTGGTTGGTTCGAGCCCGGCGAGGCTAGGTTGTTGGGGACAGAGTTAGTCCAAGATGCCTTAGACAAGGTGAAGGTTATTCAGGAGAGACTTCGCACAGCTCAGTCGCGTCAGAAGAGTTATGCGGACCGGAAGGTCCGAGATGTGTCTTATTCAGTGGGTGAGAAGGTGTTGCTGAAGGTTTCGCATATGAAGGGTGTTATGAGGTTTGGAAAGAAAGGGAAGTTGAGCCCAAGGTTTATTGGACCTTTTGAGGTGCTTAGGAAAGTTGGGGAGGTGGCCTATATGCTTGCCCAGTTTGTCGGGAGTTCACCCGGTGTTCCATGTATCCATGCTCCGGAAGTATGTCGGAGACCCATCTCATGTGTTAGACTTCAGCACGATACAGCTAGATGAGGACTTGACTTATGATGTGGAGCCAGTAGCCATTTTGGGTCGACAGGTTCGTAAGCTGAGATCCAAGGACATAGCTTCAGTGAAAGTGCAGTGGAGAGGTCGTCCCGTGGAGGAAGCAACTTGGGAGACCGAGCAGGAGATGCGAAGCAGATATCCACACTTGTTAAATACTCCAGGTATATTTCTTAACCCGCTCGCGGATGGGCGTTTGTTTAAGTTGGGGAGAATGTAACGACCCGGCCCGTCGTTACGGGAATTACCACCCTGTTACCTTGCATTTACACATCTTATGCTTTTAAATCAGTATTTGAATATATCGGGTGAGTTAGGACTGATTCGGGTTGAAAATGAAGCAAATAGCATGTGTGAAGGAAGCTTGAATATGGGAAGTCAACCTTGAGTTTACTATTGAGTTAGAGTGCTCGGAACTGGATTCCGATGATTCGACTAGTTTCGGGAGATCATTTATGACTTAGGAGAGCAATCAGAATTGAATTCGGAGGTCCGGTGTAGTTTTAGGCTTGAATTGGCGAAGGTTGAATTTTGGCGAAAACCGGATGGTAGGTGATATTTTGATCCGGGGTCGGAATGGAATTCCGACAATTTCTGTAGCTTCGTTATGTGATTTTGGATATGTCTGCAAATTTTCAGGTCATTCAGACATCGTTTGATCGGGTTTTGGATCGAATGTTAGTTTTGAAAGTTTTGAAGAAACTTAGGCTTGAATTCGTGTGTAAATGGTGATTTTGATGTTTAGGGTGGTGTTTTTGTGATTGGAACAAGTCCGTATCATCTTTTGGAGTATGTTGGTGGCTTTCATTGGGGTCCCGGGGGCCTCGGGATGATTTCGGACCACCAACCGGGCATATGGGACTTGGCAAAATCTGCAGAAAACTGCAGGTTTCTGCCCAGTCATTTAGACCTTCGCGTTCGCGTGGCATGGGTCGCGTTCGCGAAGGCCAGGTGGGCTAAAGCATCGCGTTCGCGACAAGGGAGTCACGTTCGCGTAGGTCAGAGGGAGTTAAGCTTCGCGTTCGCGTGACTGGGAGTCGCAAATGCGTAGAAGGAAAATAGGCGCTGGGAATTTTTGTTCATCGCGAACGCGTGGTGGAGTTCGCGTTCACGTAGGGTAAGCCAAAGTTGAGCATCGCGAATGCGTGGTAGGCGTCGCGTTCGCGAAGAGTAAAAGGGAACTGGGCATCGCGAACGCGTGGGAGCTCACGCCAACGTGTAGGTATAAATGTTCTGGCAGTGAATTTATATCACAGAACAAAGGGCTTACGGGTTTACACCCCCAAAATACAATTTTGAGCCCTAGAGAGAAGAAAACTCGAGGAAATCACTGAGAAATCATCGGGTATTTGTCGGAGGTAAGATTCTTGACTCAAAAACATCATTTTATGGTAGAATTAACATCAATCTTCATGAATTTGGGTAGAAATTTTGAAGAATTGTGGCCTAGGTATTAAAAACGGGATTTTGAGTTTTGGAAGGCCATTTGAACTCCGATTTTGATAAATTTTATATGCACGGACTCGTGGCGAGATGAGGGTCGCGTTGGTTCTAATTTCAGAATTTTCCGAGCAGTGGGCCCGGGGTCGGGTTTTACCAACTTAGTGTATTTATGCGAATTTCATGTAAATTGAAATGGGTTATGATTCTGTGACCCGTATTTGATATAATTATTGTGATTTGACTAGATTCTGCGCACGAGGCAGCGAATTTCAAAGAAAAAGGCATCGCGGACCAGTCTACGACCGGCTAGAGGTGAGTAGTGTGTGTATATGGTAGCCTGAGGGTTCGAAACCCCGGCTTAGCACATTGTGACGCTAGTAGGCGTGGCTCGCACACCGTGATAGGTGCGGGATTGATTGTGACTGGAGATTGAGACTTGGTCCATCCCGGAAATGAATAATATATTATTAGTGTTGGAAATACACTGTATTTGATATATTTGTGGGCTGTAAGCCTTGTTTGGGGCCTTGTGCCGACCTGTAGTGTCCTTAGAGGACAATATTTATGTGATAGCTATATTTTCTTAAATCACTGATCTCAGTCCTGGAAACTGAAATCACATTATTGATATGCTATGTCACCGGCTTTTGCAAATTTAATAAAGTTAAAGTATTTTTCATAAATTGTGAACTGGAAACGGGAATTAAGAAAGATGAATTGTTTTGTGACTTATTTGCTTATTGTGGACTGGAAATGGATCGGGCTGCACACCGCAGTGGTTGATATGAGGATTGGGCTGCACGCCGCAACAGTATTGCGCTTGGGCTGTAGGAGCCCCTCCGGAGTCTGTACACACCCCCGGTGAGCGCCGTCGACGTTAAATTGGATCGGGCTACACGCCGTAGCGGTTATGTGCATTGCATTGCATCTTTATTTGTTGAATTACTCTGTGGTAGCTGAATTGTACTGTTGATGCTAGTTCGTAGGAGATTCGGACTGTAGTGTAGCTTCATATTGTGGTATTTTGTGGATTTCTTACTTTCAGCTACTTTTATATATTTATTACTCACTGAGTACTTAGTACTCACCCCTACTCCCTGCACCTTTTGTGTGCAGACTCAGGTACTCAGGAGCAGTAGACAGGCATTTCCAGCGTTTGCAGTGTCATATTGAGTTGCTGAGGTAGCTGCCTACGTTCGCAGAACCTAGTTTCTCCTCTCCTTTCCAGTTGTTATTTGTATTTGTATTCAGACTTGAGTATTTCTATATAGTACTCTCTATTCCTGTTGGGTTTTGTTAGAGGCTCTAGACTTGTGACTCCGGATCTTTGGGAGTGTCGGTATTTTGTTCATTATTATTATTATTGGAGTTCTTAAACTCATATATTCTTCTTGGGTTGTCCATTTGGGACTGGTATTCGATGTAATCAGAAATGGTTGGTCTGGCTGGCCTAGCTTGATTGTTGGGCGCCATCACGACCGGATTTGGGTCGTGACAAGTCCGATCCATGCAGTATGCTACTGCAGCGTGTAATCCGATCCATGCATGTATATGCATATGCACACAGATCACTCGAGGCCTGAAATCCTCCGCACGATACTCGTCGTGCCCTCACATATGGCCCTCGGCCCAATCAGTCCAACAAATAAACAAAAAGCCCATCGGGCATAAGTAACACGGTGATACTTAACTTAAATGATAGTTCAAATATCAGTTAAAACTCCAGGTTTGAGTAAAATATAACTGAGCTCAAAAGTAATGTAAATCACACGGACTGGGTTCAAATAGTATTTCAAACAGTGAGGGAACGACAGTGATGATAGTTCATAAAGAGTTTCAACAATCGGCAATAAGCCCCAAGTATGGCAATGAGCCCATGATAACAAGAATACATTTGCAAATACATTGTACAAATCAACAATCGGGACAGACCAAGTCACAAACCCCAATGGTGCTCTACCCCACGCTCAAGTCCACCGTGCAAGTTACCTGAATACAACACTAAGATGTGCAAATCCGGGTTTCAAACCCTCAGGATATCATTCCAAGTATTACTCACCTCGAACCGGCAAAAACTCAAGCCCTCCACATCTTTGCTCCTCAAACTAGCTTCCACGTGTGTTGAAACTAGCCAAAATCAATACAAATATATCATAATAGGCTAATGGAACAACACCCAATTGAAAACAATCAAAATATAAAGAAAATCTCAAAACTAGCAAAACCCGAGCCCCGGGCCCACTTCTCGAAAAATTATGAAACTCACATTTTCGGAATCCTCGTCTCACCACGAGCCCGTACATACAAAATTTATCAAAATCGGAGTTCAAATGAGCCGCCAAATCACGATTTTACATAGCAAAATTCCAAGCCCTAACTTTCTCAATTTATTCCTAATTTCAGAGAATTAATGGAAGATTCTTTGATAAAATCACGTATTTAACTCATAAAACTTACCTCCAATCCGTTCCCCTTGAATCCCTCTTTAATTACCTTTAAAAACCTTCAAAAACGAGCAGCCATGGGTGAAAATAGACTCAACTTCGCGAACAAGCTTGTTTAGAAACAACGGACCTGTTATAAATTTTTTTTTCTATGCGATTGCGGCCTTATGCACGCAATCGCGATGAGCAAATTCCCAAGCTCCCAGAAATGTGAAGTGCGAATGCGGAGAGCCACCCTGCGAATGCGAAGAGTAACAAAATCCTTAACGCGATCACGCAAAAATGAATGCGATCGTGAAGTTTCACATTCAGACCTTATAAGATCGCAATTAACCACACGCGAACGCACTGAACAAAATTTCATGCCACCAAATTTCTCCTATGAGATCGCGGCCTCACCCTCGCGATTGCGAAGACCAAAATTGCTGCAACAGAAGGGCTGAAAACCTGCAATTTTGAAGGGCCAAAATTGGTCCGATTGACCACTCGAAACTCACCTGAGGCCCCCGGGACCTCAACCAAAAGCACCAACCTACTCCAAAACATGATACGAACTTGTTCCAATTATAAAAACATATCCTTGAACACAAAAATCATCTAATTACGGCGAATAAAAGCCTAAGTTTCAACTAAAACTTCTGAAACCAACATTCAATCAAAAACCTGATCAAACGATGTCTGAATGACTTGAAAATTGGCAGACATATCCAAAATCACCTAACGAAGCTACTGCAACTGTCGGAATTCCATTCCGACTTCCAAATCAAAATCTCACCTATCGACCGGAATTCGCCAAAATTCCAACTTCACCAATTCAAGCCTATTGCAACACCTGACCTCCAAATTCAATTCTGATCACTCTCCTAAGTCACAAATCATCCTCCAAAGCTAACCGAAACATCAAAATTTGATTCCGAGCCCTCTAACTCACAAGTCAATGTCTGGTTGACTTATTCAAACTATTCCTTCTTTAAAGAGACTATTTGTCCCATTTTCTACCAAACGCGATCCTCATTGACTCCAATTCACCAAATATATATATTGAAACACGAACAAGCATATAACGGGTAAAATGGGGCGGTAATTCATGTGACGACGGACCTGGTCATCACATTCTTCCCAACTTAAACAAAAGCTCATCCTCGAACGTACCCAGAGTTGTACTAGAAGCAACCCAATAGTTGAATAATCTTACCAAACATATACTCGGGGTGATCCCACGTCACCCTATCTAACATAAGTCTGATAACATAACATAGCTAGAATTTCACAGCCCATCCAAACCATAAACCACATTGCACTTCTCGAAATCAGACACCAGATCAGAACCCCACGTCTATACTCAGAATAAACCAAAACCAACTGCAATAACCCATACTTTCCACTCAAGGTGGGATCATATGATATACTACACAACCCAAACACTCGAGACAATGGCATCCATTCACAAGAATTGGCCACAATAACCAAATACTATCAGAAAAACCTTTCTCATTAGCTAAAGTCTTATTCCAACACCTTCATATACTGCCCACGATAATTGAACAAACCCATCTCTCAAGTCAACCATTCATGAATCCATTTCTCTTCTGACTGATGCCACAATAGATTTTGGAGCCAAACCTCGATATTACCTTTCTAACCAACTGAAATCACATATGTTCGCACTCATTAATGACTCCAATGATCATTTTGATTATAACACACCACACTAGTGATATGACACATCCTCATCGGCCTAAGCCACGACGAGCACAACACATGATCTAATAAGAAACGATCTGAATACACTCGAATCATGAAAACTAACTCACACAAAAGAGATGTAATTCAAATTTCTTAGTACCATCACAACACAAAACTGAGATCTCGTCTCACATCATACAATTAGAGTACATGAATCCTCCTCGAAAGGTCATAACATCACGTGGCCTTTCCACAACTCATGATTCCTGTCACACCTCCTTTTTCACTTATATACCCGCTTATTAATACTTCACCCTGGGAAGGGATAAAATAATAATAAGGGAAGGAGTTTTTTTACTTAAAGGACAGTCGGAATGGGATTTATTTACTAAATTCACAGTCGCCACTTGGGAAAATAATGGTGTCCCAAGTCACCGGCTTAATCCCGAATCGAGAAAATTATGACTCTGTTACAGTCTGCGAATCAGAAATCTAGATAATGAAAATTCTTTTAACCCGGGAGAACGTGTTAGGCACTCCCGGATTCCGTGGTTCTAGCACGGTTGCTGAACTGTTGTTTTTGTTCTTATCTTATTTTTTCATATGCTTCATTTTCATGCATTATTAATGTTCCGCTTTGTTATTTTTTTATCAAGAATTGCAACGTCGCGAAAACGCATTTCGAGTCACACCGTACCCGTACGCCTGTGACTTTAGTGCATTTCAACTTCGTCGGGATTTGGATTTGGGTCACATAAATGTGCACCCGTATTAGGAATGTATATTTATTATTCCTAATGAGGTCTACTCTTGTTATGTTTTGGAAAGATCATGAAATTGTCTAAGCGATCCCTCATAATCTACAATTTAGTTATTATTTGGGGGCCCCGTGTGTTTCAAATTTATAACGAGGCTCATCCTTTATTTTTAGAAGGGTTAATCCTATTTGTACACTATATTTTCTATTTCTATTTTTTCTTCCTAATATAACCTTTTTTGTATCAATCTCACATTATTGATTATTAGAGTCCAGGCCATTATTTATTACTGGGCTTGGACCTTGAACTGGCTCAGCAGTTTGCAAAGGTGTGTTGGACCTCTAGAGCCCAACATATATTTTCGCTTCTGTTCAGAGGCACGAATACCATTTCAATTTGATCCGGGCCTGGATTCACAATTAGGCCCAAATCATTTATATCTAAAGCAGGATAAGGGCTAACCAACATTTTATAACATATATTAATCAACATCGATGTCTAACTATTTCTATTAACGTTAGTTTGCATTTAATCACTACTGAGTTCAATGTTTGACAATCAACTATGAACGTTAAAAACCTTTCTCATTAACTAAAACATGATGATAATTTTCATTTCTTCAACAGCCTTTCAAATACAGCTCCAGGTTATAGTAATGTGTACCTGATTCAAAATCAAATCAATGAGTTCTGGGCTTTGGAGAAGAAGTAAAATCAGCAACAACAATGATAGGAAGCAACAACGAACAGGAAGCAATTAACACAGCATATCTTAAAACCCAGCAGGTAATCCAGCAAATAAATTGAGCAAATGGAAATCCAAGCAAAGTTGAAGTAAACAGACAGAGGAACAACCAGCAAAGATCCCCAGAAATAGTACTCGAACTATATGCTAAGTAGAGGACTAGCAGAATTCTAGTATGGAAGTTTCAGGGCTTTAGTAAATTGAATACTCTCTTAAACTCTGAAATAAATTTCGAACTATAAAAATTGGGACCCGATTTCGAACTCCTAAAAGTTGGAACTCCTTTTTCAGGATTAAGACAGCCTATTTATAGAGTTATTCATATTTCCGACCCTAACACTTTTTTAAGTAAATCAGTTAAGTATAGCATAACTCTAATGGAAATACACTTGAACCCCTACTAGAAGGTTCTAGGCTATTCCTTATTGTTCTATTGGGCAGATTTGACCTAGTTGCCCTCATTTGCTAAGGTTTATTACACATTTTCCTTTTAACTATGCCTATTTTACCCTTTATTATTCACATATTTTCAGTAAAACCAAGCCTCAATGTCACTTATACACCCACTACCTCTACATAATCCTCAAAAATACCAATTCACCTTCACCTTTTACCCCTTACACTCAACAATATTTATCCGACCTACTATTATGTCTGTTAACACTTGGGTAATTGAACATATTTAAAATATAACCCCTGAGACCCCACATTAAATTTTAGCCAGTTTCAGGCTAAGTAACCTTTTTCAGAATTAACCACTCTAACAAAGATAGCCATAAATAAACTTTACAAATCAAAGACTCACACTGTGTTGCAATAATAACCACAATAAACATTTTGCACATATAACCTATATGTGACTAAGCACTCAGAAGTTCAGAAGAAACAAACATATAAATCATATTGCAAATGTAGCCACTTTTATGTAGTCTTGCACCAATAGCCCTAATTACGACTAACTTTAAAATTAATCAGAACTCAGAGAGACAAATTGATAATGGTTGAATTCCAATTAATAAAAACCCTAGTCGAGACAGGATCTATTGAACAATAGCATAAAACAAACTAGTAGCATATGATTTACAGGTAGTTATGGTCAGAACTAAGAACTTAATTGATTTTGGGCATACATATGTAATAGACTCAAATTTTAGAAAATAAGAACACAAAAGAGCAAAGTACAGAATAGAGATGGGTTCAGGGTACTTAGCTTTTAGGGGTTCTTCTTTTCCTTTCTTTTTCTTTTCTTTCTTTCTTTCTTTCTTCTTTCTTTCTTCTTTTCTTTCTTATTTTCTTGGTTTTCCAGTGTTTCAGAGACTTGGAGTCTCTTTGACTATAGATCTTCCAGGCAGACTTTTGGAAGTCCGATTTGGTGTGTGCGAGGGGTATCCGAAGAGCCAGGATGTGATTTTGAAAGATTTTAGTTTTGGGTGTCTATCGGAGTAGGGTTCCAGCGAGACACTTTTTAATATTCGAAGGGTTTGGCTTTTATTCGAGATATGGGACTAGGATGGGGTGAAAGATCATTTCATACTGGTTCTGGGGTGTTAAGGTGGAGGGATTGATTCATAGTTTTGTGGTCGCCGGCTAGGCTTCTGGCGATTGGATTTTCAAGAACTGGGAGACTGGTGGGTTTTTTGGGGTGAGTTTAATGGGATAATGGTGTTAGGAGAAGGAGAGGGGTGTTTAGGGGGTTCGTCTGAGCCGGGGAAGATGATAGAAGGTTGACCACCGGTAGGGTTCCGGTGGTCTTGTGAGAGAAGGGGAGGGAGAAGGAGGCGGCTAGGGTTTCATGTGTTTGGGAATGTGTATGTAATGATCTGATTTGAACGAAGGGGAGGGGATATATCCTGAATCTAGGCTATTAATTTTCCACTGTTAGATTGGCTAGGATGAACGGCCAAGATTATTTTAGCCTCTAAACGTCATCGTTTAATTTAAATGTAATTCTCCTCTCATCTGTTAGATAAACTAGATAGACGGCTGAGATTATTTTGCATAAGCTACGTCGTTTGACTTTAATGAGACATTGCTTTCATCCGTTGGATTAATTAAATGAACGGCCCTGATTGTTTCTTCATACAACATCGTTTGATTTACAAGGCAACCGCCTTATTTGATCCATTTGATTCAAATCATCAACGGCCCAGATCTGTTCCTTTGATATGTCGTTGTTTAGCTTATGCCAAGCAGACCGGTTCAATTAATTTTTGGACCTGGTCTGTTGAGTGTTATTTTGGGCTAATTTTCCGTGTATTTGGTCCAAATACACTTTGTATTTTGTATTTCCATGTATTTACCTATTTTTGTATTTTTGAATTGTATTTGTTTAATTAATTTTCTGTATTTTCCCTTGTATTTTAAGCTTATTTTCCTTGTATATTTATATTGATGTGTTTTTCTTTGATTTTCAAATTTTTTGTATTTTTTCCTTGATTTTCCAATTTCCTAATAATTACCTTATATTTTTTTTATATTTTTAGATCAATTTTATTTTGTATTTCATTTCAAATTTCTTTTAATTTATTTTAACAATTAAAACAAAACTTATATTTTCAAACCAATTTCAATCAAAAATCATTTTTGTATTTTTATTTTGGAATTAATTGCTTGGGGCAAAAATCACGTGCTCACAATCCTATCCAAACACTATTACTCATGAAACACCTCAAGTCACCATGCTCAAACCGGTCAGCCGCGCACATATTTAGGTTTGCACTCCAGCAATCAATCTCACCCACGGTGAAACAATTAATATACACTATCAAATCCTGTAAGGACACAACCGATTTGCTATTCGCCGAGCAATACCCAATACAGACTTTCCTCAGAAACCAAGAAGTATTGCATACCAGGTAACATATAGAAAACTATTCTCTACATCGCACTGTTATGGCGTGCAACCCACTCCAATTAACATACCCGTGGCGGCATGCCACCCGATCCAGATACCATACCCGTGGCGGCGTGCCACCCGATCTGAATACCCCGTGGAGGCGTGCCACCCGATCCACACATAAATCTCGCAAAACAAAATGCACATCGAGTCAAATTGCTTATTACCATAAACATATGTAGTCCTGTGCTCGGCCACACAAAATGCATCCGAAAAGTCCATCAATAGCGGAACTGAATCAATGGTAGAAACCTCTGCATTGTCATCTGCCACAAAAGCCCAATTAACAAAGCAATACCTGCTAGCCGTCCACTGGTCCTTGGGATACAAAACTTCCCTGTTAGAACATAATCTGATGCACCTTGCCACGCAACCTGTGGCATTTTCCGATATAGTCCATATAACATTAGTCTAGACAACTTCTCCGCAATCAAATATCATAACCCTAAATTCAACATATCAAGTAAAGAAAGATTCACTAGGGCTTTCAAATTTTCCCATAACCACTTAATTGTGCCGATACACATGATATACAACCATTGCATAGGCGGATCACGAGAACTTCTAGTCTCCAACATATATATAATACATGAATCACTATGCTTGATCCCACACTCTTCCATACGAATACATAACACACATCAAGCATCCATTCTTACCACGAAAGACATTCAGAAATTTCCCTATGCCATGAACAGTTCGACCATCACAGTCGATTCAACAAGAAAATATCACAATACTACTGGCGTATCATCAATTTACTTCACTTTAATCATCAAAAGATCGATTCTGTACTCACTTGCAACTGCCCGTGCTGCTCAAGAATTTGATGATTTCCCATTATGAATTGAACCAAAACCTTGAATACGCAAATCTCAATTCTCCATATCATAACACATAGACAATACCATAGGAATTATACTCATCTTCAGACCACGCTAAAACACATCAAGAGATCTTTCTCCCAAATCCATTTCACAGGATAAACTGCCAGGACTGAATCCCTTTTGCCCAAACCAAGCTAAGCAAACTGCCAGCACGCAAAAGCTTTGCTGCATGATACTTGTAAGGCTCATTACTTCAATCATACAAGATTAAATCATATCCTTACCATACCAATTCAGTTTATTATCAAGTCATTCCATTTATCCCTTTCCCATTCCTGTTTCATCATTAATTTGATGTTCTCTTTTACTGTAGCACCACAATACCTCAACTCATGTTACCACATATGACTCATACATAAGACCACACGGTATAAGACCCATAGACCACTAGTATGCTCCCAGATGCTTCCCAGAATTACTACATTCTATATTACTTTATTTTGAAGAACTTCCTGCGAACCTGAACTCGTTACCATTACCTTCCAAATGCAGATACACAGAATCCCATGACTATCATAAAGTACCACAAGTCTTGACATCATCTAGTGAAAATACAGTATCTAGCCACATACACAAACTTAAGATACCTGATTGACACATGCAAAACTTTGAACATTGTAATAACATTCTCAAGAGTCATTCATTCTTATTCAGCTGTAATTTACCTTCCCTATACGAACATAACTGATATAGCATACAACAGTGCAATCAGTTAATCAATAACAACCTCCCCAACTTGGATCAAAGCCATATATCAAGACACTTTCAACCACTCATAACATTCTTACTCAAATGATGCCACAATGTTATAGTGATATTAAACTCAAGTAATTTACAAGCTTTGGCGGAGACTCAAAACATCGAAAATCTTAACTCTTCTACAATTCTTGCATCCATTCATACACAATAGTTAATCCCACTCTTTAGGTGACCAAAATCTTTTCTAAGTCCCAAATTTTCCAAAAATTTCGAGAGAGTTTCCTTTGTAATTTGGCCTATCCACCTGCCATAGAAGCACCAAAACCATTCTAACTGTCACACCTCCCTTTTTACTACCCTTTTAAAGTTCCCGATTAAGATAATAGGATATACCTCAATGTTCAAATACCCGAGAAGGATATAATAACGAAAAGGAAGGAGTTCTTCCAAACAAAGGACAATCGGTCCGGGATTTTGTTTAATTGTTAGAGTCGCCACCTGGGAAAATAATGGTGTCCCAAGTCACCGGTTAATCCCGAATCCAAGGAAATTGACTCTGTATTATAGTCCGTGAAACTAGAAACCTGGATAAGGAATTCTGTTAACACGAGAGAAGGTGTTAGGCACTCCCAGATTCCGTGGTTTTAGCACGGTCGCTCAACTGTCGTTCTCGGTTTTATGTGACTTATTATATGCCTTTTAGCAATGTGTACACGTTTCAAACTTTATTATCTTTTATGAATTGCGATGTTGCGAAAATGTATTTCGAGTCACACCGCAACCAGTACGCCTGTGACCTTCAATATGTGTTGGCTTCGCCTGGATTTATGATTTGAGTCGCACCAAGTGCGCACTCGTATTAAGGAAGGTATATTTATTAAATCGTGCCTAACAATCATCTAACGACTTTTTAATCTTTGGGAAAGGTTGTGGAGTTTGCTATCAACCTTCCCGAATCTATTATATATCATTATTTGTTTATATGGGGCCCCGCTATTTTTATTTCCATGCGAGGCTCATCCACTCGATTATATAGTCCAAACCTATCGTGTCACTATATTGTTTGATGTTGTTTTTTCCTTAGTCAATTTAATTATACTACTGTTTCAAAGGTAAGTCTAGGCCTCGTCGTTTTATCAATACTGGGCCTGGATTCTTGGGCTTGCCTTCAGTAGACTAACCCATATATCTGGGTTCCGGAAACCCAGATTAGGCTGAAGCCTTTATTCAGAGGCCCAATTAATGTTCGAATCAGATCCAGGCCTGCGTTATTCATTAAGCCCAGACGAAACGAGGCAACGAAGAAGAAACAAAGCTGAAAACTCATAATACATACATGCATTTGAAATCAAAGAGAATAAACTCAAATTAACTTTATTTATTAAGGGAAATAACAGTACAAAACTAGTGTTATCAATTCTTAATCACAACTATCTAATATGCATAAGATCTAATTAATAAACTACTTTTGCTTTGTATTACAATGGCTAATTTAACTACTGCTCCAAGTTATTTAACAGTTAGGCAACAAGATATTATCTAACTATATAAGATGGGATTAATACTAAATGGTTCACTGACTTGAAACTCATTGTAAATACTAGTTATATTTTTATCACTAAGTTTATTATGAGACTGGTTCGTTTGATATTATAATAATCATTCTTAACTAAGCTACTGCTTCGTTTTTGTTGTTATTGCCGCAATTAAACTTATTTAAATCTAACTAATATATATCAAACTAAACTATCTAATATGGGTTGATTGAAATCATTGTTATGAATCTAGTGTTATAGGCCTTATTTCGAGATTAATTGGACTAATTTTACGGTTAGCCTATTTTAACTAAGTGATTTGACCACTACCTCTACATTATTACATTGTTTCATTTATTCATGCTTCTCACGAGCTACATATATACAATACCTCCTAATGAATTATAGATTCAACTATCAAACTAGATGTAAAACAGAAACATAAATAACAAAGAGATTTTAAGCTTGAACCAAGCTCTTCATTCCATTAAACGATTTCGAACTACATGGCTCGAACAGAGATATGTACCTGATTCAGCAAAAGAAATCCAATGAGTTCTAAGGGAAGGAGCAGGTACAGCAAATAAAATCACCACAGGCAATGCAACAGTAGATAGAGTGAATCCCAGCACACAATTGAATCTCAACACAGCAGCCAAGCAAATATCCAACAAAATAAGCAATAGAGAATCAATCGAAAACAGGAGATCCACCACAGCTCTAAGTATAAACTTCAATTAAAAAACTCAGGCAGCTTTATCTACTATGTATGAAATTTATTTGAAATTTTGATCTCCAAAATCCAGCCCTTAAACAGGCTCGGAATGGGGGTATTTATAGGTGAGATATGGTGAACATTTTGGGGGGAAAAAGTGGAAAATAATTCTAGTTCCCTCCCCTCATTTTTACCAATTATTACACTTTAATCCCCATTTTCTGTTATGAAATGCCTTCCAGCATGTGCTGGAAGGTTCTATTTGATTCGTTTTTTGGGCTTTTACTAGTGCGCCCGTACTTGTTAGAGTTATTTACTAAGTTACCTTTTATTTAGGACCATTGCGCCCTTAGTTTTGTGCAATATTACAGAAATCATAGGCCTAAATGTCATTAATGTCCCTATAGGCTCTATTAAATCCACAATTATGCCATTTTCTATTCCCTATATGTCCTTAAGGGCATTCATTATTTACCCAACCATGTCCAGGTTAGGGTTATACTATCTTCAGGCATTATTTTATTCCTGGCCATTTCTAGTGAATCTTTTAAGATTTGGCCAGGTCCGAACCTTAATTCATTTCAATTCTAACCTCTTTTTGTTTCATTTTCTGTAGTTAAAGCCAATTTGCAAGACTAGCCTGCTTAATTATTCAAAACTATATTGTTTAAGGCCTGGCCAGTCCAAAGTTTGGACTTAGCTTTGCAATTTTGGGCCAATCAGGGAACACATGCGGGCTAAGACTTTGCAGGTCTAGCCAACTAGTGAACACAGGCCAATAGAGACCTTGCAAGTCTAACCTATTAGATTTAAGTCAATTTATTACACACTTAGCCTGTTTAACACATAGCCAGTGTTTTCAAAATTAACAGAGTTGGTCAGTTACAAGACTGACCACTCTTTGTTACTTATTTCACTTGTGACCTCCTTTGTATTGTTTTCAATTATAACCTCTTTTGTAACTATTTAAAGCATGTTTTCAGATTTGACCTCTTTTCAGATTACTACCCTATTGCAGCTATAACCAATTTCACTTAAGCATACTAGGTATTAACAGTAATCAGCTAACACAGAATTGTTGCAATCATAGCCCTTTTCATACCAAATTGCATACATAGCCATAAAATCAGAGTTATTTGTCATTTAACCAAAACTTAGAGAAGAGATTGAATATTGTTGAATTTCAACAAAATACTTATAATGGGTAAATATTTCTACGGAATTAATCAAATAATAAAGTATGGGATCGAATCTGAGCCGTTCACGCCTTGAAATCCAACGGATGGCAATTTGTCTCCCATTTAAATGAGACGGCAAAGTTTAGAGGGAAACAATCCCGGCCATTGATCTCACTTTATCTAACGGCCAGGGACGAGCTCAAGGTAATGGGTATTTAAACCCAGTCTTGAGAGACGACCGGCCATTTTTCAAAATACCCAACCCTAGCCGTCTCTTTCTCTTCTTCTTCTCCCTCTCTCCTTCCTTCTCGAAGCTTCGCCGGCTATGGATACTGCCCGTCTCCCATGGCATTATCCGGCCACCTCTGAGCCTCAAGCCACCTTTCTTCTACTTCTCCCCCTTGAACCCCCATGAAAACCTAGAAAAACCATGAAAACCCCAAGCTTTTTGAAAATCCAGCCATCAGAGTTCTTCTCCGGTGACCACCACCTTTGCAACTGATATTCAAACTAACACCCCTGAACCACCTTATCTTGATCTTTCACCCCATGTAACCCTCTCCCTTCGAATCTTCTCCGAGCTCTTCGAATCTTGGAAAATAAGTCGCCGGAACCCTAATTCCGGCCGACTTAAACAAACCCCCACCAAAAATTTCACATTTCCACCCCTAAAAACCCATCTCTTAATAAAAGACTTCAAATCTGATCTGAAAAGAAGAAAACCATAAAATAAGAAAATAACAAAAAAAAATGGAAAAAAGAAAAGAAGAAAAGAAAAGAAAGAACAAAGAAAGAGATACGGGGAAGCTTAGGAGACAGATCCTGAAAGCTATGTCCCCTCCTCTCTTTTGCCTGCTCTTTTATGATTTTTCATGATTTTTTATCTTCTTTGCTTGCCTCTTTATCATGTTTTATGTCTTTAGTATGATTTCTGTTTAGATTTTTCTTCCATTAGCCTCTTAAGTCACTGCATGATAGATTAGTCTTACCTTTCTGAAAAAATCCATGTTTATTTATGTTTCTCTATTAAGTCATATCTTCTTTGTTTTCTTCTTCTTCATCTTCATATTTGTTAGCATGTCTTCTATCCAGATTCTCTCCTTTAGTCGCATGAACCATTGCATGTTCAGATTAGTCTTTATCTTATAGAAAAATCTCTGTTTTATCATGTTTCTCTATTTAATCCATGTCTTCTTTGATAAATTCTACCTGTCTATGCTTAGCCAAGTACATGTGAGCATGATTAGGGTTTTCAGTGGTCTTTTAACATAAGAAAAGTTCTGACTAAGCCTACTTCATGTTCAATTGATATACTGTGTTTTTGGGAATCTGGAATTGGATTTAAATGAAGGAACGGCTGAGATTGCTTCTTACATATAGAATGGACTAGATCTCTTAATTGGTTTGGGCCAATGTATTGGGTTTACACATATGGCCCAATCTTGTATTTTTGTGTATTTTCTTGGTATTTTAATTATTTTTTGTGGTATTTTATTTTGTATTTTATTTTTTATTTTTATATTATTTTTAATTATTCAATTTCCTACTTCCTCTAATTTTCTGATATTTTTTGACATTTTTCTACTATTTTTCCTAATTTCCGTTATTATTGCCTCTTTTTGTTAATTTTCTTTTTTAACTACTTAAATTAAAATACTTGTATTTAACCTATTTTTTTTAATTTTCTAATTTTAATATCTAATTGTTCAATCACACAAATGCATCTTATTTCGATCAAAACATATAATTGCACCCAAAAATATTATTTATTTTAATTTTGGAATTTATTGCTTAGGGCAAAAATCACGTGCTCACAGCTGCCCCTCTTTGCTCGGGAACACGAAGAGTTTCAGTGCAAAGACAAGTGAGTGGTAATAAGAGATTTTTGCCCACTGGCATATTCCGTGAGAAGCATTTTTGAAAAACCTTTTGACCGCACCCTGCCTCAGAGGTTGCCTACATATCCTAGGCTAAACAGGAATCAGGTCAGTGTAGTTCGGGAAGGTCTGGCAGTTTAAAACTACCGGACTTACTGTTGCATTGACACTGTTATGACTTACTGACCTACTCCTTATTATACCAGGGGTAAAAATATAAAATGAAGAAGTTATTCTAAGCTATAATGCTACAAGTTACAATTGTTCATATCTAACTTCTTGTCTCTTTATTCTTCTTTGTCTCTTTTTCCTTGATTTTCTGTGCGGTTGTCTTTATTTGTGTTTATTCTTCTTTTTATTGCTTCCTATCTTTTTTTGTGATTTTCGATGATACTTCTCGACTTCAAACTGATACCTGCTCAAAACAAAACAAAACAACAAAACTTTTTCTTCTGCCCCAGTGTGGGCTTTTCGTGTTACAGTGTTACTTATGTTAGCTAACACAAATAAAAATTACATAAATGTATTCCCTTGTTATACAGGTGGGCGCCTGAACAGAAATTAAAATTGCAGAAATGTATTCCATTGTTATACAGGTGGGTGCCTGAACAGAAATTAAAATTGCAGAAATGTATTCCCTTGTTATACAGGTGGGCGCCTGGACAAAAATTAAAATTGCAGAAATGTATTCCCTTGTTATCCAGGTGGGCACCTGAACAGAAATTAAAATTGGAGAAATGTATTCCCTTATTATCCAGGTGGGCGCCTGATGCATGAAATGCGAATGCAGAAAAGTATTCCCTTGTTATCCAGGTGGGCGCTTGATGCATGAAATGCGAATGCAAAAAAGTATTCCCTTGTTATCCAGGTGGGCGCCTGATGCATGAAATGCGAATGCAGAAAAATATTCCCTTGTTATCCAGGTGGGCGCCTGATGCATGAAATGCGAATGCAGAAAAATATTCCCTTGTTATCACAGGTGGGCACCTAAACAGAGATTAAAATTGCAGAAATGTATTGCATGAAATGTGTATGCAGAAAAATATTCCCTTGTTATCCAGGTGGGCGCCTGATGCATGCAATGCAAATGCAGAAAAGTATTCCCTTGTTATCCAGGTGGGCGCCTGATACATGAAATGCAAATGCAGAAAAGTATTCCCTTGTTATCCAGGTGGGCGCTGATGCATGAAACGCGAATACAGAAAAATATTCCCTTAGTTTGATAACTAGGGTGTGAATTTAAAAGATAATACATTTCGGTTGTTTTTGGTGTTTTCTTGATTGTGTGATTCCTCCATCCATGGATTCCTCCATTTATTGCTGAACTTTCTTTTTAGTGTGTTCTCTCTTTTCACATTGGTCACATTCACTTTAAAGTGATTAGTGACAATTTTCTCCTGTCTAAATTACAAAACAAAATCTTTTTAGTTATAAGCTGCTGGCAACTAGCAACTGGCATCTGCCGTTCCTGCCTTTATTGTCTTCCTCTTTGTTTTTCTTTTTTTTTTTGTATTTTTCCTGTTGTGCGGTCTTTCAGTTAACTACCTTTTGCAAAACATCTTTTTTGTATTTTTCTTGCTTTTCACCTTTTTGTTTTCTTTTCTTTCGGCCCTGATTCCAATCCTTCTTTTATTTTTTTTCTCCCTTCTTTTCCTTTTTCTTTTCCAATGTTATTTCAGCTCTTATCATCAGAAGTTGGTAGTTAGCTTTCAATGGACAATCAATGAAATGTAGAAACAAATGAAATTAAAAAAAAAGGGTAAGGGTGATTTGGAGAAATGGTAAAATTTATCTATGTATATTGGTTGATCCCTCTGATCATGCCATGTATTTAAAATCCGACCCAGTTTGTTCAATCGATTTGCCATTATTCCAACTCCAACTTTCTTGCAACCCAAACCGATCTTATTTTTTTGTTGCTTTTTCTTCTTTTTCAATACAATCCTCACAATCGCCTTATGGTGCCATAAAAGGTTTTTACCAACAAGACTCTCTCATTTATTTTCTCACATTCTCACCATCGCCTTATAGTGCCGGTAAAGGTTTTCACTGATAAGACCCTCTCATTTTATTTCTCTGAGCCTCACAGTCGCCTCACGGTGCCGGTTAAGGTTTTCACCGATGAGACTCTCTCATTTTTTCTCTCAGCCTCACGGTCGCCTCACGGTGCCGATTAAGGTTTTCACCGATGAGACTCTCTCATTTTTCTTTTATATATATTTTCTTTTGTCTTTTGTTTTTTTTTCTCAACTACTGGTGTTGTCCAATGCCCCGTCTTTCCTTTATTCTCATTGTATTTGTTATTTTCTTGAAATTGATTAGAAGGTCTTTCTTTGGACCGTAACGTGGCTTTTGGATGGGTTAAGAAAGAAGGATGTACAGGCTCAAAAATTTTACAAGGGCTTAAAAATATTTACAACTCTCAGAATTATAAAACATAACTTCTGCCCCAGTTTCAATATGTGGAGGATTTTTGGATTTTTTCCTTTATTGTGACTAAACCTCAGTGAGTCTGCCTACGTTCCCTTTCGGGATCAAGTCAGACGTAGTTCAGACTACGCCATTAATTCATGGTTTCGTTTGACTTTTTCCCGATCTTTTGTCTTTTCTTTTGCTTGCATTTTGCTTTTGCTCTTTTTTGTTTTTTTCATTGTTAATTTTTTTTCACATTCATTTTTCTACTTTTCTCTTTGTATCATAAACAATTCCGAGAGAGGGATATGAAAGAATAGATCGAACTAGGCTCAAAGGGGATGTCAATGGATAAAGTGTTTGGATAGAGAATAAAATGCCTTCATCATTTCAATTCCAAAATCATAACAAATAACAATTATACAAATGAAAAGGGATCATACATAGTATCTTTTGACTGCATCTGAATTGATAGCAGTCTCTACGCATTTCCCTTCAACATCTGTCAGATATAGTGCCCCATTAGACAACACCTGTGATACCATCAACGGCCCTTGCCAGTTTGGTGCGAATTTGCCTTTTGCTTCAGCCCAATGTGGTAAGATACGCCTTAGTACCAATTGTCCGTCTTCAAATTTCCGAGGGTGCACCTTCTTATTATATGCTCTGTCCATTCTTTGTTGATATAATTTCGCATGGAAAACTGCCGCTAACCTCTTCTCATCAATCAGATTTAATTGTTCCAATCGGGATTTTACCCATTCATCATTATCGATTTCATCTTCAGCTATGATTTGAAGTGATGGTATCTCGATTTCTGCGGGTATAACAACCTCTGTCCCATATACCAGTGAATAGGGCGTGGCACCAATATTTTTTGCGATAACCCATAAGAGCAAAAGGCAGCTTCCCATGCCATTATCTAGACTCTTCCACCATTTTCCTGAGGATCTTCTTTATATTCTTGTTTGTAGCTTCTACCCCTCCATTTGCCTTTGGCCTGTAAGGTGTAGAGTTACGATGCAGGATCTTAAATCTCTGACATGCTTCCGCCATGAGGTGACTGTTCAGATTTGCCCCATTGTCCGTGATAATTACTTTGGGAATTCCGAATCGGCATATAATATTTTCATGCACGAAATCCACCACGGCTTTCTTTGTCACTGCCTTGAATGTCTTTGTCTCCACCCATTTAGTAAAATAGTCAATCGCGACCAAGATGAATCTATGTCCATTAGAAGCTGCAGGCTCTATTGGTCCGGATAACATCCATGCCCCAGGCGACAAATGGCCAAGGTGGTGACATCGTATGCAATTCATAAGGCGGGGAGTGAATTAAATATCCATGTACTTGGCATTGGTGGCATTTCTTCACATACCTGATACAGTCCCGCTCCATGGTGAGCCAATAATATCCTGCTCTCAAAATCTTCTTTGCTAAGATATACCCGCTCATATGAGGTCCGCAAGCTCCAGCGTGCACCTCAGTCATAATCATATCAGCTTGTTGCGCATCCACACATCTCAGCAAGCCCAAGTCAGGTGTTCTTTTATATATAATTCCTCCGCTGAGGAAAAAGCCATTCGCTAAGCGTCTTAAAGTTCTCTTCTGATCTCCGGTGGCTTGTTCTGGGTACTTTCCTGTCTTCAAGTATTCCTTGATATCGTGATACCATGGTTCTCCATCTAACTCTCCTTCCACAGCAAAACAGTAAGCATTCTGATCATATACCTTTATTTAAAGTAGATTTATATAGGCTTTATCCGGATGATGTAGCATAGAGGATAGTGTGGCCAGAGCATCTGCTACTTCATTGTGCATTCTTGGGATTTGTTTGAACTCTATGGATTGGAATCTTTGAGACAGTTCATGTAGACAATGTCGATAAGGTATAAATTTCAAATCTCTTGTCTCCCATTCTCTTTGAATTTGATGTATCAAAAGATCCGAGTCACCCATGACCAAAATCTCTTGAACACCCATATCTATTGCCATCCTTAATCCCAATATACACGCCTCATATTCGGCCATATTGTTGGTACAGAAAAATCAAAGCTGAGCGGTAACGGGATAATGTTGACCCATTTCTGCAATAAGCACTGCTCCAATCCTAACTCCTTTACTGTTGACGGCTCCGTCGAAATACATCTTCCAACCTAGCTCATTACTTTGTTCCATTTCTTCAACATTCATTGCCTCCTCATCCGGAAAATATGTCTTTAGTGGCTCATATTCATCATCCACCAGATTTTCCGCTAAGTGATCTGCAACTGCTTGCGCCTTCATTGTCGTTCGTGTTACATAAATGATGTCAAATTCTGTGAGCAGAATCTTCCATTTGGCAAGTCTCCCCGTAGGCATGGGCTTCTGGAATATATACTTTAAAGGATCTAACCGTGATATCAGATATGTAGTGTATGGTGACAAATAATGCTTCAATTTTTGAGCCACACAGGTTAATGCACAACATGTTCTCTCTAACTGAGTATATTTTACCTTGTAAGATGTGAATTTTTTACTAAGGTAATATATAGCTTGCTCTTTCTTGCAAGTCTCATCGTGCTGCCATAGTACATAGCCGAAGGAGTTATCAAGCACTGTCAGATATAAGATCAAAGGTCTTCCCGGCTCCGGAGGAACTAACACTGGAGGATTTGCCAAATATTCCTTGATTTTATCGAAGGCTTCTTGACATTCATCGGTCCATTTCACTGCTGCATCCTTCTTTAACAACTTGAAGATGGGCTCACATGTTGATGTCAACTGAGCGATGAACCGGCTAATATAATTCAGCCTTCCTAGTAAGCTCATTACTTCCTTCTTATTCTTTGGCGGAGGCGAACTATGGATAGCTTTTATCTTTGATGGATCTAATTCAATGTCTCGCCGACTTACTATATATCCCAATAGCTTCCCTGAAGGTACTCCAAAAGCGCATTTTGCAGGCTTGAGTTTAAGATTATACCTTCGGAGTCTTCGGAAAAACTTCCTCAAGTCCTTGACATGATGATGTTTCTTCTTGGACTTTATGATGACATCGTCCACATACACTTCAATTTCTTGATGCATCATATCATGAAACATCGTGGTCATTGCCCTCATATAAGTAGCTCCAGCATTCTTAAGCCCAAACGGCATCACACTATAGCAGTATGTTCCCCAAGGCGTGATAAAAGCTGTTTTCTCCGCATCTTCTTCGTCCATTAGGATCTGGTGATAACCCGCATAGCAATCTACAATGGAGCCAATTTCATGCTTGGCGCAATTGTCGATTACTATATGGATATTCAGTAGTGGAAAGTCATCCTTCGGACTAGCCCTATTGAGGTCTCTGTAATCAACACACACCCTGGTTTTCCCGTCTTTCTTTGGAACTGGCACAACATTTGCTAACCAGGTGGGGTATTTGGTAACTCGTATGACCTTTGCCTCAAACTGCTTATTCACCTCTTCTTTTATCTTCACACTGATGTCCGTTTTGAACTTTCTCAATTTTGTTTTACCGACCGGCAATCTGGATAAATAGGCAACTTGTGTACCACCAAATCAGTGTTGAGTCCGGGCATGTCATCATAGGACCAGGCAAAGATGTCTTTGTATTCATGCAACAACTTTATTAGCTCTTCTCTGAGGGAAGCTTCTAGGTGTACACTGATTTTTGTCTCCCGGATATTATCCTCATTCTCCAAATTAATAGATTCTATCTCACTTAAGTTCGGTTTAGGTTTTTCCTCATATTGATTCAAGTCTTTACTTATTTCCTCCAGTATTTCCTCATCTTCATATTCTATTTCACTCTCATTTTCAATTTCTTGTATAATTATTCGATTGTCAAAACAGGGCCAGGAATCCTTCATGCAGGACATATCATCAAAATCAGCGCATATTGAACTATACAAAAAGGAAGAAAGAAAAATAATAAAAATGAGGCAAAAATGAAGAAAGAAGAAGAAATTGCATTTCATTGATATTTTTTCAAAAAGATAACAGATGTTGGATACATTTGATTTCAATGGGGTGTGGGGATTACAAAAAATAAAATTGCTTTTGGGAAAGGATGATATATTTTTGAAAGCTAACTACCAAGACTCCCTCCTGATTGGAAAAGGAGTGGCTTCCCAATTATTGAGTGCAACATTGGGCCCCACGAACTGGATATCCATCTTACTAGTCCCCTCGCCCATCTCCAACATGTTTACATCCCCGAACAACATTTCAAACCTCGCGAGGAGTTCCGCATCTGGCCTTATCTCAGCATACCTTGACGCGGTAGTCATCAAATGCCGTTGTGTACCAGGCTTAGTGAAGGTGTCGGATAGTTTTGAGACTGGTTTCGGGAGGGTCCAACTTTTCTTTTTGGTTCTTTTGGCTTTCTGGATGTCGGTATAGGTAGGTTTAAAGCCCAAGCCAAAGGTATCATTGTTTCCTGGTAGATGGACAGGTTGTGTTATGCCTTGTAAGGCTATCCCCAAACATTTTCCCGGTGTGAACCCATTTCTGATCATCTCTTTGGCTACCATTACTGCGGTAGATGCCACTGTAGGAATTGGCAAGCTCTCTCCTTCGGCTATCTTGTTAACTACCACGATGTCTGTCACCTGATACACCCATGGAACCTTGTCCCCCTCGACTTCCTCAAAAGGCATTATGGTATTACAAGCGTCTTCCTCTCTATGTACCGTAATTTCCTGTTGTTCCCATTCGAACTTTACCATTTGGTACAGGGAAGATGGTACGGCTTTGGCCGCATGGATCCATGGTCGTCCCAGCAATAGATTATAAGACACGGTGACGTCCAACACCTGAAATTCCATGGTAAAGTCTACCGGCCCAATGGTGACCTCCAGCACTATATCTCCCAAGGTATTTTTGCTTCCTCCGTCAAACCCTCGAATACTCACACTATTTCGACGGATTCTGTCAGGATTAATCTTTAATTCCAAGAGTTGGAAGTGGACAAATGTTTGCACTCGACCCGTTGTCTATTAAAACCCGAGTAACCACTGATTCTTCACTTTTGACCGTGAGATATAGTGCCTTGTTGTCTTTCGTCCCTTCCATAGGCAATTCATTGTCCGAGAATGTTATCTTGTTCGACTCAAAATTTTTGTTGGTGATATTTTCAAGATGGCAGACTGAGATTTTCTCGGGGACATGTGCTTCATTCAGAATCTTTAACAGCGCATTCCTGTGCTCTTCTGAGTGAATTATCAATGAAAGTAATGAAATTTGTGAAGGCGTCTTTCTCATCTGCTCTACTATCGAATAGTCTTGAGCGTTTATCTTCTTCAAAAACTCTTCTGCTTCTTCTTCAGAGACCAGCTTCTTCACATGACTCTCCTTTACCACCTTCATTTTCCTTAACTCTTTCGGGGCAAAGCACCGCCCAGAACGAGTGAGGCCATGTGTTTCATTGACCTCCCCTGTAACTTATTTTCCCCTGTACATTACTGTGACTTTGTTGTAGTTCCAAGGTATGGCTTTAGTATTTACCATCGGCATTTTCACCACCGGCTTTATGACCACCGGTTCCATGTACGCTCCTTTCACTGTCAATAACGGCTTGGCCCCTGGCACCACAATTTTCATAGTCTCAACCACTGGCGGGTTTTTCACTGGTAACTCGACTCTCGCTTTCTCTTTCTCAACCTCTTTCTCCACTTTACTGTTGGCCTTTATCATCATTACCGATTGGGACGGCTTCTTGCTGCTCTCTTCTTGCTCTAACTCTATCATGTGTGTCTCATGATGAGTTGGTAGTGGATTCTGAGTAATGTTTGGAGTCTCTGGAGCCTGCACCTCGATCCTCCTATTGTCAATGAGCTCCTGTATAGCAGATTTCAAGTGCCAACACTTTTCAGTATCGTGCTCTGGTGCCCCGGAGAAATATTCACATCTGACTGACTGGTCAATGTTTCTGGGCGGTGGGTTTGGAAGTTTTTGGCTCGATCGGGCTTAACATCCCCAACTCTTTCAGACGATGATAGAGACTGGTATAAGACCCCCCCTAGTAGGGTGAATTTTTTCTTCGTTTGGGCTCTGTTTCTCATTTCTGGATCAGGACGGAAGCTGGGTCTATTTGGGTTCTTGTAGGTTCTGGAAGGAGGGTAGGTGTTCTGTGTATGGTAGACATTTTGTGGAGCTTGGGCTCGCCATACATGTGGAGGCGATGGGTAATGTTGAGCTTGTGGGATGGGATAACATGGGGTAGTGGGGGATAAAATGGTGGAGGTGGGTTCTAAGGTGCCGGCGGGTATGATTGATATGGGCGAGGTGGGTAATGGTATGTATTTTGGCTCCGAGTCCATGGTCTACTTTCAACAACTAAAACCTCTTCCTTCTTCTTCTTACCAATAGATCCTCCATTTTCGGTCTGTATCGCCTGATTCGTGGCCTTGATAGCAGAAAAGCTCATGATTTTGTTGGTTTTCAATCCTTCCTCTACAAAACTCCCCATTTTCACTACTTCATTGAAATTCTTACCAATAGCAGACACCAGATGACCATAGTAAGTAGGCTCTAAGGCCTGCAGAACACAATCCACCATTTCAGTCTCCTTCATATGAGGATCTACTCGTGCCGCTTGTTCTCTCCATCTAAAGTCGTACTCCCGGAAACTTTCTCCGGGCTTCTTTTCCATCTTTGTAAGCGACAGCCTGTCTGGAATTATTTCCAAGTTGTACTGAAAGTGGTTAGCAAATGGCTGAGCTAGATCGTCCCAGATGAACCATCTAGTGTGATCCTGACGTGTATACCACTCCAACGCAGAACCGCTCAGACTCCAACTAAAGTATGCCATCAAAAGTTCATCGTTTCCCCCTACAACACGCATCTTGCTGCAATAACCCTAGAGATGGGCTACAGGAACCCCGTGTCTATAGTACATGTCAAATTTTGGTAGCTTGAGTCCAACTGGGAGCTTCACTTCTGGGAACAGACACAAATCTTTGTATGCTACGCTCACTTGGCCTCCTAGCCCTTGTATGTTATGGAAAGATTGTTCTAAACTCCTCATCTTCCGTGCCATTTCCTCTTGTTCCAAGTTCTTGACGGGCTTTTCTTCTGTCGCCTCCATCAGTGGGGTGTAGGAATGATGCTGCCTGAATGTCAGCTCCAACAGATAGTAATGGGTGTCTTGCACATGGAACACTGGTTCACTTGACGATTTATGCAGAGCAACAGGTGGTGGTGCCACGTACACCGGGGCGACCTGTGGTGGTTGAGGTGGAATTTGTTTGGACAGTGGTCATGTTGCCTATGAAATGGTGGCATAGTAGTGATGGTAATCTAGGTACGTAGGAGGACGAGTTCATGGTAGGTGGCTCGGGATTAGGATTGGTAAGAGGGACATATGCTGGATTGGCCAGATATGTGGGTAATGGTTGACCCCTGGACCAAGCTTGGTACATTTCCGACATTTCCTGCTTTAGCTTATACATCTCCTATTTCATCCCTGCAACATCCACAACCTCATCTTCTTGTACTGGGTCCATGATAGTTGGCTCAATTTCCTGAGACACAGCCTTAGTCATAGTTTTTGATCGTGTGTTGTAATGATGATTTGCCAGAGTACCAGTTGCCAGCTGAAATCTGATTCTCATAAACAACAACACTTGTTAATAGTTAGTACATAAAAGGATAAGATGCATTGATTAAAAATCACAACTTTTGCTTTTGATCATTATGCATCATCCCAACACTTATTCCATTTTGAATCAACATCCATCTCTTATTCATTCATCTCTTTTTCTTTCTTTCTTTTTCTTCTTTTTTTTTTTTCTTTTTCTCTTCTCTTCTCTTTTTTCTTTCTTTCATTCTTTTCTTTTTCCTTTCTCTTTTTTCATTTATTTCTTTCTTCTTTCTTTATTGATTTTCGTTCTTACATATTTGCCTATCGCTCAGACAATAAAGCGGAAAAAGATTAGCAATAACTTCTTTGAACTTTTCATTGATACTCAAAAACATTGATTTACAAAATGATGTTGTTCTACTAATGCAAAAAGAAATACTTATACAAAATGCATGCCCTATGAGTACATTAATGCTCCTAATGCCTGCGAGACGTCGTTCGGTCTTGCCGCGGGCCTATATGCCAATCCACTTTGGAGTTTATCTAGGTCGGACATGACTTGCTTTATAAAGAACTTCATAGCTGATGCAAATGTTGCTAGTGACATATCTTCACACAATTGGCATTTTCTGGTAATGTACTGAGCAATATGGACAATTCTTTCTCGAATGACCCATTTTTCTTGAAGTAGCCTACTGATCTGTTTGGCGCGAGCGTCTAAGGTTTGTTGGTTCTCTTTCTGTAGCTGTTGTAACTCGAACTCTAATCGAGCCATAGTCGTGTAACAATGCTCTCTTTCTTCTTCAAACTCTTTGATTATTTTGTTACTTTTGACTGTGGCTGTGATGACTTTCTTTCTCAATCGAGCTACCTCAACTTCATGTTTATCTTGTAGTTGCTGAACCATTCTAGCTCTTTCCTCGGCATCTCTGGCCAGTTGCTTCTGAACCCTGACTAACTCCTTTTCTGCTTTGTCAAGATCGAAGTTGTAGTCATTCACTTTGCGCCGAAGATTTTCAATTAGTTTCTCGTCTCGGGCTAAGCGAACCGAGGTCTCGGATGCAATTTTCATTTTTGCAACTTGAGCCTTTAGAATTTCATTCTCATTTTTTCAGCTGCTTCTTTTCTCCTTCGTCTGATGCTGCCTATAAACTGCTCTCAAATTGGAGATCTCGCAACTGTTTTTCGAGCAAGCTGATCTTGACCTTATACTCATTTTCTTTGGCCACCCAATTTCTGTATTCCTTAGACTGCTCAGCCAAATCTTGAACGTGAGGTCTTTTCAATGGTCTATCATGCTCAATACCCTGTCGATACCATGCGGCGTACCCTGGCAAAACTTTTCCCCGAGCTCTATTTTCCACACAAGTTTCTGCCTTTAAATTTTGACACTCATTCCAAATCTGTCGGACCTTTGCTTCCGGGAATTGCCCATCCGGACTAATCTCTATTGCTTGCAAACTGAGGTCCCCATCCTTTGGTATAACTTGATATCTTCCAAGTTGTCGTAGGACCCTATACGGGGTATAAGGCTGGATAGTTTTTAAACCTATGATCAAGAAGTGTGACCCTTCCATCGGCATGTAAATCACCTCATCGAGGGGCAACCATCCGTATGCCCAATCGATTTGGCTATCGGTCAACGATCGTAGATATGAGATCCAACCTTTAACTCCCTCTGGCAGCTTAACCTCTTTTGTTCTCGTATAGAATTCTTCGAGGCACGTTCTTTCAGTCGGCCTATAGCTTGAGAACGAAGGATGATGGCATAGATGTTCTATCAACCAGATTTACAGAATCAAGTTACATCCCTCAAAGAAGTTGTACCCTGCTTTACATGTTGTCAAGGCACGGTAGATATCGGCTATGATCATTGGGGCCAAAGTACAATTATCTTGTACAATCAAAGTACAGGCCACCCCGGCGACTTTCGTATCAATGTGCCCATCCCTTCATGGAAATATGATTACCCCGAAAAACGCCACTAGAAAGGCAACTCGTCGATGTTCCTCCCATTTGGCTCGGTTGGACTTACTACGGAGTTTGTTCGTGGGGTCATTGAAACCCACGACATGTCCATATCTACTGTAGATGAAGTTTAAGGAGCAAAACCCAATAACCAAATCCTCGTTGTGGATGTTCCGAGCAATCTTCAAATAGTCTAGGAAGCGGTGCACCGTTATCACTCTTGGAACCACCGGGTATTTCTCTTTTAAGGGGACCTCATTTTTCCCTATATAGTAAGCAACTTCCTCAAGAGTGGGAGTGAGCTCAAAGTCCGAAAAATGTAGAACGTTGTGCGCAGGATCATAGCATGTAACAAGTGCTCGGATTATATTGCCTCTGGGAATTATGTCCATTAATCTCGTAAGGTCCTTCAGATAACATTTGACCCAACACTGTCCTTCCTGTCCCATGTCGTTCCACCATAATCTTAGCTCTAAAGGGATTCTATTCATTAGAGTGAAGGGTTCATTCTGTATCGTGCTCATCCTGCACATTTATTAAAGGCGATTTTATTTAGAAAAAAGGAAAATATTTTTCAAAGCAAATTTTCATTTTATAACCTTCTCAGGTTTTTTTTTATTTTGAAAAAGGAAAAGACATGACTTTCAAAGTGGCCATTTTTGCCAAAACAACCTTCCGGCGTCCTTTCAGAACATTCGGCTATTTCCAAAAATAGCGATCACTTCGATTATTAGAAACTAAAATATTTTCTGGTCATTTTTTTAAAAAGGTGGTTGGACCCGTTCAAGGGTTGCCTACGTATCCCACCTAATGGTGAGAATCAAACATGCATATTTCGGTCAGATTAATTGACCAATTATTTTAACAACAAAGCTATTTCCTATTTTTTTAAACAACTCTTTTATCAATATCTCTCTCTCTCTCTCTCTCTTTTTTCATTTTCAAATATTCCTTTTCCATTTCTCGGGAATTTTGCCGGTCCGGATAATGATCAAAGAAAATTAAAAATGCAACATATAGTATGCTCGGTCTTCAATTACCAAGTCACCTGTCCTAGACGGACCCAACCCCTGTGTTGAGTCTCCTAAGTCAGTTATGATGCAAATAATCATCTTAGACCTATGTTCAATGTCTTATAGTTTTCATAGAGTACTAGACCGTGTACCCGAGTGGACAACTAGGATCGAGGTTGGGGCTACGTACCGGTGACCCGCGGGGTGGTCAATCGGCTTTGTAACTTATCTGGCCTCCGTTTCTTATTTTGGGTATAACTTAACAAAAAAGAGAATCTCAACCAGTAAGCACATCCCCGGAGGTGAAGAAGAGAAGGGTTTTCGGCACAATTTTATATATACAATCCATATAATATCAAAGCGGTAAAACACGTAGCATGTTGTTCAAAGCATATAACAAAGTCAAATAATATCGAAAACGGCAATTCTAATGAGCTCGAATTCTTAAACCCTGAAACCGAAGTTCTGGGTTAGTTATCCCTAGCAGAGTCACCAGAGCTGTCACACCTCCCTTTTTACTACCCTTTTAAAGTTCTCGATTAAGAGAATAGGGTATACCTCAATGTTGAAATACCCGGGAAAGATATAATAACGAAGAGGAAGGAGTTTTTCCAAATAAAGGACAATCGGCCCGGTATTTTGTTTAATTTTCACAGTCGCCACCTGGGAAAATAATGATGTCCCAAGTCACCGGTTAATCCCGAATCCGAGGAAATTGACTCTGTATTATAGTCCGCGAAACTAGAAACCTGGATAAGGAATTCTGTTAACCCGGGAGAAGGTGTTAGGCACTCCCGGATTCCATGGTTTTAGCACGGTCGCTCAACTGTCGTTCTCGATTTTATATGACTTATTATATGCCTTTTACAATGTGTACATGTTTAAAACTTTAATATTTTTTACGAATTGCGACGTCGCGAAAACGTATTTTGAGTCACACCGCAACCAATACGCCTGTGACCTTCAATATGTGTCGGCTTCGCCTGGATTTATGATTTGAGTTGCACCAAGTGCGCACTCGTATTAAGGAAGGTATATTTATTAAATCGTGCCTAACAATCATCTAACGGCTTTTTAATCTTTGGGAAAGGTTGTGGAGTTTGCTATCAACCTTCCCGAATCTATTATATATCATTATTTGTTTATATGGGGCCCCGCTATTTTTATTTCCATGCGAGGCTCATCCACTTGATTTTATAGTCCAAACCTATCGTGTAACTATTGTGAGCACGTGATTTTTACCCTATATATGAGTTATTCCCATAAAATTCAAAATAAATAATTTTTCCTTATTTTTATAATTTGTGTGTTAATTCATGTTAGGTCAAATAAAAAAAAATATACAAAAATATGCATTTGCATTTAGAAAATCAATTTCTCATTTAGTAGGCATTAATTAATTTTAGAACAATTAAAGAAAAATAAAAAAATAGAATTTTATTATTTTAATTGGAAATTACTACAAAATGGTTATTAAATAGTTTTAATTGTTAGTTTAATCTCTCAATTTTTTTTTAAAAAAAAAAATACAACAAAATACAAAGAAAAAATACAAGGGGAAATAAATAAAGAGAAACAAGGAAAGGCAAAATTTGGGCCAAACACCCCAGCCCAATTATCCCTACCCAGCAGGCCCACACCCAAATCTCCATGACCCGGTCCGAACCCCTACCCTTAGAGACACGCAAATATCGTGTCTCTATCTTGGACTCATCGGCTGGAATAGCAAAAACAGAGAGAGGGAGCTCCTGGGCAGAGAATCAGAGATTTGGAGAGAATTTTTGGCTGCTTCTTCTTCATTTCACATCCATACTCTCATCCCTCTTAAACGCACACACTCACCATATACAGAGAACCAAGAGTCTAAAATGGAATAGAGGCTGAAGTTCTATCGATTTTTAAGATAGGAGAGATTTGATAAAAATTGAGGGGATGTTCGAACAAAAATTCTCGTCTCCTCTTTTAAATTCTATTTCCAGTTGTAAAAGTGGAATTCAAGTGAAATTTCGATTTGAGTTCGCATTTGATTCGTGATTCACGATGCCGAGTTGAGTTCTCAGCTTTTGTTCGAGGTTCGAGTTGAGATTGTTGTTCTGTGTTTCCGGTTGAGTTTTGTTGCTGTCTCGAAACCGTGTAATCACCTTCGATTCTGTTATCAAAAGAAGTTCGAAATTTCAGGTTCAATCTTTATCTCTTTATTTTTTTTTTGCAATTCTGTTTCGTTTCAACGCTTTGAACTATGTGTTTCTTCCTTGAATGGTCCTATGTTCGAAGTTCGGGTTGAATGAATTAATTCTCAGTGATGTGATGTATTTGAGTATTTTCAGTTGCTATCGGTATTTGGACGTCTATATGAAATCTGTTCAAACTTCAACATGGTTAATCGAGGCTCGATTTGATTGTGCGATTATGTGAATGGGTGAGACATGCTAGGTTACTATTATAATTCATTTAACATGTGGTTTATGTGTTCGTCTGCTTTGTCTATCATTGTTCGATCATAGTTAGTTCTTAAAACGCTTGGAGAATTGGTTTCTAAATTGTCTAGAGGTTAATTTTGCTCGACATTCTGTTATGATAAGCTGTCGGTGTTGGTTTGTTATTGCTATTTGAATCAGCGAAGGACTCGAGTAATAGATAGATTCTGTTATTCAGGTACTAACACTAAAATCAGTAGAGTCACACATAGTTTCCATTCAGGCTTTAATGCTAAGAAGATGTGACTATCTTGACGCTTGTATTCCAATAGGCTTGAATTTTCTATATATTTGTCGACGTTTCTAGTGATATGTTTTCACCCTTAGATAAGATCAGGATTATTTCAGTTTTTTCAAGTATCGTTTCTATCCTAGTTCAGTTACGTAAGTGGTTTGATTTTGGATTGAGACTCATCTCTTTTAAATATAATCAAGAATAGATGTATTTGGGAAAGAATTTCTGGAATTGTATCCTCTTTTCATTTTCTGAGACTGCTTTCTTCTGAACAATGCTGGAAATTCTAAGATTTGAGTGAGTTTTCTCTAGTAGGCTGCTGCTGTGTCTAGCTGTGCTTGAAGTCCAACTTGAAATCTAGGATTATTGCTAGGTTCCCTCTGTTTGTTTCTTTACTACTAGTAGCTGAGTGTGTTCCTGCGGATTGCAGGCCTTCATTTGGTCTCAGTTCTGTGTTTTTTTTTTCTTTATGTACCTTAAAGACTCTCTATATGACTAAAATGAGTCAATGGAAATTGAATGGCTTGCTGCCCTACTCTTTATCATTGTCTGATGGATTTGTGCATGGTTTAAGTGATTTGGAGGTGTTCTCTCTTTCGGTCCATGTAAACAAATGAGGTCTACCATCGAGATTTGCCAATGTAATTGTGTTTAGTATAAACTTTGGAAAAGCAAAAAATGGCAATTCCTAGTTTGGACAATTTGTTGACGTACCAGTTGCTTTAAGTATCTATTATTTGTATATCTTGCTTTAGAAGAACAATTTACTAACTGTAAACTACATTATTCTTAGCTACCATTCTATACTGTCCTTTCTTTTTTTTGCCTGTCAAATTTATCAAATTGATCCTCAGTATGTGGATGGCTTTGGTTTTATGCTGTAAATTGAACTCAATACACAATTGCGGGGCCCTCAAATAATTGGTAATAAATTTTAGACTCGGAAGACCGTTTAGAGAATTTCACGGTCTTTCCAAAATTAACAAAGACGTAGAATCTTTAGGCACGACTTTAATAATATACCTTCCTATGAACGAGTGTGCACTTGGTGCGACTCAAATCCAAATCTCGGTAAAGCTGAAATACACCAAAAGTCATAGGCGTACTGGTTGCGGTATGACTCGAGGCGTGTTTTCGCGATACCGCAAATTCTTAAAAAATGATATTTAACGTAACAGCACATTATGTTGTTAAAACCTATAATTCAGTCAAACAAAAGTCAAGAATGACAGTGGAGCGACCGTGCTAAAACCACGGAATCCGGGAGTGCCTAACACCTTCTCCCGGGTTAACAGAGTTCCTTATCCGGACCTCTGCTTCGCGGACATTTTAAGAGTCAAAATTCCTCGGATTCGGGATTAACCGGTGACTTGGGACACCATTGTCATTCCCAAGTGGCGACTCTGATTAATCTCTAATAAAATCCCGAACCGATTGTCCTTTAAATGGAAAAACTCCTTCCCTTACGTTATTTTATCCGTCTCGGGTAATTGAGCGTCGGGGTATACCCTACAAGCGTATTTATACGCATTTAAGCAATGTGGGGTAGTAAAAAGGGAGGTGTGACAGCTCTGGCGACTCTGCTGGGGATCCAACCCTGAATTTCGGTTTCAGGGTTTAAGAACTCGAGCTCCTTAGAACTGCCATTCGCGTTTTTGTTTGACTTCATTATGTGATTTGAATAACATGCTATGTGCTTTATCGCTTTTGATATTATGTGAACTGTATATATAAAACTGTGCCGAAAACCCTTCTCTTCTTATCTCCGGGGATGTGCTTACTGGTTGAGACTCCCCTTTCTGTTAGTGTCAATACCAAAAATAAGAAAAAGAGGTCGGATAAGTTACAAAGCCGATTGACTCCGCGGGTCACCGGTACGTAGCCCCCTCCTCGATCCGAGTTGTCCGCTCGGGTACACGGTCTAGTACCATTGAAAACATCAGGATATTGAGCCTAGATTTAGGACGTTTATTTGCATCATATCTGACTTAGGGGACTCAACACAGGGGTTGGGTCCGTCTAGGACAGGTGACCCGGTAATCAAAAGACCGAGCATGTTATATGTTGCATTTATTTGTTCTAGATTATTATGGGCTAGCGAAAATCCCGAGATTGGAAAAATTGTTGAAAAAGGAAAAAGAGAGAGGAAAATAATGATTTACAGAAAATAGGTATCCGGAAATTTTGAAAATTTGCAAAAAATAGGTGGAACATTTTTTGAAATAATTGGTCAAATAATCTGACCGAACTACGCATGTTTGATTCTCGCCATTAGGTGGGATACGTAGGCAACCCTCATCGGGTCCAACCACCCCTATAAAAAAATCAAAAAAAAATGTGTGTTTAATTTTGTCAATAAAATCGAAGTGACGCTGTTTTTGAAAATAGCCGAATGTTCCGAAAGGACGCCGGAATGTTTTTTTGCAAAAATGGCCACTTTGAATCATTTTTAATAATTTGCGGGCACAACCTTGAAATATTCCTTGTGGAAATGTTGCAAGGCCATAGCCGCAAAATCAAGTTCGGGTTCACACCCCTTTTGCAAAAAATAACCAAAAAATGTCAAATTTTTGATTTTGTTATAAATAAGTCGGGTGATGCTATTCTTGCTTAAAATAAGCCGAATGTCCCTCGAAAAGACACCGGAAGGCTGTTTTTGCAAGAATAGCCACTTTGAGTCATTTGTAAATAATTTTGGACACAGCCTTGAAATATTCCCTCGCGAAAATGTCGAAAGGCTGTATCCGCAAAAATCAAGTTTGAGTCATTGCTCAACTTTTCAAAAATATTCACTTTATCAAATAAGCCATTACATGGCCCGTGTTTGCATAAATAGCCACATTTGGCATTTTAACTTCCTCAGTCTTGTGTTGGCCTGTGTCGGTGCTGAACGATGCCCCATAGGTCCCAGGATGAGGAATTTTGAATTTGTATTTTTCTTAAATAAAATTTTGCAAAAAGAGCCACTTTGTCTAAATAAGCCATTACATGGCCAATTTATGAAAAATAGTCTTATGTTGGTTTATGGTGATGCTGAACGATGCCCCATGAGCCACAGGATAAAAAAAATTCAAACTTATTTTTCTTAAACAAAATTTTGCAAAAAATAGTCATTTTGTCAAATAAGCCGTTATGTGGCCAATTTTGTGGAAATAGTCATAATTGACGCCAAAAATATTCTTATTCTCGTAGAAATCTCCGGTACAAAATGTGAAAGTTTTTCAAGTTTGTAGTTGGAGTCGGCTTATATAATTTTCCTTCAAAGAAAAAAAAAATCAAAAAAAAAATCGAATAAACATCTCTTTATTTCTTGCATTAATTTGCAAGAACTACGCTCGGTCTGATTCACGCGGGGTCGTGATACGTAGGCAATCCACATAGGATTCGACCATTTCCATAACCAAAAAAGAAAAAAAAATGAAAAAACTACAAAAAGAAAAAAAATGAAAATGAAAAAACCACAAAAAGGGAAAAAGAAAAGAAAATAGCAGAAAAAAAAAACAAAGGAAATCAATAAGTGGAATACCTTAACGCTAACCCGGTGGTTTCGTTTTGTTGATCCAGAAAGTCGAGGTGGTTGGTTGTGGTAAATTGGAAAGCAAGATCCAAGGAAAATGATAACCAGCATCGAAGCTGTTATGAGTGCTCAAGAGACTCAGGGTCAGAAAATTCAACAAGGGTCTACTGTGGTTGAGGAAAACAGAGCATTGAACCAACAAATGACCCAAATGCGTCAAGCATGGGCCAATGGCCAAGGACAGCCTTCTCATGAGTCACAATCTGCTATACAGCAAGAACAGTACCACTCTCCCGAGTACCACTCGTACTCGTTTGACCTTCCTGCAAACGTTGAGAAGCTTACCCGAAAGAATGTACAGGAAGAAATGGCCCAAAGATTGAAGAGATTAGAACAACGGCTGAAAAACATGCAAGAAATGGCAGGTCAAGAGAGTGTTGCCTTCAGAGATCTTTGTATATTCCCCGATGTCCACTTGCCGCTTGGTTTCAAGGTTCCCAAATTGGAAAAGTATGATGGACGCGGAAACCCCATAGCCCACCTGAAAAGGTATTGCAACCAATTGAGAGGTGTGGGAAGAAAAGAAGAATTGCTTATGGCTTATTTTGGGGAAAGCCTCTCGGGAGTAGCATCTGAATGGTTTTGGGATCAGGACGCATCTGGTTGGCACGTTTGGGATGATTTGGCACGAGCCTTTATCAAACAGTTTCAATACAATATTGACGTCACCCCAAACCGCATTTCCATTTCTAAACTGAAAAAGAAACCAACTGAAAGTTTCAGGGAATATGCCATCAAATGGAGAGAGCAGGCAGCGAGAGCTAAGCCACCCATGAATGATCACGAGTTGGCCACTGTTTTCCTTCAGGCTCAAGAGCCGGATTACTTTCAAAACATGATATCTGCAGTTGGTCACTCCTTTGAAGAAATAATCAAAATGGGAGAAATGGTGGAAGATGGTCTTAAGACGGGCAAAATTATAAGTCAAGCAGCTCTCAAAAATGCGGCTCAGGATGTCCAAAGTGAATTCAGTGATGTGAATGGGAGGGATGACGAAATCATGATGACATCAGGGTCGAGAAGAGGTCCTATGAGAACATCTCGAAGCTATATGCAACCTCATCAAGTTTTCCATGACCCTCTTAAGCATTACTACCCGCCTCAGAACCTTCCAAACTCTGTTGAGCCAGTCCAGTATGTTGCTCAATCCTCAAAACACCCAAGAAAGCGAGCCCGAACATCACAAAATCTTTACCAGCCTCCGCAAAATTTTCAAATACCTTATAACCCACATCCAAGCCAGGGGTATGGAAAGGAACAGAAGTTGAAAGATAATTTTACACCAATAGGAGAGTCCTATGCAAGCTTGTTTGAGAAGCTAAAACGACGTGGCGTGATTGCACCCATCCCTCCAAATCGGGTGGACCGACGTGCGAGAAGTTTTGACTCATCCAAAAGGTGTGAATACCACTCCAATGCCATGGGGCACGATGTTGAAAGTTGTCGGGATTTGAAAAGAGAGATAGAAAGAATGATTCAGGAAGGAATAATTGCGGTCCAAGGTAGTGGCATCCAAAACATTGCACAAAATCCTTTACCTGCGCATAATGAAGCACATTTTGTGGGAATGATGCCCGGTGACGTGGGTGATGAAAATCTTCTTGGGAGGTCAAGTGAAGTTGAAGATATTGAAACAGAAAGTGATCTTGGCAACATTAATGCAGAATTCAGTGGCTAGGATGTCATGCTTGTCAATTGGGAAGACGCTCCGTCTCTTGGAGTTTTGGTGGTATATTTTGGTGTCATCTCTTTTGCCCGGGTTATTTCAGGGTTGTAATCTGGACGTTGTCTTGAGAGTCAAAACCCTTCTATCTTTCCACTTTGCTTTGTTTAGTAATAAATTTGTTTAGTGCTGTCTAGGTTTGTAATTCTAGTCTAGTCTGTTCGTTTTGTTGTTCGTCTTGTTGTTTCAACCCATCAGTTTAATACAACTCTTTGTTTCCCGTCATTTCTAGTCATTCCATTTCTAATCACTTTACAATTCTTCTCATACTGATTTTTAGTGACATGACATGCACATAATTCTCGGCTTGATTTTAAAAGTCAATTTAACAATGAAGCAATGTTGAAGATGTAATGATACTCGCAAGAAATGAAACATATTGGAATACTGTGAAACCGGAATCAAGTGAACATTAGGGAAAGCGTAACATAAAGAAATGTCGTGGAAATGCATCATGCTTCATCGGTTTAAAGCCAAAGGCAAGAGTACCCCAAGGTTAAAGGAACCATTCGTGGTATCGGGATTGTTGCCCAATGGCACTGAGAGTCATCAAGGCAAATATGTGAATCAATCAAAGGTGTTTAATTGTGTAGTTTGTACTTGGTAGGTTTTGAAGATTGGAATGACGAAGGCGTTTTATTCGGCTATCCAAACACTTTATCCATTGATATCCCTTTGAGCCTTATTATATTTTCTTTCATACCCCTCTTTCGGAATCAACAACAAAAATTGAGGATTGAGCGGGGAAATCAAATAAAGAAAAGAAAAAAAAGAAAAAGAGAAGAAAAAAAAGGAGAAAAAGAAAAAGAAAGGAAAAAAGAAAAGAATCGGGAGAAGTCAAGATGCAACAATGAATACGGACGTGGTCCGAACTACGTTTGACTTGATCCCGAAAGGGTACGTAGGCAGCCTCTCTAAGGTTCAGTCACAATAAAGAAAAAATCCAAAAAATTCCCCAAGAAGGAAACTGGGGCAGAAGTTATGTTTGTTGAATAAATAAGATTCCGAATGTTGTAATTTTAACCCACGAGGAAATATTTTTGAGCCTTTATATCCTTTTTTCTATATCCCATCCAAAAGCTTACATTACGGTCCTGTAACGACCCGACCGGTCGTTTTAGAAAATTACGCCCCAATCCCTAATTTAACTGTTCCAGGGGCAACACTCCAATACGAACAAAGGAGAATGAAGAATTCAAGATGATGAGAACCACCACGAGACCCCAAGATGAGAGAAATCAAAATGAGAGAGTCTTATCGGTGAAAACCCGCACGGGCACCGTAAGGCGACGGTGAGTCGAGAGAAAGAAAGAGCAAATGAGAGAGGCTTGATGGTGAAAACCCCATGGGCACTACAAGTCGATTAAGGATCAGATCAAAGAAATGAAGTGTTGAAGACCGGTTTCACAGCAGAGCTTGCAACAAGAGTTGAACATCAAATTTGCTATACAGAGAAGGCCAAAAGTGCATGTCAAGGTCGCTAGAGTCGGTATTCAAAATCCGATAGGTCATTCTTCCGTAGGTTTCTTGTTAGGAATTATGTTTTCCTTTCTTTCTATTCTTTGTACCTTGTTTTACCCTCCCTCTTATTGAGTCCTGTCGGGTCATAACAAGTATAGAAATGATTTCAAAATTTGCCACCAAGCTTTCCAATTGCACAAGATGGGATTTGGCCAACACGACAATTGTCGTAAGTCGGGAAAAGACAAGGCCAGTGCTTTAAGCCAAAAGAGCAACATGTGCAATGGAGCGGGCAACAATAAAAATGTTTGGGGTGCGTACAAGACGCAAAGGTCGGCAAAGTGCCAATTCGAGAAAATATAACAAATGGAAATATGGGAGTGTATTCTGACAAAGGAAAGAGCCAGTCAAGAAACACCCCAAGGTTGTCCAATGAAATCATTGAAGAAATCGTAGACTTCAAGATCGGAATTGTGAGATCCGTCAAGAATGGAAGAACATACATGCCTAAAGAGAGGCGGATTTTGAACAAAGAAGAAGTGAAAATGGATAGTCGGTGAACAGGCCAAGCATTCAAGCGGGAAGTTCAAGGCCACAACCAACCACCGCATTTTTAAACTGACGGAGTTTTCTTTGCTTTGAAACAGGAGCAAAAGATATTGTCAAACTGGGGCAGAAAAAATTTTCTGTCATCGGATAATCATCCGAAAAGCACGAAGGTGAATACAATTGTTTTGAAGATGAACAAGGCAAGTTGAAAGGTGAAGGAAACAACTGTTAGAGAATGATAAGATCTTAGTCTGTTGAAACTTTCTCCTAAGACAAAAGTCTTAGTCCGATGAATTTTTCACCTAAGATGAATGGATAAAATCTTAGTCTGTTGAATCTTTCTCCTAAGATAAAAGTCTTGGTCCTGATGAATTTTTCACCTAAGATAAAGAGATAATGAAATGTGAAAACAAAAGGAAGGCCGAAGCCAATGAAAGTAGAAGTTGGAAAAGGAAATGAAGGCATAATTCGAAACGAAAAGGAAAGGCATAATTTGAAAGGTAAAATCAGAAGTTTGGAAAATAAAGAAGGTAAGGAGTTGAAAAGAAAGAAAAGTTTGTTGAATTTGAAAGGCTTAAGAAAGTCTGAATTGCAAATGGACCCAGTCCGAAGAGTTATCTCCTGGATACAATTGTTTTTGAAGATGAATAAGGCAAGTTGAAAGGTGAATGAAGCAAGTATCGGAGAATGATACAATCTTAGTCTGTTGAAACTTTCTCCCAAGATAAAAGTCTTGGTCTGATGAATTTTTGACCTAAGATAAGAGGATAAAATCTTAGTCTGTTGAATCTTTCTCCCAAGATAAAAGTCTTGGTCTGATGAATTTTTCACCTAAGATAAAGAGATAATGCAATGTGAAAACAAAAGGAAGGCCGAAGTCAATGAAAGTAGAAGTTGGAAAAAGAAATGAAGGCATAATTTGAAACGAAAAGGAAAGGCATAATTTGAAAGGTAAAATCGGAAGTTGGAAAAGAAAGAAAGGTAAGAAGTTGAAAAGAAAGAAAAGTTTGTTGAATTTGAAAGGCTTAAGAAAGTCCTGAATTGCAAATGGACCCAGTCTGATGAATTATCTCCTGGAGTCATAAACTCGGTCCGATGGATAATCCTCCTGAGATTACATTGAAATGGACATAGTCCAGTGAGATACAATCTTAGTCTGTTGAAACTTTCTCCCAAGATAAAAGTCTTGGTCTGATGAATGTTTCACCTAAGATAAAGAGATAAGCAACCGAAAGTTACACGGCAGGAGAAAAGCAAAAAAGAGGAAGGCAATAAGAAGCAGGGACGGCAGATGCCAGTTGCCAGCAGTTTATATCTAATAAATTTTGTTTCATGAAGGAACAAATTGTCACTCATCACTTTAAAGTGAATGTGACCGATGTGGAAAATAGAAAACACAAAAGAGAAAGTTCTCCAAATAAGTGGAGAAATTCACAGGCAAGAGATAATTGGTAAAAGAAAATACCAAAAAGAGGAAGATAGCATCCTTTAAAATCCACTCCCGAGTCCTCAGGCTGCGGGAATACATTTTTTGCATTGCACGTTTAATTTCTGTTAGGCGCCCACCTTCTAATACGGGAATATTTTCTGCATTCGCATTGCACGTTTAAATTCTGTTAGGTGCCCACCTTCAAATACGGGAATACTTTTCTGCATCGCATTGCACGTTTAATTTCTGTTAGGTGCCCACCTTCTAATACGGGAATACATTTCTGCATTGCACGTTTAATTTCTGTTAGGTGCCCACCTTCAAATACGGGAATATTTTTTTGCATTGCACGTTTAATTTCTGTTAGGCGCCCACCTTCTAACACGGGAATATTTTTCTGCATTGCATCTCATACATATCCGCATTTAAAAAGAAAAAAAAAGAAAAAATAAAAGAAAAAAAAGAAAAAAAAAACAAAAAATGATGAAATTCCGACATTCAATAACATGATGTGTCCAGTCACCATACTGGGGCAGAAAAAATCTTTCTTTGGTTGTTTATTTTGTCACAAGCAGAGGCCCACCTGGAGAATGGACGAATGCTTCATATTGAAGAAGTTGAACAAGTCAAGGCAATAACAAGAATGCTGGTAGAAGAGAAGATACAAGTTTAAGGCAATAACAAGAATGCCAGTGAAAGAGAAATACAAGTCAAGGCTCAGCAACTAGGAGCCCACCTGAAATCATGGGCACTATATGTCCGGACTTGATCCAAATGCTGAAAAAGATTGAACCAACACCTGCGGTTAACAAGCATCAAGATTCAGATCAGGGTCCGCATGAAGCACCAACCAACTCAAGATCAAGCTTCAGAAGACTCATAGATAGGAATTTTGTAACTCGTAGTCGATAGGTTTAGTTAGTCTTTTTCAATTTTGATGTAATAACGGGATAGCGGACCGGAGCCTTGGATGGAACCTCGACTCTCAACCTCGATTCTCCATCACTCCCGAACTACATTGACCTGATTCCTGTTTAGCCCAGGATATGTAGGCAACCTCTGAAGCAGGGTGCGGTCAAAGCTTTTCAAAATGCTTCACAACGGAATACTCGAACGGGTAAAAATCGTTCATAGTTGCTCACTTATCTTTGCACGGAAACTCTTCGTGTTCCCGAGCAAAGAGGGGCAGCTGTGAGCACGTGATTTTTACCCTATATATGAGTTATTCCCATAAAATTCAAAATAAATAAATTTTCCTTATTTTTATAATTTGTGTGTTAATTCATGTTAAGTCAAATATAAAAAAATATACAAAAATATGCATTTGCATTTAGAAAATCAATTTCTCATTTAGTAGGCATTAATTAATTTTAGAACAATTAAAGAAAAATAAAAAAATAGAATTTTATTATTTTAATTGGAAATTACTACAAAATGGTTATTAAATAGTTTTAATTGTTAGTTTAATCTCTCAATTTTTTTAAAAAAAAAAAAAATACAACAAAATACAAAGAAAAAATACAAGGGGAAATAAATAAAGAGAAACAAGGAAAGGCAAAATTTGGGCCAAACACCCCAGCCCAATTATCCCTACCCAGCAGGCCCACACCCAAATCTCCATGACCCGGTCCGAACCCCTACCCTTAGAGACACGCAAATATCGTGTCTCTATCTTGGACTCATCGGCTGGAATAGCAAAAACAGAGAGTGGGAGCTCCTGGGCAGAGAATCAGAGATTTGGAGAGAATTTTTGGCTGCTTCTTCTTCATTTCACATCCATACTCTCATCCCTCATAAACGCACACACTCACTAATACACACAACCATATACAGAGAACCAAGGGTCTAAAATGGAATAGAGGCTGAAGTTCTATCGATTTTTAAGATAGGAGAGATTTGATAAAAATTGAGGGGATGTTCGAACAAAAATTCTCGTCTCCTCTTTTAAATTCTATTTCCAGTTGTAAAAGTGGAATTCAAGTGAAATTTCGATTTGAGTTCGCATTTGATTCGTGATTCACGGTGCCGAGTTGAGTTCTCAGCTTTTGTTCGAGGTTCGAGTTGAGATTGTTGTTCTGTGTTTCCGGTTGAGTTTTGTTGCTGTCTCGAAACCGTGTAATCACCTTCGATTCTGTTATCAAAAGAAGTTCGAAATTTCAGGTTCAATCTTCATCTCTTTATTTTTTTTTTTGCAATTCTGTTTCGTTTCAACGCTTTGAACTATGTGTTTCTTCCTTGAATGGTCCTATGTTCGAAGTTCGGGTTGAATGAATTCATTCTCAGTGATGTGATGTATTTGAGTATTTTCAGTTGCTATCGGTATTTGGACGTCTATATGAAATCTGTTCAAACTTCAACATGGTTAATCGAGGCTCGATTTGATTGTGCGATTATGTGAATGGGTGAGACATGCTAGGTTACTATTATAATTCATTTAACATGTTGGTTTATGTGTTCGTCTGCTTTGTCTATCATTGTTCGATCATAGTTAGTTCTTAAAACGCTTGGAGAATTGGTTTCTAAATTGTCTAGAGGTTAATTTTGCACGACATTCTGTTATGATAAGCTGTCGGTGTTGGTTTGTTATTGCTATTTGAATCAGCGAAGGACTCGAGTAATAGATAGATTCTGTTATTCAGGTACTAACACTAAAATCAGTAGAGTCACACATAGTTTCCATTCAGGCTTTAATGCTAAGAAGATGTGACTATCTTGACGTTTGTATTCCAATCGACTTGAATTTTCTATATATTTGTCGACGTTTCTAGTGATATGTTTTCACCCTTAGATAAGATCAGGATTATTTCAGTTTTTTCAAGTATCGTTTCTATCCTAGTTCAGTTACGTAAGTGGTTTGATTTTGGATTGAGACTCATCTCTTTTAAATATAATCAAGAATAGATGTATTTGGGAAAGAATTTCTGGAATTGTATCCTCTTTTCATTTTCTGAGACTGCTTTCTTCTGAACAATGCTGGAAATTCTAAGATTTGAGTGAGTTTTCTCTAGTAGGCTGCTGCTGTGTCTAGCTGTGCTTGAAGTCCAACTTGAAATCTAGGATTATTGCTAGGTTCCCTCTGTTTGTTTCTTTACTACTAGTAGCTGAGTGTGTTCCTGCGGATTGCAGGCCTTCATTTGGTCTCAGTTCTGTGTTTTTTTTTTCTTTATGTACCTTAAAGACTCTCTATATGACTAAAATGAGTCAATGGAAATTGAATGGCTTGCTGCCTACTCTTTATCATTGTCTGATGGATTTGTGCATGGTTTAAGTGATTTGGAGGTGTTCTCTCTTTCGGTCCATGTAAACAAATGAGGTCTACCATCGAGATTTGCCAATGTAATTGTGCTTAGTATAAACTTTGGAAAAGCAAAAAATGGCAATTCCTAGTTTGGACAATTTGTTGACGTACCAGTTGCTTTAAGTATCTATTATTTGTATATCTTGCTTTAGAAGAACAATTTACTAACTGTAAACTACATTATTCTTAGCTACCATTCTATACTGTCCTTTCTTTTTTTTGCCTATCAAATTTATCAAATTGATCCTCAGTATGTGGATGGCTTTGGTTTTATGCTGTAAATTGAACTCAATACACAATTGCGGGGCCCTCAAATAATTGGTAATAAATTTTAGACTCGGAAGACCGTTTAGAGAATTTCACGATCTTTCCAAAATTAACAAAGACGTAAAATCTTTAGGCACGACTTTAATAATATACCTTCCTATGAACGAGTGTGCACTTGGTGCGACTCGAATCTAAATCTCGGTAAAGCTGAAATACACCAAAAGTCATAGGCGTACTGGTTGCGGTATGACTCGAGGCGTGTTTTCGCGATACCGCAAATTCTTAAAAAATGATATTTAACGTAACAGCACATTACGTTGTTAAAACCTATAATTCAGTCAAACAAAAGTCAAGAACGACAGTGGAGCGACCGTGCTAAAACCACGGAATCCGGGAGTGCCTAACACCTTCTCCCGGGTTAATAGAGTTCCTTATCCGGACCTCTGCTTCGCGGACATTTTAAGAGTCAAAATTCCTCGGATTCGGGATTAACCGGTGACTTGGGACACCATTGTCATTCCCAAGTGGCGACTCGATTAATCTCTAATAAAATCCCGAACCGATTGTCCTTTAAATGGAAAAAACTCCTTCCCTTACGTTATTTTATCCGTCTCGGGTAATTGAGCGTCGGGGTATACCCTACAAGTGTATTTATACGCATTTAAGCAATGTGGGGTAGTAAAAAGGGAGGTGCGACAACTATATTTTCTGCTGTTGTTTTTTCCTTAGTCAATTTAATTATACTACTATTTCAGTAGTAAGTCCAGGCCTGATCGTTTTATCAATATTGGGCCTGGATTCTTGGGCTTGCCTTCAGCAGGCTAACCCATATATCTGGGTTCCAGAAACCCAGATTAGGCTGAAGCCTTTATTTAGAGGCCCAATTGATGTTTGAATCAGATCCAAACCTGCGTTATTCATTAAGCCCAGACCAAACGAGACAACGAAGAAGAAACAAAGCTGAAAACTCATAATACATACATGCATTTGAAATCAAAGAGAATAAACTCAAATTAACTTTATTTATTAAGGGAAATAACAGTACAAAACTAGTGTTATCAATTCTTAATCACAACTATCTAATATACATATGATCTAATTAATAAACTACTTTTGCTTTGTATTACAATGGCTAATTTAACTACTGCTCCAAGTTATTTAACAGCTAGGCAGCAAGATATTATCTAACTATATAAGATGGGATTAATACTAAATGGTTCACTGACTTGAAACTCATTGTAAATACTAGTTATATTTTTATCACTAAGTTTATTATGAGACTGGTTCGTTTGATATTACAATAATCATTCTTAACTAAGCTACTGCTTCGTTTTTGTTGTTATAGCCGCTATTAAACTTGTTTAAATCTAAATAACAGATATCAAACTAAACTATCTAATATGGGTTGATTGAAATCATTGTTACGAATCTAGTGTTATAGGCATTATTTCGAGATTAATTGGACTAATTTTACGGTTAGCCTATTTTAACTAAATGATTTTGACCACTACCACTTTATCTCTACTTGCTACACTTATTACATTGTTTCATTCGTTCATGCTTCTCACGAGCTACATATATACAATACCTCCTAATGAATTACAGATTCAACTATCTAACTAGATGTAAAACTGAAACATATATGACAAAGAGATTTTAAGCTTGAACCAAGCTCTTCATTCCATTTAATAATTTCGAACTACATGGCTCGAACAGAGATATGTACCTGATTCAGCAAAAGAAATCCATTGAGTTCTAAGGAAATGAGCACGTACAGTAGTTAAAATCACCACAGGCAATGCAACAATAGATAGAGTGAATCCCAGCACATAATTGAATCTCAACACAACAGCCAAGCAAATACCCAACGAAATAAGCAATAGAGAATCAATCGAAAACAGGAGATCCACCACAGCTCTAAGTATAATCTTCAATTAGAAAACTCAGGCAGCCTTATCTACTATGTATGAAATTCTTCTAAAATTTTGATCTCCAAAATCCAGCCCTTAAACAGGCTCGGAGTGGGGGTATTTATAGGTGAGATATGGTGAAAATTTTGGGGGGGGAAAACTGGAAAATAATTCTAGTTCCCTCCCCTCATTTTTACTAATTATTACACTTTAATCCCCATTTTCTGTTATGAAATGCCTTCCAGCATGTGCTGGAAGGTTCTATTTGATTCCTTTTTGGGGCTTTTACTAGTGTGCCCCTACTTGTTTGAGTTATTTACTAAGTTACCTTTTATTTAAGACCATTGTGCCCTTAGTATTGTGCAATATTGCAGAAGTCATAGGCCTAAATGTCTTTAATGTACCTATAGGATCTATTAAATCCACAATTATGCCATTTTCTATTCCCTATATGCATTTAAGGGCATTCATTATTTACCCGACCATGTCCAGGTTAGGGTTATACTATCTTCAGCCATTATTTAATTCCTGGCCACTTCTAGTGAATCTTTTAAGATTTGGCCAGGTCTGAACCTTAATTCATTTCAATTCTAAAGTCTTTTTGTTTCATTTTCTGTAGTTAAAGCCAATTTGCAGGACTAGCCTGCTTAATTATTCAAAACTATATTGTTTAAGGCCTGGGCAGTCCAAAGTTTGGACTTAGCTTTGCAATTTTGGGCCAATCAGTGAACACAGGCTGGCTAAGACTTTGCAAGTGTAGCCAACTAGTGAACACATGCCAATTGAGACCTTGCAAGTCTAACCTATTAGATTTAAGTCAATTTATTACACATTTAGCTTGTTTAACACTTAGCCAGTGTTTTCAAAATTAACAGAGTTGGTTAGTTACAAGACTGACCACTCTTTGTTACTTATTTCACTTGTGACCTCCTTTGTATTGTTTTCAATTATAACCATTTTTGAACTATTTAAAGCATGTTTTCATATTTGACCTCTTTTCAGATTACTACACTATTGCAGCTATAACCAATTTCACTTAAGCATATTAGGTATTAACAGTAATCAGCTAACACATAATTGTTGTAATCATAGCCCTTTCATACCAAATTGCATACATAGCCATGAAATCAGTGTTATTTGTCATTTAACCAAAACTCAGAGAAGAGATTGAATATTGTTGAATTTTAATCAAAAGACTTATAATTCCAGATTCCCAAAAACACGGATATCAATTGAATATGAAGCAGGCTTAGTCAGAACTTTTCTTATGTTAAAAGACCACTGAATACCCTAATCATGCTCACATGTACTTGGCTAAGCATAGACAGGTAGAATTTATCAAAGAAGACATGGATTAAACAGAGAAATATGATAAAACAAAGATTTTTCTGAAGGATAAAGACTAATCTGAACATGTAATGATTCATGCGACGAAAGGAGAGAATCTAGAAAGAAGACATGCTAACAAATATGAAGATGAAGAAGAAGCAAACAAAGAAGACATGACTTAATAGAGAAACATAAATAAACATGGATTTTTTCAGAAAGGTAAGACTAATGTATCATGCAGTGACTTAAGAGGCTAATGGAAGAAAAATCTAAACAGAAATCATATTAAAGACATAAAACATGATAAAGAGGCAAGCAAAGAAGATAAAAAATCATGAAAAATCATAAAAGAGCAGGCAAAAGCGAGGAGGGGACTTAGCTTTCAGGATTTGTCTCTTGAGCTTCCCCGTATCTCTTTCTTTGTTCTTTCTTTTCTTTTCTTCTTTTCTTTTTTCCAATTTTCTTTTTCTTTTCTTATTTTCTGGTATTATTCTTTTCAGATCTAAGACTTCAGATTTGAAGTCTTTTATTAAGAGATGGGTTTTTAGGGGTGGAAAGGTGAGATTTTTGGTGGGGGTTTGTTTAAGTCGGCCGAAATTAGGGTTCCGGCGACTTATTTTCCAAGATTCGAAGAGCTCGGAGAAGATTCGAAGGGAGAGGCTTACATGGGGTGAAATATCAATATAACGCGGTTCAGGGGTGTTAGTTTGAAGGTCAGTGGCAAAGGTGGTGGTCACCGGAGAAGAACTCCGGTGGCCGGATTTTCAAGAAGCTTGGGGTTTTCATGTTTTTTCTAGGTTTTCATGGGGGTTCAAGGTGGAGAAGTATAAAAAAGGTGGCTTGAGGCTCAGAGGTGGCCGGAGACTGCCATGGGAGACGGGCAGTCTCCACAGCCGGCAAAGCTTCGAGAAGGAAGGAGAGAGGGAGAAGAAGAAGAGAAAGAGGCGGCTAGGGTTGGGTATTTTGAAAAAATGGCCGGCCGTCTCTCGAGACTGGGTTTAAATACCTGTTACCTTGAGCTTGTCCCTGGCCATTAGATCAAGTGAGATCAATGGCCAGGATTGTTTCCCTCAAAACCCTACCATCTCATTCAAATGGGAGACGGATTGCCATACGTTGGATTTCAAGGCGTGAACGACTCAGATTCGATCTCATACTTTATTATTTGATTAATTCCGCATAAATCTTTAGCCATTGGATTTAAATGAACGAACGGCTGAGATTGCTTCTTACATATAGAATGGACCGGATCTCTTAATTGGTTTGGGCCAATGTATTGGGTTTACTCATATGGCCCAATCTTGTATTTTTGTGTATTTTCTTGGTATTTTAGTTATTTTTTGTGGTATTTTATTTTGTATTTCATATTTTCTTTTTATATTATTTTTAATTATTCAATTTCCTACTTCCTCTAATTTTTTGATATTTTTTGACATTTTTCTACTATTCTTTTCCTAATTTCCGTTATTATTGCCTCTTTTTCTGTTAATTTTCTTTTTTAACTACTTAAATTAAAATACTTGTATTTAACCTTTTTTTTAATTTTCTAATTTTAATATCTATTTGTTCAATCACACAAATGTATCTTATTTCGGTCAAAACATATAATTGCACCCAAAAATATTATTTATTTTAATTTTGGAATTTATTGCTTAGGGCAAAAATCACGTGCTCACACTAACAACACATCCACAACTCGACAAGGCATCACAATGTATATCAACAACATAAATCTCAATACTACACGAATTATATTATCAAAATTGGTACATCAACATACGTTGCACCTATCCAAATCATAACACATATAAAATACCTTTCAATTACACAAAGGATTCAACCCACCTAAGGACACTCCGCAAGAGATAACCCACCCGCTTCGCTTCGATTTAGTATTTCAGCACACCTTCCACCACGATACACAAAGCACAATCAATTAGTCTTCCTAAGTATGAACTCATACCACCGTACCTAATGCACTTTACCTTTCCACTAAAAGACATAAAAGTATTCACCACGCCCCATAACTTCGGGCTACACAACAGATCACAACGGAAAATGAACACATAACAGCTCATCTATTATTTATCAGACTCTTTCGTCAATACCAAGACCACATAGATACACCCCACGATACCAACATACTCATCATATGGATATCCGGCCATCATTTCGGCTATTAAGAACAACACTGAACATATAAGTTCGAAACACTTGCTCACACAATCAGCACCTTGGTGCTCAAACCATAGGAAAATATTTGGCCTCAAGTCCTCCAGACTAGCCTAACATGAACTCACGGAGATTACCTCTCACCCCTTGATCGAGGAATCACAAGCCATTAAGGCACATATACTACTGAGTGTTCGCGTGCGCATACAGACTAGTGGATGGAATTTTTTAAGAGTCATATCTTAAGCTGAATCAAGTACGCACGATAAGATTCCAAGAATGGGAAGTTTTTCTAAAGGTTCTGCAGCCTCTCGGGGATAAATACAGACGTCTCTATACTGATCCGCGGGACACTACTAAATCTGCTCATGACTCGTGAGACCTAGTAACCTAGGCTCTAATACCAACTTGTCATGACCCAAATTCCATACCCAGTCGTGAGGCGCCTCTTGTGAAGGCCAGCCAGCAACCCCAAATCTTCTTTTATCAGCTATTAAACATAAAGAAATAGAAATATTACTTATCAATAATGAACTATTAGTTTCATTTCCAGTACAACCCGGCCGGGGTATCACAAGTCACGAGCATCTAATGAGTGAAGGTGCTACTACTGGCCAACAATGTATAGATGAATACAAAAATGAAACTGGAATACAAAGATGCAGTAAGGTGCCGCGAATGCTAGCGGTCACCTGGCTCAACTACCACCATAAGGTCTTCCGCCCTACTAATAACCCGCTAACGGGTGAACAATACATGCAACTGCACGCAAGGTGCAGAGAGTAAAGTGAGTACTTCCAACTCAGTGGTAATAAAAGAGAACAATAACTGAGTGATAAGAAAACACGTATGGGCACACCAAAATGCTATACAAGATAGTAAAATCACTTTTTGAAAAGCCGAAATACCGTGAAAATCCTTTAAAAATATCAAGATCAGTTAAAAATATCATTTTTGAAATTCTCTTTTACAAATATCCCTTTTTCGTTTTCAACAGCCAGCATAGAAGGCTAAATCAAATAGACCAAGTCAGCTCCCAAGTCTGACCCTTGGGCACAGCACTCCTCAACATGTAACACCAGGATATCTGGTCAACAAGGCAGCAATAGTATGCATGACAATGATATATGAGTGCTAATGTCATTCCACGTAGTACAAACAGGAGTGAATACAATGGAATGAAATGCAATACATATGACCGTTGCGGCGTGCAGCCCGATCCATTTGGGTGCCCGCGCTCACTGTGGGGGTTCAGACTCCGGAGGGGCTACTACAGCCCAAACATATCACTGCGGCGTGCAGTCCGATCCATATAATATATCACTGCGGCGTGCAGTCCGATCCATATACTATACTACTGCGGTGCACAGTCTGATCCATATAATATACTACTGCGGCGTGCAATCCGATCCACGCATGTATATGCATATGCACACATAACACTCGAGGCCTGAAAGCCTCCTCACATACTCATCGTGCCCTCACATATGGCCCTCGGCCCCAATCATTCCAACAAATAATCAAAAATCTCCTCGAGCATCAGTAACATAGTGATACTCAGCTCCAATGATAGTTCAAATATTAGTTAAAACTCCAGGTTTGAGTAAAATATAGCTGAGTTCAAAAGTAGTGTAAATCACACGGACTGAGTTCAAATAGTATTTCAAACAGTGAGGGAAAAATAGTGATGATAGTTCATAAAAAGTTTCAACAATCGGCAATAAGCCCCAAGTATGGCAATGAGCCCAAAACATAAGGATAACAATACTACATTTGCAAATACGCGGAAAAAACCCACAATCGGGATGGACCAATTCACAATCCTCAACGGTGCTATACCCCACGCTTAGGTCCAGCGTGCAAGTCACCTCAATACAACACTAAGATGTGCAAATCCGGGGTTTGAAACCCTTAGGATATCATTCCCAAGTATTACTCACCTCGAACCGGCGAAAACTCAATCCCGCAACGCCTTGGCTCTTCAAATTGGCCTCCACATGCGTAGAAACTAGCCAAAATCAGTACAAATATATCATAATAGGCTAATGGAACAGCACCCAATCGAAATATTAAAAAAAATCTCGAAACTAGCAAAACTCGAGCCCGGGCCCATTTCTCGAAAAATTATGAAACTGATATTTTTGGAATCCTCATGTCTCCACGAGTCCGTACATATAAAATTAATCAAAATCGGAGTTCAAATGAGCCACCAAATCACGATTTTACATAGGAAAATTCCAAGCCCTAACTTCCTCAATTTATGCCCAATTTTAGAAAATTAATGGAAGATTCTTTGATAAAATCGTGTATTTAACTCATAAAACTTACCTCCAATATGTTCCCCTTGAATCCCTCTATAATTTCCTTTAAAAACCTTCAAAAACGAGCAGGCATGGGTGAAAATAGACCCAACTTCGCGAACAAGCTGGTGTAAAAAAAACTGACTTGTTATAAATTTTTCTTCTATGCGATCGTGGCCTTATGCGCGCGATCGCGATGAGCAAATTCCAAAGCTCCCGAAAATGTGAAGTGTAAACGCTGAGAGCCACCCTACGAACGCGATGAGTGACAAAATCCTTATACGCGATCGCGCAAAAATGAATGCGATCGCGAAGCTTCACCTTCAGACCTTATGCTATCGCAATTAACCACACGCAAACGCACTAAACAAAATTTCATGCCACCAAAATTTCTCCTATGCGATCGCAGCATCACCCCCCCCCCCCCCCCCAATCGCGACGATCAAAATTGCTGCAACAGAAGGGCTGAAAACCTGCAAGTAACCAACTCCAAAATATGATACAAACTTGTTCCAATCATAAAAATATATCTTTAAAAACAAAAATCAGCAAATTAAGGAAGATTCAAGCCTAAGTTTCAACTAAAACTTCCGAAACCAACATCCAATCAAAAACATGACCAAACGATGTCCGAATGACTTGAAAATTTGTAGACATATCCAAAATCACCTAACAAAGCTATTGCAACTATCGAAATTCCATTCTGACTCCCGAATCAAAATCTCACCTATCTACCGGAATTCGCAAAATTCCAACTTCGCCAATTCAAGCCTATTTTTACATCGGACCTCCAAATTTAATTCCGATCACTCTCCTAAGTCACAAATCATCCCCCGAAGCTAATCGAATCATCGGAATTCGATTCCGAGCCCTCTAACTCACAAGTCCATTTTTGATTGACTTTTCCAAACTATTCCTTCTTCAAAAAGACTATTTGTCCCATTTTCTACCAAATATATATATATATATATATATATATATATATATATATATATATATATATATATATTGAAACACAAACAAGCATATAACAGGGAAAACGGGGTGATAATTCACATGGTGATGGACCGGGTCGTCACATTTGGATAGTTATGTAGTTTATATATCTTAGTTCATAGTTTTAGACGCTCATGACTTAGTGACACCTTGATGTTTGGGTCTTTTTTTCATATTTTATATTATTGATATATAGAGGTTATTTAATTTATCAGGAATTAAATTATTGTAAATATTTTATTAAATTCTTATAATCAAATTGGTAGTAGTATTTCGGAAATAGGCTTGCCTTGTAACACGATAGGTTCCATCATGACCATGGTTAGATTTTGGGTCGTGATAGTTTCATTGCCTCATTACTAAACTGATTTTTAAAAACCAATCTGAAAATTATGCGTGCATGCCATGTCACTAGAACCGGCATGAAAAGAATTTCAAAAGGAGATGGGAACTAAATGAAATAAGTAGAAATGGCGAGAAATAGAGAATTGCATTAGACTGATAGTGAAAGGGTTTAAACAACAAAACAAGCCATCTAGACTAGCGTTACAAGCCTATACAGCATTACACAAGCTACTACGACCAGACAAACAAGGAATAATGAAAAGGTTTGACTCACAAGATAATATCCGGATTACAACCCTGAAGATAACCCGTACAAAAAAATGACAACAAAATAAACCACCAAAACTCCACTCTAGATAACCAAGAGATGGAGCGTCTTTCCAACCACAAAAATCGACACCTTAGCCATTGGATTGCCCATCAAAATTACTGGGACCTTCACCAATTTCAATATTATTGACTTCATTCAACAAGTTTCCGAGAGGATTCTCATACTCCATGTCACCATGGATCTTCCCCAAAAAATGTGCACCATCATATACAGGTATAGGATTCTATGCAATATTCTAGGTGGCACTGTCCTGGACTGCAATTACCCCTTCCTAAATCATTCTTTTTATCTCTCTCTTTAAATCTCGGCAACTTTCGACATCGTGCCTCTAGGCATTGGAATGATATTCACACCTTTTAGAAGGGTTAAAGCTTCTTGCACGCTTGTCCACATGATTTGGAGGGATTGGTACAATCAATTTATAATTCTTTAGTTTCTCAAACAATTCTGCATATGACTCTCTGATGAGAGAGAAAGTTCCCTGTTTCTGTGCCCTCTCTTGCTTGAAATTTTGGCTGGCTTGCAAACCTGCTCCAGGGGGGATTCATGTAGGCTCTTAGGGAGGGGGTAGGTGTTTTGAGTTGGGTAGGCACTTTATGGGGTGGGTGCATGCCATGGTGCGTGGGTAGGATGTTGGGGTTATGTGTGGGCATGGTGGATAGAAGTGGGGACCATGGGGTGGGCAATAGTGCCGTGGAGTATGGGAGTAGGTTTGGGGATGCGGTTGAGGTTGATGGTAATATGGTGAAGGGCCTATGGACCAAGTTTTCGAGTCAACTACCGCCACATCATCTTTCTTTTTCTTTCCCAGTAACCCTTCAGTGCCGCTCTGTATAGCCTGGGTAGTTGCCTTGATTGTCGAATAACTCAGGATTTTATCGGATTTGAGCCCCTCTTCAACCATACTACTTATTTTCTCTACCTCGTTAAAAGATTTTCCCACTACTGACCAGATGACAATAGTAAGTAGGCTCCAAAGCCAGTAAGAAGTAATCGACCATCTCGCTCTCTTTTATTGGAGGATCGACTCTTGCTGCATGTTCTCTCCACCGGAAGCCGTACTCCCTGAAGCTTTCAACAGGCTTCTTCTCAATTTTAGTTCGTGATAGATGGTCTGGGATGAACTGGAAATGGTATGCCAACGTTTGTGCCAAATCATCCCAAGTGTATCATCAGGCATGATCCTGCCGCGTGTACCATTCCAAGGATGCGCCACTTAGGGTTTGGCTAAAGTACGCCATAAATAATTCGTCTTTCCCACCAGACCCTCTCATCGTACTCCAGAATCCCCTTAGGTGGGCCACCGGGTCACCATGACTGTCATACAGATTGAATTTTGGAATTACTGCGGGTAACTGAACTTCCGGGAATAGACACAAATCTTTATAGGCCACATTGACTTGGCCATCCAACCCTTTCATGTTCTTGAATGACTGCTCTAGGCTTTTTACTTTTTGAATCATCTCTTCCTGCTCCGGGGTTTTAAGTGCCTTTTCAGTTTCCACCGGGACCTCGAAGTGAGGGGTGTAAGAATATGGCTCAGGCACTTTAAAAGTAGGCTTAGGAGTTTAGTATTGATTGTCGTGAGCTTGAAACAGGGGCTCACTGGAAGATCTTTGCAGCATGGCAGTTGGAGGATCCATAAAGATAGGGGTAATTAGTGATGGATGGTTTTGTTTGGGTGATGGAGCTTGTGGGGGATAAGAGATGGTGCTATAACTCTGTTGATGGAAAGGGAAATGTGAAGAAGCATGCACAAGAGAGTGCTCCTGAGACTGAGCCCAAGGTCGGATATATGCTGGATGGGCGGGATAAACTAGCGCTGGTTGACCCTTAGCCCAAGCCTGATGCATCTCAGCCATCTGGTGCCTCAACTTATACATCTCTTCCTTCATTTCTTTGATATCTACCTATTCTACCTCTTTTGATGGGGTTCACGATACTGGTGTCTAATTCTTGGCCTGTCATGTTCAGTTTGTCTTTTGACTGGGTGTTGTAAGAATGGGTTGCCAGGATGCCGACTGCCTTTTGTCCTTGTGTTGTAAAGAGGATTTACCACTTTAAAACCACAAACCAACCACCTCTCTAGAATGGCATGACAAAGTGAAACCATCATGTTGGCATTAGTGCATTTAATATATTGGTACCCACACATTTTGGGGTGTGAATGCACCTAAGCAGTACATAGTTCCTATTATGCTTTTGATCGGTCTCTTGCGTCATCCTGGTCTTTTCCTTATTTCCAATTGTAAACGTTCTCTTTCTCAGTTTTCTTTTTTTCTTTCTTTTTCTTTTTTTCACTCTTGCCTTTGTCTTCTCTTGTTCCTTTTTTCTCCCCTTCTTGTTTTTCCGCTCTTTTCTTTTCTTTTTGCCTTTTGATTGTTTCCTCTCTTTTATTTTCCCTTTTTTTTGGTTATGGTCGAATCCTATGGAGATTGCCTATGTATCATGACCCCGCATGAATTAGACCAAGCGTAGTTCTTGCAAATAAATGCAAAATAAAGGGATAATTTTTGGTATTTTCAAATTTTCGTCAATGGACGCCAATTACAAGTGATACTAGACTATTTGTTTTGTTTTTTGGTTTTACAAGGAAAACTACAAAATAGTCATAAAAATAAATTACAGACTCGATGATTAAAAACTAGATCAAGTGTACATCAAAGCTTCACATCTTGTCCACGGGGCTTCACTCAACATCGCCATGGGCCTGCGCAAGACTGAGAAGGTTTCAATGTCACTTGTAGGCTATTTGAATAAAATTGGTCATAGAATGTCTTATTTTAACTTAAAAAGCAAAGTGGCTATTTTTCAAAAATTTTAACAAAGACTCAGTTTTGCAAATACGGCCTTTCAGTACTTCCGAAAGGGATATATTAATGTTTCACCCGCAAACTATTTTAAAATGACCCAGGGTGGCTGTTATTGTTAAAACAGTCTTCTAGTGCCCTTTTAGGGACGTTCGACTAATTTTTCAACAAGAATGGTGTCACCCGACTTATTGGATAAAAATTAAAAGCCCTAAAAATACCTAAATTTTTTTCTATCGGCTAGCTTTGTGCCTATCATCTAAAATGGTTAGTACAATTTAAAAAAGAATAAATTTAAATTTTGCATCAACGATACATGAACGGGGGTTTTTTTCCTTTCAGAAGTAATACTTCTTCAAATGAACAATATTCCAATTTGACGGGAGTACTTTGCCATCCATTGTTTTTAACTCATATGCACCATTTCCTGCAATACCTTGAATCTTGTAAGGTACTTCCAAATTTGTGCTCAACTTTCCTGCATTGGCTGCTTTAGTTGATTGAAAAACTATTTTTAGTACGAAGTCCGCAATCTTGGAGTACCTAAGATGAGCTTTTCGATTGTAATATCGCTCAACAATTTGCTTCTGCGTTACCATCCACATCAAGGTTGTTTCTCTCCTTTCTTCAAGTAAATCGATATTTATTCGCATCTCTTCCTGATTTAACTCTTCGGTCGGTTTGGTTTATCTCGTAGACATCTCTCTTTTACCTGTTTTTGTTGTTGTTCGGTGTGCCCTTTTATAATGTACTCGGGATATTGATAATCAAGAAATTCTATATTTATTTAGTTATAAGAAATGAAATTAGAATATGAGGTAGCTAAAATAGCCATTAGTAAGCAAAAGAAAGTAATTGTATTCCAATAATAATAGAAATGTGTATGTACAAATGATATCTATTTTCCTTAATGTCTTTCCCCTTTTATGGCCAATCATTATGAGCATTAATAATATTAATGAGACGTTATAATTGGTAATTGTAGATGTTCATAAAGATTCCATAACGGTCATGATCATTCATGCTCATTAATTGATGATTCTTGAATCTTTCCTTTTCAATGTCCTGATTCATTCTGCTGCACCTCTTCATGTAACCATTTAAACTTGAGCGACCATATCTTCTCCTCTCGTGGGTGATTTACTTGTATCTATTACAACTCGTACCTCGTTTAATGCATCTCTCCCGTTGTCGCTTTCTTACTAATCCACATGTTTTGTCTTATCAACCACTCACATACATCCACGTGTAATATTTATTTTTACCAATACACTTTGCGCTCTCCTATCTGGGGTCATTATATTCGGTGAACTAAAGATGTGTCATGCTCTGTATAATTACCTCTCTCTAATTCTTCCTTGGTTTAGCTCTACATCTCTTTAGACCTATCAATGCTAACCTCTTGGACCTCCTCATTAGGGAATATATGTATTTGTAGTCCTCCTCTTCACATGCTTGAACCATCTCTAGATTGCTTTTCATATCTTGTCCACCACTGAGTTCACTCTCGCATTTCCCCGTATATCTTTGTTCCTTATTTTGTTTCCCCTAGTATGCCCACGCAACCATCTAAACATCACTTTACTTCTGCTACGTTCATCATGTGAACTGTGATGTGATGACCCAAGCATTCATCACTTGTTTTAAATTGAATTATATGAGTCCAAGGAATTAAAAACCTCATTTAGTTAACCTCAATTTGCATGCGTAGCCGGAAAGCATAAATATGAAATTATGTGAGAAATGCTAAGTGTTGATGTTAAAATGAAGTTATTTTACCTTGCTCAACATTTTGGTAAAACATAGTCAGTCCCGTGATTTGATGCTCATGGAATGTCCGTAGAAAAATATGGGACTAGGGCGTATGCTCAGAATCAAATTCCGAGGTCCCAAGCCCGAGAAATGAATTTCAAATGAAATTATTTTCTGAAAATATTTAAGGAAAACTTGAAATGAAATTGATTAGAACATGTTAGAATCGGGCCCATATTTTGGTTCCAACGCTTTGTACATGTCTTATATAAGATTTAAGATGTTTCTATGAAATATGGTTGAAAACGGACGTCGTTTGACGTGATTCAGACCTAAATTGAGAAATTTGAAGTTTTATGAAGTTTGAAAGAATAATTTTCAGGTTTAATTCAATGTTTATGACCTAATAAGTTCATACGATGCTTTTGAGGTTGTGTGTATAATTGGTTGGAGCCCCAATGGCTCAGGTGAGTTTTGGAAAGGCCACAGGTTGTATTTTTGAACTTAAAAGTTAGCTGATATGAACTGACCTGCAAGCTTCGCATTTGCGAAGCCTAGCTCACAATGCGACATCGCAAATGCGAAGGCTGTCTCACAAATGTGAAATAGGCCAGACATGATCCTTCATCGAAAATGCGATAATTCACTATGCAAATGCGAAGGTTTCCATGATGACCAGGGATCAGAAATACGACCAGTGTCTCGCAAATGTGAAGATCCAAAATTCTGGAAGGATTCGAAAATGTGAAGTGTGCTTCACAATTCCCATATTTGAGAGGAGGTCGGGGTTCGCAATTGCGAAGCCCTGTTCGCATTTCCCATATCAAAGACCTGCAATTTTTCACTTAAACGCTTTTGAGTCCCATTTTTCATATTTTCTCAAACCCAAACACACTCAGGCAATTTTCCAAGAACAAGTCTTCTTCTAAATCAATTATAAGTTAGTTTTTACTCATTTCTTTCAATCATTGGCATCTTTTAACATGGTTTCAAGTTAAAATAAAATATTTCATGGGTAAAATTAGGTATTTTGGGTAGAACCTAGGTTTCTCCAAAAATTGGAGATTTGCACCTTAATATGAGGTCCGATTACAAATTTCATATATATATATGAGTTTGTCTAATTTTTTATATATATGATATATATATATATGAGTTTGTCTAATTTTTTATATATATGAGTTTGTCTAAATTTGGGTAAACCCTTGGAAAACACATTTTTCATGCATTGTGGTTGATTTATTTACCGTTTATTGATGTGATTAAGTAATTTGTAATTAGATACGAGCGAATTGGTGGTAGAATCGAGGGGTAAAGCAATAATTGAGATTTGAATCATGTTCGAGGCATCGAGGTAAGTGTTCTGTCTAACCCTAGCTTGAGAGATTATGAGTTGAGTCATATTTGTTATTTTTTTCTTATTGAGTGCGACGTAAAGGCATGATGACGAATATCTATATGTTGGTGTCGAGCATGACCTTGGGTCTTAAGTTGATAATTGGTGTGTTATTAAGTGACACTTTAGATGTTTAATTGATTATTCTTGATATTGAGTTAAGATTTAGTTTATTCTCGTTGACATTATTTTTGCCTAAGTATTGGTATTAATTGAACTAAGTAGGACTTGAGCTAGGATTGGTTATAGTTGGTTGTTCCTTTGCAGGGAAATTTCTATGTTGCTTTGATTCCCTTGTCTGGATGTTATTGTGATGTTATGTTGGGTTGAAATGGGAGCAGGAGGTACACCTAGCACAAGTTATTGATGAAAAGGGAACTGTGGTACGCCTACCACAAGTTATAGATGAAAAGGGAGCGGGTGGTACGCCTACCACAAGATTTGATAAAATGGGAGCGGGTCGTATGCCTACCACAAAAATATGAGAAATGGGATCGGGTTGCACGCCTGCAATAAGATGTGTACTAATAGTGAAATCTTCTTTTATTTCCCTTATCCGTGTTAGAGTTAAATTATTGATTTTCCATCATTATTCTCTTGATGTTATGTATTATCTGTTATCCTCGAAGTATATTCCCCTCCCATTGAAATGTTTATTCTTGTTTATTTTCCGATGTATATGAATATATTTGCACAGGATAATCTGGAGTTCGGTCCAAGCCTCAGCACTATCTCATCGGGGTTAGGACAGACACTTACCAACACATGGGGTCGGTTGTGCTGATAGTTCACTCTATACTATGTGCAGATCTTAGAGCAACTTATGATCATCAACAGTACATTGGGAGTTATCCTTCAGTCCACCGAGACTCCGAGGTAGCCCTGCTGGCATCCGCAGGACCGACGTCTCCTCTATCCTTATATTCATCTTTCATATCATAGTTCCTGAGACAATGTGTCTTTACTTTTAGACTTTGTATTTAGCATTCTTAGATCGTATGTGATGTTGTGTCACCAGGTTCTGGGTGGTTAAGTTTAAGTTGATGTAATAGACAAAGATTTCTGTTATTGTTTTGTTGTCTTCCGCTTATTTATTAATTTTTTGCTATTTTCATGATTATCGTTCTATAATTGCTAAAAAGGAGTAATTGGTTAATGAAGTAGTTAGTTAAGGATTTGGTTAGCCTAGCTCTCACTAGTAGGCGCTATCACGACTCCGAGGGTGGAAAATTTGGATTGTGACAAGTTGGTATCAGATCTCTAGGTTACATTGGTCTCACTATTCACGGACAAGCTTAGTAGAGTATGAAAGATCGGTATAGAAATGTCTGTATTTATCCCTAGAGGCTACAAAGTTAGGAAAATTTTCACATTTGTTCTTTCTTGTCGTACGGTTTTATTTCTCAATGCTAATTGAATTTTTATTCTATTCTTTTGTAGATAGCGAGAACACATGCTTCCTCATCTACTGATCAGCAGTCCGAGCCCCAAGCAGCTCCTATAAGGGGCAGAGGGCAAGAACGAGGCCATGCTAGAGGCCGGGGTAGGGCCAGAGCTCATCTCCGAGCAGCAACACCCATAGACGAGCCTCACATCGATTTTGATGATGAGGTTCCAGCCTTAGAAGTTCCAATGGGCCCAGATTAGGTCCTAGAGGGTTTTATTGCCACCCCAGTTCTTCAGGATGCTCTGTTCCGTCTAGTGGGCCTTATGGAGAGTGTGACCAGGGAATGTTTACTTCCTGCAGCACCAGCCATCTCTCAGGCTGGAGTAGGAGCCCAGAGTCGTGCTACTCGTACTCCGGAGCAGGTAGCTCCTCTGATTCAACCTCTAGCAGCTCCTCCAATTAGAGCAGTACAGCCGGGTGTGATAGCCCAGATCGGCGATGGCGCAGCCATGTCTACAGATGCTTCGTGGAGACTCGAAAGGTTTACCAAGCTCTTCACTACTACATTTAGTGGTGCATTTACCGTGGATCCTCAAGACTATCTTTACAGCTTCCACGAGGTTCTTCAGAACATGGGGCTTGTTGAGACCAATACGACTTTGGTACATTTTGCTTGTCTGGATCCGCCAAGGCTTGGTGGAGGGATTATTGCTTTGCTAGACCAGCCAAGTCGCCGGCCTTGACTTTGGAGCAATTTTCAATGTTGTTCTGGAGAAGTTTCTCCCCATTACCCAGCGAGAGTCCTATCGGAGTCAGTTCAAGCATCTTTATCAGAGATCTAAGACTGTCACATAGTACGAGACCAGATTCATAGATGTTTCTCGCCATGCCCTTGTTATACTCCCCACTGATAGGGAGAGAGTGAGGCGGTTTATTGATGGACTCATTCATCCAATTAGTCTGAAGATGGCTAGACATATTAGGAGTGAGATATCATTCCAGGAGGCAGCCAATGTGGCCCAGAGGATTAAGATGGTATTATCATAGGGACGTGGTCATGAGGAAGACAAGAGGCCCCGTCATTGAGGTAGATTCAGTGGTACCTCGTCTGGAGGTAGAGATTCATATGGTAGAGGCCATCCTCTTAGGCCCTTTCAGTCAGCTCTTCAGGTTTCACATGATGCTTTAGGTAGTCGTGGTCCTCAGATGTAGTACTCTGGCAAGCAGTCCTTCAGTGCACCACCAGCACCCATCAGTGCACCACCATCACATATTAGTGCACCACCGGTTAAAAGTTTCCAGGGTCTTCAGCCATAGCAGCTGAGGGCTTGTTTTACTTGTGGCGACACAAGGCACATTACTAGGCATGTCCCTCGTATACATGTTGGCCCTCATCATCAAAGTTCTCATGCCGTGGTACAGGCACCAGGCAGTCCATAACCCACCTACCTAGCTAGAGGTAGGGGTAGAGGTTCTAGAGGTGGAGGTAGAGGTCCTAGAGGTAGAGCTCAGACCGCTAGAGGTAGAGGCTAGCCAACAATAGACTAATCTAGAGATGTGGTTCAGGGTGGTCGGGACAAGCCCCGCTAGTATGCTTTTCAGGACAGGCCCAAGTCCGAGGCTTCATATGCAGTTATTATATGTACGGTTCTGGTTTGTGATAGAGATGCTTTAGCGTTATTTGATCCACGGTCTACGTATTCATATGTATTATCTTATATGCACCGTGCCTGGTCATCCCTAGAGATTTATTGAGCATTCTTATTTATGTGTCTATACCGGTAGGTGACTTTATTATGGTCGATCGAATCCATTATTCTTGTATTATAGAGATTAGGGGTCTAGAGACTCGTGTAGACTTGTTTCTTTTAGATATGGTTGACTTTGATATTATATTGCGGATGGACTGGTTATCACTGTACCACGCTATCTTAAACTGGCATGCCAAGACTATGACCTTAGCTTTACCGGGTATGCCTCGTTTAGAGTGGAGAGGTACTCCAGGTCATTCTACCAGCAGTTTTATCTCGTATGTGAAGGATCGACGTATGGTCGAGAAGGGGTGCTTGGCCTATTTGGCTCATGTTCATGATTCTAGTGCTGAGGTCCCTTATATTGATTACGTGCCCGTTGTTGAGGAGTTTCCTGAGGTTTGCCCTTCAGACCTGTCGTGTATGCCGCCCGATAGGGGTATTGACATTTGCATTGATTTAGCTCCGGGCACTCAGCCCATTTCTATCCGGTCGTATCGTATGGCTCCGCCAGAGTTGAAAGAGTTAAAGGAACCGTTGTAGGATTTTGTTGAGAAAGGTTTTATTATACCTAGTATTTCTTCTTGGGGTGAGCCGGTGTTATTTGTCATGAAGAAGGATGGGTCAATGAGAATGTGTATTGATTACCGGCAATTGAACAAGGTAACAATCAAGAATAAGTATCCACTACCAAGGATTGATGATTTGTTCTATCAACTTCAGCTTCCAAGGTATTTTCAAATATTGACTTGAGATGTAGCTACCATTAGTTGAGAATTAGGGCATCCGATGTCCATAATATAGCTTTTCGCACTCGGTACGTGCATTATGAGTTTTTAGTTATGTTATTAGGGTTGACGAATGCCCCAACAACTTTTATGGATTTGACGAACCGCGTGTTCAGGTCTTATTTGGATTTGTTCATGATAGTCTTCAATAATATATTCCCGCAGAAAGGAGGCGCTCGAGCAACACCTTAGAGTGGTTCTTCAGACTTTGAGGGATAGTCAGTTATATGAAACGTTCTCCAAGTGTGATTTTTGGTTGAGCTTAGTTGCATTCCTAGGTCATGTTATATCAATAGAAGGTATATAGGTTGATCCGAAGAAGATTGATGCAGTTAAGAGTTGGCCCGGACCAACATCAACTATAGAGATTCGTAGTTTCTTGGGGTTGGCAGGATACTATCGTCGGTTCGTGGAGGGATTTTCTTCTATTGCACCACCGATAATTAGATTAACCTTGAAGGGTGCCCAATTCAGGTGGTCGAATGAGTGTGAGTCGAGCTTTCGAAAGCTCAAGACAGCTCTGACTATGACACTGGTGTTGGTTTTGCCCATGGGTTTAGGAACTTATACAGTTTATTGTGATGCTTCCTGCGTTGTCTTGGAGCAGTGTTGATGCAGGATGATAAAGTTATTGCCTATGCTTCGAGTCACTTGAAGATTCACGAGAAGAACTATCCAGTTAATGATTTGGAGTTGGCAGACATAGTTCACGCATTGAAGATTTGGAGACATTATGTTATAGTGTGACATGTGAGGCATTCATGGATCACAAGAGTCTTCAGTACTTGAGTAGGAAGTCAGCCAGTATGGGCAGTCTGGCTTACATTCCAGTCGGTGAGAGGCCGCTTGCTTTGGATGTTTAGGCTTTAGCTAATCAGTTTGTGAGACTGGATGTTTTTTAGCCCAGGCGTGTGTTGACTTATATGATCGCTCGTTCTTTATTATTTGAGCGTATCCATGGCTGGCAGTATGATGATCCCCATTTGTGTGTCAGAGACACGGTGTAGTATGGAGGTTCCAAGCATATTACCTTAGATGACAAGAGAGTTAAGAGATTACAGGGTCGAGTTTGTTTGCCTAATATGGATGGGCTCCGAGAGTTGATTTTAGAGGAGGCCATAGTTCCCGATACTCTATTCATTCGGGTGCCGTAAAGATGTATCAGGATTTGCGGCAACATTACTGGTGGTGTAGAATGAAGAAGGACATTGTTGCATATGTGGCTTAGTGTTTGAATTGTTAGAAGGTTAAGTATAAGCATCAGAAGCTTGGTGGTTTATTTTAGAGGATTGATCTTCCCGAGTGGAAATGGGAGCGGATCACTATGTACTTAGTTACTGGGATGCCGAAGACTAGGAAGAAGTTCAACACAATATGGTTCATTATTGATAGACTGACCAAGTTAGTACATTTCATTCTTGTGGCAGTCTCCTATTCTTCTAGGAGGTTGGCTGAGATCTATATTCGGGAGATTGTTCCACTTCATGGTGTGATCTTATCAATCATTTCGGTCCGAGGTACACAGTTTAACTTGTGCTTCTGGAGAGAAGTTCAGTGAGAGTTGGGCACACAGGTTGAGTTAGGCACAACATTTCATGCCCAGACGGGCGGTTAGTCCAAGCGGACTATTCAGATTTTGGAGGATATGCTCCGAGCTTGTGTTATTGACTTTGGAGGTTTGTGCGATCAGTTTTTACCTTAGAAGAGTTTGCCTATAACAATAGCTATCGGTTGAGTATCCAGATGTCTCTATGTGAGGCCTTATATGTTAGGCGGTGCCAATCTCCAATCGGATGGTTTGAGCTGGGAGAGGCTCGGTTGTTGGGTACAGATTTGGTTCAGGAGGCCATGGGCAAGGTCAGGATCATTCAAAATAGGCTTCATTCAGTTTATTCTTAGCAAAAGAGCTATGCAGACCGCAAGGTTCGAGATGTGGCTTTTATGATTGGTGAGTGGGTATTGCTCCGAATGTCGCCTATGAAGGGCGTGATGAAATCTGGGAAGAAGGGCAAGCTTAGCCCGAGGTTTATTGGTCCTTTTGAGATTCTTGATAGAGTGAGAGAGGTGGCTTATAGACTTTCATTTCCACCTAGCTTATCAATATGTCGCAAATGCGACCAGATGTGGCTTTTATGATTGGTGAGCGGGTATTGCTCCGAATGTCGCCTATGAAGGGCGTGATAGATCTGGGAAGAAGGGCAAGCTTAGCCCGAGGTTTATTGGTCCTTTTGAAATTCTTGATAGAGTGAGAGAGGTGGCTTATAGACTTTCATTGCCACCTAGCTTATCAATATGTCGCAAATGCGACCATCGCAAATGTGACTAGGGATTGCAAATGCGATCAATATGTCGCAAATGCGACCATCGCAAATGTGCCCATCGTAAATGTGACTAGTGTCTAACAAATGCAAAGGTTCAAAATTCTTGAAGGATTCACAAATGCGAATTGTACTTCAAAATTCCCATATGTGAGAGCTCGGGGTTCGTAATTGCGAACCCCTGTTCGCATTTCCTATATCAGAGACCTACAATTTTTCACTTAAACAAATTTGAGCCCCATTTTTCATATTTTCTCAAACCCAAATATACTTAGGCGATTTTCCAAGAATAAGTCTTCTTCCAAATCAATTGTAAGTTAGTTTTTACTCATTTTTTTCAATCATTAACATCTTTTAACATGATTTCAACTTAAAATTAAAGATTTTCATGGGAAAATTGGGTGTTTGGGTAGAACCTAGGTTTTTTAAAAAATCGGAGATTTGGATCTCAATTTGAGGTCCGATTAAAAAAATAAATTATATATTTGCGTTCGTGGGCGAATGGGTAATTGGGTTTTGGTTCGAACTCGGATTCTGATCACATGTGCCCGGGGGCGATTTTTGACTTTTTGGGTAAAACTTAGGAAATCGCATTTTTCATGCATTGAGTTAGATTCAATTAGCGCTTATTGATGTAATTAAGTAAATTGTGATTAGATATGAACGAATTGGCAGTGGAACCGAGGGGTAAAGCTATAATTTAGATTTGAATCGTATTTGAGCTATCGAGGTAAGTGTTTGGTCTAATCCTAGCTTGAGGGATTAGGAGTTGAGTCATATTTTCTATTTGCTTCGTGTTGAGTACAACGTATAGGTATGGTGACGTGTATCTATACGTTGGTGCCGAGCATAACTGTGGGCCTTAAGTTGATAATTGTAGTATTCTTAAGTGACACTTCACATGTTTAATTGATGATTCTTGATAGAGTTAAGATTTGGTTTTATCTCGTGGAATTATTCCTAAGTATTCATATTAATTGAACTAAGTAGGAGTTGAGCTAGGATTAGTTATAGTTGGTTGTTCCCTTGCCGAAAAATTTCTATGTTGTTTTTGTTCCCTTTCCAAAATGTTATTGTGATGTTGTGTTGGATTGAAATGGGAGCGGGTGGTACGCCTACCACAAGTTATTGATGAAATGGGAGTGGTGGTACGCCTACCACAAGTTATTGACGAAAAGGGAGCGGGTGGTACGCCTACCATGAGATTTGTTGAAATGGGAGTGGGTGGCATGCCTACCACAGTAAAATGAGAAATAGGATCGGGTTGCACGCCTGCAACGAGATGTATAATGATAGTGAAATATGATTTTATTTCCCTTATCCCTGTTAGTGTTAAATTGTTATTTTTCCATCATTATTCTCTTGAAGTGTATTATCTGCTATCATCGGAGCATGTTCCCCTCCCATTTAAAATGTTTATTCTTGTTTATTTTTCGTTGTCTATAAATATAACTGCACAAGTTTATCTGGAGACTGGTCCTAGCCTCGTCACTACCTCACCGGGGTTATGCCTGATACTTACCAACACATGGGGTTGATTGTGCTAATACTACACTTTGTACTGTGTGCAGATCCCTGAGCAACTTTTGATCATCAACAGTATATCGGGAGTTATCTTTCAGTTCATCGAGACTCCGAGGTAGGCGTGCTAGCGTCCGCATGCCAGACGTCTCCTCTATCCTTATATTCCTATTTCATCTCTTAATTCTTGAGATAGTGTGTCTTTACTTTCAGACTTTGTTTTATCGTCTGTAATACTGTGACAACATGTTTTGGGTGGTTAAGTTTAAGTTGATGGAATAGACATAGATTTTAGTTTATTCTTTTGTTGTCTTCCGCTTATTTATTAAATTTTTTTGTTATCATGATTATCATTCTATAATTGCTTAAAAGGAGTAATTGGTTAATGAAGTAATTAGTTAAGAATTTGATTTTCCTACCTCTCATTAGTAGGCATCATCACGACTCTGAAGATGGGAAATCCGGGTCGTGACATATAAGTTCTTATGTCCAATATTTTGCCTCATACAATGTAACGTAATTTGTCTAACAATAACTCATTTGAACTTACCTTTAAATCTAGTGACAATTTCTTATCATATACCATATTGGATGCGAGCCTCTATTTCATTAACCTTGCTATGCTCTGTAAAGATTTCAACATAGGGTTCTATATTCTATCACAATTTATTTCGTTTACTAGCTAAATTCAAAATTTATATTATTTGTGATTATTTATTAAATTTCTCAATATATATAAGCTTTGAGTCAAAGTTACTATGTTCGGTAAACTCATAACTTACGCATTCCACCGGCCTTTGCTTGATGATTACAATTTTTAACTATTTTATTGCGAAACTCATTATACTTTTAAAATGATGGACTTAAAATTTAATATTTTTTAAAATTTTATTAATTCTTATGTTATATATTTGTATTCTTTTGTTGAAAGCATTAAGTTCATTGCATTAAGTTCATTCAAACAGATATATAATACAAAAAAAAAAAATACTTTTATTATTTCTCTATGATAAACATAAATAAATAAGAGTAATTTTTTATTGTTAACATTACATTTAAATCATTCAAGCAATGGCATTATTGTCTGCGTTCAGATCCACTGTCAAATAACATTATACCAACGTTTTGTTATTTTTTAATCGAGGTGGTCAATTACCTATTACCTATATATAGGTAACATGAAAACTCCAACTACGTGGAGTAACCGAATAACAGACAACAACATAGGATCATAGCTGCTATTTTTATTACAACTAAAGAATAGTGACTTATTATCATATTCTGTTTTCTTTTTATTAGTGTCATTTTTTTTTTTCTATCTAAAACAAGATTTCTACCCATTCGGTGAAAAGTTAGTACAAGGAAGAGTTCAACAAGTTGCTAGACACGGGAGATGCGGGGGATTTAGACACGTGTTGACTTGCAATATAGAGGTCGATGTTTAACTAGAAAATAGGAATTTTGGTCAAAGCTTATTTCAGAAAAACTGGGGTTATTGATAATCAGATAACGAAATAATTGCGTAAAGGAAAATTTGACTGAGAGATAGCAAAGTAGACAATAAAAATAACGGAAAAGGGCATCATATATCTCTCTACTTTGTTTTATTGTTCAATCCTGTCCCCCGTTATACTTTCCGTCCAAATTTACCCTTGCCGTCAATCAAAGTTCTATATTTGCCCCTATTTTAACGGTCGGGACACGTGGCACATTTTGAATACGGAAAAGGGCCTGATATATCCCTATACTTTATTTTATTGTTCAATCCTATCCCTCGTTATACTTTCCGTCCAAGTTTACCCATGCCCTCCATCAAAGTTCTATATTTGCTCATATTTTAATGGCCGGGACATGTGGCATATTTTAGGAGAAAGAACCATTACAGAAAGAAAAAAACTCAAAACCGACTTAGAACCCATGACCTTCATGCTCGTTTTTCCTCTCTTACTTTTTTTTCAAACTTCTCTTAAATAAATACTTTTAATCTGTGTAAGAGATTATCTTAGTTTGACAAAGAGATGAGGTTCAAGACATAAGGTTCTGTCATCTCTTTGCTTGTTGCCAATATTTTTTTCTTTACTTCTATTTTCTTATTCCCCACTCCCTTAATTTTTTTTCAAACTTCTCTTAAATAAAAACTTTTTAATCTGTGTAAGAGATTATCTTAGTCTGACAAAGAAATAAGGTTCAAAACATAATTTTCGGCACCAGCGTGACTTTATGAATGATCTTGAGTAGTTGGTCATGTATGAAATCTTACTATATTTGTTTTAAACGTAGAAATTACTTTTCCAGCTTCATATAATTGTTCGAAATTGGAATCAACCTCCTATCATTGTTTTGAGATCGCCGGAGAAAGAATTCCATCAAGCTCGTCCGAAGTTTCAAATTTTCTGCCACACCTATTTTAATTTTTTCTTAAATCAATGAGATTGAAAAATACATATGCAAAGAATTGTGGGCGACTTCGTGTAGTTTTATTGTCAAGGTGGAGTTTCATTCAGTGATAAGAAGAGGAAGAAAAAAATGTAAGGGAGTGAGGAATAAGAAAATAGAAGTAAAGAAAAAAATATTGGCAACAAGCAAAGAGATGACAGAACCTTACGTCTTGAACCTCATCTCTTTGTCAAACTAAGATAATCTCTTACACAGATTAAAAGTATTTATTTAAGAGAAGTTTGGGAAAAAATTAAGAAAGGAAAAACGAGCATGAGGGTCATGGGTTCTAAGTCGGTTTCGAGTTTTTTTGTTTCTGTACTGGTTCTTTCTCCTAAAATATGCCACGTGTCCCGGTCATTAAAATAGGAGCAAATATAGAACTTTGATGGAGGGCATGGGTAAACTTGGACGGAAAGTATAACGAGGAATAGGATTGAACAATAAAATAAAGTATAGGGATATATCAGGCCCTTTTTCGTATTCAGAATGTGCCACGTGTCCCGGCCGTTAAAATAGGGGTACATATAGAACTTTGATTGACGGCAAGGGTAAATATGGACGGAAAGTATAACGGGGGACAAGATTGAACAATAAAACAAAGTAGATGGATATATCAGGCCCTTTGTAAATGAGTATATTCCAATAATCAAAATATGTCCTTACAGAATGTTATTTCTCTCCATTTTATAGCTATTTCTAAGTACCGGAAATGCCTAAAAATGCAACTCAACTTTCAGAAATAGTCTATCCATGTCATCCATTAAAAAATTATTATATCCATGTTACTGCCATTTTAGAAATGACCCATCTATGTCATTATTTGACTAACGATTGGAATGTTTTTTAAATATTTATAAGACTTGAATTTTCACGTGTCCTGTCATTATTGGTCCGAAGTAATCCATTTAATTCTAACATTGGTTAGGTCCATCTGCCCAAAAATTAAAGCAAAAACAAATCCCCTTCACTCTCTAGTCGTCTTCCCCAAATCAGCAACCCTAAAACCTCGATTAAATCCAATTTCTCCATTATTTTTCAGAAATTGAACTAAGGTTACAATTTCACCAAAGAACTTAAAAGATCTGTATTTTGAGTGAATCCATGGGCCCCAAGCATCCATTCCAATCCCAGACAGTGAAATTTAGTACATACAGAAACTTGATCCGATTCGGGACTCTAAGATGCTATGAAGTGAGTTCCCTATGATTCATGAAACTTGCCTTCATGTGTTGGCCCTTTCTACCATTTTTCTCAAGAAAGTCGTTGCTTATGGTCTCTGTCTTGCTGAAATTGGTGAGATAATGAGCAGGGAATTTCGTAATGGGTAGGAAGATTCAAGTGAGCTTGAAGTTGTTTGCTTGGAAGCAAGAAGGCTGATGGTTGAGAGGGAGATCCTTTCTCCCAAGTGTGAACTGGATAAGGAGTTTCAATTTGACATAGATTGTGATGATGCTTGATATGATTATAGTCCCAAATTGATTTCCCAGGACTTGATGAACCGAAACCTATTTCATTTTCCAATTAGAGGAAATGGCTGCTTCCCGCTGTCTAAACTAGATGAAATGGTTTAATGGAGCTAGGGTTATAATGTCATAAAGATAATGGACAAATTGGATTTAATGAAAATTTTGGAATTGCGGATTTGGGGAAGATAACTGGAGAGTGAATGGGATTTGGTTTTGTTTTAACCGAGCTGGGTTTGGGTAGATAGACCTAACCAAGGTTAGAATTAAGTGGGGCATGGGTTAATTCAGACCAATAGTGACAGGACACATGGAAATTCAAGTCTTATAAATATTTTTAAAAAAACACGTGGAAATTCAAGTCTTATAAATATTTTTTTAAAAACTTCCAACCGTTAGTCAAACAATGGCATAGATTGACCGTTTCTGCAATGATAGTGGCATGAAAAGAGCAATTTTTAATGAATAGTATGTATAGACTATTTCTGAAAGTTGAATGACATTTTTAGTCCTTTTCCATTCTAAGTATAATGTTTTTTATTTATCATAATAGGACCATTATGAGCATTTAATAGCATTAAATAAATATCATAATTGACAACCAAAACTATTTCGTGAAGATTCTGTAACGTTTCGCATCATTTATTCTTATTAACTTGAAGATTTGAAGAATCTATACTTTTTTGCTATCTTGGTTCATTCCATCTGTGTATCTTCAAGTTATGAAGAGACATGAATAACGTTCTCAAAATGCTTCGCTCGTACCTATTAAGACTCGCGTCTCTTTAAGTACTTTTTGCCAGCTGTCACTCTTCTCATAATCCACGTGTCTTGACATGTCAGCCACATAATTACTTTTAAGTGTAATATTAATTTTTTCCAATATAGATAGTCCCCCCACTTTCCATTTATTAAGCAATTGAATATTTGAGAAGTGGACCTCATTAAACGGGAATTTTTGCCATCGTTTCCCATATATCATTATCACTTCTTCTAAACTTCTGCATCATATGTCATTTCCATTTAATACTTATGACACGTGGTGTCCTATGATTGGTTCTACAATTCCTCAGCGCTTATTAGGGCTTTTTACAACTGCATCAGTCACACAGTGATAATTTTCATTATGACGTTTCCATCATTACCTTTTTGTTTGATGGTTTCTTTTGAGTATAAATATATCCTTTGTCCTTTTTTATGGAAAAGTTTTCCATATTTGGCCATTCGATCCTCTCGTCTTCTTCGTACATGTATGTCTTCTTCAAACTTTTATCCTCAAAAAGTTCTTATCGTAGATGAACTTCCCATGGCTCCTCTGGAAGCAAGGAGAGGAGGTAGGTTGCATAGTTTAGGGTGAGTTTCCATTCAATGTTCTTCTTCTCAACCTAATTCTATTCCTCCTTCATCTTATAAAACTAGGGCTGCTCTTCCACATAGGTCTTCTGCCATAAGTAGTGATTCCAATGAGCCAATCCGTGAACCTACAGTAGACAAGATTATCCTTTAAAAACTTTCTTTTTATACTGATAGAGAATCGATTAGAAACCAGGTCTCTTCTACGTTCTCTTATGATTGTGCCGATATTTATCCTTCACAAATTACTGAAGGTTTGATCTTTGTTGTTCACAGAGATTGTCATTGGATGTTTGATTTCCCAATTTTGATCCCCAGTGCAAATCAAATGATCACTTCCAATAAAGTTGGTTTTTCTTTTGTGTACTCGTACCTTTTAATTTTAGACTTAGACTGTCACGACCCTAGTTCACCAATCGTGAACATGTCGTGATGGCACCCAGTCCCCACGACTAGGTGTGACGACCCAAAGGGTCATCACTTAATTAATTAATCATTTCGAGCTTCTGAGGCCTTAAAAACCTCATTCTATGTTGCCTCGATTTACGTGCACGATCCGAGCATGTAGCCGAAAAGATTTTGTGATAGAAAATATGAATTCTATGAGAAATTTGGATAAAAATGATATTAATATTGATATGGTTGACTTCGGTCAACATTTTTGGTAAACGGATCCGGACTCGAGATTGGATGGTCCCGGGAGGTCCGTAGGAAAATATGGGACTAGGACATGTGTCCGGAGTCGAATTCCGAGGCCTAGAGCCCAAGTTATGAATTTTTATGTGAAATTGTTTTTGATGTAATTATTAAAGGGAATAAATTAATTGACCTTGGTATCGGGCTCGTATTTTGGTTCCGACGCCCGGTACAAGTCTTAAATATTATATATGTGATTTCGTAAAGTTTGGTGACATTTGGATGTCGTTTGAGATGTTTTGGACCTTGAGTTCCAAGTTAAGAAAGTTTTGAAAACTAAAGGTATGAAAATCATGAGTTTGAGGCTCGATTTGATAAAAACGAAGTGATATTGGCGATATGATCGCACGAACAAGTCCATAATGTGTTTTTGAGGTTGTGTACATGTTTGGTTTGGAGCCCGGGGGGCTCGGGTAAAGATTTGATAGGCCGTTGGATGAAACTCTGAATTTTTGAACTGCTGGTTTTGCACCCAGCTGTTGGTTTCGCAATTGCGAAGTTTTCTCGCAATTGCGAAGGGGGACAGGCTCGCAAATGCGAACATTCATCGCAAATGCGAAGCCCCCTTTAGCCCAGCCTTGTTCGCAAATGCGAACAATTGTTCGCATTTGCGAAGGTTCCCAGTGCCAGCCTATGTTCGCAAATGCGAACCATTGTTCGCAAATGCGAACGTCCTAGTGACTGCCTTGGTTCGCAAATGCGAACCATTGTTCGCAAATGCGAACACCGCCTTATACAGCATGTGTTCGCAAATGCGAACATTAGTTCGCAAATGCGAACTGTTCGCAAATGCGAACAAATGTTCGCAAATGCGAACTTCCCACCCTTAGCTTATTTTTCAAACTCCAGAAATTGGTCGGGGTTCGCAATTGCGAACCCATGTTCGCAAATGCGAACACAGAGACCTGAAAAACACGAATTTCAGTCATTTCTTCACATTTTACAAAAACCAAAACACCCATTTGCGATTCTTCAAGGATTTCTTCTTCATCAAAACGATTGTAAGTCACTTTTTACTTAATTCTTTCAATTCCTAACATCATTAAACATGTTTTTCATAAGAAATCAAAGATTTTCATGGTAAAATTCTTGTTTTTGTTAGAAAATAGGGTTTTTCATAAATTAGGGAATTGGACCTCGAATTGAGGTCCGATTTTGAAACAATTTATATATATGAACTCGTGGGGGAATGGGTAACCGGATTTTGGTCCTAACCCCGAATTCCGACCATGTGGGCCCGGGGTTGAAATTCACTATTCATGGCAAAATGTTGTAAAAGTTGTATTTGGTATTAAGAATTGGTTTGTTGAGTAGAATTGATGATATTAAATCAATTGTGTATAGATACGGTTGGATTGGAGCCAAATTGAAAGAAAAGACATTTCCACGGAGTGAATTGTTCATAAGCATTCGAGGTAAGTGTTTGTTCTATCCTAGCTTGAGGGAATAGGATTATGTGTTATGTGTTATGTGATCGAGTGCGGTGTATGGGCTGTGGTGACGAGCATCCATACACTGGCGTCTAGTATGACCGTGAGTCGTTGGAAAATGATTATTTGAGATATATTACAGATGAATTGTTATTGTTCTCCCTTGTTGGGACTTGTTGTGAAGAAAATTATTGATTGCCCTTGATGGGACGGTTTATGAATTATTGTTTCTTTCTTTGCCCTTAACTGTGATTGTTATTTGGGTGAGGAAGAGAGATAATGCACGAAGGGTAATGCCGTGCCATGTTTATTTATTTATGCACGAAGGTTAATGCCGTGCCATGTTTATTATTGATTATGCACGAAGGATCATGCCGTGCCCTATTATTGATTATGCACGAAGGATCATGCCGTGCCCTATTATTGATTATGCACGAAGGATCATGCCGTGCCCTATTATTGATTATGCACGAAGGATCATGCCGTGCCCCGTTATTGAACCATGTACGAAGGATCATGCCGTACTATGGATGTGAGGATGAGAGTAAAAGCACGAAGGGTGATGCCGTGCAACCGCTTGCTATTTCTTGAAGTGATATTACTTGTGTTTACATTATACTTTGTTTTTCCTTGTGAAATTATTAATTGTGATTAATTGTTGAATTCTTTAAGGTATTCCTTATTGTGTTAATACTTAATTTTGTTACTTGATAATCCTGTTATTTTGTGGTATGTACATATATAGAACTGCACAAGTTTATGTGAGTGTCTGGTCCTAGGCTTGTCACTACTTCGCCGGATAGGCTAGGCACTTACCAGCACATGGGGTCGGATTGTGCTGATACTGCACTTCTGTGCGTTTTTGCACAGGTCCAGGTTACGATCAGGAGCAGCAGCAGCAGTAAATAGATTGCGTGGGAGTTGATCATATTTGAGACCGAGGTAGCTTGCGGACGTCCGCAGGCCCGGCGTCTCTCTCTTTATTTATGTTATTAGCCTGTAGTCTCTTTGTTCCGAGACAAACAGAATTATGTTATATTTCCTTCAGACTTTTATGTGTAGTATTCCGTAGTAGTTCGTGAGTTGGTGACTCCACGTCTTGGGTAGAGGATTTCAGTACGATTTTCACCTTGTGATTTGTTATTTCCATTTCGATAAAGTATTCCGCATTTATTTAATTAAAATTGTGTTAAAAACAGGATAGTATGAATACAGTGGCTTGCCTAGCTACCACGAGTAGGCGCCATCACGATCCCAATATTGGGGGAAAATCCGGGTCGTGACAAGTTGGTATCGGAGCTCTAGGTTACATAGGTCTCACCACTCACGAACAAGCTTAGTAGAGTTTGAGAGGTAGGTACGAAGACGTCTGTACTTGTCCTCCAGAGTCTATTGAGTTAGGAAAGAGTCTCTCATTTGTTCTTTCTTGTCGTGCGACTTGTTCCTCAATTATTGATTGAATTTCTATTCTGTCCTTTCGCAGATGGTAAGGACACGCGCTTCTTCGTCCGCTGACCAGCAGCCCGAGCCCCAGGCAGCTCCCGTGAGGGGCAGGGGCCAAGGCCGTATCAGAGGCCGTGGTAGGGGTAGAGCTCAGCCCCAGGCAGCTACCCCGGAGGTGGAGCCTCATATTGAGATTGATGAGGAGGTTCCGGTTCCAGCAGCTCTAGTGGGCCCAGCTCAGGTCCCAGGAGAGGCTTTAATTACCCCAGATCTCCGGGATGCTTTGGTCAGAATAGCAAGATTCATGGACAGCATTGCTAGAGCGGGTTTATTATCAGTTGCCCCAGCCACTTCTCAGGCTGGAGGAGGCGCCCAGACTCCTATTGCTCATACTCCGGAGCCAGTAGCTCCTCAGCCTCAAGCACCAGTAATTCAACCAGCTGTGGCCACTCAGTCAGGTACCACGCTCATGCCGGTGATGGAGCGGCCATGACTTTCGATTCGTTATGGAGGCTTGATCGGTTCTCCAAGCTATTTACCACTACATTCGGCGGAGCCACATCAGAGGATCCTCAGGACTTCTTATTCAGTTGCCATGAGATTCTCAAGACTATGGGAATTTTGGAGACAAACGGAGTTGACTTCGGTACCTTCGGACTTGCGGGATCCGCCAAGACTCGGTGGAGTGATTATTGCTCGACTCGACCAGCGAGGTCCCCGACTTTATCATGGGACCGGCTTGCGGAACTATTTATGGAGAAGTTTCTCTCGCTACTCGGAGGGATGTACTTCGGAGGCGGCTTGAGCGCCTCCATCGGGGCACTATGACAGTTACACAGATGAGACGAGATTTATCGACTTGGCTCGTCATGCAGAGTGGTGATACTTCCCACCGAGCGGGAGAGGGTCCGCAAGTTTATAGATGGGCTTAATCATCCGATTAGACTCCGGATGGCTATGGGCGTGGGGAGTGACATATCATTTCAGGAGGCGGCCAATGCAGCACGCAGAGTTGAGATGGCTCTTGCTAGGGGAGGCGGTTATTCTTCGGATAAGAGGCCTCGTCATTCAGGCAGGTTTGGTGGTTCTTCCTCTGGTAGCAGAGAATCCTTTGATAGAGGCCAGTCCTCCAAGCCTTTTCATTCCGCCCTTCAGGCTTCACAGGGTGGATCAGGTGATCGTGGTTCTCGGGGGCATTATTCAGACCAGTATCTTATTAATGCTCAGCCTCTTCAGAGTGTTCGTGGAGGCCATTCGAGTCGTCAGGGCCAGCAGCCCTATCAGTCCAAGAGCTGCTACAGTTGTGGTGACCCAGGTCATTTTATCAGGTATTGCCCTCGAGCAGCGGGCAACTCTCAGCAGCGGGGTCCTCGTCCTATGATTCGAGGCCCCAGCTGACCCTCAGCCTGCCCAGCCAGCCAGAGGCGGGGGTAGATATTATAGAGGTGGAGGTCGAGACTGTAGAGGTCGAGACCGTCCAGCCAGAGGTAGAGGTCAGCCAGTTGATGGTCGTCCTAGAGACGCAGCTCAGAGGGGAGGTGCAGATCCCCGATTCTATGCTTTACCAGCCAGGCCAGAGGCAGAGGCATCGGATACCGTGATTATAGGTACTATTCTTGTGTGTGGCAGAGGTGCTTCAGTATTATTTGACCCGGGATCTACATATTCCTATGTGTCTTCCTACTTCGCACCGTATTTGGTCGTGCCCGCCTATGCTCTGGATATTCCAGTTTATGTGGCTACACCAGTGGGTGACTCTATTGTAGTCGATCGGGTGCATCGTTCGTGCATAGTTATATTTGGGGGTCTTGAGACCCGTGTTGATCTGTTGCTTTTGGATATGGTAGATTTTGATGTCATATTGGGGATGGACTGGTTGTCCCCATACCATGCTATTCTTGATTGTCATGCTAAGACTGTCACCTTAGCCTTGCCAGAATCACCCCGATTAGAGTGGAAGGGTACCTCAAGCCACTCCGTTCGCACCGTTATTTCTTATGTTAAGGCTCGACGTATGGTCGAGAAGGGGTGTCTAGCTTATTTGGCTTATGTTCGTGATTCCAGCGCAGAAGTTCCTTCCATTGAGTCGGTCCCTATTGCACGGGAGTTCCCTGAGGTTTTTCCTTCAGACCTGCCGGGCATGCCACCCGACAGGGATATTGATTTCTGTATTGATCTGGCACCGGGCACTCAGCCCATCTCTATTCTACCCTATCGTATGGCCCCGCCGGAACTAAAAGAATTGAAAGATCAGTTGCAGGACCTTCTTGAGAAGGGCTTTATCAGGCCCAGTGTTTCCCCCTGGGGAGCACCTGTATTATTTGTAAAGAAGAAGGATGGCTCGATGCGGATGTGTATTGATTACCGGCAGTTAAACAAGGTGACTATCAAAAATAAATATCCACCGCCGAGGATTGATGATTTGTTTGACCAGCTCCAAGGGAGCGAGGGTATTCTCTAAGATAGACTTGAGGTCAGGCTACCATCAGCTGAAGATCAGGGCGGCTGACATTCCTAAGACAGCCTTTCGCTCTAGATATGGGCATTATGAGTTCTTGGTCATGTCCTTCGGGTTGACCAATGCCCCGGCAGCATTCATGGAGTTGATGAATCGGGTATTCAGGCCTTACTTAGATCTGTTCGTGATAGTCTTCATAGATGACATCCTGGTATACTCCCGCAGCCAGGAAGAGCACGAGCAACACCTCAGAGTGGTTCTTCAGACTCTGAAAGATAATCAGCTATATGCCAAATTTTCAAAATGTGAGTTCTGGCTGAGTTCGGTGGCATTTCTAGGTCACATTGTATCAGTGGAAGGTATTCAGGTAGACCCAAAGAAGATTGAGGCAATCCAGAATTGGCCTCGACCAACTTCAGTGACTAAGATCCGGAGTTTCTTGGGATTAGAAGGTTACTACCGTCGATTTGTAGAGGGGTTTTCTTATATTGCAGCTCCGATGACCAGGTTGACCCAGAAGGGTGCCCAGTTCCAGTGGTCAGATGAGTGTGAGGCGAGCTTTCAGAAGCTCAAGACAGCCTTGACTACAGCACCAGTGTTGATACTACCTACGGGTGCAGGGCCTTATACAGTTTATTGTGACGCATCTCGTACAGGGCTTGGAGCGGTATTGATGCAGGATGGTAAGTTTATTATCGCTTATGCTTCGAGGCAGTTAAAGATACATGAGAAGAATTATCCAGTTCATGATCTTGAGTTAGCAGCAGTGGTTCATGCCTTAAAGATCCGGAGGCATTATCTATATGGTGTGACATGTGAGGTGTACACTGATCACAAAAGCCTATAGTACTTGTTCAAACAGAAGGAGTTGAATCTACGACAGCGGAGGTGGTTAGAGTTGCTAAAAGACTATGATGTTACTATATTATATCACCTAGGTAAGGCCAATGTGGTGGCCGACGCATTGAGTAGAAAGTATGCCAGCATGGGTAGTCTTGCATATATTCCGGTCAATCAGAGACCATTAGCTCTAGATGTCCAGGCCTTAGCCAACCGGTTCGTGAGATTAGACATTTCTGAGCCTAGCAGAGTGTTAGCCTGCACGGTCGCTCGTTCTTCTTTATTAGAGCGTATCCGTGAGAAGCAATTTGATGATCCTCATTTGCGTGAGTTGAGAGATACAGTACAGCGGGGAGGTGCCACACAGGTAAACCTAGATGATGATGGGGTATTGAAATTGCAGGGTCGAGTTTGTGTACCCAATGTCGAAGGAATCCGAGAGTTGATCTTAGCAGAGGCCCACAGTTCGCGGTATTCTATTCACCCAGGCGCCGCGAAGATGTACCAGGACTTACGGCAACACTATTGGTGGCGCAGAATGAAGAAAGATATCGTTGCGTATGTCGCTCGGTGTCTAAATTGTTAGCAGGTGAAATATGAGCACCAGAGACCTGGTGGTGTGTTCCAGAGGATTGAAATTCCCGAGTGGAAATGGGAGCGGATCACTATGGACTTCGTTACCGGACTTCCTTTGACTCGGAGAAAATTTGATGCTATTTGGGTCATTGTTGATAGACTGACCAAATCAGCACACTTTATTCCAGTATCCGTCTCCTACTCGTCGGAGAGGTTAGCGGAGGTTTACATTAGGGAGATTGTTCGTCTCCATGGGGTGCCGCATCTATTATCTCTCGATCGGGGTACGCGAGTTTACCTCGCGGTTCCGGAGAGCGGTTCAGCGAGAGTTAGGCACCCAGGTTTCGAGTTGAGTACGACATTTCATCCTCGGACGGATGGCCGGTCGGAGAGGACTATTCGTATTCTCGAGACATGCTTCGAGCCCGTGTTATTGATTTCGGAGGCTCGTGGGACCAGTTTTGCCATTAGCACAGTTCGCCTACAATAACAGTTACCAATCTAGCATCCGGATGGCCCCGTACGAGGCGTTGTATGGTAGGCGATGTCGATCACCGGTTGGATGGTTTGAACCGGGAGAGGCTCGGTTGTTGGGTACAGACTTAGTTCAGGAGGCCTAAGATAAGGTCAAGACTATTCAGGAGAGATTGCGTTCAGGCTCAGCCTAGGCAAAAGACTTATGCGGATCGTAAGGTTCGAGATGTAGATTTCATGGTTGGTGAACGAGTATTGCTCCGAGTGTCGCCTATGAAGGGCGTGATGAGGTTTGGGAAGAAGGGCAAGCTCAGCCCCAGGTATATTGGTCCATTTGAGATTCTAGACAGAGTGGGAGGGGTGGCTTACGGATTAGCTTTTGCCGCCTAGCTTATCAGCCGTGCATCCACTTTTTCATGTATCTATGCTTCGGAGGTACCACGGCGATCCCACACATGTGTTAGACTTCGGCTGTCCAATTGGAGAATGATCTATCTTACGAGGAGGAGCCGGTAGCTATTCTAGACCGGCGAGTTCGACAGAGCCGAGGTCGAAGAGTTATCCTTCTCGTGCGTGTTCGGTGGAGAGGTCGGCCTCCCGAGGCATCGACACGGGAGTCCGAGTCCGATATACGGAGCCGCTACCCACACTTGTTTCCCGACTCGGTACTTCTTTATTTTGTCCGTTCGAGGACGAACGGTTGTTTTAGAGGTGGAGATTGTGACGACCCAAAGGGTCATCACTTAATTAATTAATCATTTCGAGCTTCCGAGGCCTTGAAAACCTCATTCTATGTTGCCTCGATTTACGTGCACGATCCGAGCATGTAGCCGGAAAGATTTTGTGATAGAAAATATGAATTCTATGAGAAATTTGGATAAAAATGATATTAATATTGATATGGTTGACTTCGGTCAACATTTTTGGTAAACGGATCCGGACCCGAGATTGGATGGTCCCGGGAGGTCCGTAGGAAAATATGGGACTTGGACATGTGTCCGGAGTCGAATTCGAGGCCTAGAGCCCAAGTTATGAATTTTTATGTGAAATTGTTTTTGATGTAATTATTAAAGGGAATAAATTAATTGACCTTGGTATCGGGCTCGTATTTTGGTTCCGACGCCCGGTACAAGTCTTAAATATTATATATGTGATTTCTGTAAAGTTTGGTGACATTTGGATGTCGTTTGAGATGTTTTGGACCTTGAGTTCCAAGTTAAGAAAGTTTTGAAAACTAAAGGTATGAAAATCATGAGTTTGAGGCTCGATTTGATTAAAACGAAGTGATATTGGCGATATGATCGCACGAACAAGTCCATAATGTGTTTTTGAGGTTGTGTACATGTTTGGTTTGGAGCCCGGGGGCTCGGGTAAAGATTTGATAGGCCGTTGGATGAAACTCTGAATTTTTGAACTGCTGGTTTTGCACCCAGCTGTTGGTTTCGCAATTGCGAAGTTTTCTCGCAATTGCGAAGGGGGACAGGCTCGCAAATGCGAACATTCATCGCAAATGCGAAGCCCCCTTTGGCCCAGCCTTGTTCGCAAATGCGAACAACTGTTCGCATTTGCGAAGTCCCCAGTGCCAGCCTATGTTCGCAAATGCGAACAAAAGTTCGCAAATGCGAACATTCCCCATTATGCCTTGGTTCGCAAATGCGAACCATTGTTCGCAAATGCGAACACTTCCTTATACAGCATGTGTTCGCAAATGCGAACATTAGTTCACAAATGCGAACTGTTCGCAAATGCGAACAAATGTTCGCAAATGCGAACTTCCCACCCTTGGCTTAATTTTTCAAACTCCAGAAATTGGTCGGGGTTCGCAATTGCGAACCCATGTTCGCAAATGCGAACACAGAGACCTGAAAAACACGAATTTCAGTCATTTCTTCACATTTTACAAAACCAGAACACCCATTTGCGATTCTTCAAGGATTTCTTCTTCATCAAAACGATTGTAAGTCACTTTTTACTTAATTCTTTCAATTCCTAACATCATTAATCATGTTTTTCATAAGAAATCAAAGATTTTCATGGTAAAATTCTTGTTTTTGTTAGAAAATAGGGTTTTTCATAAATTGGGGAATTGGACCTCGAATTGAGGTCCGATTTTCAAACAAATTATATATATGAACTCGTGGGGGAATGGGTAACCGGATTTTGGTCCTAACCCCGAATTCCGACCATGTGGGCCGGGGGTTGAAATTCACTATTCATGGCAGAATGTTGTAAAAGTTGTATTTGGTATTAAGAATTGGTTTGTTGAGTAGAATTGATGATATTAAATCAATTGTGTATAAATACGGTTGGATTGGAGAAAAATTGAAAGAAAAGACATTTCCATGGAGTGAATTGTTCATAAGCATTCGAGGTAAGTGTTTGTTCTATTCTAGCTTGAGGGAATAGGATTATGTGTTATGTGTTATGTGATCGAGTGCGGTGTATGGGCTGTGGTGACGAGCATCCATACACTGGCGTCTAGTATGACCGTGAGTCGTTGGAAAAATGATTATTTGAGATATATTACAGATGAATTGTTATTGTTCTCCCTTGTTGGGACTTGTTGTGAAGAAAATTATTGATTGCCCTTGATGGGACGGTTTATGAATTACTGTTTCTTTCTTTGCCCTTAACTGTGATTGTTATTTGGGTGAGGAAGAGAGATAATGCACGAAGGGTGATGCCGTGCCATGTTTATTTATTTATGCACGAAGGTTAATGCCATGCCATGTTTATTATTGATTATGCACGAAGGATCATGCCGTGCCATGTTTATTATTGATTATGCACGAAGGATCATGCCGTGCCCTATTATTGATTATGCACGAAGGATCATGCCGTGCCCTATTATTGATTATGCACGAAGGATCATGCCGTGCCCCGTTATTGAACCATGTACGAAGGATCATGCCGTACTATGGATGTGAGGATGAGAGTAAAAGCACGAAGGGTGATGCCGTGCAACTGCTTGCTATTTCTTGAAGTGATATTACTTGTGTTTACATTATACTTTGTTTTTCCTTGTGAAATTATTAACTGTGATTAATTGTTGAATTCTTTAAGGTATTCCTTATTGTGTTAATACTTGATTATTTCTTGTTATTTTGTGGTACACACACACACACATATATATTTGTGGTACATATATATATATATATATATATATATTGAATTGCACAGGTTTACGTGGGTGTCTGGTCCTAGGCTTGTCACTACTTCGCCGGGATAGGCCAGGCACTTACCAGCACATGGGGTCGGTTGTGCTGATGCTACACTTCTGTGCGTTTTTGCACAGGTCCAGGTTACGATCAGGAGCAGCAGCATCAGTAAATAGATTGCGTGGGAGTTGATCATATTTGAGACCGAGGTAGCTTGCAGACGTCCGCAAGCCCGGCGTCTCTTTCTTTATTTATGTTATTAGCTGTAGTCTCTTTGTTCCGAGACAAACAGAATTATGTTATATTTCCTTCAGACTTTTATGTGTAGTATTCCGTAGTAGTTCGTGAGTTGGTGACTCCACGTCTTGGGTAGAGGATTTCAGTACGATTTTCACCTTGTGATTTGTTATTTCCATTTCGATAAAGTATTTCGCATTTATTTAATTAAAATTGCGTTAAAAACAGGATAGTATGAATACAGTGGCTTGCCTAGCTACCACGAGTAGGCGCCATCACGATCCCGATGTTGGGGGAAAATTCGGGTCATGACACTAGGTAAGCCTAACACATTGCGGAATATACAAGCTATGAACACTTAAATAAGAGACAGCGAAAAAATAGCATAAAAAGATATGTAATCCGTGCCACTTGGCACATACATTCGTCAACACACCTGAATAAACGCTACCAAGATCCGGAATCCCACAGGTAACACAGACTAAAAGAGAATATACAACTGTGGCTCTATGTGTAAAGAGTATCTAACAACGAAATGAAGGAAAAATGTCAACTAATACTATTAGAATAGAAGGAAAGCCTCCTGATCCACGGACATAGCAGATCATACCTCGAGGTCTCCCAAAAAGCCGCGGAATCACCTAGTACGAGCCGGTCCTGATGTACCTGGATCTGCACAACAAAAGTGTGCAGAAGAGTAGCATGAGTACACCACGGCGGTACTCAGTAAGTGCCAAGCCTAACCTCGATGGAGTAGTGACGAGGAAGGTCAAGGCCCTACTGAGAAAAACAGTAATATAATGATGATATCAATAATAAACAGTTTAAGTGATAATAATTTCCGAAATAACAACAATAAGATGATTACTGCAACCGTCTACAATTAAACTAACAATAATTAACCAACTCAATAAAACAAGTCCAGGACCTGTGGGAATCGAACCCACAGTCCCATTGATAGTACCTCTGGGTCTCCTGGAATCGAACCCGCAGCCCATGTCTCAATAAATAATCATAACTCAGGATCTCGGGAATCGAACCCGCTGTCCTTACCAATAACTCAGGATCTCGGGAATTGAACCCGCAGTCCCTACCAATAACTCGGGATCTCGGGAATCGAACCCGCAATCCCTACCAATAACTCAGGATCTCGGGAATCGAACCCGCAGTCCCTACCAATAACTCAGGATCTCGGGAATCGAACCCGCATTCCCTACCAATAACTCAGGATCTCGGGAATCGAACCCGCAGTCCGTACCAATATCACTCTGGGTCTCTGGGAATCGAACCCACAGCCCTAGGTCTCCGGGAATCCACAAGCACAGCAAATAAAGGAATACACAGAGAGAATAAATTATGCTTAACTATGACTTCACCGAAAAATAGTGCCAATAATTATCAAAAGTTCAAATAAGACAATTAGGCAACTAAACAGTTAAATACTACCTAATCATGCTTTTCTAACTACTACCAGGTAAGAATATCGAATTTAACAGCTAAAAGCAGGAATATCACTCATCGAACATTTTTATGTAAAGTATGTGTTCAACAACCAGCGCATGTACACGCCCGTCACCTCGCGTACAAGGCATTAAACTATCACATAATATCCTAGGGGTGAAAATTCCCCCACACGAGGTTAGACAAGCCACTTACCTCAATTCCCAGTACAAAACCGCTAAGAAATAACTCTCTTGCCGCGAACGTCGGCCTCCACAAGTGTAGTATCTGATAAAAATCAATAAAAATCAATAAAAATCACATCAAAATAGGCCAATTGGGCATTACCCAATCAAAATAACTCCAAATACACCAAAACCCACAAGTTGTCAAAACCCGACTTCCGGTACGCTTATCGAAAAATCACGAAAATTATATATCCGGGTTCCTTATCTCAATACGAGTCCGTGCATATAAAATTTATCAAAATCGGACTCCGTTTGCCCATTCAAATCAAAGGTTTTCTAAAATTTTGGCTTAGGGCTCAAACCCACCTTTAATCTTCCGTTTTCAGTGAAATAATCACGGATTTCATGATAAACGAACGAATTAAGGTCAAGAAACTTACCCCCGATGATTTCCCGATGATATCCCGGCGTTTTCCCCTTCAAAATCCTCTCTTGGAGCTCAACAATGGCGGTTTTGGTGTGTTAGGCCGCGACTGAAATGTTTCAGGACTTAAAGTCACTGCCAGACATTTTTACTCTATGCTATCGCAGCACCGGGCTTGCGATCGCGATTCACAAAATCTTGGGCGGCCTATTTTTCTTCCACGCGATCGCGTGGGCTTGGGCGCGATCGCAGTGATCAACCTGGCCATTCAACGCGATCGCATCACCTCGACCGCGATCGCACTGTTTTTGATTAACACCCTACGCGATCGCATCCCTCGCATCGCGATCGCGAAGAACAACTCTCAGTTCTCACTCTGCTACCCTACGCGATCGCAGACTCAACCTCGCGATCGCAGAGCTTCCCAAATTCACCCTACGCGATCGCAGAGCCCAATAATTTCCTCTTACGCGATCGCATCCTCTTATGCGATCGCATGAGCAGCTTCGCGATCGCGAAGCACAAAAATTCTCTGCAATATTGCAGCAGAACTAGCAGTGCAATTGGCACCAAAATGGTCCGTTTGGACCCCCGAATTCATCCCGAGGCTCCCGGGATCCCAACGAAAACCACCAACCTACTCCAAAACATGATACGAACTTATTCCAATCATAAAAACACGTCTAACAACATCAAAACCCGTAATTCACATTGAATTCAAGCCTAAATTTCTTAAAACTTTACGAATTGCACATTCGATCAAAAACCAGAACAAACGACGTCCGAATGACCTGAAAATTTGCGGACATATCCAAAATCACATAACGAAGCTACAGAAATTGTCGGAATTCCATTCCGACTCCCGGATCAAAATCTCACCTATCGTTCGGATTCGCCAAAATTTCAAACTTCGGCATTTCAAGCCTAATTGAGCTACGGACCTCCAAAATACATTCTGGATGCGCTCCCAACCCCGAAATCACCTAACGGAGCTAATGGAACCATCAGATTTCCGTTCCGAGATCGTATTAACACTGTTCCGGTTACAGACCATTTTCTAACCTTAAAGCTCTCATTTAGGGACTAAGTGTCCTAAAATGCTCCAAATTTCAGAACCGACTCTCCCGGCAAACCACGATAGCAGAAAAGAACTTAGGGGAACAGTTAAATTGGGGATTGGGGTGTAATTTTCTAAAACGACCGGCCGGGTCGTTACATAGACCTCCTATTGATCTAATCATTATTGAATTTTTCTCTTCTTTAATATGTGTTTAGGACAAATTGGCCCTATTATATGGAGGGATGTTTCATGTTTAAGGTATTTGACTAATCTGGCTAAGTTACCTTTTACCTTCTACCAATCTCTACTCTTCTAAATTATTCTGTCATGGGAATTTTACTCTGGTGTCGAGGAGTAAGAGAGTTTTAGTCATCCCTAGGGATGATAAAAATTGTGTCCAGTACACCCGTTTTGTTGCTGCTCATACGCAAAGATTAGTAGGTGAATAAAATATGTCCTTACCTAAGAAATGGAACTTTGCACTTTTTTAAGAGTTTGTACTTCCCGTGACTGTTTTACTTTTCTTTCCAAAAACCATGGGAACTGTTGAGGAGAATTTTGATTTCTGTTGTTGGGTAGAAAACTGTTAATTGTTGTTCCGATGGAAGTAAGATCTTAGAAATACCTTTCAAACAGGTTTTGCTGGAAGGTTAAGACTCACGGTAAATTTTTTTATTTTTTCCATTCTTCTCTTTTTTCTTATTTATTTTATTATTGGAATTTACTAAACACTTCTTTTTATCAGGGTTTTCTATTCGTGGCGTAAGTGCTGAGTCAATCACAACTTCTAGACTTTCTTTAGCAAGAGCTCAGGAGATAATCCTAAGTTCTTAATCGAAAAGAAAAGCTGATAGACCATAGGATTCTGAAGATGAACAGGAGCAGGATGGAAGCCTTTTGGTCAAAAAGTCGCGGGCTAGAAGACACTTCATTTCGGATAACGAAGTTACTCCTCCTTGTTCTATTCCCGTGACCAAGCATGTTAAATCCACTTTAGTATGTTCTGATAAAGAGACGTCTATGGCACCTCATGATTCTACTGAACAACTCGTTTCATGTGGGTTTGATAATGAAAGCTTTGACTTAGCTTCTAAGGAAGTACCTATTACCTCATTTTCGCGTATCTGTTCTAGTGGAACACCATTTGCCTATTTTTACTGCTACTATTTCTGCTCTGCCTAAAGCTATTATGACTTCTACAACTGTCCCTACTACTAATATTTCTTGTACTGAAATCGGTTCTCAAGTGGAAGAAGGGAAATGAATCATATTACAACTAATGTTCCTATTTATGGTAATCTTCTAAAGAAGTCAGGCCAGGATGACGTATGGTTAAAACCCTTGATTGGTCCGGTTGAAAAGTCAAAATTAGAAAATCATGGTTCTTTGACTTGGCTGAACAACATCGTGCAATCATCATTGAAGGTATATATTTATTTCTATATATTATGCAATTTTCCTTCTACAAGGATTGTTATCCTTTTCTCTTTATATAGATCAATCTCATCGGCATAAAGATGATGAAAAGGATTTCCCATACGTAGCACTTGATGCATGATTACCTGATTGAGGTTGATAATTGGAAAGAACTGTATGAAAGTATCCAGCTTGAGATGGATGTTTTAGAAGAGAACAAATGTACCTTGGAGCAGCAGATAAAAGTCATGCCAGTGGAGCTAGCTGTTGAGAAAGCTTCTTCCAACCAAGCGATCAAGGATAAGAACCTTCTTGTGTCGTTTTTTGCTGAACAACATTCCAAAGCCAGACCCAAGAAGATCTCTAAGTGTCATCCGATACGGTTAAGTTTTTGAAGAGTTCACTTGGTCCCTTATAGACTTCTTACGATGCTACATTAGCTGAGAGAGATGAGCTCAAGAGTGAAATTGATTATTGGGAAAGAGACTAGAAAGCTCTTAAATACAAGGCAGTTGTTGAAGTAAGTTGGGTCATTTTGAACATTCGCCATGATACTCTTATGAAGCTAGGAAGGTTTTAACTTGGACGTTGAGTTAGCAAAGATATAGGAGACAATTGAAAAAACTCAGTAAAGCCAAAGTTTTTCTTCACCCCATGGTTGACACTCTGAAAAGTGTTGAAGTTAATCATGGTGTAGTAGTTGTCCAAGCTCCTTCTGTGAACCTTCTGCTACTGATGACGTTACCTTGACGTCTTCTTTAGAAAATGCTCCATAGTGAAATTTTTTTTGTGAAGTTTAACTTTTTGTTATTTTGTTTTGTTGGTGGAATATTTGGTGGTTTTACCCTTGGTCCCATTTAGGTAATGTTTTTGGTATCAACATATCCCAAGTTCTTTTCGGGAATTTTTATAATGACAATTAAGTTAGGACTAAGTTCATACTTAGTTTTAACTAAATATTATAAAATTTTCGCTTCAACTTTTTATGATTCCTTTGCCTTGAGTTTCTATTATACTCTTTTAATGATTTGTCCTTGACGTTTTCCTTTAAAAGTTTAAGGTCTTGCTTTCACTTTAAATTTAATATGTGAACTTTTGTTTTACCCTTTCGCATTAAAAAATGCTTTCTTTATTTTATGTTTTTTTAACCAAGCATGAATTATAAAAGAGGGGCCTTTTATATACGACACTTAATAAAGAAGATGTCTCAACTTCCCAATGTTGTAAACATACGAAAGAATAAATAGGAACATACATGTTTCTTGGAATAACTTTGAGAAAAGTTTTATTTCAGTGGGACTTGTCAAACTAAATAATAGCTTACATGTATTTAAGTATAATCTATAACTCTTTCGTAATTGTTTTCTTTACAAAAGATTTGTAAAAAAGAATATCCTAGGTTTTTCTTTATGAACCATGACTAAATATTGCATTGAACCTAAATATTCACAAGATTCTAAAATTTGCATCCACGTGTGTATTCTTCACAGGTTTTTGAATCAGGCTTGTATTTTTGGCTTGTGAGTGAACTAGATATTTGTTGAGTACACTTTAGCCTTGACTTAAAATTTAATTATTACAGTCTTCTTTGCTTTCCTTATATGTATATTATATAGTCCCCCAAGTGTTTGAGCTTTCACGTATGAAATCTCGAGCACTTGATTATTCCTTCCATGCGGTCCTTTTCCTAAAAAGGAAAACCATACGGGACGCGTAGGTATAATTTTGATGAAGACTGCTTAACCTATTATATATCCATCAGAATAGTTAAACCCTAGATCGGGCATTATGTTTTTTCCGCGTGTCTTCCACGACTAATTTCATCATTTGGTATGGGTGATTTTTTTGCTATCATCTAAAATTGTTAGTATAACTTTAATAGTTGATAAATAAAAAACATAAGTGACGGTACCTGACCGTGGGTATTCCCTTCCCTTAGAAATAGTACTTCTTCAAATGAACAGTTCCAACTCGAGGATAAAATCTTGCCGTCCATGGTTTCAAGTTCATATGTACCTTTTCTTGCAATACCGCGAATCCTGTGAGGTCCTTCTCAATTTAGACTCAACATTCCTATGTTGGTTGCTCATATGGATTGAAAAAACTTTGCAGAGTACGTAGTCCCCAATTTTGAAGTATCTGAGACAAACTTTCCAATTGTAATATCGCTCAATAACTTGTTTTTGCGTAGCCATCCTTACTAAGGCAAATTCTCTCTCTTCAAGTAAATCAAGATTTACCCGTATCTCTTCTTTATTTGACTCTTCGGTAGCTTGAGTATATCTTATACTTGGCACCCCTATTTGAATTGGAATTAAGGATTCAACAGCGTACACATGCGTGAATGGTGTCTCTCATGTACGTGTTTTTGTTATTGTTCGGTAAGCCCATAAAACACTAGGTAGCGCTTCCGGCCACTTGCCATTTGATCCTTCCAATCTTTCTTCAAGTTGTTGATAAAAACTTTATTTGTTGATTCATCTTGCCCATTCTCTACTGGATGGTAAGGTGTAGAGGTAATCATTCTAATCTTCCAACTTTGAAAGAACTTTATGATTTAAGCACCTATGAACTGCGGGCCATTATCGCACATGTTCTCTTTCGGAATGTCAAACCGGCAAATGATATTTCGATAGATAAAGTCTCTGACCTCTTTTCTCCTACCTATTTGAAGGCACCTGCTTCTACCCTCTTAGTAAAATAATTAGTTAGTACTAATAGGTATCGTACCTTGTCTTTGGCTTGTAGTAGTGGACCTACGATATCCATCCTCCACCTCATAAAGGTCGTGGTGAAATAACCGAGTGTAACAATTATGCTGGTCGATGCGTGTTGTTCACAAACCTTTGAAAATTGTCACATTTAGCCATAAAATATTTTGCCTCTTCTTCCATTTTTGGCCAGTAGTGGCTTGCTCTAATTTTAGTTCTTACCAACGATCTTCCTCCAGTGTGATCTCCATAATGTCCCTCGTGTATTTTCTTCATCATATATTTCGTTTGAGAAGGTCCGAGACATCTTGCTAGAGGGCCACCAAACATTTTTCAAAATAAATTTCCCCGATCTAAACAATAACGATCAGCTTTTCGACGAGTGGCTGAGCCTTTTTCTTATCTTCTGGTAGTATTCAGTATTGAAAAAAATTTACAATCTTGTTTCTCCAATCCCAAGTTAGATTATTGAAATTTTCCTCATTTTTATCTCGATCAAGTACGAAATGAAACAAATATTATAGAGGCATTTTCTTCATTGTTTACTTCTGTGGCAGATGCAAGGTTAGCCAAGGCATCTGCCTCGGCATTCTCTTCCCTTGGTAGCTATATAATTTTCCAAGTTTGGAATTATCTAACTAAGTCTCGTGCCTTTTCCAGGTATTGCTGCATTCTTGCATCTCTAGCTATATAAGTTCCCTGTATTTGGTTAACTATGAGTTGCAAATTGCTTTTGAGCATGACCTGCCTTATCTGAGCTCTCGTGCCAATTCTAGACCTTCATTTATAGCATTATATTCTTCTTCATTATTAGTAATGGGATGATATTTATAGCTTGTCGTATAATCTCTCCCGTAGGTGGGACAAGGAAAATACCTAAACCCGTGCCTTTTACATTTGTAGATCTATCGGTAAATAAGGTCTATATATCCGGGTTAGACCCGTTAAATATTGCAATTCTTTTTCTGCCTATGTTACCATCCCTGGGATAAAATCTGCCACAAAATCTGCTAAAAACAATGACTTTATTGCAGTTCTAGGTTGATATGTGATGTCATATTCACTTTGCTCTATTTCCCATTTGGCTAACCTGCCTGATAACTCTTGTTTATGCAATATATTATGTAAAAGGTAGGAAGTTACTTGTCATGACCCCAAACCCGATCGTGATGGCGCCCAGCACACCGTTAGGCCCGCCCGACCAATCAACAAAGTCACGGAGCCAGCAGCTCACATTTAACCATTTTTAGGCATAATCAAGATCAAATAATCACAAAGAAAATATTCTAATATGGGGATCACGTCCCAAACCAATAAAACCTCCCAAAGACCAGGAGTCACGAGTCATGAGCCTCTACAGAGTATATAAAGTGTGATAGTGTCGACGACGGTGCTCAAGTGCATAAATAGATATCAACATGAATAAAAGTAAGCTGGAAAGTCAGGTCCTGCGACGCTGGCAGCTACCTCGACTGTCCAAATGCACTCCCGAGCAGCTATAGAATCAGCTCTGCTGTGATGTACCTGGATCTGCACACAAGGTGCAGGGACTCGGGTGTGAGTACTTCCAACTCAGTAGTAATAAAAGTAAATAATGTTGAAGGAAAGAAAACTACACAAGGCACTATCTCATGCTACACAATACATAACTACCTTTTTATTCCTTTCCAGCATATGTGAGTAGATTATTTAGAAATCTCAATTTTTAGCTACTTTCTTTCATGATAATATACCAATACCTGGATACACTCTCAAGCAGTGCAAGTCCGCACTCAAATCGACCCCTCGGGCTCAGCACTCCTTATCAATTTACACCAGGAGATCTGGTCAATAAGGCAAATAATGCATGTGTGCCAGTAATGTATGAGTGTTAAATGTTATGCCACGTAGTACACTTAAACCAATGTATGTATGCCATGCAATGCATATGATGATGTGGCGTACAGCCCGATCCATGCAAAGGCGTATGCGCTCACTGTGGGCGTTCAGACTCCGGAGAGGCTCCTACAGCCCAAGCGCAATATCAATATCACATCTGCTACGGTGCGCACCCCGATCCAAATATCACTGCGGCGTGCAGTCCGATCCATGCATGTGTATGCATATGCTCACATAAATTGTTATGCTCTAAAATATGGCCCTCGGCCCCAATCAGTCTAACAAATAATCAAGAAAAGCCCCTCGGGCAACACGATCATATTAGCTCACAACTAGAAATGTCATTAAGACCTTGTTCAAGTTTTTCATAACCTTATAAAAATGCTTAGTAGAAAAATACCATTTAAAAACCTTAGACCGAGACAAAAATATGGGCAGTGTTATCAAGACAGTGATACCAATCCCTGAAGGATTCAAATAATCGGCACGGAACCCAAGCATGATAATTAGTCCAATTCATGATAATTAATATCTATTATTAGGATGTCAATTCAATTTCAAGTAATTAGGTGTTATTATTCATTACGCGGGACGGGCCAAGTCATAATCCCCAATGGTGCTCTATCCCACGCCCATTATCCGACGTGCAAGTCACCTCAATACAACACTAAGATGTGCAAGTTCGGGGTTTACTAACCCTTAGGACATCATTTACAAGTATTACCCACCTCGATCCGGCGAAAACTCAAGCTCCGCGACACCTTAGCTCCTCGAACCAGCATCCACGCACGCCAAAACTAGCCAAATTCAGTACAAATATATCAAAATAGGCTAACGGAACAAAACCCAATCGAACACAATCAAATTACATGAAAAACCACAAAGTTGCCAAAACCTGACTTTCAGTACGCTTCTCGAAAAATTAAAAAAGTTACATATTCGGATTCCTTATCTCAACACGAGTCCATACATATAAAGTCTATCAAAATCGAACTCCGTTTTCCCATTCAAATCGATGATTTACCATAACCCAAGCTTAGGGCAAACATTCCCCATTAATCCTCCCATTTACAGTGAAATAATTAAAGATTCTAGGATAAAATCGCGTATTTAGACCATAGAACTTACCTCCAATGTTTACCCGGTGAAATCCCCTCTTGAAGCTCTCCAAAATCATCCAAACGAAATGAAATAAATGAAAGAAATAAACCAATTTCGTGTAAAAAGAATCTGCCTGTGCTTCGTCGAGTAGTACCTTGCACCTATGCTATACAAGTTGTACATCCTATGTCTCCAGCAGTCCTTTTCCGTCGATCATAACTTCCAGTACAAATATCCAAATTACGTGTTCTTTAGCTTTATGGAAACTAGACATGACGGTCTACAACTTTCACGTTTTGTACTTTTTGTGATTCCTTATATATTACAAGATATCAGCTCCCAAAGTAGCGTAAAAGCTGCTGAAAATCTGCTGCAATAGCAGTTGTTTTCCAAAACCAAAAATGCACGTTAAGCATTCGAAATCACCCCGAGACCCTCGGGACCTCAACCAAAAACACAAACTCAACCTAATACTTCATTCAAACATTAAATATCAAAAATCACCAAAATCCTAGAATTCCATTCAAACTTAAACTTAAACTTTCAAAATTCACATTCTATCAAAAACCCGACCAAACGATGTCCGAATGACCTGAAAATTTGCAGACACATCCCAAATCACCTAACGAAGCTACTACAATTATCGGAATTCCATTCCGACAACCAGATCAAAATATCATCTATCAATCGAATTTCGCCAAAATTCCAACTTCGCCAAAATAGGCTAACTTCTTCACCGGACCTCCAAAATTACTTCTGATTGCGCTCCTAAATCTTAAATCATCCCCCGAAGCTAACTGAATCATCGGAATTCAGTGCCGAGTGCTCTAACTCATAAGTCAACGTTGGGTTGACTTTTCCAACTTAAGTTTTCCTTAAAGAGATTAATTGTCCAATTTCCTACCAAAATCAATCCGAATTGACTCAAAGTTTGCACACAAGTCAAATTCGACATTACGGACTTGCACCAACTTTCGGAATCGCATTCCGACCCTGATATCAAAATTTTCACTTCCGGTCAAATTTTCTCAGAAACCTTCGAATTCCTATATTTAGCCAAATGATTTCAAAATGTCCTCCGGACATCCGAATTCACTTACGATCGCGTTCCAAACTCCAAAATCACCATACAGATCTATTCCGAGACTCGGAATCCCAAATAGACATCTATTACTCTAAAATGCCTTCCAACCCAACTTTATGAAATTCTTCTAAAATACTAACTTCCACCATATATGTCGAAATGCTCACGGGTTATCAAAAACCAAATTCCGACATATGCCCAAGTTCAAAATCATCATACGAGCATGCTGGAATTTTTAGATCCCAATTCCGAGGTCATTTACTCAAAATTCCAATCATAGTTCATTTCTTCAACTTTAAGCTTTCAAAATGAGAATTTCCATTTAGATTTGACTCCAAACTTCCTGAATTTTAATTATGACCTTACACACAAGTCAATATACCTGAGATGAAGCTGTTCATGGCCTCAATCTGCTGAATGACGTGTCGGAGCTCAAAACGACCGGTCGGGTCATTATAATCTCCCGCACTTAAACATACGTTTGTCCTCGAACGTGCTGAGAACTACAATGATGTAGTCTCAAATAACTTGTTTAACACATCATGCACCTTCCCTTGCTACCACTACATAGTTGAGCACATTAGCTATATAATTCTGTAGATATAATTCTTTATTCGAGCGAATAAGCCATTAGGCAAAATTCCAACACCCTGAATTTCCTGCCAAGTCTGTTTCCATCATTCGACCACCATATCAATCTCCACACATTGTACCCAAACATTAATGCATAACTTTGTTGAATTTACACTTCGCATCACTTTACTCATATGACCACAATACCATTCTTTATTTACTGCAGTTGCCTACAATACCCAAATACTGATGGAAACCTCTTATTAGTTGAAGTCTTATTCCAACACTTTCATATACTGCCAACGATAAATAAAACACGGGCTAAACCATAATAATTCCTTGGATCAACCATTTATGAAGCCATTTCTCTTTTGACTGATATTACAACGGATTTTGGAGCCAAACCTCGATATTACCTTTCTATCTAGCTGAAATCACGTATGTTCGCACTCATTAATGACTCCAATGATCATTTCGATTATAACACACCACAGTGGTAATATGACACCTATTCATCGGCCTAAGCCACGACGAGCAAAACACAGGCTTCAATAAGAAATGATCTCAATACACTCGAATCATGACAACCGACTCACACAAAAGAGCTGTAATTTAAATTCCTCAATTCCATCACAACACATATCTGAGATCTCGTCTCACATCATAGAATTAGAGTACCTGAACCATCCTCGAAATGTCATAACATCACATGGCCTTGCCACGACTCACGATTCTATCCAACCACTATTACTCATGGAGCACCTCAAGTCACCATGCTCAAAACAGTCAGCCACGCACATACTTAGGTCTGAACTCAAGCAATCAATCACACCCGCGGTGATACATTTGATATATGCTATCAAATCCTGAATGGACACAACTGATATGCTATTCCCCGAGCGGTACCCAATACGGACTATTCCTTAGAAGCTAGGAAGTATTGTATACAAAGTAACATATAGGAAACTATATTTTCCACATCACACTGTTGCGGCGCGCAACCCGTTCCAATAACATACCCGTGGCAGCATGCCACCCGATCCAGACACCATACCTGTGGCGGCGTGCCACCCGATCCAGATAACCCGTGGCGGCGTGCCACCCGATCCACGCATAAATCTCACAAGAGGAAATGCACATCGAGTCAAGTTGCTCATTACAACAAACATATATATAGCCTCAAGCTCGGCCACATGAAATGCATCCGACAATGTTCCTCAATACCGGAACTGAATCAATGATAGATACCTCTACACTGACATCCGCCACAAAGGCCCAACTGACAAAGCAATACCTACCAGTCATCCGCTGGTCCTAGGGTACACCTACCTTGCTGGAGCATAATCTGATACACTCTGCTACGCAGTTTGTGGCATTTTCTAACACAGTCCATATCACATTAGTCTAGACAACCTCACTTGTGACAACCAGTCAGCAATCGTATATCATTATTCAAATTCATCATATCAGGTAAAGAGAGAGTCGCTAGGGCTTCCAATTTTCAATAATCACTAAACGGTGCCGATACACATGATATACCACCACTGCTTAGGCGGATTACGAGAACTTCTAGTCTCCAGCACGTATATAGCACATGAATTGCTATGCCTGATTCCACACTTTCCCGTACGAATACATAACGCACATCAAGCATCCATCCGTGCCACAAAAGCCATTCAGAATTTTCACTATGCCATCGACAACTCAATCATCACCGTCAATCCAGCAAGAGGGTACCACCATACCACTAGATATTATCAGTTTATATTACCTTGCCCTTTTTGACCATAAACTCTACCAAATTACTAGAATAGCAGTACCATTTTCCTTAATCACCAGAAAGATTGCTTCTCAGATTATCTGCAGCCGCCCGCGCTGCTGGAGAGTTTTAATGACTTCCCATATAATATGAACTGATCTCAAAACCCTGAACATGCCATTATTAGCTTTCTATAACACATCGCAAACTCTTTCTTCCAATTCATTGCATAGGTTTAACTGCCAGGACTGAGTCCTTTTACCCACATCGAGCTACGTAACTACCAGCACTCAAGAGATTTGTTGCACCATATCTGCAAGACTCATTACTCCGAACACATACCAGGAGTTAATCGTATCCTTATCATACCATTCTGGTTTATTAACAAATTGCTCCATTTATCCAATTTCCTTTCTGATTCATCTTAAATTTAATATTCTCTTTACTATAGCACCACAATACCTCAACTCATGTTACCCCACGAGACTCGTACATAAGACCACACGGTCTAAGACCCATAGGCCACTGAATACTCTCTCAATGTTTCCCAGAAGTACCACATTCTACAACACTTTATTTTGAAGAACTTCCTGCGATTTTGAATTTGTTATCATTACTTCCCAATACGGATACATAGAATCCCATCGTTCACATGATATAACACAAGCCTTTATCTTTTCTAACGAAATCGCCGTCTTTAGCCACATACACAATCTTAAGGCACCTGATTGTTACAAGCAAAATCTTGAACACTGCAAAAACCATTCTTGGGCGTCATTCACCCTTATTCAGCTGTAATTCAACTGTCCTATTAAACAGAACCACTCGTGTTTTGTTAGAACTCTGACATCGCAGAACATGATTGCTTACAGGTATAATTCACTATCTTTCTTTTCTATACACCGAACATTCCTTACCAACAGTAGTTCAAAACATCCTAGTATTTCTTCACATCTACGAAGCACTATAACCTTGTCAAAATTTTCCCAACATACTTAAATATAGTGCCCACATAGCACACAACCGTGCAATTAGTTATTTAATAGCAACCTCCCCAACTTGGCTCGAAGCCATTCATCAAAGCACTTTTAACCACTCATAGCATTATTACTCAAGTGATGCCGAAATGTTACAATGAGATTAAACTCGAGTCATTTATAAGCTTTGCCGGAGACTCGAATCATCAGAAATCTTAATTCTTTTGCACTTCTTATAGTCATTCACACACAACAGCTAAGCCCATTCCTTAGGTGACAAAAATCTTTTCTAAGTCTCAAGTTTTCCAAAAATTTCGGCAGAGTTTCCTTTGTAATATGGCCTATCCACCTGCCAGAGAATCACCAAAACCATCCTAACAATACATCGGAAATTTGACAAGACATCATAATGCACATAGCATAACACATTTGATCTTTCTAAGCCTGAGGTCATACTACCACACGTAAAGCATTTTACCTTTCCACTAAGAGACATGAACATATTCACCACGCCCATAGCTAGGGGATACACATCGAATCACAATAAGAGTCTAACACCTAACAGCTCATCCGTTATCAAGCTGCCATTTCCACAATTGGGAACAATACTGGTTATACAATCTTCATAATACCAGTTCGTAAAATCAACATTGTGGTGCTCAAGTCACAGACAAAGATCTGGCCTTAAGTCCTCCCGACCGGCCTAACAAAAACTCACGGAGATCATATCTCGCCCCTCAATCAGGGAATCACAAGCCATCAAGGCAATTATATTACTGAGCGTTCGAGTGCGCGTACAGGCGTATGGAAGGAATTTCCAAGAATTATATCTCAAGCTTAATCAAGTACGCAGGATAAGAATTCCAAGAAATGTGAAGTGTTTCCTAAAGGGTTGCAGCCTCCCGAGGATAAGTAAAGGCATCCCCGTACCGATACACAAGACTCTACCAACCGGCTCAAGACTCATGAGGCCTGGTAACCTAGGCTCTGATACCAACTTGTCACGACCCCAAACTCGGTCGTGATGGTGCCCAGCACACTGCAAGGCTAGCCCGACCAATCAACAAAGTCACGGAGCCAGCAGCTCATATTTAACCACTTTTAGGCATAATCAAGATCAAATAATCACAAAGAAAATATTCTAATATGGGGATCACGTCCCAAACCAACAAAACCTCCCAAAGACCAGGAGTCACGAGCCATGAGTCTCTATAGAGTATATAAAGTGTGATAGTGTCTACGACGGTGCTCAAGTGCAGAAATAGATATCAACATGAATAAAAGTAAGCTGGAAAGTCAGGTTCTACGGACGCTGGCAGCTACCTCGACTGTCCAAATGCACGCCCGAGCAACTATAGAATCAGCTCTACTGTGATGTACCTGGATCTGCACACAAGGTGCAGATAGTCGGGTGTGAGTACTTCCAACTCAGCGGTAATAAAAGTAAATAATGCTCAAGGAAAGAAAATCACGCAAGGCACTATCTCATGCTAATCAATATAGAACTATCTTTTTATTCCTTTCCAGCATATGTGAGTAGATTATTTAGAAATCTCAATTTTTAGCTTTCTTTCTTTCAAGATAACATACCAATACCTGGACAATCTCAAGCAGTGCAAGTCTGCACACAAATCAGTCCATCGGGCTCACCAATCCTTAACAATTTTCACCAGGAGACCTGGTCAATAGGGAAAGTAATGCATGTGTACCAGTAATGTATGAGTGTTAAATGTTCCGCCATGTAGTACACGTAAACCAATGTATGTATGCCATGAAATACATATGATGATGTGGCGTATAGCCCGATCCATGCAAAGGCGCCCGCGCTCACTGTGGGAGTTCAGACTCCGGAGGGGCTCCTACAGCCCATGCGCAATATCAATATTACACCTGCTGCGGCGCGCAACCCGATCCAAATACCACTGCGGCGTGCAGTCCGATCTATGCATGTGTATGCATATGCTCACATAAATTGCCATGCTCTAACATATGGCCCTCGGCCCCAATCAGTCTAACAAATAATCAAGAAAAGCCTATCGGGCAACAGTATCATATCAACTCACAGCTAGAAATGTCATTAAGACCTTGTTCATGTTTTTCATAACCTTATAAAAATGTTGAGTAGAAAAATACAATTTAAAAATCTTAGACCGAGACAAAAATATGCACAGTGTTATCAAGACAGTGATACCAATCCTTGAAGGATTCAAATAATCGGCACGAAGCCCAAGCGTGATAATTCGTCCAATTCATGATAATTAATATCTTTTATTATGATGTCAATTCAATTTCAAGCAATTAGGTGTTATTATTCATTACGCGGGACGGACCAAGTCACAATCCCCAATGGTGCTCTACCCCACGCCTATTATCCGACGTGCAAGTCACCTCAACACAGCACTAAGATGTGCAAATCCGGGGTTAACTAACCCTCAGAACATCATTTACAAGTATTACCCACCTCGAACAGACGAAAACTCAAGCTCTGCGACGCCTTAGCTCCTCGAACCAGCATCCACGCACGCCAAAACTAGCCAAATTCAGTACAAATATATCAAAATAGGCTAACAGAACAACACCCAATCGAACACAATCAAATTACATGAAAAAACACAAATTTTCCAAAACCCGACTTTTGGTACGCTTCTCGAAAAATTACAAAAGTTACATATTCGGTTTCCTTATCTCAACACGAGTCCATACATATAAAGTGTATCAAAATCAGACTCCATTTGCCCATTCAAATCGATGATTTACCATAACCTAGGCTTAGGGCAAAAATCCCCCATTAATCCTCCCATTTACAGTGAAATAATTGACGATTCTAAGATAAAATCGGGTATATAGACCATAGAACTTACCTCCAATGTTTACCCGGTGAAATCCCCTCTTTATGATCTCCAAAATCATCCAAACGAAATGAAATCAATGAAAGAAATAAACCAATTTCATGTAAAAAGAATATGTCCGTGCTTCGTCGAGTTGTACCTTACACATGTGCTATACAAGTTGTACATCTTATTTCTCCAGCAGTCCTTTTCCATCGATGATAACATCAAGTACAAATATCCCAATTACGAGTTCTTTAGCTTTCTGGAAACTAGACACAAAGGTCTACAACTTTCATGTTTTGCACTTTTGTAATTCCTTATAGATTACAAGATATCAGCTCCCAAAGTAGCCAAAAAGCTGCTGAAAATCAGCTGCAATAGCATTTTTTTTCCAAAACCAAAAATGCCCGTTAGGCATCCGAAATCACCCCGAGGACCTCGGGACCTCAACCAAAAACATAAACTCAACCTAATACTTCATTTAAACTTGCTCGGATCATAAAAACGGTACCTTAAACATCAAAAATCACCAAAATCCTAGAATTCGATTCAAACTTAAACTTAAACTTTCAAAATTTACATTCGATCAAAAACCCGACCAAACGATGTCCGAATGACCTGAAAATTTGCAGACATATCCAAAATCACCTAACAAAGCTACTTCAATTGTCGAAATTCCATTCCGACTCCCGGATAAAAGTATCACCTATCGATCGGATTCCGCCAAAATTCCAACTTCGCCAAAATAGGCTAACTTCTTCACCGGACCTCCAAAATTACTTCGAATTGCGCTTCTAAGTCTTAAATCATCCCCCCCCCCGAAACTAACCGAATCATCAGAATTTAGTTCCCATACCTCTAACTCATAATTCAACGTTGGGTTGACTTTTCCAACTTAATCTTTCCTTAAAGAGATTAATTGTCCAATTTCCTACCAAAATCGATCCGAATTGACTCAAAGTTTGCACACAAGTCACATTCGACATTACGGACTTGCACCAACTTTCGAAATCGCATTCCGACCCCGATATCAAAATTTTCACTTCCGGTCGAATTTTCTCAGAAACCTTCAAATTCCTATATTTAGCCAAATGACTTCAAAATGACCTCCGGATATCCGAATTCACTTTCGATCGTGTTCCCAACTCCAAAATCACCACACAGATCTATTCCCAGACTTGAAATCCCAAATGGACATCTATTACTCTAAAATGCCTTCCAACCCAAATTTATGAAATTCTTCTAAAATACTAACTTCCACCATATACGCTGAAATCCTCACGGGTTATCAAAAACCAAATCCGGACATATGCCCAAGTTCAAAATAATCATACGAGCATGTTGGAACTTTTAGATCCCAATTCCGAGGTCATTTACTCAAAATTCCAATCCTAGTTCATTTCTTCAACTTTAAGCTTTCAAAATGAGAATTTCCATTTAGATTTGACTCCAAACTTCCTGAATTTTAATTCTGACCATATACACAAGTCAATATACCTGAGATGAAGTTGTTCATGGCCTCAATCTGCTGAATGACGTGCTAGAGCTCGAAAATGACCGGTCGGGTCATTACATTACTACAGAGGTTGGATTAGGGGTGTGCATTCGATTTATCGATTCGATTTTGACTCTTATCGATAATTACTTATTGATTATCGATTTGTACATATGCTTATCGTTATTGTTTCAATAAGGTTTCGATTTTTTCGATTTTGATTTATTAATTTTTGGGGCTTATCGATTCGGTTATCGATTACACCAATAAGAAAATTTGCGGGATTCCACGGAAAGTACATCGCTATAAACACGCCTAACTAATATGGACAAAAAGAAGTTAAAATAAGACGAACACTGTTTATAACATAAAAATTGTGTCAATAGACATATGCAACGAAACTAAAGTAAGGCATCAAATATATGCCACCAACACTCCAACGGTATTAAAAAAAATAAAAATATATCATTACTGCTAATTCTATTTTCCATTAATTTGAATTTCATTCTCTTCTGCTTTAAATATGATCATTCCTTAAATGTGGTAGATGAAATAATTAGGGGTGTGCATTCGATTTATCGATTCGATTTTGACCCTTATCGATAATTGCTTATCGATTATCGATTTGTACAACTGCTTATCATTGTCGTTTCAATAAGGTTTCGATTTTTTCGATTTCATTTATCGATGAACCGATAACAAATAATCGATTCGATTTATCGATAAACCGATTCGAATACACACCCCTAGGTTGGATGACATTGAAAATAAGGCCTTAATTTTATACATGCCATAATCAATGCTAATGCAAGTTTTTCTGAATGAGGATATCGAGTTTAAGCATCCAATAAAGATTTGATAACGTAATAAATTGGATGTTGTTTACCTTGGTCCTCTAGAACTAATACAACACTTACCGTTAATTTTTTAAATACGAGGTAAATATGTAGTTTTTCTTCGTCCTTAGGTTTAGCAAGCAATGGTGGATTTGACAAGTATGCTTTATATTTTTTGAGTGCATTGACATTCTTCAAACTATTCAAATTGATTTTGACTTTTAAAGCCGAAAAGAACTTAAAGCATTTTTCTGATGATTTTGAAATAAATGTCCCCAATGTTGTTATTCTTCCAGTCAATTTTTGTACTTCCTTTTTGCTTGAAAGTATATCCGGTATTTCTTCAATATCCTTAATCTGTGCAGGGTTACTTCAACGCCACAATTAGAAATAAGGAATCCCAAGAACTTTCTTGAAGATACACCAAATGCACAGTTTTCTGGATTTAACCGCATGTTAAATTTGCGAAGAAGGCTCGGATGATCTGACAGTTAAAGCATGAGCGTAATGTTTAAGTAGCCCGACTAAGGAAGAAAATTGTTACGGCCGAGGTCAAAAGTAGTAAACAAACAAAAGAATTTGATATGGAGAGAGAGCATTGCTACATGCCCATGGCTCGGTTAGAATCGGAGCTACAACAACTTCAAAGGAAGAGCCAGCAAACCTTGGATGCTCGTGCCGAACAGATTGGGAGGTTGCTTCAAGAAAAAGGGATCATCAGGGAAATAATTGTCAACATTGATCACTATATTATGCGAAAATGCCAATTGTGTGAGGATATGACTCAGTCTAAATTTACCGTAGCACCAATGATCTTGGTAAAACAAGTGATGACCGATCTGGACAAACTCCAAAAGGGATTAGCATATAGGCACGCGGTAAGACCGAATGATGTCTCGCGGGCACTAGGGGATTTAATATATTCATAGGGCATGCATTTTTGTTTTTGTATTTTTTTGCATCTAGAAGGTTGTAGTACAACATTATCTTTTGTAATCAATATTTAAATGTCAATGAAAATGAAAATTCAAAAAAGTTGTCATTATTTTTCCTTACATGCAATTCCTTGTGGGATAGGATAACATATAGGATCGAAAAAAAAAAAGAAAAACAAAAGAGAGGAAAATAAAAAGAAAAAGAAACAATGAAAGCAATGAAAAAGATGGGTGGAAACAAAAGAAAAGAAAAAGAAAATTGGCGGATCAAAAGATAATAATGCCGGAATGATGCATTATTGCCAGGAAAAAGTCGTGTTTTAAACTTGTGATCATTTATTATGATCTAACTATTAACAAGTTTTTGTCGTTGATGAGTATTAGATAAAACAGTTAGCAACTGGCATTCTGGTACATCACAACTATGACACTCGTTCTAAAAGCATGACAAAAGCAGTGACCCAAGAAATTGAGCCGACAATTATGGATCTCGTGCAGGAGGAGGAAGTAATAGATGTGAATATCATAAAGGAAGAAGTGTATAATCTTAAACAACAGATGTCGGAAATGTATCAGGCTTGGTCGAGGGGGCAACCCTTACCTATTTACCCAGCCAACCCTACATATATTCCTCCCTCAAACCCGAACCAAGATCCACCCACCATGAACTTATCTTTTACATACCCTACGTACCCACAATATTACGCCACTACATCACAAGTACCACCCTCACTTCCTAAAAAAGCTCCACCACCACCACCTCAGGCCGCTCCCGTGTATCTGGCACCACCACCTGCCACTTTACATAAATCCTCTAGTGAGCCTCTATTTCATATCCATGATAATCATTACTACCCTCCAGAACCCACCTTCAGACAACATGATTCTTACACCCTACTTATCGATATGACGAAGGAGGAGAAACCTGCTAGAAACCCTGAACAAGAGGAGATGGCTAGGAAATGAAGAGCCTTGAGCAGTCGTTTTGCAATATGCAGGGTCTGGTAGGCCAAGTTAGTGTGGCATACAAAGACTTGTGTTTGTTCCCCAAGGTACAGCTACCCGCTGGGTTTAAATGGCCAAAATTTGACATGTATGATGGCTATGGTGATCCAGTGGCCCATCTAAAAGGATATTACAGCAAAATGCATGGAGCTGGGGAAAGGATGAACTACTTATGGCCTACTTCAGTCAAAGCCTCAGTGGCTCAGCATTGGAATGGTACACCCATCAAGATCATACCCGATGGTTCATTTGGGACGATTTGGCTCAATCATTTGCGAACCATTTTCAATATAATCTGGGAATCATCCCTGATAGATTGTCATTGACTAAAATGGAAAAGAAGCTCGGAGAGAGCTTTCAGGAGTATGGTTTCAGGTGGAGGGAACATGCGGCTCGTGTGGATCCACCAATGAAAGAAGAAGAAATGGTAGATTGTTTCTTACAAGCTTTGGAGCCGACATACTACGGGCATCTGGTGTCTGCGATCGGAAAGACCTTTAATGAGGTAGTGAAGATGGGGAGTTTTGTGGAAGAAGGTTTGGAAACGAACAAGATTATGAATTAGTCAGTCATACAGGCCACAAATCAAGCAATTCAGACAGGGACGGGAGGATCAATTGGGAAGAAAAAGAAAGAAGAATTGGCAGTTATAGAGGGAAGATCTTGGTCCCGGGGCCCCAACCCATATCATCATCAGCCTCGTCCATATTAACCATACCCACCAATACCGTATAACCCACCTCAACATTATTATCCTCCGACTAGTCCTCAGTTCTCTGTCCAGCATGCCCAATCGTACCCACCGCCTCCTCCTTCATGGCGAGCCCCAGCTCCTCAGAATGTCTACCATGCCCAAAATACCTATCCACCATAAAACACCTACAGAAATCCTAACCGAACCAGTTTCCATCCCAACCCTGAAGTTAAAAGCGAAAGGGCTCAGAGAAAGAAAACATTTACCCCTCTGGGAGAATCATATACTAGACTCTTCCACCGACTGAGACAATTGGGGATGCTGAGTCCCATTGAGCCTAAAATTCCCAACCCTCCACCGAGAAACTTAGATCAATCTATCTATTGTGAATACTGTTCTGGGGCACTGGGACATGACACGGAGAAATGTTGGCACCTAAAATATGCGATACAATAACTCATTGACTCTAGAAGAATTGAGGTGCAAGCACCCGAGACTCCCAACATAACACAAAATCCTTTGCTAGTGAATCATGAAACACATATGATAGAGCTAGTATAGGGAGAAAGCTGCAAAAAACCTTCTCAGACTGTGATGATAATCAAAGCGAACATCCATACGGAGGAGAAAGTCGGGAGTGAGAAAGTGTTAGTCAAGCCACCTGCAAAACAACCAGCAGTGATAACTGAACCTAAGTCGGTAAAAGTGATAGTACCTGGGGTGAAGCCCATATTGACTATAAAAGGGGCACATAAAGAACCAGTTGTTATTAATCCGACCGTTCATATGCCGATTGTGAACATCAAAGTTTTACCTTGGAATTATGACAAGATAACTATCATGTAAAAAGGGAAACAAGTCAAGGGGGAAATCTGCGAAACTCAAGGTTTGACCCGGACTGGACGATGTTTTGCTCCTGACGATTTGAGAAAGACGAAAGTGGTGAAAGGAAATCCAGCTCACGTGAAGAAAGCGGTCACTGAGGATGAAGTTGAGGAGTTCCTAATGAAAATGAGAGCTCAATATTAATCCATAGTTGAGCAATTGAGGAAGACACCAGCCCAAATATCTTTGCTATCTCTGCTGATTCATTTCGATAAACACCGAAGGGCATTAATGAAGATCATAAATGAAGCTCATGTACCAGAAAAGATCACGGTGTGTCATTTAGAGAAGATTACAACCAAATATTTTTAGGCAAAAAGGATAACATTCTCAGACGATGAGCTACCACTAGAGGGGACAGAGCACAATAAGGCGTTATACCTCACAGTGAAGTGTGAGGAATCTGTGGTGACTCGTGTCTTGGTCGATAATGCATCGAGTACTAAAATTTTTCCTTTGTCTACTCTGGAAAACTAAAAGTTGATCATGAAAGGATTCACAGAAACAGTGTATGTGTGAGGGTGTTCGACGGAGGTGGAAAGAACACCGTGGGAGATATCATACTAGAACTCATCATCGGGCCGGTGGAGTTCACCATGGAGTTCAAGTGTTGGACGTTGTTGTGTCACCAAGTTTGTCACGCCCCAAATCGAGGGACATGACCGGCGCCTGACCGGGTTGGGTTGCCCCAGTCAAGCGGACCTGGGTGCCTTTCATTCCCACGCGTTAACCATGTGTTGATTGTTTCTCATTAACCAAATATTTTACCAATAATGACTGATTTCATAATAGATAAACATAACCATGTGATTGATTCACTAACAAGTTCATAATTTATATTTACAACGCCCCATACATATACATAGGCCACAATCCCACAGTTTACATGTCTATGGAGCCTCTAGGATACAAAAAGAGAAATACAATACTTGTCGGTAACAAGGCTCCGGCTATACCTTACAAAACCAAAATGAAATCTAAACCGAAGTGGCATGAACCACACAAGGCCCCGAGGAAGAAAGGGGCTCACCAAAAACGGGCAGTGGAGGATGAAGGATACTACTGCCGATATGCTGAAGTGCCTGCTACAGATCCACCTACAATCATAACACGAATGTAGCGTCCCCGGCAAAAGGGACGTCGGTACACTTGAATTGTACTGGTATGTATGGACAAACTTTGTCCCAAGTAAACTCAAGCCATTAAATTACATTAAAACTAATCAAGCCAACCAACCATGTTTTCCACCTTTTACTCATTTCAGATAAGCCTCAACACAAGCACATTCAAGGTCAACAAATGGAACAACAACCAATCAACAACATAAATTGCAAGTAGTCAAACATAGGAGCAATCAGTGCTCCCCAGGTTGCAAACTCTCCTGCTGTCTCCTTTCACAATTTCACATTTTTGATTTTTGTATAAATTTTCAATAGCGATTTCGATCGCTTTCCATCCTTATTGCCCCTGACCACCCTTATTACCTCGGCCACCCTTATCACCCCAACCCACACCTTATTTCCCCACGTTGCGGCGCGCAACACGACCCCGCCTTACAGGTTGAAAACACAACAATTTCAAACAGCAGATAATGTGCTACACACAATTTCAACAAGTTCAAATAAGCAACTTACACATTGGTTCATGTTCTCAATTTCTTCTCAATGCCAATATCAAAATCAAGTTACAAGTATTCTGAAATTGAAAATGCCCACATAAGCATGTTCAACAATTTACCACCATTAAGGTGTTTCAAATTCCTTCCACAATAAGCCAAATATGCCATCACAATGGTTGTTCCCAATTCTTTACCAATCTCGATTACCTTTTTATCTTTTCATTCATATTTCATACCACACCACACGTAGTTCAACATAAATCAAATGCTCAACAGGGAAATCAAAGAATTACGTAAAATTTCTCAATTTGACACATGCCAAAACAATTCGCACACATTTGGGCGATTTTACAAGAATCAAAATTAGCCATACATACCTGGTGGTGAGTTTTCTTCCGTTAACTTCCTACTTTATGCTTACCCACGCTATCTTACTTGTGCCAACCTTGTTCTTGAAGACTCTTACTTCTACTCACTTCTTTTTACTAAAAATCAAGTTCAATAATCATGCATGAGTGTAAAAATTCTATTTTCAAAAGCTATTATATGCAAACCTCTCTTTACCCAATTAAAACCGAAAGTCAAAGAAAAATAGTTAGGGTTTTTACCTTGAAAAGATTGGGGAAGTTGAATCCTTGCCCTAAGATCCCTTGGAATTAAGGTAGTTAGAACAATCCTTGAAGATGCAAGATTTCTCCCTCTAAAAACCCTCTCTTCTCTCTCTAATTTTTGGTAAGATGATATGATAAAATGAAGAAGAAGTGTGTTATATTAAAGAAGGGATCGGGTCAAAATGTTACAAAAATTTGGGCCGGGGTCGAATATGCGGTCACTATGCGACCGCAGAATCCACATGCGGTCCGCAAAGTGACCGCAAAATGGCCTCAAAGTTATGCAGGTTCTGTTAAGGAATGCGGCCAAAATGCGGTCCGCATGTTTGATCTGTGGTCGCAAAATGCACCGCAGATTTGACATGCGATCGCACATCGACCGCACTTTTGACAGATTTTTGGGAAACTCTCCTGGAACGATTTGCGGCAAGAATGCGGTCCGCATGTCAGGTTTGCGGTCGCATTCTTGACCGCAGATTTGACATTTTTCTGGAAAATTTTATTCTCAACATTTTTGACTCTTAAATCACTACCAAGGGTCCGAACCGCGGCGAGCTTGCTCGCCGCGAAGAATTCTACGCATTCCTAACACATTATTCGGACCAAGACACCATAGCTACTAGGTTTTATGCACAAAATTTTACGAGGCCTTACATATAACCTCCTGTTAGGACGTCCATGGATCCACACTGCAAAAGTGGTGCCTTCTTCACTACATCAAATGGTGAAGTTTGAATAGGATCAGTAAGAGATAGTAGTGCATGGTGAGGATAATGTTTGTAATGCCATCACACCATTCGAAGAAGTCGAAGGAGACAAAGGTCCTTGGGTATACCAAGTGATGGACACCATGATTGTGAACAAAATATCTAAAGAAGAAAGCATCCTAGTACCCAAAGTAACCCCTGCAGCGGTCATGGTTGCTAAGGAAATGATAAAGAATGGGTTCTCTCCGGGAAAAGGTCTAGGAGATGCTTTATAAGGTATAACACAACCATCTCATCTTCCGGGTAGCACTGATACTTTAGGCCTGGGTTTCAAGCAAACCTTCACCGATATACAAAGAGCCAAAAGATTGAAAAATAAAGGGTGGACCCTTCCCAAACCTATCCCAAAATTGTCCTACTCCTTCGTCAAGCCTGGTACACAAAGACGTCCGGCAACTGTCATGCCAGGCCATGCAGATATAAGGCCAGATGAGGAGCTATTAGTAAGGTTTGAAAGGTTGTTTGAAGACATGAATATGATAGAGGCAGCCGAGGGAACAAGCAAGATGGATGTTCAATTTGTTGGACCCCAGGTCAGGCTAAATAACTGGGAAGCTACTCCTCTTTCAATCAGGATGGAGTTGTGGTAGTTAGCTTTTACTATTCCATTTTCAAAACTATCTTGTTTCAAAAATTGTAATTCTATGTTTCGTCTAGTCAAATGAATCCAAACCTTGTTACCTTTAAAAGTTTAATGAAATGCAATTTCTTTCTTCCTCTATTTTTAGCCTTATTTTCTTTTCTTTTCTTTTCTTTTCTTGTATAATCCAGTTTTTGCTGATTTCAATGATGTGTCATGCATGAAGGATTCTCGGTCCAGTCTTGATAATCGGATAGTTATACAAGAAATTAAAAATGAATATGAACTAGAATATGAGTATGAGGAAGTTTTGGAGGAAATTAGTAAAGATTTGAGCCATTATGAAGAGAAACCCAAACCAAACTTAAATGATACAGAGTCTATTAATTTGGGAAATGAGGAGAATATTTGGGAAACAAAGATTAGTGTGCACTTAGAGGCTTCACTCAGAGAGGATTTGATCAGGTTATTACATGAGTACAAAGATGTATTTGCTTGGTCTTATGATGACATGCCCGGGCTTAGTACTGACTTGGTGGTACATAAGTTGCCCACTTATCCAGAATGCCGGCCAGTTAAGCAAAAGTTAAGAAAGTTCAAAACGGATATCAGTGTGAAAATAAAAGAAGTCAATAAGAAGTTTGAGGCAAAAGTCATACGGGTCACCAAGTATCCCTCATGGTTAGCCAATGTTGTGCATGTTCGAAAGAAAGACAGAAAGACCAGCGTGTGCGTTGATTATCGAGACCTCAATAAAGCTAGTCCGAAGGATGATTTTCCATTACCAAATATCCACATATTGATTGACAATTGTGCCAAACATGAGATTGGTTCTTTTGTGGATTGTTATGCGGGTTATCATCAGATCTTGATTGACGAAGAAGATGCAGAAAAGATGGCCTTTATCACACCGTGGGGAACATATTGCTACAGAGTAATGCCGTTTGGGTTGATGAATGCTGGAGCTACATATATGAGATCAATGACCACTATGTTTCATGACATGATACATCGAGAGATTGAGGTGTATGTGGATGATGTTATTATCAAATCCAAAAAGTAGTGTGATCATGTCAAAGACTTGAGGAAGTTTTTCCAGAGGCTTCGAAGATACAATCTCAAGCCCAACCAGCAAAATGTGCTTTTGGAGTACCATCAGGAAAGTTACTACGGTTCGTGGTAAGCCGGTGTGGTATTGAGCTAGACCCGTCAAAGATAAAGGCAATTCAGAACTTACCTCCGCCAAAGAGCAAGAAAGAGGTGATGAGTTTGTTGGGCAGGTTGAATTATATTAGCAGATTTATTGCTCAGCTGACATCAACCTGTGAGCCCATTTTCAAATTATTGAAGAAAGATGATGTGGTGAATTGGACTGAAGAATGTCAAGATGCATTTGACAAAATCAAGGAATATCCGGCCAATCCTCCTGTGTTGGTTCCTCCAGAACCTGAAGGCCATTGATCCTTTATCTGACCGTATTGGATAATTCTTTTGGCTGCACACTGGGGCAGCATGATGAAACAGGGAAGAAAGAACAAGCAATATACTATCTTAGTAAGAAATTCACATCTTACAAGGTAAAATACACTTAGCTAGAAAGAACATGTTGTGCTTTAACATAGGTTGCACAGAAGTTGAAACATTGCCTGTCGGCTTATACCACGTATCTTATATCTCGCTTGGATCCAGTGAAGTACATCTTCCAGAAGCCTATACCTATAGGAAGGCTCGCTAAATAGAAAATTCTGCTTATAGAGTTTGATATTGTTTATGTAATCTGCACTACAATGAAGGCACAAGCAGTCGATGATCATTTGGCAGGAAATCTAGTTGATGATGAGTATGAACCGCTGAAGACATATTTTCCTAATGAAGGGATAATGAATATTGTTTTTTGGAACAAAACGACAAGTCGGACTGGAAACTATAATTTGATAGGGTTGTCAACAGCAAAGGGATTGGAATTGGAGCAGTGCTCATTTCAGAAACGGGTCAACATTATCCTGTTACCGCTCTGCTATGATTTTTCTATGCTAATAAAATGGCCAGAGCATGTAACAAGAAAGTACGTCCACATAAATTCGAGGCTGGACAATTTGTGTTAAGACATATTTTACCATACTGGGCCGAAGCAAAAGGAAAATTTGCGCCTAATTGACAAAGGTTATTCATGGTGTCTCGGGTATTGTCCAACGGAGCTCTATATGTAACAGATGTGGAAGAAAAAAGTGTAGAGACTGCTATCAACTGCGATGCAATCAAGAGATACTATGTATGATTCCTTTTTCATGTATACAATTGTATATGTCATAATTTTTGAAATTGAAATGATGAAGGCATTTTATTTCTCTATCCAAAAAATTTTCCCATTGCTACCTCTTTTGAGCCTTATTATATTATTCTTTCCTTACCCTCTCTCGGAATCAATTATGAAGATGAAATGAAAAGAAAATAAAAAGAGAATATTGAAAGTGGAAAAAAAATGAATGATGAAAAAACAAGAGAAAAATAAAAATTTTGAAAAAAAGAAGAGAAGAAAAGATATAAAAAAATATATATATGAAAAACAAAAAGAATAAAACCGGGAAAATTCAAATGACGAAGAAACCCTGGGGTATGAACTACGTTTGACTTGATCCCGAAAGGGTACGTAAGCAGCCTCAATGAGGTTCATTCACAATAGAAATAAAACCCAAGATTCCCCAAATATTGAAACTGGGACAGAAGTTATGTTTTTATGATTCCGAGAGTTGTAATTATTTTTTGAAACCACGTTTAAATTTTGAGCCTTTATACCCTTCTTTCTAAACCCATCCAAAAGCTACATTACGGTCCAAAGAAAGACCTTCTAATTAATTTCAAGAAAATGACAACACAACATAAATACAGAGAAACACATCATGGATAATACCCGGAAGTTTGGAGACAGAAAAAAAAATAAAGAAAAAATAAATGAGAGACTCTTATTAGTGAAAACCCTCACGGGCACCGTAAGGTGAATGTGAGTCGAGAGAAAAAAATAAATGAGAGAGTCTTATTGGTGAAAACCCTCACGGGCACCATAAGGCGAAGGTGAGTGAGAGAAAATAAAAATGAGAAAGTCTTATTGGTGAAAACCCTCACGGGCACCATAAGGCGAAAGTAAGGAATGACCTGATGTAAGAAATATGGCAAAACAAGAAAGGTTTGGGTTGATGAAAAGAGAAATTAAGTCAGCAACGATCTGATTGGACAGACTCGATTGGATATTCAAATGCATGGCATGGTCAAAGAAATCAGCCTTCATACCGAGATAAGTTTTGTCTTTCTCTTAGAAATATACCTATCCTAAATTCAGGGTCATTGCATTTCATTTACTTGTTCAAAACCATGTTGCCAATTGAAAGCTAACTGCCAACTTCTCATGTTGAATGGAATAATAATACAGGGTCCTTCAAAGGACAAGAGAAAATAAAATAACACATGGCGATCACATAGCCAAAGGGAATAAAATAGAAAAGAAACAAAAAGAGAAAAACAAAAGGGGATTACAAGGAAGAATTGGAAAGACGATCAGGAAAAATGGCAAAGCAGTACAAAGCAAGATGAGGCAAACGGTGGAAGCAAGGCCAGCAAGAATGTCAGTTGCTAGCCATCATTTTATAACTAATAAATTGTTCACTGATTAAGACAGGGACAAAAGATTCAAATTCTTACTAATCACTTTAAAGTGAATGTGACCAATGTGGGAAAAAATAATCGAAAGAAGCAGCAACAAAGGAGAGAATTCGCAAAAGAAATCAATAATTAGGAACCTACCCAAACAATGAGGGAGATATTATCTTTTTATTTTTCAAAGTTACACCCAGTTATCAAACTGGGAAATATTTTTCTGCATTCTAATTTCTGCATCAGGCGCCCACCTGGATAACAAGGGAATATTTTCTACATTTTTAATTCTGTTCAGGCGCCCACTTATATAACAAGGGAATATTTTCTGCATTTTAATTTCTGCATCAGGCGCCCACCTCGATAACAAGAGAATACTTTTCTGCATTTTAAATTTCTGCATCAGGCGCCCACCTAGATAACAAGGGAATACTTGAGCATTTTTAGTTTTCGCTCAGGCGCCCACCTGGATAAGAATGGAATATTTTTCAGCATTTTTAATTTCTGTATCAGGGGCCCACCTGGATAACAAGGGAATATTTTCTATATTTTTAATTTCTGCATCAGGCGTCCACCTGGATAACAAGGGAATATTTTTCTGCATTTTCATTTCTGCATCAGGCGCCCACCTGGATAACAAGGGAATATTTTCTGCATTTTTAATTTCTGTTCAGGCGCCCACCTGTATAACAAGGGAATACTTTCTGCATTTTTAATTTATGCACTAGGCACCCACCTAGATAACAAGGAAATATTTTCAGCATTTTAATTTCTGTTCACGTGCCCACCTGTATAACAAGGGAATATTTTTAGCATTTTTAATTTCTGTTCAGGCGCCCACCTGTATAACAAGGGAATACTTTCTGCATTTTAAAATTTTTCTTTTCTAACAAGTAACATCATGATATATTGAAAGCCCCATACTGGGGCAGAGGAAAAGTTTTCTTTGTTTTTACAATAAGCAGGTGCCAACCCGGAGAACGAAGAAACGCATTTTGGAGTCATACAAGCGGAATAAAGCAATATGTTTGAAACAACTCACAAGTAAAAGATTTATCGAAGAATGGAAAATGCAAATAAAGAGCAACATGCAAGATGAATGACCAAGACAACATAAGATGCAAGACATAGATAGGACTTTTTATAATTCATAGACCATAGCTTAGGCTAGCTTCTTCATTTTCTTACCCCTGTGTAATAAGGAGTTGGTCAGCAGTAACAGCAGTGAAATCACAGTTTCCTTGGTAGTTTCAAACTACCAGACATTCCCAAACTACACTGACCTGATTCTTGTATAGCCCAGGATATGTAGGCAACCTCTGAAGTAGGGTGCGGTCAAAACTTTTCAAAAATGCTTCATACGGAATATGCGAGTGGGCAAAAATCCCTCATTACTACTCACTTTTCTTTGCACTGAAATTCCTTGTGTTCCCGAGCAAAGAGGGGCAGCTGTGAGCACGTGATTTTTGCCCCAAGTAATTGAATTCCAAAATAAAATAAAATATACAAAATAATGTTTTGCAATTATTTGATTTGTGTGTAAAATACCAGTGTTTGATAATTGTTTAAAATAAAATTGAAATGAAAAAAAAGGAAGGAATTAATTAGAAAAATATCACAAAATTGTAGAACAAATACTAAGAAATTGGAAAATTAAGCAAAAAATACAAAAATATCGTAAAATCAAGGAAAAATACAAAAAATGGAAAATAAAAGAAATATATCAGTTGAAAAATAAGTACAAAGGAAAAAATACAAAATCCAAAAAGAAAATACAAGAAAATTAAATAAAATACAGGTCAAAAATAATAAAAAGCACAAAAATACAATGTATAATGGTAATTTGGCCCAAATACAAAATACCCAGCTCGAAGCATAAATAACAGACCAGGCCCAGGTCATTTTGACCGGCCTGCCTAGTCTCTTTCCAACCAAATGACGCCGCATAAATAAATATATCTGGGCCGTTGATACAAATGATCAACGGACCAAAGAAGGTGATGCCCTCACAAATGAAACGACGTCGCATAAAGGATTAATCACAGTCGTCCATTACATTTAATCAAATGGACGAGGCTGATGAACCATTAAATGAAACGACGTAGTTTAAAACAATCAAACTCAACCGTTCAAATATCTTAATCTAACGGACCTAAGGAGACACCTCATTAAAAAAGACGACACCGTTTTGAGGCCAAAGGATCCTGATCGTTCATCTTAACCAATCTAACGGCCAAGGATCAAAAATATACAATTGATATATATCTACCCTCCTCTTTCAGACACCTCTTTCAGACGCCTCATTACACACCCTCACATTTCATACCAAAACCCTAGCCGCCCTAGGTTTCCATCATCTCCCCCCCCCCCCCCCCCCCCCGACCACCGGAGGTCAGCCCCAGGCCTTCGTCTCCGGCTCAGGCAAACTCCCAAACACCTTTCCCCACCATGAAACAACCCTTAACCCCATTAACACCGTTTAAATTAACAGTTTCCCCCAGTCTTAAAATTCCGGTCACCGAAACCCAAGCGGGCAACCACCAAAGTACGAACCAGCACCCCACCTTAACACCATTCAACCGACTTTAGATGATCTACAACCCCATCATAACCACTTCCCTTGAATATTAACCCAACCCTTCGAATATTAGAAAAAGCCTCGCCAGAACCCTACTTCGGTGAGTACCCAAAAACAATACCACTCTCAAAACCTTACCCCAAGTCCCCAAACCCCTCTCACACACTCAAATTAAACCCACAAGGCCCTGTTCGGGAGATCTAATGTTCAAGAGACCAACAGTCTCTAAAATTCTGGAAAAATCAAAAATTAAAGTACAAATAGATAAAGAAGAAAAGAAGAAAAAAAAAAGAAAAGGAAAAAGAAAGAAATGCCCTAAAAGCTAAGTACCCTACCCTGTTTAGTGTTTTTTGTTTGAACTTCTTTTAGTTTCTTTATGTGCTTATCATGCTTAGAACTTGAATCTATTCATATACATGTTTCTATCTCTGTTTTGTATCTTGATTTTTACATGTTCATACGAGCCCTGAATCGCATTTCATACATGCCTGAAATCAGCTAAGTGTTCTTAGGTTCTGCTATTAGTTACTCATAAATCATGTGCTAATTAGCCATTTTTATGTGATTATTCAATATATCTTATTCACGTCCAAGCAACAGTCTTAGTCAATATAACCTGGTTTAATAAGTCCAGAATCGATCCCACAGGGAATTAACCTACCAATTACAACTTTCACAACACAAGAGTACTTTCGAATCAAGCCAAAATTTCAAGTATATGTTTGTGAGTGGTTCGACTAACTACTTTTGCAAGAATTAAAAAGGCTTAAAAGAAAGAATTGAATGTTGAGTAAAATAATATGGAGAAAGACTAAGGTATTGATTTCTCCTATTGATGGAATCCCTTATCGTTATGCTCATACAAATTGTTAATATATTCTATCAATCATGAACGCTATTTGTATCGTAACCCTCTCCCGAGCAATTACAATAATTTACTAGTGCACTCTCCCGATCTACCCTAGCTAGCTTTAATTTGAATAGTTCACTTAAGATTGCACCCAAGACTTCGTTATTCCTAACCCCGTCTTTATGCCTAAAGTTATAGATTCCTCCAATAACCTAGGTGTGGTGTTGTTCAACAATATACCTAAATATACACTCTTTTACAAGTTATGCACACTAAATAGGCACAGTTAATTGGGAGCTCTACCAATTAACTACAATAAAAATGAAGTTGAACAAATAGAAATCTAGCTAACAATTTGTAATCACATAAACGATAAGTTCATCACTCAATAGGTTCCATCAAAATCTTAGAAAAGGATTTAGCTACTCATGCTCAAAGAAACAAGAATAATAATTGAATTCATAAATAAATACTTTATATAAAATAAAGGAATGAGTTGAGAGAGTTCTCTCTTACTAATTGTCTTGCAAAAGTAGTGAAAAATACACAACTTGCCTCTATTGGGCGAACTAGGAGTTTATATAGAGCTTTTAGGGCTAAAAAACTGAATTTGTACACAACTAGGAAAACATTTTGCGGCGTCTTCCGCGGTTCGTCCGCGGCCGCGGGCGAACCGCGAACAGAGCAGTCCTCTGATTCTTCCGAAAAGTTCAAGGAGCTTCATTTCTCGCGGTTCATCCGCGGTCACGAGTGAACCGCGGATGAACAGTACTTCAGATTCTTCTTCAATTTTTCAAGCTCACTTCACTTCAACTCTTCACTTGGCCTTTTCATCAACATGTGACTCCAAAATAGCTCCTTTAGCATCCAATTGTTCCCGTGTACCTATAACACACCAATAAACACTAATCAAAGCATTTTGTCATCATAAGCAACATTAATTCAACAACAAAGTGTGATTATTTAGGTCATAATTATAGTCAAATTCACCTATTATCAATATCCTATCTTGATTAGGATTTTAATTAGTTGGAATTCAACCATTATCAAATTTTCTCTCTGAGTTCTGATTAACTAGAAGTTAAGTCGTGATTAGGGTTATTTGTGCAAAACGACATGAATCTGGCTATACTTGCAATTTGATTTGTATGTTAGTTTCTTCTTAACCTCTGAATGTTTGTGAGTACTTAGGTTATATGTATAAATATTTTTGTGGCTATGTTTGCAAACTAAGTATGAGTTCTGATTAATGGATATCTTTGTAAAAGTGGCTAATATTGAAAAGGTCTATAGTTTGAGGTTGGTTAAGTTTTAAAGAAAAGTCTTAGGGGGCTATTTATTAAATACATTTAAGTTACTCTAGTCTTGACAGACCTAAGGTAGGTTGGGTAATTATAATAAAATACAAGGGGGTAAAAGGGGAAAGGTAAATGGTATTTTTTGTAGATTAAATAGAGCCTATAGGGACAAAAATAACTTTAGTGCTTAGTTTCCCTGAAAATATTTGAATAATAAAGGGTATAGTAGGAAGAGCTAAAAGGTAATTTGGTAATAAACCTTAGCAAGTGGGGGTAATTGAGTAAAATCTGCCTAATAGAACACAATAGACACTACTAAAAAATTGGTCTATTGTAACGGTTGGAAAACCGTTCCAATAGACTGTCAAACTGTTACCGTAAAAAATTCGAAATGGTTTACAGACAGTCACTTCAGCCGGCGTCCCCATAGGTCTGTTGGAACGGTTCTTGTACGGTATTCATAGCCGTGACAATAGATATATCTATTGCAACGGTTTTCCCTTTCTCTATTGGAACAGTTATTTTTTCAATTGTTACGGTTTTAAACCGTTACTGTATTGTTTATACATCGGTTTTTAACCGTTGCCATATTATTTAAAGAAACACATATGTAAGTTATTGCTACGGTTATGTTGGATATAACAACGGTTTGTTTAAGCTATCGTAACGATTAAATATTGTAACGACCCGGCCCGTCGTTACGAAAATTTCCACCCTGTTACCTTGCATTTACATATCTTATGCTTCTATATCAGTGTTAGAACCTATCGGGTGAGTTAGGAGTGAATTGAATTAAAAATGAAGCAAATAGCATGTTTGAAGGAAATTTGAATATGGAAAGTCAACCTAGAGTTGACTATCGAGTTAGAGTGCTCGGAATCGGATTCTGATGATTCGACTAGTTTCGAGGGATCATTTATGACTTAGGAGATCAATCGGAATTGAATTTGGAGATCCGGTGTAGAAATAGGCTTGAATTGGCTAAGGTTGAATTTTGGCGAAATCCGATCGATAGGTGAGATTTTGATCCGGGAGTCGGAATGGAATTCCGACAGATGTAGTAGCTCCGTTAGGTGATTTTGGATGTGCCCTGCAAAATTTCAGGTCATTCGGACGTCGTTTGGTCGGGTTTTTGATGGAATGTGTAATTTGGAAGTTTTGAAGAAACTTAGGCTTGAATCGGTGTGTAATTGGTGATTTTGATGTTTAGGATGGTGTTTTTATGATTGGAACGAGTTCGTATCGTGTTTTGGAGTATGTTGGTGGTTTTCGTTGGGGTCCCGGGGCCTCGGGGTGAATCCGGACCATCATCCGGCATTTTTGGAACTTAAAAATCTGCAGAAAAATTGCAGATCACTGGGCAAAAAATCCAAGCCTTCGCGTTTGCGTGGCATGGGCCGCGTTCGCGAAGGCCAGGCGAGTCAAGCATCGCGATCGCGAGACAGGGTATCGCGTTCGCGTAGGCCAGGATTCTTGAGCTTCGCGATCGCGTTCAGGATGTCGCGTTCGCGTAGGTTTGTCAGGGTGTGCATCGCGTTCGCGTGAGGGTTATCGCGAACGCGTAGAAGGAAAATCAGACGGCTGGGAGCTAGTGCATCGCGAACGCGTTGGGGAGGTCGCATTCGTGAAGGTCAATCCGGAGCTTTGGCAAGGAACGCGAACGCGCAGAAGAAAAGTCCCAGACAGTGAATTAAAACCAGTAACATTTCACATACGGGTTTCATTTCATAAACCCCCATTTTTGAGCCCTAGAGAGAAGAAATCACGGGAAAATGCTGGGAAATCATCGGGTATTCATTGGAGATAAGTTTCTTGACTCAAAAACATCATTTTATGGTAGGATTAACATCAATCTTCATGAATTTGGGTAGAAATTCTGAAGGATTGTGGCCTAGGTATTGAAAACGAAAATTTGGGTTTTGAAAGGCCAATCGAACTCCGATTTTGGTAAATTTTATATGGACGGATTCGTGGCGAGACGAGGGTTCTGGAAATATGAGTTTCGAAATTTTTCGAGATGTGGGCCCGGGGCTCGGGTTTTGCCAATTTCGTGATTTTTGATATTTTTCGAGTTCTTTCGATTGGGTTATGTTCCATTAGCCTATTTTGATATATTTGTGCTGATTTGTGCTAGTTTTGACGTGCGTGGATGCCGCCAGTTCGAGGAGCTAAGGCGTCGCGGGCATGAGCTTTCGTCGGTTCGAGGTGGGTAATACTTGTAAATGATGTCCCGAGGGTTAGTAAACCCCGGACTTGCACATCTTAGTGCTGTGTTGAGGTGACTTGCACGCCGGATAACGGGCGTGGGGTAGAGCACCATTGGGGATTGTGACTTGGTCCGTCCCGCGTAATAAATAATAACACCTAATTGTTGAAGTGAATTGGACTAATTATCATGTTTGGACTTCGTGCCAACTATTTGAGTCCTTCAGGGATTGGTATCACTGTTTTGATAACACTGTGCATATTTTATTCTAATTTAAGCTTTTAAATGGTATTTTTGCTATTTAGCATTCTTATAAGGTTATGAAAAACTTGAACAAGGTCTTAATAATATTTTAGATGTGAGCTAATGTGATATTGTTGCCCGTAGGGCTTTTCTTGATTATTTGTTAGACTGATTGGGGCTGAGGGCCATATGTTAGGGCATGACATTCATATGAGCATATGCATACACATGCATGGATCGGACTACACGCCGCAGTGGTATATGGATCGGGCTGCGCGCCGCAGCAGGTGTGATATTATTATTGTGCTTGGGCTGTAGGAGCCCCTCCGGAGTCTGAACCCCCATAGTGAGCACGGGTACCCAAATTGGATCGGGCTACACGCCGTAGCGGTCATATGCATTGCATGGCATACATACATTGGTTTACGTGTACTACGTGGCATAACATTCAACACTCATACATTACTGGCACACATGCATTAGTTGCCTTATTGACCAGATCTCCCGGTGTAAATTGATAAGGAGTGTTGAGCCCGAGGGGCTGATTTGAGTGCGGACTTGCACTACTTGAGATTGTATCCAGGTATTGGTATATTATTATGAAATAAAGTAGCTAAAATTGAGATTTCTAAATAATCTACTCACACATGCTTGAAAGGAATAAAAAGATAGTTCTGTATTGTGTAGCAAGAGATAGTGCCTTGCGTGGTTTTCTTCCCTTCAGCATTATTTACTTTTATTACCGCCGAGTTGGAAGTACTCACACCCGACTCCCTGCACCTTGTGTGCAGATCCAGGTACATTACAGCAGAGCTGATTCCATTGCGGCTCGGGAGTGCTTTTGGACAGTCGAGGTAGCTGCCAGCGTTCGCAGGACCTGATTCTCCTGTTTGTCTATATTTTGTTCTGATCATCCCACACTTGTGCACAGTTATATTCACTATTTACACTTGTATATTCTGTAGAGGCTCATGACTCTCGACCCTTCGGTCTATGGGAGTTGGCACATGTTGGGACTTGGTTCCCTGTTTTAAATATATCTATCACTGTTGTGCTTAAATTGGATAAAGTGAGCTTGTGGCTCCGTGGCTATTGTTGATTGGTCGGGCTGGCCTAGCAGTGTGCTGGGCGCCATCACGACCGGATTTGGGGTCGTGACAAGTTGGTATCAAAGCCTAGGTTTACTAGGCCTCATGAGTCTTGAGCCGGTTAGTAGAGTCTTGTGGATCGGTACGGGGACGCCTGTACTTATCCTCGGGAGGCTGCGAACCTTTAGGAAACACTTCACATTTCTTGGAATTCTTATCGTGCGTACATGATTCAGCTTGAGATATACCTTTTTGAAACTCCTTCCGCACGTCTGTGTACTCTTCGAGCGCTCAGTAATATAATTGACTTATGGCTTGCGATTCCTTGGTCGAGGGGCGAGATGTAATCTCTATGAATTTATTTTGGGCCAGTCGGGAGGACTTGAGGCCAGATCCTTGTCTATGGCTTGAACACCAAGGTATTAATTTTGCAAGTCGGTATTATGAAGTTCATACGATCGGTATTGATCCTTATTGTGCAAATGGCAGTTTGATAATGGGAGAGCTGTAAGGTATTCGGTTCTTATTGTGATTTGATATGTAGCCCTAGCTATAGGCGTGAGAAATAATTATCATATCTCGTAATTGGAAGGTAAAGTGCCTTATGTGTAGTGAAACGAGTTTAAACTCGGGAAGACTAAAGTGATTTTGATATGTGTTATGATTCGAGCAGGTACAACACAGGTTCAAGTATAAATTGTGATAATATGATTCGTATAGTATTAGGATTTAATATTGTTGAAATACATTGTGATATCTTTTTGAGTTGTGGATGTATTGTTAGAATGGTTTGGTGATTCTCTGGCAGGTGGATAGGCCAATTTACAAAGGAAACTCTGCCGAAATTTTTGGAAAAATTTGGGACTTAGAAAGATTTCTGTCACCTAAAGAGAGTGGGCTTATTGGTGGTGCATGTATATCTGCAAGAATTGCAGAAGAGCTAAGGTCTCCGATGATTCGAGTCTCTGTCAAGGCTTGTAAATGACTTGAGTTTAATCTCATATTAACATTTCGGCATCACTTGAGTAATAATGATATGAGTGGTTGAAAGTGCTTTGATGAATGGCTTCGAGCTAAGTTGGGGAGGTTGCTATTGATTAACCGATTGCACTATTGTGTGCTATGTTGATTCTGTCTCTAAGTATGTTGGGAAATTCTGGTAAAGGTTATGGTGCTTCGTAGATCTGATGAAGTACTAGGGTGTTTTGAACTGCTGTTGGTAAAGAATATTCACCGTGTATAGAAAAGAAAGATAGCTAATTGTATCCGTATGTAATCATGATCTGCAGTGTCAGAGTTCTAATAAGGCACGAGTGGTTCTGTTCAATAAGACAGTTGAATTACAACTGAATAAGGATGACTGACGCCCGAGAATTGTTTACGGTGTTCAAGATTTTACTTGTAACAATCGGTGTCTTAAGATTGTGCATGTGGCTAAAGATGGTGGTTTCGTTAGAAGAGATCGGTACTTGTGTTATATTATGTGAATGATGGGATTCTATGTAATCCGTATTGGAAGGTAATGATAACGAATTCAAATCGCAAGAGGTTCTTCAAAATAAAGTATTGTAGGATGTGATCCTTCTGGGAAATATTGAGAGAGTATTCAGTGGCCTATATGTCTTAGACCGTGTGGTCTTATGTACGAGTCTCGTGTGGAATGAGTTGATGTGTTATGGTGCTAAAGTAATGGCTAATATTAAATCAAAGATGAATCAGAAAGGAAACTGGGTAAATGGAACGACTTGTTAATAAACCAGAATGGTATAAAAAGAATACGATTGATTCCTGGTGTGTGGTTGAAGTAATGAGTCTTGCAGACATTGCAGTAAAGCTTTTGAGTGCTGGCAGTCGTGTAACCCGTTATGGGTATAATATGGGTATAAGGACTCAGTCCTGGCAGTTTTAACTTATGCAATGTGGTTGGGAGAAAGAGTTTATGATGTGTTTTAATGTGGTTTGAAAAATGAGTGTATTTTTCCTGTTGGTATGCAAAGCTTGGAATGTGTAATGAGTTTTCTCTATATGGGATCATAAAAGTCCTTGACCAGTTGAGTGTGTCGATGTTTGCGGCGTAGGAAAGGGATAAGAATTTCCATGTTATTTTAGTATGGTATTGTATATGCGATGTGTTATGGAAAAGTTGATAATGGTATATTCTAGGTTTTGAGATCAGTTCATAATATATGGGAAGTCAATAAAATTATTGAGCAGCGCGGACAGCTGCAGGTGAATTAAGAATCGATCTTTCTTATAATTTAAGAAAATGATACTGCTATTCTATTAACTTGGCAAGGAATATGATCCAAAAAGGACAAGGTAATGTAAAATGATGATATCCAGTTGTATGGTGGTATTCTCTTGTTGGATCGACTATAATAACTGAATCGTTGATGGCATAGTGAAATTTCTGAATGGCCGTCGTGGTATGAATGGATGCTTGGTGTGCGTTATGTATTCGTACGGTGGAGTGTGGAACAAGGTATAGCGATTCATGTGTTATATATGTGTTAGAGACTAGAAGTCCTCGTAATCCGCCTATGCAGTGGTTGTATATCGCGTGTATCGACACTATTTTGTGATTATTGGAAATCGGAAGCCCTAGTGGCTCTCTCTTAGCTTGATATGATGAATTTGGGTTATGATACCTTATTTCAGACTGGTTGACATAAGACAGGTCGTCTAGACAAATGTGATATGGACGATGTCGGAAAATGACACAAATTGCGTAGCAGAGAGCATCAGAGTATGCTCCAACAGAGTAGTTGTACACAGGACCAGCGGACGGCTGGTAGGCATTGCTTTGTCAGTTGGACCTTAGTGGCGGATGTTAGTGTAGAAGTATCTACCATTGATTAGTTCTGGTATTGAGGAACTTTGTCGGATGCGTTTCTTGTGGCCAAACTTGAGGCTATATATGTTTATTATGATGAGCAACTTGACTCGACGCGTATTTATTTGACGAGGGTTACTTGGATCGGGTGGCACGCCGCCACATGTATGGTATCTAGATCGGGTGGCACGCCGCCACGGGTATGTCATTGGAGCGGGTTGCACGCCGCAACAGAATATTGTAAAAATATAGTTAGTTATATGCTACTGGGTATACAATACTTCCTCGCTTCTGAGGAAAAGACCGTTTTAAGTATCGCTCGGCGAACGGCACATCGGTTGTGTCCTTTCAGGATTTGATAGCATACATTAATTGTTTCACTGTGGGTGAGGTTGATTGCTTGAGTCCGGACCTAAATATGTGCGTGGCTGACCATTTGAGCTAGGTAACTTGAGGTGCTTCATGAGTAATAGTGTTTGGTTAGAATCAAGAATCGTGGCAAGGCCATGTGATGTTATGACCTCTCGAGGGGGATTCAGGTACTCTATTTCTATAATGCGAGACGCGATCTCAGTTCTATGTTATGATGGCACAGAGGAACTGAATTGCAGCTCTATTTGCTGGAGACAAATGTCATGATTTGAGTTGTCATGATTCGAGTGTGTGCAAACATTTCTATTGGAGCCTATGTTGTGCTCGTTGTGGCTTAGGCCGGTGTTGAGGTGTCATATCACCAGTGCGGTGTGTTATAATCGAAATGACCTTTGGAGTCATTTATGAATACGAGCATATTGGATCTTAGCTTGTTAGAAAGATAAAAATCGAGGTTTGGCTCCGAAACCTATTGTGGTATCAGTTAAAAGTGATATAGATTCATGAATGGTTGACCTGAGAGATGGGTTCGATATATCGCATGTTCGGTTGCCGTGGGCATGATATGAAGGTGTTGGAACAAGACTCTATCTAATGAAAAAGGGTTTTTCAAGTTGGTATTTGGTTATCATGGGAAATTGTGTGATTAGAGACTATTGTCTCGAGTGATTGGGTTGTTTGATACATCATATGATCTCACCCGGAGTAGTGAATATGGGTTATTGTAGTGGATTCGAGTGTATCCCGAGTATAGGCATGGGATTTGCATTTGGCATATGATTTCAGAAAGTGCAATGTGATTTATGGTTCAGATGGTCTGTGAAATTTTGACTATATGGTGTTTTCGGACTTATGTGAGATAGGGTGACGTATGATCGCTCGAGTATATGCTTGGTAAGGTCATTCAGCTATTGGGTTGCTTCTAGTACAACTCCTGAGTCCGCTCGAGGACGAGCGTTTGTTTAAGTTGGGGAGAATGTAACGACCCGGCCCGTAGTTACGAAAATTTCCACCCCGTTACCTTGCATTTACATATCTTATGCTTCTATATCAGTGTTAGAACCTATCGGGTGAGTTAGGAGTGAATTGAATTAAAAAATGAAGCAAATAGCATGTTTGAAGGAAGTTTGAATATGGAAAGTCAACCTAGAGTTGACTATCGAGTTAGAGTGCTCGGAATCGGATTCGGATGATTCGACTAGTTTCGAGGGATCATTTATGACTTAGGAGAGCAATCGGAATTGAATTTGGAGATCCCGTGTAGAAATAGGCTTGAATTGGCTAAGGTTGAATTTTGGCGAAATCCGATCGATAGGTGAGATTTTGATCCGGGAGTCGGAATGGAATTCCGATAGTTTCAGTAGCTCCGTTAGGTGATTTTGGATGTGCCTGCAAAATTTCAGGTCATTCGGACGTCGTTTGGTCGGGTTTTTGATGGAATGTGTAATTTGGAAGTTTTGAAGAAATTTAGGCTTGAATCCGTGTGTAATTGGTGATTTTGATGTTTAGGATGGTGTTTTTATGATTGGAACAAATTCGTATCGTGTTTTGGAGTATGTTGGTGGTTTTCGTTGGGGTCCCGGGGTCCTCGGGGTGAATCCGGACCATCATCCGGCATTTTTGGAACTTAAAAATCTGCAGAAAAATTGCAGAGCACTGGGCAAAATCCAAGCCTTCACGTTCGCGTGGCATGGGCAGCGTTCGCGAAGGCCAGGCGAGTCAAGCATCGCGATTGCGAGACAGGGTATCGCGTTCGCGTAGGCCAGGATTCTTGAGCTTCGCGATCGCGTTCAGGATGTCGCGTTCGCGTAGGTTTGTCAGGGTGTGCATCGCGTTCGCGTGAGGGTTATGGCGAACGCGTAGAAGGAAAATCAGACGGCCGGGAGCTAGTGCATCGCGAACGCGTTGGGGAGGTCGCGTTCGCGAAGGTCAATCCGGAGCTGGGCATCGCGAACGCGTGGCAAGGAACGCGAACGCGTAGAAGAAAAGTCCCAGACAGTGAATTAAAACCAGTAACATTTCACATACGGGTTTCATTTCATAAACCCCCATTTTTGAGCCCTAGAGAGAAGAAATCACGGGAAAATGCTGGGAAATCATCGGGTATTCATCGGAGGTAAGTTTCTTGACTCAAAAACATCATTTTATGGTAGGATTAACATCAATCTTCATGAATTTGGGTAGAAATTGTGAAGGATTGTGGCCTACGTATTGAAAACGAAAATTTGGGTTTTGAAAGGCCAATCGAACTCCGATTTTGGTAAATTTTATATGTACGGATTCGTGGCGAGACGAGGGTTCTGGAAATATGAGTTTCGAAATTTTTCGAAAAGTGGGCCCGGGGCTCGGGTTTTGCAAATTTCGTGATTATTGATATTTTTCGAGTTCTTTCGATTGGGTTATGTTCCATTAGCCTATTTTGATATATTTGTGCTGATTTGTGCTAGTTTTGACGTGCGTGGATGCCGCTTCGAGGAGCTAAGGCGTCGCGGGCATAAGCTTTCGTCGGTTCAAGGTGGGTAATACTTGTAAATGATGTGCTGAGGGTTAGTAAACCCCGGACTTGCACATCTTAGTGCTGTGTTGAGGTGACTTGCACGCCGGATAACGGGCGTGGGGTAGAGCACCATTGGGGGTTGTGACTTGGTCCGTCCCGCGTAATAAATAATAACACCTAATTGTTGAAGTGAATTGGACTAATTATCATGTTTGGACTTCGTGCCAATTATTTGAGTCCTTCAGGGATTGGTATCACTGTTTTGATAACACCGTGCATATTTTATTCTAATTTAAGGTTTTAAATGGTATTTTTGCTATTTAGCATTCTTATAAGGTTATGAAAAACTTGAACAAGGTCTTAATAATATTTTAGCTGTGAGCTAATGTGATATTGTTGCCCGTAGGGTTTTCTTGATTATTGGTTAGACTGATTGGGGCCGAGGGCCATATGTTAGGGCATGACATTCATATGAGCATACGCATACACATGCATGGATCGGACTGCACGCCGCAGTGGTATATGGATCGGGCTGCGCGCCACAGCAGGTGTGATATTAATATTATGCTTGGGCTGTAGGAGCCCCTCCGGAGTCTGAACCCCCACAGTGAGCACGGGTACCCAAATTGGATCGGGCTACACGCTGTAGCGGTCATATGCACTGCATGGCATACATACAATGGTTTGCGTGTACTACGTGGCATAACATTCAGCACTCATACATTACTGGCACACATGTATTAGTTGCCTTATTGACCAGATCTCCCGGTGTAAATTGATAAGGAGTGTTGAGCCCGAGGGGCTGATTTGAGTGCGGACTTGCACTACTTGAGATTGTATCGAGGTATTGGTATATTATTATGAAATAAAGTAGCTAAAATTGAGATTTCTAAATAATCTACTCACATATGCTTGAAAGGAATAAAAAGATAGTTCTGTATTGTGTAGCATGAGATAGTACCTATCGTGGTTTTCTTCCCTTCAGCATTATATACTATTATTACTGCTGAGTTGGAAGTACTCACACTCGACTCCCTGCACCTTGTGTGCAGATCCAGGTACACCATAGTGGAGCTGATTCTATTGCGGCTCGGGAGTGCTTTTGGACAGTCGAGGTAGCTGCCAGCGTTCGCAGGACCTGATTCTCCAGTTTGTCTGTATTTTGTTCTGATCATCCCACACTTGTGCACAGTTATATTCACTATTTACACTTTGTATACTCTGTAGAGGCTCATGACTCTTGACCCTTTGGTCTATGGGAGTTGGCACATGTTGGGACTTGGTTCCCTGTTTTAAATATATCTATCACTGTTGTGCTTAAATTGGATAAAGTGAGCTTGTGGCTCCGTGGTTATTGTTGATTGGTCGGGCTGGCCTAGCAGTGTGCTGGGCGCCATCACGACCGGATTTGGGGTCGTGACAAATATGCATTTTGGAACGGTCTGTATATCATTTCGGAACAGTTTATGAGACCTATGGCAACGATTTACATTGCCTACTGGAATGCCATTTGTATCTTATTGCAACGGTTCTGGTAGGCTATTGTATTAGTTCAGTTCATAGCCAAAAAGTAGCACCTATTATAAATAAATATTTACACTTATAATAACACTAAAATTTAAATACATGATAAAATGAAACTATTAATAATACAAAATTATCCATCAAACAAATAATATCCATAAAACAAATTAATGTTCTTCATGAGTGCATAATTTTAGTACATTTCAAGAGTGTAAATAAGTTTCAAAAAATGTTGGTATCAAAAGATTCCTAGAACACTCATCGATAACAATTCAAACTTCATCTCAAGTAAGGTCTAGTTCTTAATCGTCTTCATCATCCATTTCTTGATCTACTCCACCTACAAAAAAGGACAAATAAAGTTATTACCCTTAAAGAGAACCTGATCTAAGAATACTCAAGCATTTAAAATAGTAAGTGATTCAGTTCAATAATAATCATAATCTAAGAAAATGATAATCTGATTTTTATGCGATATAGTACTAGTGTTGTGCACATTAATATGTAGAGACACAAGGATATGGATGTAGCTTTGGGGCAACAACTATGCACCCAACCACTGTATTCATCTCGAACTACATATATTATACTGGTTTATTAGTAGTAAGTTTGTACTAAATCTATGTTGTTTTAGTCATAAAGTAGTATTTACTAGTTGCTGCAGCTGTATTCTTTACAGCAGTTTAAAATTATCGATCCACCTTCATAGAATACACAACCTTCTTTCTCAACCACATTCTTATCATTTCAATAACCTCCAAATGCAAATAATCTATAGAAATCTTATCCGCAAATCCTCTAATTCTTATCATGCCATTCCTCTCAAAATTCTGTAACTTCAGATCTTACCAATATTACCCAACCATAAACACAAAGCAGCATAAGAACGAGGACTTTAAGTGACAAGAACGCACCAACTAACAAAATGCATAAGTGTATAACTGTGCAATATCTATTAAGAGATCCTTAACTTTAATCATCTTAGGATATCTTATCATTGTCGTCCATGCGAGCAACTACACCACAAACTCAGCAAAGAGAACTATGGATAGATTTGACCTACAAGGAAAATTATCATAGAAGTAGTGTGTTGTTCTTCAGAACAAACAAACGCTCTCCAACTGTGATCTCGTCTATGATCCAAAGTTTCATATTTGGACTAGTAAATGTGCTACAAAGGAATCAAATTTTATGAAAAGCATAACCTAAAAGTTTAAACTATTGGAAAAAGAAGTCTTCTATTCAAACACGTGTCTCCATGAATTTGACAGGTTTAACTTAGATATGGTTGTTCAAAATTGATTCTGGAGTTTACTTATGCCAAAACTTATTTAAGTTGGATGATTCAAGAGTACTGAGTAAAAGGTAATTTGATAATAAACCTTAGCAAGTGGGGGTAATTGAGTACAACTTGCCTAATAGAACACAAAAGAACAACCCAAAACCTTCTAGCAGGGGTTCAAGAGCATTTCGTTACAATTTTGATAGACCTTAATGTATTTAATTAAAAAAGGTAGGGGAGGGAAATAGAATTAAATAATTTAAAATTCGCCCCAAAATAACTCTATAAATATGCTATTAGAAGCCTGAAAAGAAAGGGTTCTGAATTTTACAATTAGTTGGATTTTGGGGTTCCAATTTTGAAGGGTTTAGCTTTACGAATTCTTAAGTAGAGAAATTTTCTAAAGTTCTGAATTCTGAAGTTCACAAGTTCACGAAGTTCTGGGATTCATAAATTTTCTTAGCTTCGAGTCGAGAATTGTTTTCTGGGATCTTTGCTGGTGTTTCTCTGCTGCGTTATCTTCACTAGCTAGGATTTTTGATTTTCTCAAGTTGGTTGTTGTTAGTCTATTGAGCTTGGGAGTTGCTGTGTTATTTCCTGTTGTTTGCTGGTGTTTTTCTGTTGTTACCATTGCTGATTGCTTATGTCCTTCATCTCCTTAGAACTTATCAAGTTTGCTTCGTTTGATCAGGTACACATTACTTCCTGAAGGTGTAATTGGAATTATGATGAAGGAATGAAGTTATAAAGTTGATCTCTGATTATTTCTATTTCTTCTCTCATAGTTGTAGTTGTAATTCTTAGATCTATTGTAATTCATTAGGAATGGTTGTAATAATTAACAACTATATATCGATCTAGATTAGAGTAGAGTAGTTAATATAGTAGTTAAACGTAGTTAATAGTTCATCACCTAATTCAAAACTAAAACAGGCTAATATAAAGCTAATACACTTAGGTAAATAAATATGATCCCGAAATTGGACGTATAAACTGGTATCCAGTTACTTTTTGTTAGTTAAACTTTGAGTCAGGATCGATTTAATCTAAAAGAGAATAAGTAGTTTAGAAGTTTAAATTGTATTATCGCCTACCTTCACTTAAAAATGATTTATATACAGATTTGCTTTTAGACTTCTGTGATTATTAACAACTCAAGAATGTTTAGTTAGTGTTATAACATTGTTTCCCTTTAGTTTTTAAAAAAAATAAAGTGACAAAATAAGTTCTGCAACTAGAATCATGATAATTACTTAAGTATCTGAATCTGACATATAGAATAATAATACTAATACAATTTTTTTATCTTATAACGTTTAATTAGTTATTAGAATTTGAAATCAGTAGTGGACAAAATGTAACTTTGTATCATCTGAAATAATATGGTTTCAATTGGCATCTCTACCATTTGATTAATACTTGTTCAAATACTGTTAGTCTGCTCTTTCATTTGCTTATATAATCTGGGCCTTGTCATGAATATAGGCCCAAGTCCAATCAACGAGATGCATGTGTTATCGAGTGAGGACAGTAGCATACATTAGGCTCCAGAAGCCCAATTGTCTTTAATAATAGACTGTTAAACAGTCTGAAGTCTAGGCCCAATAATGAATAATGGCCTGGACGCCAATATTATAGCTTTTAAAAAATAACACAATAACAGATATAAATTAAGAAGAAAAAACAAAAAATAGAAAACATAGGATATGACTAGGATTGGACCTTTTAAAAATAAGGGATGAGGTTCATTCCGAAAAATAAAAATACACGGGGCCCCAAATAGATTTCAATGTGAAATTCTAGATTCGGAAGGACCATTTAGCAAACTTTACGGTCTTTTCCAAAGTTAATAAGACGTAGACATTATAGACGTGATTAAAATTACGTTCCTAATACGGGTGCACATTTTATGTGACCCAAATCTCAAATGTCGGCGAAGCTGAAATGCACTAAAGTCATAGGTGTACTGGTTACGGTGTGACTCAAAATGCATTTTCGTGACGTCGCAAGTCCTTAAAAATAACAAAGCGGGTCATTAATAACACTTGAAAAATTGAAGAATACAAGTAAATCAGATAAAAACAAATACGACAGTTGAGCGACCATGCTAGAACCACGGAATCCGGCAGTGCCTAACACCTTCTCCCGGGTTAACAAAATTCCTTATCCGAATTTCTAGTTTCACGGACTGTTAAACAGAGTCATAATTTCCTTTGTTCGAGATTAAACCGGTGACTTGGGATACCATTATTTTCCCATGTGGAGACTCTGAAAATTAATTAATAAATCTCTTTCTAAATATCTTTTAATTGGAAAAACTCATTCCCTATTATTATTATATCCCTTTCCGGGGTGTAGTAGTAACTAGTGGCACATTACCTTAGGGTAAATAGTGGAATAAGAAAAAAAAAAGGAAGTGTGACAAGAGACACTCCAGGAATCTGACCTTCTATCACGAGATTCACTGGGAGTTCCACGCTACCTGAATTAAAGAGTCCAGAGCGATGTTTTTCTACGGTTACATTGTTGTTTGGAGGTGGTCTTAGTGGTATATTCGGCAACTGGCTAGCAAAAGCCTGAAGAGCATTGCTGATAGTTGAGCGATTAATATTTTCAAAGGTTCATAAATAGCTTGATCATTCTCAAACTACTCATTATTGTTGATTCAAATCCGTCAAGAGTCCCCTCTCGAGATTGTCGAGGTGTGTTTTGTTGTGAGGGGGATGGAGTTCTATCACCATGTTGATGCAATTGATGTTATTGATTTTCTTGGTGCTGTGGATTTTGTTGGTTGTTGTCATTGGCATTCGAATAGATTGTTTTTCCAGAAGAATTGATTTAGAAAGTAAAATATTATTAGATTCCCGATAATGAAATCAATTTATTTAACTAGAAAACAAGAGTTTCGGTCAAAGTTTATTTTTAAGAACTCGGGTTACTGATAATCAAATAAAGAAATAATTACGTAAATGAAAATTTGACTGAGAGATAGCCGAGTAGACAATAAAAAATGATGTAAATGAGTATATTCCAATAATCAAAACATGTCCTTACAGAATGTTATTTCTCTCCCTTTTATAGCTATTTCTAAGTGTCTTCCTTCTCATAATTGTCACGGCCCCAAATCCGGTCGTGATGGCGCCTAACACACTACTAGGCAAGCCTCACCAAACATACTCACAATCCAAGCAAAGATCTCAAATCCTTAATTGAAAATCACTAACAACAAAGAAAACTGAATTTTTGCTGATAAATAGAAAACAACCCAATATCATCACATACAGAACAACCTCCCACAGATCTGGGGGGTCATGAGTCAAAACCCTTTACCAAAATAGTAAATGATACTGTAATACAATATAGTCTGCAGTATGTGAAAAATCAAATACATAAAATAAAGGAGGAGTCGGGTCCTGCAGACGCCAGGCAGCTACCTCGACAAACTCCGGATAACAACCCTAAAGAATAGATACAAGCTCAGCTCTGCCCTGAAGTAGCTGGATCTGCACACACTGTTTAGGGAGTAAAGTAAGTATTTCTAACTCAGCGGTAATAGACATGTATAATGCCATTGAAAGCAAGAAATCCCAATATACTACAAAGCGAAGCTATAACAGTGTTTCTACTCATTTAACAATGTAAATCTCAAGAAGCATTAACAGATAGAGCAGATAAGTATAAATGCATGAATGCAATGCAGATGCACATGATAGCTGTGGTACGCAGCCCGATCCATTTAGATTCCCGCGCTCACTATGAGGGTTCAGATTCCAGAGGGGCTCTTACAACCCAAGCACAATATCATAATAACATATGTTGCGGCGTGCAACCCGATCCACTGTTAGTTCAGCAATATGCATGCAAGCCACACATGCACAAATACACTTACCATTTTTAGTTTTGTTTATCAGTAATTGTAGAATTAGGTGTTCAAAACCTTAGAATTTGCTAATCATATCTAGACAGTGTTTAGCACAGGACTGATAGCATGAAAACATGCTACAAAATGATAGAAACAGTGATAACAATCCCTACGGGATCCAAATAACCGGCACTCATCCCAAATATATCCATAACCATCCAAGTAGAAGATTTACCGGCTCATTTATAGCCAACAACACAGTACAACATCACTCGGGCGGACTAAACCATAGTCCCCAATCACAATCGACCCTGCACTCACCGTAGAGTACGTGTCTCGCCTTAATATAGCGTCACAGTGTGATATACTGGGGTTTCAAACCCTCAGGTCATCATCCACATCTATTACTCACCTCGAACCGGCCACGAGTCTAGTCCACTAAGCCTTTCCCTATTGAATCAACCTCCACGGGTGCTAAATCTGATAAAACCCACAAGGAATACATCAAAATAGGCTAATGAATATAACCCAATTGAAATAACTTGAAAAACACCAAAAAATACGAAGTTGGCAAAACTCGACCCCGGGCCCACTTCTCAAAAAATTACAAAATTCATATTTTCGGAATCCTCGTCTCGCCACGAGTCCATACATATAAAATTTATCAATATCGGAGTCCAATAGCCCCTTCAAATTCCAGAATGTGCTCAACAATGGTGGACAATGATATTTGCTCGCGGAGGAAATGTCAAAAAACCCTTATGTCCACCCAGCCTTTTCTTGAACACGTTCGCGACACAACCCACACGAACGCGATGACCAAGATTTTTAAAATTCAAAATCCTCTTACGCGAATGCTGTCACGACCCAAACCCTGGTCGTGATGGCGCCCAACACAATGCTAGGCAAGCCCGACCATAATATCCTCTTAACCAGCCAATTATTAAATAAATTAAACTTAAACAGTAGTTAGTCATAACAGGTAATAACCGAAACGTCAAAACATACAAAATACGGTCCCAAACATATCGTGGTGTCACGAGACTGAGCCTCTACAGAATAGCATCCTAATACAACCAAGTCTAGACAAATAGGAAATCAACAAGATGATAAAGAAGGAGAAAACAAGCTCTGCGGACGCTGGCAGCTAACTCTACGGTCCGCATAACTCTTCTGACGAGACTGTGCTGTACGAAGCCTCTCCTGGATTAACTTTGCTCTATCCAGAGCATCCTGGACTAAGGCAATCTTCACAAGTACGTCATCACTATAGTAGTACTTTAACCTCCAATCTACGTTTATCTTCTAAGGCAATCTTCACAAGTACGTCATCACTATAGTAGTACTTTAACCTCCAATCTACGTTTATCTCTACAAGATCTCCACACCGAACAAACCCTCGCTCGTACCCCTACGGTGTACGGCCATCTCAACATATAAAGGCACATACTTATGTCTATAATGTATAAGTATCTAAGTAAATAGTAGGATATGATTAAGTATAATGCGGCGGCGTGCAGCCCGCTCCAATACATATACCGATGCGGCGCGCAGCCCGCTCCATTTAACGTCGACATCGCTCACTGGGGGTGTATACGTACTTCGGAGGGGCTCCCTAGGCCCGAGCGCTATGGTGCTATGGCGTGCGGCCAGGTCCACCATATATCACCGCGGCGTGCGATCCGATCCAACATATATACTCCTGCGCGTGCGCCCCGATCCCATAATATACCGCGCTCACCGGAACGTGTGCGTACTCGTACTCCGAGGGGCTCCTACAGCCCAGCGCAATAATACTGCGGCGTGCGGTCCGTCCCACATGTATATTACACGTATATCACATGTATATTACTGGCGTGCCGTCCGATCCAAAATAGGTATCTATATACATAATACCTCATAATGGTTCCTCGACCCTATCCCAGTCAGTATATACTTGGCCTCTCGTGCCCAATATAATATATCACAGTGGGTCCTTGACCCTGTCTCAGTTAATATAGACTTGGCCTTTCAGGCCCAATATAACATCTCGTAGTGGGTCCTCGACCCTATCTCATCTCAATCGGTATAAACTTGGCCTTTCAGGCCCACTCAGCTAGAACAGAGAATTCCACCCTAGATAATCTCTCTCAATGTACACATCTAGTACGAGCTCATATTATGCTATACGGCTAGAGCTACGGCTGAGTGTATGTTTCCAACATGATATAAGGGTCACCTAGCTCTACAGGTTCCCTAATGCTCTACAGATCGGCACAAGGCCCCAAACATGGCTATTAGCCCAATGGTACAGTTATAACCTCATTAACAGTTGTACAACACAGTATTCTATTAGCCGGGAAGGACTAAGTCCGAACCCCTTATCACAATGTTACCACGCCCGTCATAGGACGCGTGTCTCATCTCAATATAGCACTGTAAAGTGCTAGAACGGGGTTTCAAACCCTCAGTGTATTGTTTACTACTACCACTCACCTCGAACCGGTAGAAGCTTCAATCCGCCTTGCGCTTGCCTCGCAAATCAATCTCCTCGGATGCCAAATCGCTCAAAGTCATAGAGAATGCATCAATATACGCTAATTTCACGAAATTCATTCGAAATAACCCAATTTATATCAAAACCCACAAGTTGTCAAAACCCGACTTTTGGTACACTTGTCGAAAAATTACAAAAATTACATATTCGGAATCCTCATCTCGATACGAGTCTAGGCATATAAAATTTACCAAAATCGGACTCCATTTGCCCACTCAAATCGGTGTTTTTCTTAAATTTAGGCCTAGGGTTCAAACCCACCTTTAATCTTCCATTTACAGGGATTTAACCAAGGATTTCATGTTAAAATGATGTAATTAAGCCACAAAACTTACCTCCAACGAATCCCCGATGAATTACCAGCAATTCCCGTGAGTTTCTCTCCCTAGAACTCAAAAATGGCGTTTATGGGTGTTAAACCCGCGACTGGTTCTGTTCTGAACTTAACTTCACTGCCAGCCTCATTTCTTCATCGCGTTCGCGATGCCTCTCACGCGAACGCGATGCCTTTTTCCCCTTCTTCATCGCGAACGCGGCACGCTCTCACGCGTCCGCGAAGATCAATTCCTCAGCCTCCGACTTTTACGCTACGCGAACGCGACGTAAAGTCACGCGTCCGCGATGCCTTACCTTTTCCTCTTACGCGAACGCGACCCATCCATCGCGAACGCGATGGCCAACTGGCCTCAACCTTCGCGAACGCGGCATCGCCCTCGCGAACGCGATGCCTTACTGAACCTGGCCTTCGCGAACGCGGAACCTTCCTTCGCGAACGCGAAGGCTTATTTTATGCCCAGTGATCTGCAGATTACAGCAGACCATTTTATGCTTCCAAATGCCGGATGATGGTCCGGATTCACCCCGAGGCCCCCGGACCCCAACGAAAACCACCAACATACCCCAAAACACGATACGAACTTGTTCCAATCATAAAAACACCATCCTAAACATCAAAATCACCAATTACACACGGATTCAAGCCTAAATTTCTTAAAACTTTCCGAATTACACATTTGATGAAAAACCCGACCAAACGACATCCGAATGACCTGAAATTTTGCAGGCACATCCAAAATCACCTAACGGAGCTACTGCAACTGTCGAACTCCATTCCGACTCCCGGATCAAAATCTCACCTACCGTTCGGATTTCGCCAAAATTCAACCTTAGCCAATTCAAGCCTATTTCTACACCGGCCTCCAAATTCAATTCCGATCGCTCCCCTAAGTCACAAATCACCTTCCGGAACTAACCGAATCATCAGAATCCGATTCCGAGCCCTCTAACCAAATAGTCAACTCCGGGTTAACTTTCCTTATTCAAGCTTCCTCCAAAAAGGCTATATGCCTCATTTCCAATTTAATTTCACTCCTAACTCCCCCGATAGACTCTAACACTTATATAAAAGCATGAATTATGTAATTACAACACAACGGGGTGGTAATTCCCGTGACGACGGGCCGGGTCGTCACATTCTCCCCTTCTTAAGCAAACGCTCGTCCTCGAGCGGGTCAAGAAACATACCTGAAGTCTCAAATAGCTGAGGGTATCTGCTCCGCATCTCCCGCTCAACCTCCCAAGTAGCCTCCTCCACGGGTCGACCTCTCCACTGAACCTTAACCGATGCAATCTCCTTGGACCTCAATTTTCTCACCCGACGACCCAAAATAGCAATAGGCTCCACATCATAGGACAGATCACCATCAAGCTGGATGGTACTGAAGTCTAATACATGAGACGGATCTCCAATGTACTTCCGGAGCATAGACACATGGAATACCGGATGAACGCCGGATAAACTGGGTGGCAAGGCTAACTCATATGCCACCTCTCCAACTCTCCTGAGTATCTCAAAAGGGCCAATATACCTGGGACTCAGCTTCCCTTTCCTCCCGAACCTCATGACACCCTTCATAGGTGAAATCTTCAACAATACTCTGTCACCAACCATGAACGACAACTCTCGAACTCTACGGTCCGCATAACTCTTCTGCGAGACTGTGCTGTACGAAGCCTCTCCTGGATCAACTTTGCTCTATCCAGAGCATCTTGGACTAACTCAGTCCCTATCAATCTAACCTCACCAGGCTCAAACCATCCCACGGGAGATCTACACCGTCCGCCATACAATGCCTCGTACGGGGCCATCTGAATACTCGACTGGTAGCTGTTGTTGTAGGCAAACTCAGCAAGTGGTAAGAATTCATCCCACGAACCACCAAAATCAATCACACATGCCCGCAACATATCCTCCGGGATCTGAATAGTACGCTCAGACTGCCCGTCTGTCTGGGGGTGAAATGTTGTACTCAACTCAACCCTCATACCCATCTCTCGCTGAAATGCTCTCCAAAACTGAGAAGTGAACTGAGTGCCTCTGTCAGATATAATAGACACTGGGACCCCATGCAACCTGACAATCTCCCGAATAAAGATCACCGCCAACCGCTCCGATGAGTAAGTAGTACTAACTGGGATGAAATGTGCGGACTTAGTCAGCCGATCAACGATCACCCATACCGAATCAAACTTCCTCGCTGTCCGAGGTAGCCCAGTAACAAAATCCATGGTGATTCTCTCCCATTTCCACTCGGGAATAACCATACGCTGAAGAACACCGCCCGGTCTCTGATGCTCATATTTGACCTGCTGGCAATTGAGGCACTTAGCTACATGCCTAACAATATCCATCTTCATTCTCCTCCACCAGTAGTGCTGTCTCAAGTCTTGGTACATCTTTGCGGCACCTGGGTGAATAGAGTACCGCGAACCGTGTGCCTCCTCAAGTATCAACTCCCGCAAACCATCAACATTGGGCACACATATACGGCCCTGCATCCTCAAAACACCATCACTGTCGATAGTCACATCCCTGGCATCATTATGATGCACTCTGTCCTTAAGGACAAGCAAATGTGGGTCATCATACTGTCGCTCTCTAATGCGATCATATAAGGAAGATCGAGAAGCAATACAAGCCAACACTCGACTCGGCTCCGAAATATCTAATCTCACTAGCCGATTGGCTAGGGCCTGAACATCATAAGCAAATGGCCTCTCCCCAACTGGGATGAAAGCTAAGCTGCCCATGCTAACCGCCTTCCGACTCAAGGCATCGGCCACCACATTGGCCTTTCCCGGATGATACAAAATAGTGATATCATAGTCCTTAAGCAACTCCAACCACCTCCGCCGTCTCAAATTAAGGTCCTTCTGTCTGAATAAGTGCTGAAGGCTGCGATGATCCGTGAACACCTCACATGAGACACCATACAGGTAATGCCTCCAAATCTTCAAGGCATGAACTATGGCTGCTAGCTCTAAATCATGAACAGGGTAGTTCTTCTCGTGGGGCTTCAACTGACGAGAGGCATAAGCAATGACCCTACCCTCCTGCATCAACACACAACCAATGCCCACTCCTGAGGCATCACAATATACAGTATAAGAACCTGAAGCTGTCGGTAGAATCAAGACTGGTGCTGTGGTCAGTGCTGTCTTGAGCTTCTGAAAGCTCTCCTCGCACTCCTCGGACCATAAGAAAGGAACACCCTTCTGAGTCAATCTAGTCAAGGGTGAAGCAATAGAAGAGAACCCCTGAACAAATCGGCGATAATACCCCGCCAATCCCAGAAAGCTACGGATCTCAGTAACTGAGGTCGGTCTGGGCCAACTCTGCACTGCCTCGACCTTCCTCGGATCTACCTGAATACCATCACAGGACACCACGTGCCCTAAGAATGCCACGGACTCAAGCCAGAACTCACATTTGGAGAACTTGGCATACAGCTTCTCCTCTCTCAATCTCTGCAACACAACACTCAAGTGCCGAGCATGCTCCTCCTGGCTACGAGAGTAGACAAGTATGTCATCAATGAATACGATCACAAATGAATCAAGATACGGCCCGAATACACTGTTCATCAGATGCATAAATGCTGCTGGGGCGTTGGTCAGCCCAAAAGACATCACAAGGAATTCATAGTGACCATATCTGGTCCGGAATGCAGTCTTCATAATGTCAGACTCTCTAATCTTCAGCTGATGGTAGCCTGAACGAAGATCAATCTTCGAGAACACCCTAGCTCCCTGGAGCTGATCAAATAAATCATCAATACGAGGAAGAGGATACTTATTCTTCATTGTTACTTTGTTTAGCTGCCTATAGTCAATACACATCCTCATAGATCCGTCCTTCTTCTTAACAAACAGGACCGGTGCACCCCACGGCGACACACTCGGCCGAATAAACCCCTTATCTAGGAGTTCCTGGAGCTGCTCCTTCAATTCCTTCAACTCAGCTGGTGCCATACGATACGGAGGAATAGAAATAGGCTGAGTGCCCGGCACCAAATCGATACCAAAATCAATATCCCTGTCCGGCGGCATGCCCGGCAGGTCCGAGGGAAACACATCAGGAAAGTCTCGCACAATGGGAACAGAATCAATACTGGGAGTCTGGGCCTCGACCTCCCGCACAAATGCTAAATAAGAGAGACATCCCTTCCCAACCATTCGTTGGGCCTTGAGGAAAGATATTACCCTGCTAAGTACATACTCAGTCGTGCCTCGCCACTCGATCCTCTGAATGCCCGGCATAGCCAAAGTGACCGTCTTAGCATGACAGTCCATAATAGCATGACATGGAGATAGCCAGTCCATGCCCAATATAACATCAAAATCAATCATGCTGAGAAGCAACAGGTCTACTCGGGTCTCCACACCTCCAATAGTGACCAAACAGGACCGGTATACGTGGTCCACAACAATAGTATCCCCTACCGGGGTAGATACATGCACCGGCAGCTCAAGACTCCCTCGGGTCGTGCCCAAATGAGGAGAAAAATATGTAGACACATAAGAATAAGTAGAACCGGGATCAAACAATACCGAGGCATCTCCGTGGCAGATTGAAATAATACCTGTAATGACAGCATCAGAAGTAACAGCCTCAGATCGGCCCTGAAAAGCATAGCATCTAGCCTGACCGCCTGATCGGCCTCCCCTCGAGGGCGACCCCTAGCTGTCTGACCCTCACCCCTAGCTGGCGGGGCGGGTGCTGAAGTAGAAGGACCAGATGACGAGGGCTGCCCCCTCTGCTGATAAGATCTGGAAACAAGACGGGGACACTCCCTACGGTGATGCCCAAACTCTCCGCACTCGTAGCAACTCCCCGGTGCTGGGTACTGAGACTGATAAGGACCTCTGGCGCTGGAGTGGCCAGCTGATGAACTAGGCCGAGATGAACCCCGAGCGGACGGGGCTCGTGAAGAACTCCGAGCCGGCATGGCACCGAGAGCCGGGCCGGCTCGGTGCGAACCCCGATAATCCTATCTAAGAGACCATCCGCGACGATCCGAGCGTCTCGACCGCGAAGATCTGAAAGAGCGACCTCGCTCTGCTGACTCTAGCCTCTGCTCTGAGTGCCACTGGAACTAGCTGAACCTCGAGGCCTTTTGGCCTCCCTCTCGTCCTGCTCTCTGCAACGATCTGACTCTATATCGCGAGCAATATCCACAACCTCCTTAAATGTACGACTCAGAACCCTCTCTCGAGTCATCAGAATATGAATGGGGTAAATGAGGCCGTCCACAAATCATCCAATCCTCTCTCTGTCAGAAGGAACCAACCACTGTGCATGCCTGGACAACTCTGTAAACCTGATCTCGTACTCTAACACTGTCATATCCCCCCGACGGAGACCCTCAAACTGCCTACGCATCTCCTCTCTCTGAGATGGTGGAGAACTCTGGCCACGATAGTGGTGCTGCCCCTGTTGGCCTGCGGCGCTCATAAGACTCCCACCAAGCGAAAGCTGGCCCCTGAAACTGAAAGGTGGTGAAAGATACCCCACTGGACTCCAAGATCCCTGCCGTACGAAGCATCCGATGACACTTGTCCAGAAAACCTTGGGTGTCCTCGCCCGGAGCACCAGTGAACACTAGAGGAGATAGTCTAGTGAACCTCTCAATACGGCGCTGCTCGTCGTCCGACATAGTTGGGACCCTGTCCCCCTGAACCTGATCCGCTGGCTGAACCGGAACCACAGGCTGAACTGGAGGAGCCTCTGGTGTCTGCAAGCCCTGCACTGCTGGCTCTGGAGTGTGTGCTGTGGGGGTCTGATGACCACCCCCGGTCCCTGATGCAGCTGCCGCAGTAGTAACTGAAACCGCCTGTGCCAGGCCAGTGCAAACTGCTAGTATCTGAGCCAGGGTCTCCTGTAGACCCGGAATGACAATGGGCACAGCTAGTGCCTGATCTGGTGCTGTTGGCACCTCTGCAACTGGGGGCTGTGGGTCAGCTGGTACTGCCTTAGCTGCCCTAACTCCGCCACGACCACGACCGCGTCCTCAGCCTCTAGCAGGTGGTAGTGGTGGTCGTCCTCCACGTCCAGAAGCTCGAGTTCTCGCCATCCGCGAGAGAATAGAATGTCAAAGTTCAGCTCAAGTCAAAAGTAATCGCACGACAAGAATTCCAAGAATTGAAACTTTTCCTAAAAAGGTTTGCAGCCTCCCGAGGATAAGTACAAGCGTCCCCGCACCGATCCACGAGACTCTACCAACCGGCTCATGACTCGCGAGACCTATTAACCTAGGCTCTGATACCAACTTGTCACGACCCAAACCCTGGTCGTGATGGCGCCCAACACAATGCTAGGCAAGCCCGACTATAATATCCTCTTAACCAGCCAATTATTAAATAAATTAAACTTAAACAGTAGTTAGTCATAACAAGTAATAACCGAAACGTCAAAACATACAAAATACGGTCCCAAACATATCGTGGTGTCACGAGACTGAGCCTCTACAGAATAGCATCCTAATACAATCAAGTCTAGGCAAATAGGAAATCAACAAGATGATAAAGAAGGAGAAAACAAGCTCGGCGGACGCTGGCAACTACCTCGTAATCTCCGCAAAAGTAGACAAGGATCAGCAGCTACAATGTCTCAACTGCTCTCGGGCACCTGTGGATCTGCACCAAAAAGTGCAGGGGAGTGGGGTGAGTATATTTCAACTCAGTGAGTAACAATAATAAATAATAACCGAAAGTAAGAACTCCTGTGCTATCACTTAGCAGTTCTAAGGCAATCTTCACAAGTACGTCATCACTATAGTAGTACTTTAACCTCCAATCTACGTTTATCTCTACAAGATCTCCACACCGAACAAACCCTCGCTCGTACCCCTACGGTGTACGGCCATCTCAACATATAAAGGCACATACTTATGTCTATAATGTATAAGTATCTAAGTAAATAGTAGGATATGATTAAGTATAATGCGGCGGCGTGCAGCCCGCTCCAATACATATACTGCTGCGGCGCGCAGCCCGCTCCATTTAACGTCGACGGCGCTCACTGGGGGTGTATACAGACTTCGGAGGGGCTCCCTAGGCCCAAGCGCTATGGTGCTGTGGCGTGCAGCCAGGTCCACCATATATCACCTGCGGCGTGCAGTCCGATCCAACATATATACTGCTGCGGCGTGCAGCCCGATCCCATAATATACCGGCGCTCACTGGAATGTGTGCAGACTCAGACTCCGAAGGGGCTCCTACAGCCCAAGCGCAATAATACCGCGGCGTGCAGTCCGTCCCACATGTATATTACATGTATATCACATGTATATCACTGCGGCGTGCAATCCGATCCAAAATAGGTATCTATATACATAATACCTCATAATGGTTCCTCGACCCTATCCCGGTCAGTATGCACTTGGCCTCTCGTGCCCAATATAATATATCACAATGGGTCCTCGACCCGTCTCGCTAATATAGACTTGGCCTTTCGTGCCCAATATAACATCTCGTAGCTGGGTCCTCGACCCTATCTCATCTCAATCAGTATAAACTTGGCCTTTCAGGCCCACTCAGCTAGAACAGGAATTCCACCCTAGATAATCTCTCTCAATGTACACATCTAGTACGAGCTCATATTATGCTATACAGCTAGAGCTATGGCCGAGTGTATATTTCCAACACGATATAAAGGTCACCTAGCTCTATAGGTTCCCTAATGCTCTGCAGATCGGCACAAGGCCCCAAACATGGCTATCAGCCCAATTGTACAGTTATAACCTCATTAACAGTTGTACAACACAGTGTTCCATTAGCCGGGAAGGACTAAGTCCGAACCCCTTATCACAATGTTACCACGCCCGTCATAGAACGCGTGTCTCATCTCAATATAGCACTGTAAAGTGCTAGTACGGGGTTTCAAACCCTCAGTGTATTGTTTACTACTACCACTCACCTCGAACCGGTAGAAGCTTCAATCCGCCTTGCGCTTGCCTCGCAAATCAATCTCCTCGGATGCCAAATCTGCTCAAAGTCATAGAGAATGCATCAATATACGCTAATTTCACGAAATTCATTCGAAATAACCCAATTTATATCAAAACCCACAAGTTGTCAAAACCCGACTTTTGGTACACTTGTCGAAAAATTACAAAAATTACATATTCGGAATCCTCATCTCGATACGAGTCTAGGCATATAAAATTTACCAAAATCGGACTCCATTTGCCCACTCAAATCAGTATTTTTCTTAAATTTAGGCCTAGGGGCTCAAACCCACCTTAAATCTTCCATTTACAAGGATTTAACCAAGGATTTCATGTTAAAATGATGTAATTAAGCCACAAAACTTACCTCCAACGAATCCCCGATGAATTACCAGCAATTCCCGTGAGTTTCTCTCCCTAGAACTCAAAAATGGCGTTTATGGGTGTTAAACCCGCGACTGGTTCTGTTCTGAACTTAACTTCACTGCCAGCCTCATTTCTTCATCACGTTCGCGATGCCTCTCACGCGAACGCGATGCCTTTTTCCCCTTCTTCATCGCGAACGCGGCACGCTCTCACGCGTCCGCGAAGATCAATTCCTCAGCCTCCGACTTTTACGCTACGCGAACGCGACGTAAAGTCACGCGTCCGCGATGCCTTACCTTTTCCTCTTACGCGAACGCGACCCATCCATCGCGAACGCGATGGCCAACTGGCCTCAACCTTCGCGAACGCGGCATCGCCCTCGCGAACGCGATGCCTTACTGAACCTGGCCTTCGCGAACGCGGAACCTTCCTTCGCGAACGCGAAGGCTTATTTTATGCCCAAGTGATCTGCAGATTACAGCAGACCATTTTATGCTTCCAAATGCCGGATGATGGTCCGGATTCACCCCGAGGCCCCCGGACCCCAACGAAAACCACCAACATACCCCAAAACACGATACGAACTTGTTCCAATCATAAAAACACCATCCTAAACATCAAAATCACCAATTACACACGGATTCAAGCCTAAATTTCTTAAAATTTTCCGAATTACACATTTGATGAAAAACCCGACCAAACGACGTCCGAATGACCTGAAATTTTGCAGGCACATCCAAAATCACCTAACGGAGCTACTGCAACTGTCGGAATTCCATTCCGACTCCCGGATCAAAATCTCACCTACCGTTCGGATTTCGCGAAAATTCAACCTTAGCCAATTCAAGCCTATTTCTACACCGGGCCTCCAAATTCAATTCCGATCGCTCCCCTAAGTCACAAATCACCTTCCGGAACTAACCGAATCATCAGAATCCGATTCCGAGCCCTCTAGCTAAATAGTCAACTCCGGTTGACTTTCCTTATTCAAGCTTCCTCCAAAAAGGCTATATGCCTCATTTCCAATTTAATTTCACTCCTAACTCCCCCGATAGACTCTAACACTTATATAAAAGCATGAATTATGTAATTACAACACAACGGGGTGGTAATTCCCGTGACGACGGGCCGGGTCGTCACAAATGCGATCCTTGGCCATGTGAACGCGATACTCAGCTTCCTTCCACTATGCGAACGCGATATGCCCCACGCAATCGCGATGCCCAATGACCAGACTCCACCCTAATGCGACCTCCTCTCACACGACCGCGTATAAGAAAATACCACTGATCCCAAATTCCTTCTTCGCGAACGCATAATACCTATCGCGAACGCGGACCACTAGACTTTTCAACTACGCGTTCGCATCAACTCCTTCGCGAACACAAAGACAAAACTCCAGGCTCCCAAACTTACTCTACCCGTTCGCGTCCACCACCACACGAACGCGATGCTTTATAATTTGCAACACTTATGACAACAAAATCTGATCTCAATACAAGCTAAAAATGATCCATTTAAACCTCCAAAATTACCCCGAGGCCCCCCGGGACCCCAACCAAAATCACCAACCTACTCCAAAACATCATACAAACTTATTACAATCACAAAAACACGTCCTTTAACACAAAATCATCAAATCACGGTGGATTCAAGCCTAAGTTCAACTAAAACTTCCGAAATTCATATTTGATAAAAAATTCGACCAAACGATGTCCGAATGACCTGAAAATTTACAGACATATCCAAAATCACCTAATGAAGCTAGTGCAATTCTTGGAATTCAATTCCGACTCCTGGATCAATATCTCATCTATCAACCGGATTTTGCCAAATTCCAACTTCGCCAATTCACGCCTATTTCTACCCCGCACCTCCAAATTCATTTCTGATCGCTCTCCTAAGTCACAAATCATCCCTCGAAGCTAACTGAACCACCGGAAATCACGTCCGAGCCCTCTAACCATATAGTCAACTCTCAGTTAACTTTAATGAAACAAACTCCCTTCTAAGAGGCTATGTGCCTTATTTTCAACTAGAACCAATTCAATTACACCCGATCGACTCTAATATAAATATAGAAATATGAAGCAACACAAAAAGGAGAAAATGAGGCGGTAAATAATATGATCAATATGAGCATTTAATAATATTAAATAATATTATAATTGACAATGATAACTATTTCGTGAAAATTTTATAACATTTTCCATTATTTATGCTCATTAACTTGAAGATTTGATGAATTTGTACTTTTTTTCTATTGTGGTTCATTCCACTGGTGTCTATTCATGTTATGAAGGGACCCGAATAATTGTTCCTTTTTGTTCCCAAATGCTTCGCTCGTACCTATTAAGACTCTCATCTATTTAAGTACATTTTGCCCGTTGTCACTCTTTTGATAATTCACGTGTCTTGTCATGTCAGCCACATAATTAATTCCAATTGTAATATTAATTTTTCCCGATACAGTGGACCCACCTAGTGGCGTATATTCTAGTAACAGGTTCAAATGAACTTATAATTTTCGACACTAAATATAAATTACATATATAAATTCACTAAAATTGCAAAAATATTAGATATGAACTCTCATATTGCAAAAATAGTAGATATGAACCCATACTTGTAAAAATACAACGAGTCATTGTTACCAACTTTAGAAGTTACACCTAAAGAGTTTAAGAGCCCATTTGGATTAGCTGATTATAAATAACTAATAAGCTTGAAGTGCTGAAAAGTTCTTTTTAAGTGGTAAAACTGATTTTTAAATAAGTATTTATGCGTTTGGATAGAAGTGCTGAAATTGATAATAAGCAGTTAATGTGTTTGATTAAAAAGTGTTGATAAGCTATTCTTTCTAAAATGACTAAAATACCCTTGAATTTTTTTTTTTCCAGAAGATTATGAATTAAAAAATTTCTTGTGAAGAAAATAATTACTATGAATATGGAATGAAGAGAAAGTCAAGAGATTTATTTTGGAAAAAATATTTTGTGAATAAAAAAATATTATTAAGGGTAAAGTAATAAAATTGTTAGTCAAACTAAAAGTGATTATAAGCTCAAACATCATAAGTTAGGGGTGACCAACTTATGACTTCCTGACTAATTTTAGCTTATAAACACTTAACTTATAAGCATTTTAGGTGTTTACCATAAGCCAAAAAATATTTATAATTGAGTTTGACAACCTTAGAGACAAGAGGGGTTGCTCTGATGGTAAGCAACCCCCACTTCCAACCGAGAGGTTGTGAGTTCGAGTCTCCCCAAGAGCAAGGTGGGAAGTTCTTGGAGGGAAGGATGCCGGGGGTCTATTTGGAAACAACCTTCTACCCCAGGGTAGGGGTAAGGTCTGCGTACACACTACCCTCCCTAGACCCCACTAAGTGGGATTATACTGGGTTGTTGTTGTTGTTGTTGTTGTTGTTGAGTTTGACAACCTTATCTCACTCAAACACTTTAAATCGTGACTCGCTTCTAGACCCACCGACACTAAAATTGAGAAAATAAAGAACGTACGGAGTAGATAAGACTTCGCAAAATATAATGGTGCATGTGTCTCTTGGAAAAATTGAAACTTCGATAATTTAAGCTGCTTACTGTATATGGTAGACTTTCACTTACACTCTCCATTTACTTTTATTTGGCAGCGTACGCTAAAAATAAATTTTTTCTTTTTATTTATCACTTTACACATATTAAGAGAGGATAATTTTTTTTCTATTATACCCATAATATTAATTATTAATTTCAAATTATTTCTCAATTGTAATAAAATATACATTAATTAATATGGGTAGCATGATAAATTATATACTTTATTTATTATTTTTTGAGGAGCGTAATCAAAACGTGTCAAGTAAAAGTGAAGGAAGAGTATTTCTTTTGCTGCTATCTTAACTAGTTTGTACTTCCTGTTATCGATATATTATCTGTCTCTAATGTATACTTTTCTAGCCGTATCGTTAATTAGAGAAATTTCAATTTTAGGCTCTAAAATATTGACAAACAATAAAGCCTTTAACCAATCAATTATCAGTATCGTCTACGTCTGAAAAAAAAAAGGCTTTCTTTCTTCTCTAAGTCCAGGACAACTGAAAAAGAAAATAATGTTAATGGATTGAGACAGGCTAAAGAAATGGACATATAAGGTTGAATATAAATTGAGGGATGAAGGCATTTTTTAACTATATTAACAGTATATATAGAGGCGAAGCCACGATTTGAAGTTAATGGGTTCGATTTTTTATATCTTCTAAGTTATGAGATTCTAAACTAATAATTTATGCATATTCAATAAACTTTTAGCGGTATATATAAAATTTGAACCAAAGCTACTGGGTTCAACTGAACCCACGTAAAAATCTCTAGCGCCACCATTGACTATATATATAGAGACAGATAGGAAAGGGGACCAGTCCACCGTCCATGAACAGTCAGACTTAGCAAAACCAAATACAAATTCTAAATCCCATTTGAGTTTAAAGTCAAATAATTCTTCACTAACATAACTTAAAAATAAATACAGGTAACTTGTATTCATCAAATAAGGATTAATAATTTTAAAATGGTAAATTAATATGTAAAATAACGTTGCTGAGTATAAGAAATTTTTACTGTTAGTGTATAGTACTCCCTCCGTTTCAATTTATGTGAACTCAGTTGACTGGGCACGGAGTTTAAGAAAATAGAGAAGACTTTTAATCTTGTGGTGTAAAATGAGGTACCTTTATTTTGTGTGGCTATAAATAATTGCATAAAGGTAAATTGTTTCCAAATAAGAAAAGTGGTACTTATGTTAAATTGCCCGAAAAGTTCTTCATTCTCACTGCAATCATCCAAATGAAATATTAACAACAACAACAACAACCCGATAAAATCTTACAAGTGGGGTGGGGAGGGTAGTGTGTACGCAAACCTTACCCCTACCGTAGGATAGAGAGGTTGTTTCCAAATAGACCCCCGGCATCCTTCCCTCCAAGAACTTCCCATCTTGCTCTTGGGGAGACTCGAACTCACAACCTCTCGGTTGGAAGTGGGGGTTGGTTATACGTCTATTGTAAATAAAATTTCTGGTCATCTTTATCTATTGTAGCCGGTGACATATCTTTTTTAGAAGATTACAAATCTCACTTTTATGGAGGATAACACGTGGATATTTTTTTCTTTCATCTTTCTTTGAGTCAAGAATCTTTCGGAAACAGTCTATTTATCTTCACAAGGTAAAGGTAAAGTCTGTAAACGTATTTTCCTCTCCAGTCCCCATCTTATGAGATTATACTGAGCATGTTATTATTATTATTGTTGTTACGTGTAAATATCTTTTGGATGATCTAATATTATCAAAATTTCTTTACACTGCCAGTATATATATATAAGTGAAACTGCACCAAACATGACACTCTTTTGTCAAGATAAGTTAGCTAACCCTAACTCTTAGTTCTGCTATATTGTCTTTAAGGAAAATAAGCATTTAGAATTATCAGAGAAGCTGGCATCATATAATAGTATTGATGAGTATGAGTTTTTGTCAAGTTGGACAGATAGCGTGAGTTTACAAGCTGCCCCCCCCCCCCCCACACAACCCAGCCAACAACAAAAGCCAGAAAGCAGGAAAAAAAGAGAATATGAGTTAAAGAAACCAACCAAAGTCTACTCACTTTCTTTTTCAACCTTTCCCCACTATCTACCTTTCAAATCATTACAACCTTTCCCTTTCTTGTACTTCCATTTTTCTTCTCCACTCTATTTCTCCGGTCTTTTCAGCGGATTCAGAATTTAGAGTCAATAAGGTCAAAGTAGATGCGATCTATTAGACATTTGTATTTTCAACTTCTTTGTTTTCTTCGGGTAAGTGATTCGAACACAAAATATTGGTTCAGTTGAATCTGTTGAACTTGTTCTAGATCTGCCTCTACGAAAAACTAAAGAGTATGGATCCATCGAATAATTCGCTTCCACCTCCTTTTCATACAAGAAATTTTAACTTACAACACCACCAACAGCAGCCGCAACACCATCTTCAATTCCAACACAATTCAGAAGATGAACAAAGTGGAACAAGTGGCCTACACATGTCCGGGCAAAAGCGAGATCGCGAAGACAACAACGACAATAACAACAATAATAATTCAAATGCTGAGGAATCGAACGATGAATTAGGTGCTAATGGAACCAATAGAGATGGAGAGTTCAATAGAAGGCCTAGAGGTAGACCTGCTGGATCCAAGAATAAACCTAAGGCACCTATTATCATCACTAGAGATAGTGCAAATGCCCTTAGAACTCACGTCATGGAAATTGCAGATGGTTGTGATATTATGGAAAGTATTTCAAATTTTTCAAGAAGACGTCAAAGAGGGGTTTGTATTATGAGTGGAACAGGCAATGTTACTAATGTAAACCTAAGACAACCAGCTTCACCAGGTACAATATTTTTTCAATATTTTGTCTAATTTCATTTTTCTTTTATAACCAACTGGTCCTCCTTTCCTGTTACTTAAGCTTTTAATGCTACGTAGCCAGCTTTCCTAATCAATCAATTTAAATTTATGTAAACCTGCCTTCATTGAACTGGATGTCTACCCTTCCCACATCCGAAGAAAGACTAATAATTAAGATCTTTTGCTTTCATATTTTGCCTAATTCAAGGTGAAAAATGAGGTTGTTATAGAGTTGAGCCAAAAGATCTCGATTGATAACATTATATTTTTTTCTTTGGCTTATCAGGCGCGATTGCAACCCTACATGGGCGTTTTGAGATTTTATCCTTAGCCGGATCATTTCTACCACCACCAGCAGCAGCAGCAGCTTCGGGATTGACTATATATTTAGCCGGTGGACAAGGACAAGTGGTGGGAGGCTGTGTGGTAGGGGCACTAATGGCATCCGGTCCGGTTGTGATTATGGCAGCTTCGTTTAGCAATGCAGCTTATGAAAGACTTCCTCTAGAGGAGGATGATTCGAATTCGCTTCCTCCTCAAGGAGGTTCACTTGGTTCTCCTCGAGCTATTGCTCCAGGAGGACAATTACAACAACAACAATTATTAACTGACCCGTCGTTGTTTCATGGAATGCCACCCAACCTTCTCAACAATGTTCAATTACCTTCTGAGGCTTATTGGGCAACTGGTCGACCTCCATTCTAACTACCCGAAATTCATAAATGGGTCGGATAATTTTCTTTGATTCACTTGTTTAAGGTCATCGCTCTCTAGTTTTGGATCATACGATCCAAAACTGGAGGACCATAATCTTTAATCAACAAAAATCTCTCTCTTTCTCGTTAGTCTTCAAGAATTCTTAGCAATGATTTTTAGGTAAAGGGTTTTCGTGTGTTGACCATTTCAAGTTCTTCATATAATGTTCCTTTTAGTAACATTACGATTTGCATTTTAAGTCCTTTTTCAGGTTCGGTTTTTCGAATGTTAGTTTAATATTATGATAACATGATATGAAATATTTGTCATATGACATGTGCTTAATTGTCTCGTCTTTTGAGCCGAGGGTCTCCCGAAAACATCTCTGTCCCCAGGTAACGATAAGGTCTGCGTACACTTTACCCTCCTCAAACCCCACTAATGGAATTCTACTGGGTTGTTGTTGTTGACCTGCTGAATGTTTGTAAATTCCTCTAATCTTTTCTTGATCAGTTCCATGTTCATGAAATTTACATTATATTCCATAAATCGATTATAGACAAATTTAAACTCTTCCCTATCAAAGACAAGTAAAAAAAAAATCATGAATATCTATGAAATCCATGATTGTCTATCATTATTTCATAATCATGATAGTAGTGCTCTAGTAATGATCATGATTTTTTTCTTGATAGTGGAGTACTTAAATTATAGCTTGACCATTTAGGAGAAGTCTTCTCTATTAATGAAATGAATATAGTTACAAATATGTTGGTTGTAAACTATTGACCAAAAAAGGATCAAGAAGAGGTATGGTCTGCTTTAAACACCTGAACTAATTATAATGGTTTAAATTTATATATACCGTGTAGATAAACTTTTTACACTACTAAATTGTCTTTACTCGCGTATTCGATAACCTACCTTATCTTTAAGATTGTAAATTCCATTTTACTACTCCCTCCCGGTCCAAAATAAGTGATTTTTTTGGATGATTTCATACATATTAAGAAAATCACATTTTAACATTAATTAATAATAAAATTGATCATTTTAACCTTACTATCTCATATAAACACTCCTAACACATATTTTAATACTATTTACATCAAAGACAATGTAGGAAAAATATCATTAACTCATTCTTGAAATCCGAAAAAATCATTTATTTTGGACAACAAAAAAGACTAAAAAATTACTTATTTTGGATAGGAGGGAATAGAAGATTTATCTTAGATATCTTTCACGGTGATTTAACAGTGTAAAAATTATTTAATACTGACAGTGTATAGAAATTACTTTTCCCTCTTTTTCACTCTATATTTCTTCTTTGAAACTTTTTAAAACTTAGTAGGTGTAGAGTTGGCCTATCGAAAATAACTTTTCTGCTCCTCCTATTGCGGCAGAGGTAAAAAATCCACATACACATTATCTTTCAAAATTTACTAAATAGTAGTTATTGTTGTTGTAGTTGGTGCAGAGTAATAGCTAAAATGAGGGGAGACATGAGTCACATTTGGACACTGGTTTGCACGTGCACAGTTACTGAAGAAGCTCTTTCTCGAGGCAAAAGCAAAGTAACGTTTAGTATACTGTTATATACAGTCTGGTCAGATCTGGACTGACTGACTGTCTTTTATTTTATTATGGAAAATTACCTTAGGGTTAGTCAATGGAACATTTCGAAACTCCACAGAAAATGTATTTAGGGTGTGTTTGGTACGAAGGAAAATGTCTTCCTAAAAAATGAATAGTTTTATTATTTATTTTCTCTTCCTTGGTTGGTAAGTGGAAAATATATTCCGAAAAATATTTTCTATTATTTGGTTAGAGAGTAGAAAATAGTAAAAACAGAAATTTGAAATTGCAAAAAATAAATTGAAGGTAAAAAAAAAATATTTTATTTGCGAGGGAACGGTGGGGGTGGTAGGGGGTGGGTGGGGCTGGGGCTGGGTGGTGCCGAAAAATAGAAAAATAGAAATTTAAAATTGCAAAAAAAAAAATTAAGGTAAAAAAAAAAGGGTGGAGAGGTAGTAGGGTGGATGATAACGGAAAAACTGAAATATTAAAAAATAATCTTTGTTTGGATTGGGGGTGGAGTGGGTTGGTGAGAGTGAGAAAGGTTGAGAAGAAGTTTTGGAAAATATTTTCCATTCTTTTGATAAGGAAAACATTTTCCTCCAATTGGAGGAAAATGAATTGATAAGGAAAATATTTTCCAAAACATTTGAGCCAACCAAACACGGAAAAATTGAAAAATATTTTCTAGAAAATATTTGCCTTCATACCAAACACACCCTTATTCTTTTATTTTTTTCCACTTAAATAACTATCAACAAGTATGAAGCTCGAAAAATAATAAATATTCTACTTTTCCCTGCCTAAATAGAGGGGAGCCTTAGACTAGTAATAACTTAGTTATAAATAGTTATTAATATTTGTATTACGATAGACGGTCTATACTACACTTCTCAAAGTGTGATTCTTCTCCAAATCCTACATGAATACAAAATACTTTATATGTGGGACTACTTTTTTTTCTTACTTAAATAGTAGCTAGCTTTTGTTCCTTAGAAAAGTCTGAACTCATAATAGAATAAGCAATTCATTAATATTTATATTTATGATAGACTGTCTACATCATATCCCTAGTAATATAATCATTTTTCGAACCCTTTATAAATACATAATACTTTGTACACCGACTTGCCCCCCGTTTTTTTTTAGTTTCCTACTTAAATACCAGCCAACTTTATATGTTCAGAGACTAGAATTTCAATGTGTTCCTTAAAATCTTGTAACCTCGGTGCTGAAATACAGCTAAGATTCTTTGAACCGAAGCAAACAATAAGCATGCATCCTTCCCCCACATACACCGGTAATAACCCTCATTAGCTATTGCTTGCTTTTTGTGCAACATCCCATATGTAGTTCATGTACATGTGGTAAATATATATATATATATATATATATATATATATATATATATATATATATATATATATATATATATATATATACTTCAAAGTTTATCCATCCTTTCTCTCTCCCCTCTCCAATAGTTAAGCGTAAGGGGAAGGCAGAAGTCGAGCTATACGTTCAGGGGCGACTCAATCACATAGGAAGCTTAAAGTAACATTAAATGTGTGGTCTAAATTTTTAAAAGAACGTTATACGATATGCTTTTATTTAAAGTTTATGTTTTTAACTTTTTGAGATATAAAGTTAATAATTATTTTATAATCGATTCTCGAATAATTCTTGCTCGATTGATAATATAGCCAACCTATCTAATTTTTTTAAGTTGTTGTTGATCTTAGATAAGATTTTACAAAGCAATAGAAGTATAGAACTATTAAAAACTTAAAAGTATTGCTGAACATTTGAACTAGCGAAATCTTAGAGAAAGAATGTGAGTAATGAAATCTGGGAGAAAGAAGTAACTGAGAATATGTCACGACCCAATTTCCATACCCGGTCGTGATGACGCCTCTCGTGAAGAAAAGACCAGCCAACTAACCCAATTCGTTTCTTTAACAGTTATTAAACATAAATGAATAGAATAACATAGCTTGACTACATAACAACTGATATCTACAACCCAACTCAACCCGACCGGGGTGTCACAAGTCACGATCATCTAAGAAGTAGGAACACAACAACATAGTCATATACATGTATAAAATGAAATCTACAATTCAAGATGAAGTCTGGTGCCGCGAACACTGGTGGTCACCTTGCTCGGCTATAACAGTAATACCTTCAAACCGCTTACAACCTGCTACAGGGTGAACAATACTTGCAACTGCATGCGAGGTGCAGGGAGTAGAGTGAGTACTTCCAACCTAGTGGTAATAAGAGTAAATAATAACTGAGAGAAAATAAATTACCTAAAGGCACTCCACCATGCTATATATGATGGTACAACCATTTAAAAAAAAATAGCAAAACCGTGAAATCCATTAGAAAATATCTCGCTCAGTTTAATAACATCTTTTGAACATATCGTTTTTCCAACAGTCAAGCATATGAATGCAATATCAGATGGTGCAAGTCCGCAAATAAGTCAGCCCCTCGGGCATAACACTCCTTTAATAAATAACACCAGGGTTTCTGGTCAACAAGGCAAGTAATAACATATATGCCAATGATATATGAGTGCTAAATGTCATGCCACGTAGTACAAATAGGAACCAATGCATGAATGCAATGCAATGCATGAATGCAATGCAATGCAAATGACCGCAGTGGCGCGCAGCCTGATCCATTTGGATACCCGCGCTCACTAGGGTGTGTATAGACTCCAGAGGGGCTCCTATAGCCCAACGATACTCTACCCACGCTCATACCTGGCGTGCAAGTCACCACAATACAACACTACGATGTGCAAATCCGAGGTTTCAAACCCTCAGGATATCATTTACAAGTGTTACTTACCTCAAGATAGCCAAAAGTCTAGCTCGCTATGCCCTTGCCTCTCGAATTGGCCTCCTCGTGCGACGAATTTGCCCAAATTCAGAGCGAATACATCATAATATGCTAAGGGAACAATACCCAATCGAAAACAATCAAATTCGAGCATAATCCCCGAAATTACCAAAACCCAAGCGCCGGGCCCACGTCTCGAAATCCAGAAATTTTTACATCAAACTGTTCCTTTATCTCGCCACGAGTCTGTACATACCAAATTCACAAGAATCAGAGTCTATTTCAACCCCCAAATCCTTAATTTAAAAATCTTAAAACTCAAGCCTATTTCTTCCTAAATTACATCTCAAATCACTAATTAAATGATGAATTCAATGGTATATTCATGCACTCTAATAAAATCTGAGTTAGAATCACTAACCCCGATGAATTTCTTGAAAATCCTCCAAACAATGGCCAAAATCCGAGCTCTATAGGTCAAAATATCAAATAAAACCCAAAACCTCATATTTATAGAATACCCCTTAGATTCCGACAACACTGACCACGCAAAAATGACCGCGTTCCGCACCCAGGAAGTGTGGTCGATGCAAAAATGGCCGCATCCACGCAGGAATTTGACTGCAGTGACAGGCTTCGGTATTTCGGCAATATTGTTCGCTACATATATCCAAATTACAAGTTCATTAGCTTTCCCGAAACTAAACACGATGGGCTACAACTTTTGTTTTTGAATCACCTAAAAACTCCTTGTAGATTAAAAGATATGAGCTTCCAAAGTAGAATCGGTGACCTTGCGGGTTCTTCCCGTGCGCGACCGCGTGCCCGGCGCGAGAAGGAGCGCGGTCCGCACCACTACTACTGCCACCTCCATTTTTCTAAGTTTCGGGGTGTCCGTACTCGCTGAAAACTCACCCGAAACACACTCGAGGCCCCTGTGACCTTAACCAAAAGCACCAACAATTCTGAAAACACATCACAGACTTAGTCGAGGCCTCAAATCACACCACATATCATCAAAATCATCAATTATGCATGGATTCAAGCCTAAGAACTTATTAAATTAAAAAATTCCATAACTAATGCCGAAACACGTCAAAACTAGTCCGAATGACCTTAAATTTTGCAGACATGTCCAAAATCACCTAACGAAGCTACTGAAACTCTCGGAACTTCTTTCTGACTCCCGGATCAAAATTTCACCTATCAACCAGAAATCGCCAAAATACTAACTTTGCCAAATAGGCTAACTTCTTCAACGGACCTCCAAAATTACGTTTGATTGCCCTCCTAAGCCTTAAATCATCCTCCGAAACTAATCGAATCATCGAAATTCAATTTTGAGCCCTCCAACTCACAAGTCAACATCCAGTTGACTTTTCTAACTTAAGCCTTCTTAAAAGAGACTAACTGTCTCATTTCTTAATAAAAATCACTCCAATTAAATTCTAACGCACCCAATACCGATAATGAAACATGACAAAGCAGAAAATGTGAAGAACATGGTTGTAACTCACGTGACGATGGGTCGGGTCGTCACATTCTCCCGAACTTAAACAAATGCTTGTCCTCGAGCGTACCTAGAGTCATCCTAGAAGCCAACAAATAGCTGAATAACCTCACTAAGCATATACCCAAGGGTAATCCCACGTTGCCCTATCTGATATAGGTTCGATAACCCATTTAAATCAAATTTCCACAATCCAGTCTTGCCCATAAATCATAAAACTACCTTTTTACTTCTGAAACCATAAATATGATCAAAACCTCACACCTATACTTGAATAGTCTCGAACCAGCTGTAATAACCCATACCTGCAACCTCGGGCGAAATCATATGATATACCGCATAATCTAAGCACTCGAAACGATAACTTCTATTCACAGTAGTTGCCGACAACAACCAAATACTGATAGAAAATCCCTTATTAGCTAAAGTCTTATTCCGACACTTTCATAAACTGCCAATGATAAATGAGACACGCAGCAAACAATAATGATTTTTCAGATCAACCAATTATGAAGCCACTTCCCTTGACTAATATCACAACAGATTTCCGGGTCCAAATTCGATATTATCTTTCTAACAAGCTGAGATCAAATATGTCCGTATTCTTTAATGACTTCAACGATCACCTCGAATCCAACACACCACTCTGGTGATATGACACCTCAATACAGGCCTAAGCCACAACTTGCATAATACACACATCAACAAGAAACGATCTAAATTAACTCAATCATGAAAAAACATATAACTCAAACAAGGAGTTGTACCTCAAGCGCATTAGTACCATCACAACACAAGGTTGAGACCCCGTCTCACATCATAGAAATAGTACACCTAAATCTACCCCGAAAGGTTATAACTCCATGCAGCCTCGGTATAATGCGCGATCCAATCCAAACAATGTTACACATGAATTATTTTAAGACACTATGATCAAAATCGACAGTCACACACAATTTGATGTCTGAAACCAAAGAAATTCATTACACCCACGGTGAAATAATTAACATATGACACGCCACCTGATAGGTCATAACCCACATTCCATTTACCGAGCAACATCCAATTACTCTTCCCGCTCGACTTCCACTATGAATCCCCAATAGAACCACACCACGTGTGCCCATAACCAATAAATTATAATGCCTCACAGCACAGAAAAGCAACTCATAGATCTTTCTAGATCACTAACAAGTTCAATAACGATCGAATCAACATGTCCCTCAACAATACAACTCAAGACTAACCAAGGTGACTCAAGCTAAATACGTAGCTACACTGGCCTACCAACAAACTCAATACCAACAAGCCTGAACCTGCTCCTTTCACTACTATAACTTCTGCCAGAGCTGTACGATACGGTGCCCATCACCAAATAAATACCGAAATCCACGATCTCACCCGGCAACATATCCGGCCACAAGAAACACATCCGAAAAGTCCCTGACTACCAAAACTGAATCAATGGTAAAAACCTCTGCACTAACATCCGCCATGAAGGCCCAATTAATAAAACAATTCTTCCCAGCCATCCGCTAGTCTTTGGGATACAAACCACTTTGCTAGAACATAATTCGGTGCACCTTGCCACGTAACCTGTGGCATTTCCTGACATATCCCATAGCATAATAGTCTAGAACAACCCAACACTGGTACAACCAGTCTACACCCCAAATATCGTATTCACAATCTAATATACCAAGCAAGGAAAGATCCACTTGGGCCTCCAAATCCCAATAACTGCTAAACGGTACCGATACACACGGTCCACAACAACTACATAGCCTGTACCCGAGAACTCCCAGTCTCCAACTCCATATAGTACATGAATTATTGTACTTGATCCCGAATTCCATAGTATGAATACATATTACATCTCTAGTACCTAGTCATTCCACAAGATATATTATAATAGTTCCCTATGCCATTAACACCTCAATATCAACAGTCGATCCAACTAGAAAATGCGGCAATATTGCCGAAGTTTTATCTGGTTACATCACCTTGCCCTTTTTATGAAGCATATACCCTCATCAAATCACTAGAATAGAAGTACCACTTCCCTTAATCATCTAAAGATTGGTTCTTAAATCACTTGCAGTTGCCCATGCTGCTTAAGAATTTAATAACTTTCCATTATGAAATGAACTGTAACCTTACACACACAAACCCCAATCCTCCTAAACATATCGCATATACCATACCATACTAGGATAACATGAGGAATTTTATCTCCCTTCCGCACGCAGACATCGACGCACTCAACTAGTCAAGAACTTTCATTGATCCCATTTAGAAGAAAAATCATTACACACTCCATGTGTCGCATACCCATAGGAAATATACTCAACTACAAACCACGGTAAAACTTATCAAGAACTCTCTCTCCTAATTTCATTGCACAAGCTAGACTGTCAAGGCTGAATCCTTCTACCCGAACCCAACTAAGCAAGTTGTCAGAACCCAAGAGCCTTACTGCACAATACCAATAAAAGCTCATTACCTCGAACATATACGAAGTATTAAGCATATCCTTACTATACCGATTCGGTTTACTATCCAGCTATTCCATTTATCAATTTTTTTTCTCTTTTTTTTATCATCCACTTGATATTTCTCCCCCGCTTTAGCATCACGATGCTTCAATCCAGGCTGAACACACGAGACTCGCACCCAGGACCACACTGTCTAAGCCTCATAGGCCACCGAATACTCTCCCAATGCTTCCCAGGAATACCGTGTTCCAGAATACTTTACTTGAAGAACTTCCTGCGAATCTGAATTCGTTACCATTACTTTCTAGATACGGATACATAGAATCCTATAATTACATAAATTACCACAAGTCTTGATCTTTTCTAAATGAAAATATAGTCCCTAGCCACATACACAACCTTAAGACACTTGATTATTACATGCCAAATCTTGAACACAATAAAATCATTCTCGAGAGTCATTCACTCTTAAACAACTGTAAATTATCTGACTTAACAAACAGAACTACACATGCATTATTAGCACTAGACACCGCAGAACATGATCTCATACCAATATAAACAACCATTTTCCTTCTCTATACACTGAGCATTCTTTACCAGCAACAGCTCAAGACATCCTATTATTTTCACACATCTATGAAGCATCGTATAACCCTTATCAAAAATTTTCTTCACACATGCCATCCTCAGCTCAATTTCTACAACCAAACCTGATATGCCAGCATACCTCGAAACGGAACCAACATAGCATATAACCGTGCAACTAGATAATCAGTAGCAACCTTCCCAACTTGGCTCGAAGCCATCTATCAGGACACATTTAATAACCTATAATACTTTTACTATAATGATGCCACAATATTATAGTGATATTAAACTCAAATCATCTACTAGTTTATGAAAATACAGTTCATCTGGTATTGAAATCATCTGCAACCTCGCATTCATCCCCACATCAGCTGAGTCCACTCTCACTGGCGACCCAATGTTTTTTTCAAATTACAACATGTACCTTTTAACTACATATGAGAGCTTCTAACGTACATATAAGGATCATACCACTTAAGAACACTCCGTAGGAGATAACCCACATGCTTCACCTCAATTTAGTATTTCAGCACACCCCTCACCGTCATACACATATGCCACGACCCAGATTTTCCCCCAACATCGGGATCATGATGGCGCCTACTCGTGGTAGCTAGGCAAGCCACTGTATTCATACTATCCTGTTTTTAACACAATTTTAATTAAATAAATGCGAAATACTTTATCAAAATAGAAATAACTAATTACAAAGTGAAAATCATACTGAAATCCTCTACCCAAGACGTGGAGTCACCAACTCACGAACTACTATAGAATACTACACATAAAAGTCTGAAGGAAATATAACATAATTCTGTTTGTCTCGGAACAAAGAGACTACAGCTAATAACATAAATAAAGAGAGAGACGCCGGGCCTGCGGACGTCTGTAAGCTACCTCGGTCTCAAATATGATCAACTCCCACGCAATCGATTTACTGCTGCTGCTGCTCCTGATCGTAACCTGGACCTGTGCAAAAATGCACAGAAGTGTAGTATCAGCACAACCGACCCCATGTGCTGGTAAGTGCCTGGCCTATCCCGGCGAAGTAGTGACAAGCCTAGGACCAGACACCCACATAAACCTGTGCAATTCAATATATATGTATACCACAGAATAACAAGAAATAACCAGGTAATAACACAATAAGGAATATCTCAAAGAATTCAACAATTAACAACAGTTAATAAATTCACAAGGAAAAACAAAGTATAATGGAAACACAAGTAATATCAAGTCAAGGAATAGCAAGCAGTTGCACCGCATCACCCTTCGTGCTTTTACTCTCATCCTCACCAAATAAGCAAATAAAGTACACGGCATCACCCTTCGTGCTTTTACTCTCATCCTCACATCCATAGTACGGCATGATCCTTCGTACATGGTTCAATAACAAGGCACAGCATGATCCTTCGTGCATAATCAATAAAACATGGCACGACATTAACCTTCGTCCATAAATAAATAAACATGGCACGGCATCACCCTTCGTGCATTATCACTCTTCCTCACCCAAATAACAATCACAGTTAAGGGCAAAGAAAGAAGAAGTAATTCATAAAGTGTCCCAACAAGGGCAATCAATAATCATCTTCACAACAAGTCCCGACAAGGGAGAACAATAACAATTCATTTGTAATATATCTCGAAATAATCATTTTCCAACGACTCACGGTCATACTAGACGCCAGTGTATGGATGCTCGTCACCACAGCCCATACACCGCACTCGATCATATAACACATAACACATAATCCTATTCCCTCAAGCTAGGATAGAACAAACACTTACCTCGAGTGTTTATGAACAATTCAATCCGTGGAAATGTCTTTTTCTTTCAAATTTGGCTCCAATCCAATCGTATCTATACACAATTGATTTAATATCATCAATACTACTCAACAAACTAATTCTTAAGACCAAATACAACTTTTACAACATTCTGCCCGGAATAGTGAATTTCAACCCCGGGCCCACATGGTCGGAACTCGGTGTTAGGACCAAAATCCGGTTACCCATCCCCCACGAGTTCATGTATATGATTTGTTTCAAAATCGGACCTTAATTCGAGGTCCAGTTCCCCAATTTATGAAAAACCCTATTTTCTAACAAAAACAAGAATTATACCATGAAAACCTTTGATTTCTAATGAAAAACATGTTTAATGATGTTAGGAATTGAAAGAATTAAGTAAAAAGTGACTTACAATTGTTTTGATGAAGAAGGAATCCGTGAAGAATCGCAAATGGGTGTTTTTGTTTTGTAAAAAGTGAAGAAATGAACTTAAAATCGTGTTTTACAGGTCTCCGTGTTCGCATTTGCGAACATGGGTTCGCAATTGCGAACCCCGACCAATTTCCGGAGTTTGAAAAATAAGCTAAGGCTGGGAAGTTCGCATTTGCGAACATTTGTTCGCATTTGCGAACACTGGCAGACAAAGGGATGTTCGCAGACAAAGGGAGTGTTCGCATTTGCGAACATAGGCTGTACAAGGCAGTGTTCGCATTTGCGAACAATGGTTCGCATTTGCGAACCAAGGCAGTATAGGGAATGTTCGCATTTGCGAACTTTTGTTCGCATTTGCGAACATAGGCAGTCCCTGGGGACTTTCGCATTTGCGAACAATTGTTCGCATTTGCGAACAAGGCTGGGTCATGAGGCTTTCGCATTTGCGATCAGGGTTCGCATTTGCGAGCCCTGCCTTGTACTGCCCCTTCGCAATTGCGAGAAATACTTCGCAATTGCGAAGCCAACAGCTGGGTGAAAAACCAGCAGTGCAACATTTCAGAATTTAATCCAACGGCCTATCAAATCTTTACCCGAGCCCCCGGCTCCAAACCAAACATGTACACAACCTCAAAAACACATTATGAACTTGCTCGTGCGATCACATCGCCAATATCACCTCGTTTTCATCAAATCAAGCCCCAAATTCATGATTTTCATACCTTTTGTTTTCAAAACTTTCAAACTTGGGACTCAAGGTCCAAAACATCTCAAACGACATCCGAATGTCACCAAACTTTACATAAATCACATATATAATATTTAAGACTTGTACCGGCGTCGGAACCAAAATACGAGCCCGATACCAAGGTCAATTAATTCATTTCCTTTAACAATTACATCAAAAACAATTTCATAGAAAAATTCATAACTTGGGCTCTAGGCCTCGGAATTCGACTCCGGACGCATGTCCAAGTCCCATATTTTCCTACGGACCTCTCGGGACCATCCAATCTCGGTCCGGATCCGTTTACCAAAAATGTTGACCGAAGTCAACCATATCAATATTAATATCATTTTTATCCAAATTTCTCATAGAATTCATATTTTCTATCACAAAATCTTTCCGGCTACATGCTCGGATTGTGCACGTAAATCGAGGCAACATAGAATGAGGTTTTCAAGGTCTCAGAAGCTCGAAATGATTAATTAAATAAGTGATGACCCTTTGGGTCGTCACAACATAATACAGCCAATTTAGTCTTCTTGAGTCTGAACTCATACAACCACAAGTATTGCACTTAACTTTCTAATTAGGATATACGAAAATATTCTTCACGCGCCGATAACTCGGGCTACACAAAAAATCACAATAGGAAACGAACACTTTACAGTTCTTGTATTATCCAGCAGACTCCTTCATCACTACCAAGATCACGTGGATACATCCTGCAGTACTAACATACTCATCACATGGATATCCAACTACCATTCCGGCTAATAAGGACAATACTGAACATATAAGTTCAAAACACTTCCTTACACAATCATCACCTCGGTGCTCAAGCCATAGGCAAAGATCCGACCTCAAGTCCTCCAGACGGGCCCAACATACTCACGAAGATCACATCTTGCCCCTCGATTGGGGAATAACAAACCATCAAGTCACATATAATACTGAGCACTGGCATGCGCATACAGACGTGTGGAAGAAATTTCAAGAGTTATATCTCAAGCTGAATCAAGTACGCACGATAAGAATTCCAAGAAAATGAAGTTTTTCCTAAAGGTTTTGTAGCCTCTCAAGGATAAATACAGACATCTCTGTACCGATCCATGAGAATCTACTAAACCTGCTCATGACTCTTGAGACCTAGTAACCTAGGCTCTGATACCAACTTGTCACGACCCAATTTCCATACCCGATCGTGATGGCGCCTCTCTTGAAGACAAGGCCAGCCAACTAACCCAATTCATTTCTTTAATAGTTATAAAACATAAATGAATAGAATAACATAGCTTAACGACATAGCAACTGATATCTACAACCCAACTCGACCCGCCTAGGGTGTTACAAATCATGAGCATCTAAGAAGTAGGAACATAACTACAGGGTAAGATACATGTATAAAATGAAATCTAAAATTCAAGATGAAGTCTGGAGCCGCAAACGCTGGTGGTCACCTTGCGCATCTACAACAGTAATACCTTCAAACCGTTAACAACCCGCTACCGGGTGAACAATACCTGCAACTGCATGCGAGGTACAAGGAGTAAAGTGAGTACTTCCAACTCAGTGGTAATCAGAGTAAATAATAACTGAGAGGAAAGAAATTACGTAAGGGCACTCCACCATGCTATATAGGACAGTACAACCCTTTAAAAAAAATAGCGAAACCGTGAAAATCCTTTAGAAAACATCTGGCTTAGTTTAAAAACCTCTTTTGAACATATCCCTTTCCAACAGTCAAGCATATGAATGCAATATCAGATGGTGCAAGTTCGCACATAAGTTAGCCCCTCGGGCACATTACTCCTTTAACAAATAACACCGGGGTATCTAGTCAACAAGGCATGTAATAGCATGTATGCCAATGATATGTGAGTGCTAAATATCATGCCTCGTAGTACAAACAGGAACCAATGCATGAATGCAATGCAATGTAAATGACCGATGTGGCGTGCATCCTGATCCATTTGGGTACCCGCGCTTACTAGGGTGTGTACAGACTACGGAGGGGCTCCTACAACCTAAGCACAATATCATCATAACATCGCTGCGGCGTGCAGCCTGATCCATCCTCAGTCCAGAACATGCAAATTAGCCACTCAGGCAATGTCACCTAATAGTTTTTAACTAAAAACATCAGAAAAATGGAATTTAAGTTTTTAGAATTTTGCAATATGACTGCACATTCTAAAATAGTGTTTAACTCAGAACTGAAATCATTTAATATACTAAGTATCGTGAAAATAGTGATAATAACCCCTACAGGGTTCATATATCTGGCATGAAGCCCAAAACATGGCAATTAGTCCAATTTAAGATAGCATCTAGCAAGTTTCAATCCATTACCTAGTAAAAATCCACAACTGGGACGAACCAAGTCACAATCCTCAACGGTGCTCTACCCCACGCTCATACCTGGCGTGCAAGTCACCACAATACAACACTATGATGTGCAAATCTGGGGTTTCAAACCCTTAGGATATCATTTACAAGTATTACTCACCTCAAGACGGCCAAAAGTCTAGCTCGCTATGCCCTTGCCTCTCTAATTGGCCTCCTCGTGCGACGAATCTGCCCAAATTCAGAGTGAATATATCACAATATGCTAAGGGAACAATACCCAATCAAAAACAATCAAATTCGGGCACAGTTCTCAAAATTATCAAAACCCGAGCCCCAGGCCCACGCCCAAAAATTTCCTTATCTCGCCACGAGTCTGTACATACCAAATTCACAACAATCGGAGTCTATTTGACCCCTCAAATCCTCAATTTAAAAATCTCAAAACTCAAGCCCTAGTTATTCCCATATTCCATCTCAAATCACTAGTTAAATGATGAAGTATATTTATGCACTCTAACCAAATCTGAGTTATAATCACTTACCTCAATGAATTTTTTGAAAAACCTTCAAAATATCGCCAAAATCCAATCTTTAAAGGTCAAAATATCAAATAAAACCGAAAACCTTGTATTTATAGAATACCCCTTGGATTTCGACAATGCTGGCCGCACAAAAATGACCGCGGTCCACGCCCAGGAAGTGCGGTCCGCGCAAACATGGTCGCGGCCACGCAGGAATTTGACAGCAGTGACAGGCTTCAGTATTGTCGCCATAACTTTCGTTATAGATGTCCAAATTACACTTTCTGTAGCTCTCTGGAACCTAGACATGAAGGGCTACAAATTTTATTTTTGAATCACCTCAACATTCCTTGTAGATTAAAATATATAAGATTTCGAAGTAGGACCAGCGACCCTGCAGGTTCTTCCCATGCGCGGTCGCGCGCCCGGCGCGAGTAGGAGCGCGGTCCACGCAACCACTGTTGCCGCCTCCATTTTTCTAAGTTTCGGGGTGTTCGTACTTGCTCAAAACTCACTCGAAACACATCCGAGGTCCCAGGGACCTCAGCCAAAGCACCAACAAGTTTGAAAATACATCACGGACTTAGTTGAGGCCTTAAATCACATCACATATCGTCAAAATCAGCAATTATGCATGGATTCAAGCCTAATAACTTATTAAATTTAAAAATTCCACAATCAATCGTGAAACACGTCAAAACTAGCCCGAATGACCTTAAATTTTGCAGAAAAGTCCAAAATTACCTAATGAAGCTACTGAAACTCTCGAAACTCCATTCTGAACCGTGATCAAAATTTCACCTATCAACCGGAAATCGCCAAAATACTAACTTCGCTAAAATAGGCTAACTTATTCACCGGACCTCAAAAATTATGTCTGATTGCACTCCTTAGCGTTAAATCATCCCCCAAAACTAATAGAATCATCATAATTCAATTCTGAACCCTCCAACTCACAAGTCAATATCCGATTGACTTTTCCAACTTAAGCCCTCTTAAAAGAGACTAAGTGTCTCATTTGTTCATAAAAACACTCGAATTAAATTCTAACACACTCAATATTGATAATGAAATATAAGGAAGAAAAACATGGGAAGAACGAAAAAGTAACCTGTGAGACGACGGGTCGGGTCATCACAAAATATCAAAGAGAAATACAAAAATTAGGCTTTTCCAAAGTATGAAGAGATTGAAAAAAACACTATTAGAAATCCGAAAAAAGTAACCACAAAAAGAGACTAACTTTGATCGCTTATAGGCCTAAAATAGACCAAAAAGCGACCAAATGAGCCCAGTCGATATTAAGCTGGTCTCTTTACCTTAGGGACCAAAGTTGGTCACCAATTAGCGACAAAGTTTGGTCTCTCAGGTCAAAGGACCAAATAATCCGGTAAAGAGTCTTGTGACCAACTTTGGTTGCCATATTATTTTAATATTATAAATTTTGTGACCAAAGTTAGTCTCATTTTTTTAAATTTCATTCTTTTTATTGATTACTAATTATAAAGTAGCGACCAACTTTGGTCAGTATAAATATTATATTTAAAAAATATAGAAATTTGCGGCCAAAGTTTGTCGCTAAACTTTTAATTTTTTATTAATTTTTAGACCAAAGTTGGTCGCCAAATACATGAATTAAATTTTTTATTTATTAATGGGCGACCAACATTGGTCGCCATATCTCCAGAAATTATTAATTTTTTGGAATATAGCGATCAATCTTGGTCGCTTCTTGTGAAATCTGGGCTAAATAGCTATTGGCAAGAAAATTATTTTATTAAATAATAAAGCGACCAATTTGCGACCAAAGTTGGTCGCTTTTTCTGGTATATTGCTGGCGGGAACTGCCTCTTTTGGCAGCTACACCACCTGCCAGCTTACCAAAATTACTAAATAGGAAAGTATGCCAACAACAGCAACAACAACAACGACAAGCAATAACAACAACAACAAAAACAACAATATCAATAACAATAACGAAAAAGTATAAAGTTCAATAGAACTTTATACTTTAAGCTAATTACCAAACGAATAAGTTAATATTATTACAGAACCATTCGAAAAACAATTGTAATTGTCTACATAAACTAAAAAGTTCAAAGATTATTTTGTACATCATTATCATCATCGTCAGATGAACTTTCTTCACTATGACGGTATCTAGAATGGGCTATTTATCGATATTGGGAAGAATGATCACGGGAGGATGGGAGGATTGAGCACGGGGAGGGTGAGCCTCTGGTACGAGACCGGGGAAATAAAAAATTTCCAAAAGTAAGGAGATTTTTGATCTGCTCTTGAATGCCCTTGTATTGAGCTTGCATGCTAGAGTATTGCATATCTCTGAGCCTTTCATATGAGGAGCATAACTCATCGACGCATATAACCTCTTTAACCTAGGTATAAGAGGTAAATAATGCATCGACTTTATAGCAACCATGTTCTCACTGAAAAGCATCTTGAAACGAGGCTTTCCGTAAAATTTACAACTGTCCAAACCTGCATCATCTTTATAATATAACATTCAACCATCTTCACAACAATCAATTCTCATTGACGACTAACTTAGAAGCTAATCTCTTCGCCTTGTAGAAATCACCAGGTAATTCGATATCAGGGTCAAGTAGTTCACACATAAGGTCAATGAAGGAGTCCATTACTCATTGAGAAATATTCCAATCAGATTTAATGCTTAGTAATCTAAATGCAACAGACAACTCAGAGTGCGAACTTCCGTTACATAGTGGACGACTAGCTTTGTAACGACCCGACCCGTTGTTACAAGAGTTACAACCCCCTTTTCCCCATTTTATGCTTCTATATAGTTCATTATACGTGTTTGGATAATTTTAAGTAATTCGAATAGAGTTTTGTTAGAAATGAGGCAATTGGTCTCTTTATGAGAAGGTTAGTTTGGAAAAATCAACTGAATGTTGACTTATGAGTTAGAAGGCACAGAATGAATTTATGATGATTCGACTAGTTTTGGGGATGGTTTATGACTTAGGAGAATAATAAGAATTAAATTTGGAGGTCCGGTGTAGAATTAGGCTTGAATTGACTAAGGTAGGATTTTGGCGAATTTCGGATGGTAGGTGAGAATTTGATCCGAAGGTCGAAATGGAATTCCGAGAGTTGTAGTAGCTCCGTTAGGTGACTTTGGATATGTGTGAAACGTTTCAGATCATTCGGAGGTCTTTATGTCGGCTTTTTGATCAAATGGGAGTTTCGGAAGTTTTAGTTTAACTTAGGCTTGAATCCGTGGTAATTCAGTGATTTTGATGTTTACGATAGTGTTTTTATGTTACGAGCAACTTTGAATGAAGTAATAGAACATATCTATGCATTTGGTTGAGGTCCCGAGGGTCTTGGGGTGAATTCGGATGGCCAACGGGAAATTTTAGCATGTTTAATGCAGTAGAAATATTGCAGAGAATTTTACTCTATGCGATCGCATAGAAGGTTTTGAGGGGGTAGTGATTTTTGGCTCTATGCGATCGCGTGAAGGAGTGTGCAATCGCATAGTTAGAGAAACTTGTTTGTTGCGATCGCAAAGGTGACTGATGCGATCGCGTAGTTGGAAGAGGCAGAAGTATGCGATCGCAATAGGCATTTATGCGATCGCATAAGAGAACTTCAGGGCGTGGAATTTTTAGTCGATGTGATCGCAATTGGACTGATGCGATTGCATAGAAGGAGACGTCTGGGCAGAACAATTTAAGGGTTAAAATTTCAGTCGCGGCCCTCATAATATTTCCACCTTTTTTACTCCACCAAGAGAGGTTTTTGAGCGATTTGAAGAGGGTTTTCAATGGGTAGTGTTTGGAGGTAAGTCTCCTGAGTATAAAACATCATTTTATGCAAGAATCAACACTCAAATTCATGAAATTTGGTAGAAATTGACGTTGTTCTTGAAAACGAATTTTTAGGATTTGAAAGGCCATTTGAACTCCGTTTTTGATAAACTTTATGTGTACCGACTCGTGGCGAGATGAGGAATCAGTTGATATGATTTTTGGAAATTTTCAAGAAGTGGGTCCGGGGCTCAGGTTTTACCAACATCCTCAATTTTAGTACTTTTCGAGTATTTTTGATTGGGTTATGTTTCTTTCACTCATATTTATGTAGTCGCAATGGTTTTGACTAGATTCGGTGCGCGAGGAGGTCGATACAAAAGGAAAAGGCATTGTGGACGAGTCTACGACTGGTTAGAGGTGAGTAGTTGGTATATATGATGGCCTGAGGGTTTGAAACAAAGCTTATCACATTGTGATACTATGTAGGGCGTGACTCGCACCCCATGGCAGGTGCGAGATTGGTTATGACTGGGGATTATGACTTGGTCCATCCCGAACAAGAATAATTCTATATTGGCGATTGATATGCACCCTGTGTTGAATATATCTGGGCTTAATGCCATGTTTGGGGCCTTGTGCCGACCTGTAGTATCCTTAGAGGATGAATATCATTGTGATAGCATGATTTGTTAAATCATTGATCTCAGTCCCGTGTTTAATCACTGTTATGCACTGCTAAGTCACTTTTCTTGGAATTAAATAACTAAAGTATATTCTTTTTAATGAATTGGAAATTGGGAAAAAAAATTGAAACTGTTATGTGGCTCCTATGCATATTGTGGACTGAGTATGGATCGAGCTGCACGCCGCAACGAATATTATAACTAAATATGGATCGGGCTGCACGCCACAATGAATATTATGACTGAATATGGATCGAGCTGCACGCCACAACAAATGTTATGAATATATTGCGCTTGGGATGAAGGAGCCCCTCCGGAGTCTGTACACACCCCCAGTGAGCGTCGTCGACGTTTAATAGATCGGGCTACGTGACGTAGTGTCATATGCATTGAATTCATGCATTGTTATTTATTTGTTCTAACTATTATTTGCTGTGGTTTCTGGTTTGTAGTATGATATCAGACAATTAGTTTTAGCTTTGCTTTGTGGCATTTCGTGGATTTCTTATCTTCAAACATTTTATATGCTTATTACTCACTGAGTACTTAGTACTCACTTTACTCCCTTGTCATGACCACAAAATCCGGTTGTGATGGCGCCCAACACATTGTTAGGCCAGCCTGACCAATCTCACACAATACCAAGCTACCAGCTCCCACTTTACTTCAAAAGCAATACTAACAATAAGAGAAATACGATGTTTTAGCATAAGTTGCAAGAATACCCCAACACAGTATAACACCTCCCACAGATCTGGAGTTATAAGCCAAGAGCCTATACCAAGAATATAACAGTGATACTGAATACAACTGTATCTGACAAACGCGGAAAATAGTATAAATAATAGAGGATAGAAGGGAAAGTCAGGTCCTGCGGATGCTAAGCAGCTACCTCGACAGTCTGGTATGATCTCTGAAGCAGTTGGGGAGTTAGCCTTGCTGTGATGTACCTGGATTTGCACACAAGGTGCAGGCAGTAGTGTTAGTACTTCCAACTCAGTGGTAATAAGAATAGATAAAGACATTGAAGGTAAAAATACCCAATAATTCACCAAGTAAAGCTATATAATAACCTTCTTTTACCAATTTTAACAGTATAACTCTCAGAATAAATAATAACGGCCACGCAGTACAACAGGTATATCTAAATGCAATGAAAATGCATGAACATGACCGCTACGGCGCGTAGCCTAATCCATTTGGGTACCCACGCTCACTGTGGGGGTTCAGACTCCTGAGGGGCTACTACAGTGGGGGTTCAGACTCCGGAGGGGCTCATACAGCCCAAGCGCAATATCAGTGATAAGTTGCGGCGCGCATCCCGATCCACTACCAGTCCACCTACATGCAATGCAAGCCTCACAGGCACATAAAATATCATTTTGAAATCTCTTTTGATCAATAACATTATAAAATAATGTTTAGAAATACCAGTGTTTGGAAAACCATTTTAAGCAGTGTTTAGCTCAGGACTGATATCAGGAAAATATGCTATAATCACAGAATCAATGATAATGATCCTCATGGGATCCTAATTACTGGCTCACAGCCCAAAGATATCCATAACCATCCAAGTAGGAGGTTTACCGGCTCATTTATAGCCAACAACATAGTATAATACTACACAGTCGGACTAAGCTATTGTCCCCAATCACAATCGACCCCGCACTCATAGTAGAGTACGTGCCTCGCCTCAATACAGCATCACATAGTGATATACCGAGGTTTCGAACCCTCAGGTCATCACTCACACCCATTACTCACCTTGACTCGGCTCGAAAACTAGCCTGTAATGCCCTTTCCACGAGAACCGGCCTCCACGGGTGCAGAATCTGATCAAAACCAATAGGAATACATCAACATAGGCTAAAGAAACATAACCCAATCGAAATAACTCGAATTAAACCCAAAAACATGAAGTTAACATAACCCGACGCCAATTCCCGCTTCTCGAAAAATTATAAAAGTCACATTTTCAGAATCCTTATCTCGTCGCGAGTCCATACATATAAAGTTCATCAAAATTGGAATATGTTTGCCCATTCAAATTGTCAATTTTGTATTTACTAGGCTTAGAGCAAAATCCCCCATTTTTTACAGCTTGATTCCTCCATTTTCAGAGATTAAATCCATGGTTTATCAATATATTAACATAATTTGAGTCCAAGAGTTCTTACCTGATGATACCCTTCGATTTCCTCCTCAAAATTGCCAAATTCGCCTCTAAGTTTGAATCCCCTAATGATTTTCTCTACTGAAATTTCGAACCAGCATTGTTTCATTAAACCTTAGGCACTTTCGCTTATGAGACAATGTGCCGCTTCCGCGTGTCCACTTCTGCAAAAAACTTGTTGCTTTTGTGAATCTCATTAAATCACCAAAACGCTTCTGTGGTTAAAGTCTCGCTCCTGTGAGATAGCTTAAGCGGGAACTCCTCCACTTCTACGAGACTCCACACTCCGCTACTTTATGCTTTTTGGACCATTGCCCGTTTCTGCTGGTCCGCCTCTGCGATAAGGTACCTCTTCTGTGGAATTTCCTTAAACACCCCTAAGCTCGCATCTGCTGCGGAGCCGCTTATGCGGTCTCCCTCCCGCAGAAGCGAAAATCACTACTGCAACAAAAATACTAGCAATCCACTTCCGATTTTCTTCCATTTCACCTTTCGAAAATATCCCGAGGCCCCGGGACCTCAACCAAAAATACAAATCCACTCTAAATCATCACACGAACTTGTTCCAATCATAAAAAAACATACCCTTAATCACACGAATCATCAAATTAAGGTAGATTCAAGCCTAAGTTTCAACCAAAACTTCTGAAACCTACATTCTGTCAAAAACCTGACCAAACGATATCCTAATGACCTGAAAATTTATAGACATATCCAAAATCACCTAACGAAGCTACTGCAACTGTTGGAATTCCATTCCGACTCCCGGATCAAAATCTCACCTATCGACCGGATTTTGCCAAAATTCCAACTTAGCCAATTCAAGCCTGTTTCTAGACCGGACCTCCAAATTCAATTCCGATCGCTCCCCTAAGTCACAAATCACCTCCCGAAGCTAGCCGAATCACCGGAATCCACATCCGAGCCCTCTAACCACATAGTCAACTTCAGGTTGACTTTTCAGAAATAAGCTTCACTCGAAAAGGCTATATGACTTATTTCAACCAGAATTGATCCAAATTAACCCGATAGACTCTAATACAGATATATAAACATGAAACACATAATGAGGGGATAACGGGGCGGTAACTCTCATGACGACGGGTCGGGTCATCACATTCTCCCCAACTTAAGCTAACGCTCGTCCTCGAACGGGTCAAGAAACATACCTGGAGACTCAAATAAGTAAGGATATCTGCTTCGCATCTTCTGCTCAATCTCCCAAATGGCCTCCTCCACGGACTGACCTCTCCACTGAACCTTCAATGATGCAATATACTTGGATCTCAATCTCCTCACCTAACGACCCAGTATAGCGATAGGCTCCACATCATAGGTCAAGTCATCATCAAACACATGCGATGGGTCACCAACATACTTCCGGAGCATAGATACGTGAAACACCGGATGAACTCCCGATAAACTAGGTAGGAAAGCAAGCATATAGGCCACCTCTCCAATCTTCCTAAGAATCTCAAAAGGGCCAATGAATCTTGGACTGATCTTTCCTTTCTTCCCAAATCTCATGATGCCTTTTATAGGCAAAATCTTCAGTAAGACCTGCTCACCTACGGAATAACACACATCCCGAACCTTTCGGTCTGTTTAACTCTTTTGGCGTGACTGGGCTGTGCGAAGTCTTTCTTGAATCTCCTTCACCTTGTCCAAAGCATCCTTGATCAACTCTGTCTCCAACGACCTAGCCTCACCGGGCTCAAACCAACCAACTAGAGATCTACATCGTCTCCCATATAATGCTTCATACGACGCCATCTGAAAACTGGATTGGTAGCTATTGTTATAAGAAAACTCTGCGAGAGGCAAGTAATCATCCCATGAACCACCGAAGTCAATAACATAAGCGCACAACATATCCTCCAAGATCTGAATGGTACGCTCGGACTGTCGTCCGTCTGAGGATGAAATGCAGTACTCAACTCAACATGTGAGCCCAACTCATGCTGAAATGTCCTCCAGAACTGTGAAGTAAACTGAGTACCTCTGTCAGATATGATAGAAACTGGAACTCAATACAATCTCATAATATCACGAATGAATATCTCTACTAACCACTCCGACGAGTATGTAGTACACACAGGAATGGAGTGAGCTGACTTGGTCAGCCTATCCACAATCACCCAAACTGAATCAAACTTCCTCGCTATCTGAGGGAGCCCACTAACAAAGTCCACAGTGATCCTTTCCCACTTCCACTCAGGAATATCAATATGTTGAAACACGCCACCCGGCCTCTGATGCTCATACTTGACCTGCTAACAGTTGAGGCACCATGCTACATGACTCAATATATCCTTCTTCATCCTTCTCCACCAATAATGCTGTCTCAATCCTGATACATCTTTGCAGCACCTAGGTGGATAGAATACCGCGAGCTATGTGCCTCTTCCAATATCAACTTATGAAGGCCATCAACATTGGGTATGCATATCTGGCCCTGCATCCTCAACACACCATCACTATCAATAGTGACATCTCGGGCATCATCATGCTAAACTCTGTCCTTAAGGACAAACAAGTGTGGATCATCATACTGGCGCTCACAAATGCGATCATATAAGGAAGACCGAGAAACAACGCAAGCCAACACCCTGCTGGGCTCCGAAATATCCAACCTCACTAGCCGATTGGCCAACGCCTGAACATCATATGCAAATGGTCTCTCCCCAACTGGAATATACGCCAAGCTACCCATACTAACTGCCTTTCGGCACAAAGCATCAGCCACCACATTGGCCTTCCCCGGATAATATATAATAGTAAAGTCAAAATCTTTGAGCAACTCAAGCCACCTCCGCTGTCTCAAATTAAGATCTTTCTGTTTGAACAAATGCTAGAGACTACGAAGATCAGTATACACCCGTAAGACACGCCGTACAAATAGTGCCTCCAAATCTTCAAGGCATGAACTATGGCAGCTAACTCCAAATCATGAACAGGGTAGTTCTTCTCATAAGGCTTCAACTAACGAGAAGCATAAGCAATAACTCTACCTTTCTGCATCAGCACACAACCTATCCCCACTCTCAAGGAATCACAATATACGTTATATGAACCTGAAGCTGATTGCAAAACTAACACTGGAGTTGTGGTCAAAGCTGTCTTGAGCTTCTGAAAGCTCTTCTCGCACTCATCCGACCACACGAATGGTTCACCCTTCTGCGTCAACCTAGTCAAAGAAGATGCAAAGGATGAAAATCCTTGAACAAAATGACGATAATACCCTACCAAACTAAGGAAACTCCTGATCTCCGTAGCTGAGGTCAGTCTAGGCCAACTTTGCACCGCCTCTATCTTCTTCGGGTCAACTTGAATACTATCACGAGACACTACATGACTAGAAAAAGTTACCGACTCAAGCCAAAACTCGCACTTGGAGAACTTAGCATACAATTTATCCTCCCTCAACCTCTGCAACACAATGCTCAAATGCTGAGCATGCTCCTCCTGGCTATGAGAGTATACCAGAATGTCATCAATGAACACAATCAAGAAAGAAACCAGATATGGTCGGAACACACTGTTCATCAAGTGCATGAATGCGGCTGGGGCATTGGTCAGCCCAAAAGACATCACAAGAAACTCATAGTGCCCATATCTCGTCCTGAATGCAGTCGTCATGATATCAAAATCTCTAATCCTCAGCTAATGATAGCCTGAATGAAGACAATCTTCGAGAACACCCTCACTGCGTGGAGCTGATCAAATAAATCATCAATGCGCGGTAGATGATACTTGTTCTTCACTGTTACCTTGTTCAGCTGTCTATAACCAATGCACATCCTCATAGAACCATCTTTCTTCTTAACAAACAACACTGGTGCAACCCACAATAACATACTAGGGCGAATGAATCCCTTATCTAAAAGCTCCTGAAGTTGTTCTTTCAATTCCTTCAGCTCCGTTGTTGCCATACGGTAAGGAGGAATAGAAATGGGCTGAGTGCCCGATACCAAATCAATACCAAAATTGATATCCCTGTCCGGCGGCATGCCCGACAGGTCTGATGGGAACACATCTGGAAAGTCCCTCACAACGAGCACATAATCAATACTAGGAGCCTCAACTCCCACATCCCTCACAAATGGTAAATATGACAAATACCCTTTTTCAACCATTCTCTAAGCCTTTAGGAATGAAATCACACGGCTAGGGACATAAGCAATCGAACCCCGCCACTCAATCTGAGGAATACCAGGAATAGCCAATGTAACTGTCTTGGCATGAAAGTCCAAAATAGCGTGGCATGAGGACAGCCAATGTATGCCCAAAATCACATCGAAATCCACCATACCTAACAATAGCAGATCCACTCAGATCTCCAGACCCCCAATAGAAACAACATATGATTGATAGACTTGATCCACAATAATCGTATCACCCACTAAGGTTGATACATGAATAGGCAAATCAAGACTACCATCGGTCGCACCTAAATGATGTGCAAAATAAGAAGACACGTACGAATATATGGACCTGGGATCAAACAAAACAGAAGCATCTCTGTAACAAACTAAAATGATACCAGTAATCACTGCATCTGACGCAACGACATCTCGCCTATCAGGAAGTGCATAGAAATGTTCCTAACCACCACTCGATCGCTCCTCACTCTTGGGGCGACCTCTAGAGACTGAACTCAACCCCTACTAGCCTGAGATGGTGCTGAAGTTAATGGAGCTGAAGAGGAGGGATGGTCCCTCTGCTGAGACCTATCCCCGTGAAGTCGAGGATACTGCCCCCTAATGTGGCCAAACTCGCCACACTTAAAACAACTACCTGGCACTGGAGAAGGGGAATAAAAAGAACCTCTCACCGTAGATGAACGTTGGGACGAAGAAGAAGGTGCTGAACTTTGAGTTGGGAGGGAGCTAAGTGAAGATTGGCCCTGTTGAAAACCCTGACGGCCACAGCCAGAAGAAGATCCACTATGCTCTGGGTGACCTGACTGAGGAGGTCTAGATGAACGACCTCTGCCCTGATGAAACTGGCCCCTGGATGGAGTACCACTAAAACTGCCTGAACCTCGAGGCCTCTTGGCCTACCTCTCCTCTTGCTCCCGGTGACGATCCGCCTCAATAGTGTGTGCCATATCAATCACCTGCTCAAAGATGCTACCAATACTCTCTCACTGGTCATCAAGATACGAATAGTATATTTGAGGCCATCAAATAACCTCTTGATCCTCTCCCGATTTGTCGGGATCATCCAAATAGCATGCCAAGCCAACTGAGTATGCCTCAACTCGTACTGAGTCAATGTCATATCACCCTGCACTAGCCACTCAAACTAGCAACGTAGCTCCTCTCGACGGGACTGTGGCACATACTTCGCTAAAAAGAGAGTGGAAAACTGCTGCCAAGTAAGGGGTACTGCCCCTGTAGTCCTACGCCTCTCAAACGCCTCCCACCAAATGAATGCTTGACCTGAAAACTGGAATGTAGTAAAAGAAACACCACTGGACTCAAGAATCCCCGATGTACGCAACATCCTATGACACTTGTCTAAGAATCCCTAGGCATCCTCGCCCTCAATACCATTGAATGAAGGTGGCTTAAATCTACCAAATCTCTCCAATCGACGCTGCTCGTCATCAGGCATCACCGATACAACATACTCTGGGGCTGGCGCACCACTGGCTGTAGTGGGACCACTGGCTGGACTGATGGAGCCTCAGGTATCTGAAGGCCCTACACTACCTGCTCTAGAGTGCGAGCTAAGGGGGTCCGATGACCACCACCGGTCCCGGATGTAGCTGCTGCAATGGAGGCTGATACTGCTTGAGCCAGGCCAGTGAAAACTGTCAATATCTGAGCTAGGTCCTCCTGAAGGTCAGGAATAACAATAGGCACTGCCGGTGCCTGAGCGGGTGCTGCTGGAGCCTCAACCACTAGGGGCTGATCCTGGATAGGGGCAAAAGGTGGGTCTACTGGAACTGCCCCTACCACTCTACCACGTCCGCGACCATGGCCGCAACTACGGCCTCTAGCTGGTAGCAATTGTGGTTGTCCACCTCGTCCTGTAGCACGAGTCCTCGCTATCTGCAAGAGAATAGAATACAAAAGTTCAATTTTCAGAATGACAAAACTGCACGACAGAGTTCAAGAAATGTGAAGTGTTTCCTAAAAGGCCTGCAACCTCCTGAGGACAAATACAGATGTCTCCGTACCGATCCGTGAGACACTACTAACCGACTCAAGACTCATGAGGCCTAGTAACCTAGGCTCTGATACCAACTTGTCACGACCACAAAACCTGGTCGTGATGGCACCTAGCACATTGCTAGGCCACCATTAGAATATCTCACACAATACTGAGCTACCAACTCTCACTTTACTTCAAAAGCAATATAAACAATAAGAGAAATACGATGTTTTAGCATAAGTTACAAAAATATCCCAACATAGTATAACACCTCCCACAGATCTGGAGTCATAAGCCAAGAGCATCTACTAAGAATATAACAGTGATACTGAATATAATTATATTTGACAAATGCGGAAAATAGTCTAAATAACAGAGGATAGAAGGGAAAGTCAGGTCCTGCGGACACTAAACAACTACCTCGACAGTCCGGTATGATCTCTGAAGCAGTTGGGGAGTCAGCCTTGCTGTGATGTACCTGGATCTGCACAGAAGGTGCAGGGAGTAGTGTGAGTACTTCCAACTCAGTGGTAATAAGCACAGACAAAGACATTGAAGGTAAAAATACCCAATAATTCACTAAGAAAAGCTATATAATAACCTTCTTTTACCATTTGAACAGTAGAAGTCTCACAATAACCAATAATAGCTACAATGTACAATAGGTATATCTAAATGCAATGCTGATGCATGAACATGATCGTTACAGCGCGAAGCCCGATCCATTTGGGTACCTGCGCTCACTGCGGGGGTTCAGACTCTAGAGGGGCTCCTACAGCCTAAGTGCAATATCAGTAATATGCTGCGGTGCGCAACCCGATCCACTACCAATCCAGCTACATGAAATGTAAGCCTCACTGGCACAGAAGATATCATTTTGAAATCTCTTTTTATCAATAACAGTAGAAAACAATGTTCAGAAATACCAGAGTTTGGAAAACCATTTTAGACAGTGTTTAGCTCAGGATTGATATTAGGATAACATGCTATAATCACAGAATCAATGATAACGATCTTCACGGGATCCCAATAACTGGCTCACAGCCCAAAGATATCCACAACCATCCAAGTAGGAGGTATACCAGCTAAATTTATAGCCAACAACACAGTATAATACTACACAGTCGGACTAAGCTATAGTCCCCAATCACAATCGGCCCCGCACTCATAGTAGAGTACGTGTCTCGCGTCAATACAACATCACATAGTGATATACTAGGGTTTCAAACCCTCAGGTCATTATCCACACCCATTACTCACCTCGACTCTGCTCGAAAACTAGCCCGCAATGTCCTTGCCACGAGAATTAGCCTCCACTGGTGCAGAATCTGATCAAAACCAATAGGAATACATCAAAATATGCTAAAGCAACATAACCCAATCGAAATAAGTCGAATTACACCCAAAAACACGAAGTTGCCAAAACCTGACCCCCGGGCCCGCTTCTCAAAAAATTACAAAAGTCACATTTTCTGAATCTCTATCTCGCCACGAGTACATACATATAAAGTTTATCAAAATCAGAATTCGTTTGCCCATTCAAATTGTCAATTTTCTATTTCCCTAGCTTAGAGCAAAATCCCCTATTTTTTTACACCTTGATTCCTCCATTTTCAGAGATTAAATCCATAGTTTATCAATATATTAACATAATTTGAGTCCAAGTGTGCTTTCCTGATAATACCCCATGATTTCCTCCTCAAAATCGCCAAATTCTCCTCTTAGTTCGAAGCCCCAAATGATTTTCCCTATTGAAATTTCGAACCAGCACTGTTTCATTAAACCTCAGGAACTTTTGCTTCTGCGGCCAATATGCCACTTCCACATGTCCGCTTCTGCGGAAATCTTGTCGCTTCTACGACTCTCATTAAATCACCAAACCGCTTCTGCTATTCAAGTCTCACTCCTATAAGACCGCTTAAGCGGGAACTCCTCTGCTTCTGTGAGACTCTACAGTCCGCTACTTTCCGCTTCTCCGGACCATTGCCTGCTTCTGCGGGTCCACCTCTGTGATAAGGCACCCACTTCTGCAGAATTTCACTGGCCTCTCCTAAACTTGCATCTGCGATTCATAATCCGCTTCTACGGAGCCGCTTCTGTGGTCTCCCTTCCGCAGAAGCAGAGACCACTGCTGTAACAAAATACCAGCACTTCCAACTTCCAAATTTCTTCCGTTTCACCTTCTCAAAATATCCCGAGGTCCCCGGGACCACAATCAAAAATAAAAATCCACTCTAAATCATCAGACGAACTTGTTCCAATCATAAAAACATACCCGTAAACATACGAATCATCAAATTAAGGCAGATTCAAGCCTAAGTTTCAACCAAAACTTCCGAAACCTACATTCTGTCTAAAACCCGATGAAACGATATCCGAATGACCTGAAAATTTGCAGACATATCCAAATTCACCGAAAAAGGCTACTGCAAATGTCGAAATTCCATTCCGACTCCTGAATCAAAATCTCACCTATCGATCGAATTTCGTCAAAATTCCAAGTTAGCCAATTCAATCATATTTCTACACCGCACCTCAAAATTCAATTCCGATCGCTCCCCTAATTCACAAATCACATCCCGAAGCTAATAAAATCACCGGAATCCACATCTGAGCCCTCTAACCACATAGTCAACTTTAGGTTGACTTTTCAAAAATAAGCTTCACTCAAAAAGGCTATATGCCTTATTTTTAATTTGAATCGATCCAAATTCATCCAATAGACTCTAATACAGATATAGAAACAAGAAACATAAAATGAGGGGATAACGAGGCGGTAACTCTCATGATGACGGGCCGGGTCGTCACATCCTTGCACCTTTGTGTGCAGATTTAGGTACACCGGAGGTTTAGTTGAGCAGTCGTGTTTCCAGAGTTGTCAGAGTTGTTGAGGTTGTTGCTTGACGTTTGCAGTACTTGGCTTCTCTTCTTATTCCAGTTTTATTTATATATACATTTTTCATACTTGAGTATTTCGTTTAGATACTGTTATCCAGTTTTGTTGTAGAGGCTCTAGACTCGTGACTGCAGATCTTTTAGGAGTGTTTTATCATTTTTCACACTTCTTAGTATTTTCCTTCTATAAACATTGGATTATTACTCTACAACTATTATATTCTCCTTAAATTATTGGTTTTGAGATTTATTGTTAGTATGAGAACAAAGGTTGGTCTAGCTTGCCTAGCTTTAGGGTTGGGCGCCATCACGATCGAGTTTAGGTCGTGACAAGTTAGTAACAGAGCCTAGGTTACTAGGCCTCCCGAGTCATGCACTGCTTTAGTAGGCTCTCGCGGATCGGTACGTAAACATCTATATATATCCTCGGGAGGCTACAATACTTTTAGAAAACACTTCACTTTTTTTGAAATTCATATCGTGCGGTTTGTTGTTATGAAAACTAAATTTCTGTATTCTATTCTCTTGTAGATGGAGAGAACCCGTGCTAACGGACATGGTGGATGACCACCAGTGGCACCCAGTGGTCATGGTCGCGGTTGGGGCAGGACGGCAGGGACAACACCTACCGATCTGCCAGTTGACCAGGCTCAGGGTCAGATCCTAGCGCCAGTTGATCAGGTTCAGGATCAGATTCCAACTGTAGGCATTCTAGCAGCCTAGGTTCAGGCACCAGTAATGCCTATTAAGATACCAGGTCTCTAGGAGACCTTAGCACAGATCCTATCAGTGTGCACTGGCTTAGCCCAAGTAGTTATGGCTTCTACTTCAACAACTTCTTCTGAGGCAGGGGGAGGAAATCAGACCCCCGTTGCTCACACACCAGAGGCGGTAGTTTAGGGCTTACTGACACCTAAGGCAGCTCCAGCTCAGCCAGTTCAGTCAGCTCAACCAGTCGCACCAGCCCCAACTCATATGGTTCCAGATATACCGGACGATGAGTAGTGTCGGTTGGAAAGGTTCAGTAGGCTTCATCCTTCGACATTTAGTGGTGTTGAGGGTGAGGACACCTAGGGATTTCTGGATAAGTGCCAGCATATGCTTCGTACTCCGGGAATATTGGAGTCTAGTGATGTAGCTTTTACTAACTTCCAGTTCACATGGACGTCATCTAATTGGTGGGAGGAATTTGAGAGGCGTAGTCCTACTAGGGTAGCACCCCTCACGTGGCAGCAGTTCTCTATGGTATTCTTAGGGAAGTATGTGCACCAGTCTCACAGGGAGGAGCTGCATCATCAGTTCGAATGGTTAAAGCAAGTAGATATGACAGTGTCTCAATATGAGCTGAGATTTACATAGCTAGCTCGGCACACTATGTGGATGATTCTGACAGATTGTAAGAGGAAGAGGAGGTTCGTGGATGGCCTCAATTATCCGATCCACATATTAATAACTATAGAGAGGGCTACAATAATTACTTTTGAGGAGGTAGTTGACACGGCTCGTCAGATTGGGACAGATTGTCGTCGGGAGTGCAAGGAGATGGAGGCTAAGAGGCCTCGAGGTGTAGGTAGTTTTAGTAGTGCTCTGTCTAGGAGCCAGTCCCAGCATAGCAGGGGTCGTTCCTCCAGGCCTCCCCAGTCAGGTCGTTTAGAGTCCAGTGGTGCTTCGTCAGGCTGTGGTCATCATGGTCATCAGGATTGTCTACAAAGCCAGCCTGCATTGAATTCCCTTCCAGCTTAGAGCTCTGCTCCTGCTTCTTTAGCTCATGGTTCATATGCAACGAGGGGTTCCCATCAGTCCCTTTCTCTAGCTCCATGACGTTACTATAAGTGCGGCGAGTTGGGTCATATGGGGAGGCAGTGTCCCCAGTTCCTTAGTAGATAGTCTCCACAGAGGGGTCAACATCATCTTCTGTTCCTGTTTCATCCGCACCCACTCAGTCATATATGGGTAGAGGTCATGTATCCAGAGGTCTCCCCAGGGGTAAGGACCGTACTGGCACTGATCAGGCTCGATTCTATGCTCTCCCAGATAGGAAAGACGCTAGTGCATCAGATGCAGTCATCACATGTATTATCTCAGTCTACCACAGGGATGCTTCTGTCTTATATGATCCCAGATTTACCTACTACTATGTATCTTCATACTTTCTTTATCATTTGGGTATGACCCGTGGTTGTCTTGCCTTTCCCGTACATATATCAACCCCGGTGGGTGATACTGTTATTGTGGATCATGTATATCTATACTGTTTTGTTACTATTTGGGGTCTGGAGACCCGAATTGACTTGTTATTATTGGGCATGGTGGATTTTGACGCGAGTCTTGTTATGCATTGGCTATCTCCGTAATATGCTATTCTGGACTGTCATGCCAAGACATTTACTCTGAGGATCGAGTGGCGAGGTATGACTGATTATGTACTCGACATGGTGATTTCCATCCTAAAACCCCAACGAATGGTTGGGAAAGGTTGTTTATCTTATCTGGCTTTCATTAGAGATGTTGAAGCTGAGACTCCTAGTCTTGATTTGATCCCTGTTGTGAGGGATTTTTTTGATGCGTTTCCAGCGGACCTGCAGAGCATGCCGCCAGACGGGGACATTAATTTTGGTATTTATCTAGTGCCGGGCACTCATCCCATTTCTATTCCTCCCTATCGTATGGCATAAGCAGAATTAAAAGAGTTGAAGGAACAGCTTCAGGAACTCCTAGATAAGGGGTTCATTCATCTGAGTGTGTCACCTTGGGGTGCACCGATGTTATTTGTAATGAAGAAGGATGGTACAATGAGAATGTGCATAAATTACAGACAGTTGAACAAGGTGACAGTGAAGAACAAGTATCCACTACCTCGTATTGAGGATTTGTTTGATCAGCTTCAGAGATCAAGGGTATTCTCCAAGATGACCTCCGATCGAGATATCACCATCTGAAAATTAAGGATTCATACATTATGAAAATGACTTTCAGGACGAGATATGGGCACTACGAATTTCTAGTGATATATTTTGGGCTGACTAATTCCCCATCCGTATTCATGCAAGTGATGAACAATGTATTTTGTCTGTATCTGGATTATTTTGTGATCATGTTTATCGATGACATCCTGGTGTACTCGCGCAGCCAAGAGGAGCACACGCAACACCTGAGGGTAGTTTTGTAGAGATTGAGAGAGGAGAAGCTTTATGCAAAATTTTCTATGTGTGAGTTCTGGCTTAATACTGTGACTTTTCTGAGACACGTGGTGTCCAGTGATGGTATCCAGGTTGACCCAAAGAAGGTTGAGATAGTGCAGAGTTGGCCCAAGCCTTTCTCAGCTATAGAGATCTGGAGTTTCCTCAGTTTGGCAGGTTATTACCGCAGGTTCGTTCAATGTTTTTCATCTATTGCTTCACCTTTGACAAAGTTGACACAGAAGAATGCTCTATTTGTGTGGTCTGATGAATGTGAGGAGAGCTTCCAGAAACTCAAGTCGGCCTTGACCACAGCTTTAGTACTTGTATTACCATCAACTTCAAGTTCTTACACGGTGTATTATGATACTTCCAGAGTTGGGAACGGTTGTGTATTGATGCAGAAGGGTAGAGTTATTACGTATGCTTCTCGTCAATTAAAGCTCCATGAGAAGAACTACCATGTTCATGACTTAGAATTGGCTACTATTGTTCATGCCTTGAAGATTTGGAGGCATTATCTATACGGCGTATCTTGTGAGGTATATACGGACCATCATAGTCTTCAGCACTTGTTTAAGCAGAAAGATCTCAATTTGAGGTAGCAAAGATGGCTTGAATTACTCAAGGACTATGATATTACTATCTTGTATCATCCCGGGAAGGCAGATGTAGTGGCCGATGCTTTAAGCCGGAAGAATATTAATATGGGATGTTTGGCGTACATTCCAGTTGGGAGGGGACCCTTGCAATTGGTGTTCAGGCCTTGGCCAATCAGATGGCGAGGTTAGATATTTTCGAGCCCAGCCGAGTGATGGCTTGTGTGGTATCTCAGTTTTTGAGAGCGTCAATATGATGACCCGCATTTGCTTGTCCTGAAGGACAAGGTCCAGCACGATGATGTCAGATATGTGACCATTGTTGATGATGGTATGTTACGGATGCAGGGCCGGCTTTGCGTGCTCGATGTGGATGGGTTTGAGGAGTTGATATTAGATGAGGCCCACAACTCACGGTATTCGATTCATCAGGGTGCCACGAAGATGTACCATGATTTGAGACAACATTTTTTATGGAGAAGAAGGAAGAAGGATATTATGAATTATGTGGCTCGATGTCTCAACTATCAGCAGGTCAAATATGAGCACCGGAGACCCGGTGGAGTGTTCTAACGCATGGATATTCCCGAGTGGAAATAGGAGAGAATTACTATTGACTTTGTGTGTGGTCTTCCTCGTACCACGAAGAAGTTTGATTCATTTTGGGTGATCGTGGATCGACTGACCAAGTTCGTGCACTTCATTCCTGTATACACTACCTATTCTTCGGAGCGGTTAGCAGAGATTTTCATCCGAGAGATTGTGCGGTTACACAGAGTCCTAGTTTCTATTATATCAGATAGAGGTACCAGTTTAATTCTTAGTTCTGGAGAACATTTTAGCGAGAGTTGGCTTCACAGGTAGAGCTGAGCATAACATTTCACCCGCAGACGGACGGGTAGTCCGAACGTACAATTCAGATATTGGAGGATATGTTGCGTACCTGCGTTATGGACTTTGGAGGTTCCTGGGCCGATTATTTGGTTCTTGTAGAGTTTGCCTATGACAATATCTATCAATCCAGCATTCAGATGGCGACGTGTGAAGCCTTATATGGGAGATGATGTAGATCTCCAGCTGGTTGGTTTAAGCCCGGCGAGGCTAGATTATTGGGGACAGATTTAGTCTAGGATGCCTTAGACAAGGTGAAGGTGATTCAGGAGAGACTTCGCACAACTCAGTCGTGTCAGAAGAGTTATGCTGATCGGAAGGTCCAAGATGTGTCTTATTTAGTAGGCGAGAAGGTATTGCTAAAATTTCCGCCTATAAAAGGCGTTATGAGGTTTGGATAGAAAGGAAAGCTGAGTCCAAGCTTCATTGGACCTTTTGAGATACTTAGAAGGATTGGGGAGGTGACCTATATGCTTGCTTTACCACCTAGCTTGTCGGGAGTTCATCCAGTGTTCGATGTTTCTATGCTTCTGAAGTATGTTGGGGACCTGGTCTCATGTATTAGACTTCAGCACGATCCAGTTGGATGAGGACTTAACCTACGATGAGGAGCGGGTAGCCATTTTGGGTCATCAGGTTCAAAAGTTGAGATCTAAAGACATAGCTTCGATGAAGGTGCAGTGGAGAGGTCGGCCCGTGGAGGAAGCCACTTGGGAGACCGAGCAGGAGATGCGGAGCAAATATCTTCACTTGTTTGAGACTCCAGGTATGTTTCTTGACCCACTCGAGGATGAGCGTTTGTTTGAATTGGGGAGGATGTAACGACCCGACCCGTCATTACGGGAGTTGCCACCCCATTTTCCCTGTTTTATGCTTCTATATGTTCATTATATGTGTTTGGAGAATTTGAAGTAATTCGGATAGTGTTTGGTTAGAAATGAGGCAATTGATCTCACTATGAGAAGGTTAGTTTGGAAAAGTCAACTGAATATTGACTTATGAGTTAGAAGACTTGGAATGAATTTCTGATGATTTGACTGGTTTCGGGGGATGATTTATGACTGAGGAGAACAATCAAAATTGAATTTGGAGGCATGGTGTAGAATAAGGCTTGAATTGACTAAGCTTGGATTTTGGCGAATTCTGGATGGTAGGTGAGAATTTGATCCGAAGGTCGGAATTGAATTCCGAGAGTTGGAGTAGATCCGTTAGGTGATTTTGGATATGCGTATGTCACGCCTCCTTTTTACCGCTATTACTTTATCTCGGGAATGGATGTAATAAAAGGAAGGAGTTTTTCCAATTTAAGGACAGTCGGAACGAGATTTATTTATTTAAATTCAGAGTCTCCACTTGGGAAATTAATGGTGTCTCAAGTCATCGGTTGAATACCGAACCGAGAAAAGTTTGACTCTATTACTATCTGCAAAATAGAAATTCGGATAAGGAATTCTGTTAATCCGAGAGACGGTATTAGGCACTCTCGAATTCTGTGGTTCTAGCACGGTCTTATTTGTTTTTATCTGATTTCTATATATGTTCCCTTTTTATGTGCATTTTAATATTCCGCTTTATTATTTAAAGAATTACAACATCGTGAAAATATATTTTTGATCGCGCCGTACCAGTACACCCGTGGCTTTTAACACATTTCGACTTCATTTAGACTAGGATTTAGGTCACATAAATGTGCACCCATATTAAGAAGGTAATATTATTATAAATCATGCCTCGATTATCTACGTCTTGTTAACTTTGGAAAAGTCTATCAAATTTGCTAAACGGTCCTTTCAAATCTAAGATATTCATAACAATTATTTGAGGGCCCCGCAATTGTGTATTTAATGCGTCGAGGCTCATCTCATTTTATTAAGGTCATGTCTAGAGTATACTATATTTTCTATGCGTTTGTCTCTAATAATCAAGAAAAAGGTTTTAATTCATTAATATTACCTATGAATTATTACATTGGGGCATGAGCTCATATTAGCCTAGGCTTTCAATCATTTTTTGGGCTTGATCGTAGCCCATACGATAACACCATGGCCAGGTGTAGCCGGACTGGTTAAATCAGCTTGGGCCCAAGTCCTAGAACGCATGTTAATATATCCAGGCCTAATGGCCCAGGTCAGTCAAATTTCGAAACCAACGGACCAGGCCCAATGGCCACTGATGCATATCTATTGAATCTTGGGCCTATTATTAGGATATTGGTTCCAGAACTAACACAAAAATATATGACTGTTCTTCATTTTTTCGTTAATGATTTACATTAAATTCAGACTAGTTTTTACAATTATCTACCAGAAAAGTTCACTTATCTTTTAATTCAAATACTTTTTAATCCTATCAATTACTAATTCAAATTAAACTAACATTCTACTACTCGTCTTGTGTTCTAATTCTGAATTTGCAAGGATTCACATAATTCATTTGTGACTACAAATAAGATGTGTTAAATACAACTCAGTTCCTTATTCTTATTAGTTTATTAAAGGCTGATTCATAAAAAACGAAAATTTAAACTAGCGTTTAACTGAATATAATTTTATAACAAATGTCACATTACAGAATTATTAAACACGAAACATTTATTGTATAAATCCGTATGCTTATCAGATGTTGAACATGCATTTATAGGCATAACTTCTAACTACTTAATTGAATTCTGTATTCAAGTAATAGTACTCTTTGAGAAGACATTACTATATTATTAACCTCACAAAGCAAGTTGCAAAAATTTTAAACCTACTTTACTTTACATTTTACCTCTTATACTATTCTATAATCTCGACTATAATATGAAACTATTCTAAAATTAAAATTAATATCATTGAAAGTTTAATAGTCCAGTCCGAATTATTACATCTCCAAACTAACCCTAACGAATATAGATGATTAATTTCAACAGAAAAATAGTAGAATATGAAGCAACAATTAAACTTTCATTTCATCTTTTTCAATTTCACATTTTACAGCTTCAGTCAATAGAGAGTGTACCTGGAAATGAAAGGAAATCAATGAGATCTAGAAAAAATAAGGATCAGAATCAACAACAACTCGTAAATCAATTAGAACAGCTCCAGCAAAACCAGACCCAAACCAAAATGATGATAAACCAGTAAAAAACCCACATATTCTAAATCAGACCACGAATCAACACTTGACTCCACACAATACCAATCTAACAATAACTCGATCACTAAAGCCCAATAGAAGAGAAAAATATACTTGAAATTGCTTGCAGGATCAATGAAACAGTGATACTTTTGATGATTTTTTATGTTTTGATGTGAAAAGAATGCACAAATTGAGATTCCAAATAGAAGGAAAGTATTTAAGTATTTTAGATTTTGCTCCAACTTCTAAACTTGTTAAATGAAGGCTGATGAAGCCTATTTATAGATTTGAAAAGAGAGGGAATTTGAAATTCTGAAATTGTCCCTTAGTCCCTTTTTTATTGCAATTAGACCCTTATTGGTTTTCAATTATTCGACCTTCTTCCCTTTTATTAATGCAGTATTACCATTTTTCCCTAATCTAGAATGTTCCTTTCCTTAGCTTTTACCCTTCTACCCCTACCTCTAACTGGCATTTACTACACTACCCTTTTGTTCTGCCTGAAATACCCTTAACCCCTTAAGTATTTACCATTAAACCAAATAGGATTCCCAAATCTACCCCTACCCCCTTAGGGTTATTACAATGAACCAAACGCCATTCCCCGAACTAACCCTGCTTTCCTATTTTAATTACCCGTTCCCCCGTACTGCCCTTAATCCCAATTATAACCAAATGACTTTTATTAAAACAAAAATTACTCTAAGAATCAGGATTTGAAAACCTTAACTAATTACCAGAACTAATTAATTAATTGTTAATCAACAACTATAACCAAATCAAACCTATGTAATCAATTAACAAGATTCAGAAACCAATCAAACAATAAAGAATTTGATTTTTTAAATAATCAGAACCTAAAAACTAAGTCTAACAATATGTTTATTCGAACAGAAATCAAAATTTTAAAATACTATATCATTTTTATCAAGAATTGACAACAAAAGAAGATCATAGACATGCAAGCAAAATAGAAGTAAAAAGCAAACATGAACTTAACTTTTCTGCTTTCTTATTTGTTCTAGACTTTTCTTTCTTCCTTTTCTTTCTTTCTTCTATTCTTTTCTTTCTTTGTTTTTTCTTGATTTTCCAGGATTTAAAAATCATGGATATCATTTTTGGACACTTGACCTTCTGGCAGACTTTTGAGTCTTAGTATGAATCTTTCAGTGGCTTTCAAGGTTAAAGGCTTCTAGAGCCACCTAGGGTAGTTAAGGGATGCTATGGGATGATTTGGAGTGATAGTGTTCGCCGGACTGGTGTTCTGGCGACATTTAAATCAATATTCGAAGCGATCCAGGCATGTTTGAGGAAAAATAGTTAGAGGGGTGGAAAGGGGAAGCCTAGGCTGTTCTGCGGTGTTAAGGGTGAAGGCGGAGGTAAACCTTGTGTTTGCTGGAGTAGGGTTCCGGTGACACTTGGATGAATATTCGAGAAGATGCGGCCTGTTTCGAAGGAAACTATCTATGGGGGGTGGAAGAGGGGGCTTAGATCCTTATGTGGTGTTAATGGCAGAGGCATGGGATTAGTTTGCGTTTCCTGCCGGTAGGGTTCCGGAGGGGTTGGTGAGATGAAAAATGGGGGAAGAGGCGGCTTGGGTTTCATGTATAGATGATGGAGATGATGAAAATGAATGGGTGTAATGTCTTCGGTATATTTAAAACCTTAGGATTATTAGGGACCATTGGATTGGAAATAATCAATGACTGAGATTCATTGTCACTTACACGACGTTGTTTGATTAAGTGACGGTTCATTCCTGGCCCTTGTATTATTTAAATGAATGCCAGGATTTGACGACTAAAATGTCATTGTTTGGTATATTAATGGGCTTGTACACCTGACCGTTTGATCAATTTAATCAACGGCCAAGATTTCTTATCATATAAACGGTGTCATTTGGATTTAGAGCCAAACAGAAGGGTAATATATTTGGGTCTGGGTCAATTGTATTAAGTGTATTTGATTTTTGGGCAACTGAATATATCAACCCAATTTTATGTATATTTGTATTATTTATTTCGTTTGTCGTTTTCTTGTATTTTTTTTAAATTTTGCTAATTTTAAAACTAATTAATTACCATTTTATGTATTTTCAATTAAAAACATAGAATGCTATTTTGATCTTTCTTTAATTTGTTCTCAAAATGTATTAATATAAAAAATTGTAAAATTAAAATCCTAATACTCCTGCATATTTTTGTATATTGTTTATGAATTATTACGCAACTAATTAACACAAACTTGCCACAAATATTTGACGAAATTTAAAAATCATTTTGTTTGGATTTTTAAGGAATAATTGGCCTAGGGCAAAAATCACATTCTCACAGCTGCCCCTCTTTGCTCGGGAACACGCAAAGTTTCAGTGCAAAGATAAGTGAGCGGTAATGAGGGACTTTTGCCCATTCGCATATTCCATGTAAATCATTTTTTGGAAAGTTTGACCGCATCCTGCTTCAGAGATTGCCTACATATCCTGAACTAAAAATGAATCAGGTCAGTGTAGTTTAGGAATGTCTGGTAGCTGGGACTACCAGGAGCTGTGATCTCATTGCTGTTGCTGCTTGCTGATCCCCTTATTACACCCTTGTAAAAATAAAAGAAGTTGTCCTAGGCTATGCCCTATGGTTACAAAATCCTATCTAATGTCTACTATCATGTGTTCTTGAACTGTCTTGATCTCGCATCTTACATTCTTTCAATATGACTTTGACTATGTCTATTCTTCAGGTGGACTCCTGCTTACGATCGATTGAAAAAGTATTCCCTTGTTCTTTAGGTGGGATCTTTCTTGCGATTCCTTTGAAAAAGTATTCCCTTATTTTTTAGGTGGGCTCCTGCTTGCAATTGCTAAAAACATGTTCCCTTGTTCTTCAGGTGGGTGCCTGATTACCGAGATTGAAATGTATTCCCTTGTTCTTCAGGTGGGTGCCTGCTTACACAATTGAAAAACAAAGAAAATTTTCTGCCCAGTATGGTGCCTGGGTATATCATGTTATCAAATATTAGAATTTAAAGCTAAATTTCAAATGGTACTTCCCTTATTTTCCAGGTGGGTGCCTGCTTACTGCATTTGAAAAGATATTCCCTTATTCTTCAGGTGGGAGCCTACTTACGAACTTTGAAAAGATATTCCCTTATTCTTCAGGTGGGCGCCTACTTACGAACTTTGAAAAGATATTCCCTTATTCTTCAGGTGGGCGCCTGCTTACGAACTTTGAAAAGATATTCCCTTATTCTTCAGGTGGCTTCCTGCTTGTGATTGCAAAACAAAGAAAATTTTGTTCCACAGTTTGATAACTGGGTGTAGGACATTATTGAATGTTAATTTGCGATTAGAATTATACTGTACTTCCCTTGTTTTTTCAGGTGGGTGCATGCTTGTTGTGCTTAAAATATATTCCCTTATTCTTCAGGCGGGTGCCTTCTTAAAACAATTGAAAATTTATTCCCTTGTTCTTCAGGTGGGCTCCTGCTTACAATCTTGAAAAGATATTTCCTGCAAACTTTCAAAAGACATTTCCTTATTCTTCAGGTAGGCGCCTACTTGCGAACTTTGAAAAGATATTCCCTTATTCTTCAGGTGGGCGCCTGTTTGCGAACTTTGAAATGATATTCTCTTTATTCTTTATGTGGGCGCCTGCTTGTGAATTTTGAAAATAAATTCCCTTATTCTTCAGGTGGGCGTCTGCTCACGACATACAAAAAAAAGAAAATTTTCTGCCCCAGTTTGATAACTAGGTGCAACATATTATCATATGTGTAAATCGAAAATTAAAGATCATACTTCCCTTATTCTTCAAGTGGGCGCCTGATTACTAAAGTTGAAATGGATTCCTTTGCATATTGTTGCTTTCTTTTAAAATTGAACTATCTTCCCTTATTCTCCAGGTGGGTGCCTGATTGCCGAAAAGTTTGTGCTTCCTTACTATCCACATTGGTCACATTCACTTTAAAGTGATTAGTAAGAATATGAATATTTCGTCCATATTTTAATCAAAGAACAATTTGTTAGTATAAAATGGTGATTAGCTACTGGCATTCTTGTTGGCCTTGCTTCCACATTTGAACTTGCTCCAACTTGCTCCTTTGAACTTGTTTTGTCTTGCCATAAATTCCGGCTGTCTTTCAAAATTTTCTGATCTTGATGACCCAACTGTTTTCTTTGTGTCTATGTCTTGGTGTTTCTTTATCTTTCTTGTGGACTTTTGCTTCTTTCTCCAATTATCTCATTATCATATATCCTCATTGTTTCAACTGTCCTTTAATAAATCCCGATCTTATTGTGCCATACAACTGGGAAGTTGGTAGTTCGCTTCGACTGAAAATGTCTTATAGACAGATTCAAAGAAAAAAAAATGAAATACAATGATCTCGAAATTTTGAGGGTATAAATACTCTGAAAGGACAAAAAGGACAGAACTTATCTGAGTGGGAAGGCTGATTCCTTTGATCATGCCATGCATTTGGATCAACCAACCTAGTTTGTCCAAACAACAACTGTCAATTGCCACTTTTGCCATCCTCATCTTCACAACCCGATCTTCAACAAAACCCAAACTTTGCTTGTTTTGCCGCCTTTCAAACACAAACTTCTTTCTCACTTTCGCCTTACGGTGCCCGTGAGGGTTTTCAACAATAAGACTCTCTCATTTTCATTTCTCTCAGCTCACATCGCCTTACGGTGCCCGTGAGGGTTTTTAACAATAAGACTCTCTCATTTTATATCTCTCAACTCACATTGCCTTACGGTGCCCGTGAGGGTTTTCACCAATAAGACTCTCTCATTTTTGGTCTTTCATTTTCAGGTACTAGAGTGTTGTCCATAACATGATTCACCTTACCTGCTTATATTGACATTCCTTAAAATTGATCAGAAAGTCTTTCTTTGGACCGTAATGTGGCTTTTGGATGGGTTTAGAAAGAAAGGTATAAATTCTCAAAATTTCTAACGTAGGTTCAAAAATTACAACTTTCGGAATCATATCTTCCATAATGACATAACTTCTGCCCCAAGTTTCATTCTTTAGGGATTCGTGAATTTTCATTCTGTTGTGACTGAACCTCAGTGAGGCTGTGTACGTACTCTTTTGGAATCAAGTCAAACGTAGTTCGGATCATAGAATCGCTTCATTGTTGCGATGTTTCCTTCCTCCCATTCTTCTCATTTTCGTTCATTCTTTATTTTCTTTTCTTTTTCTTTTCTTCTTTTTTCCTTTTTTTCTTTTCTTTTTTTTCTCTTCTTTTTCTTTTCTTTTCCATTTTTTTCTTTTCTTTTCTTTCTTTTCTTTTCTCTTTCTTTTCTTTACTTGACTTTCCACATTTAATCTTTGACTTTGTTGTTGATTCTGAAAGAGGGATATGCAAGAAAATGTAATAAGGCTCGAAGGGATAGCAATGGATAAAGTGTTTGGATAGCGAAACAAAATGCCTTCATCATTTCAATTTCAAAATATGACAAATATAATCAGATACATGAAGATAAAGAAATCATACATAATATCTTTTGACTGCGTCAGAATTGATAGCCATTTGTACACATTTTCCTTCCACATCTATTAGATATAACGCTCCGTTGGACAACACCTGTGATACAACAAATGGCCCCTGCTAGTTGGGTGCAAACGTTCATTTTGCTTCTGCACAATGAGGTAGGATACGCCTTAATACCAATTATCCAACTTCGAATTTTCACGGACGCACTTTCTTGTTATATGCTCTGGCCATTCGCTGTTGATATAATTGCCCATGACATAGTGCTGCCAGGCTTTTCTTATCAATCAAGCTTAATTGTTCCAATCGGGCATCCATTCATCATCATTAATTTCTACCTCCGCAATGATTCGAAGGGAGGGTATTTCAACTTCCGCGGGTATCACTGCCTCCGTGCCATACCCTAGTGAATAAGGAGTTGTACCTACCGAATTGCGAACAATAGTGAGATATCCTAACAAAGCAAATGGTAATTTCTCATGCCACTGCCTCAATCGTTCAACCATTTTCCGAAGAATTTTCTTAATATTTTTATTGGCTGCTTCAACTGCTCCATTCGCCTTAGGACGATATGGTGTGGAATTGCGATGTGTAATTTTAAACTTTTGACATGTCTCTTCCATCAAATGGTTGTTAAGGTTGGCACCATTATCTGTAATAATCACCTTCAGAATTTTGAATCGGCAAATGATGTTTGCATGCACAAAATCAACCACTACGTTCTTGGTTACTCCATTGAATGTTTTTGCCTCAACCCATTTAGTAAAATAATCAATGGCCATCAAAATAAACCTGTGCCCATTAGATGATGCTGGCTCGATCGGCCCGATGACATCCATATCCCAAGCAACTAAAGGCCATGTTGCTGACATTGTATGCAACTCATATGGTAGAGAATGAATCAAATTTCCTTGTACCTAGCATATCATCATATGACCATGAAAATATATCTTTGTATTCATGCAACATCTTGATCAATTCTTACCCTGAGTGAGGCTTCCAATTGAACGCTTATCTTTGTTTCCCGAACATTTTCCTGATCCCCGAGATTAATGGATTCTCTCTCATTCAAGTTCGGTTTGGATTTTTCCTTATACTGACTCAACTCTTTAATAATTTCTTCCAAAGCTTCCTCATCATCATACTCCACCTTATTATCACATTCAATTTCTTGTATTACTATTTGATTATCAAGACTAGGTCGGGAATTCCTCATGTATTACATCATTGAAATCAGCATAAAAAGGACTGTACAAGAAAAGAAAAATAAAATAAGGCTATCAAGAATGGAGGGAGAAAGAAATTGCATTTTATTATAATTCGAAAGATAACAAGGTTTGACTCATCCGATTGGACGCAACATAGAAATCTGTATTACAACATTGAAATAAAATAGATTTAAAAGCAAAACAAAAGTTAACTACCACAACTACCTCTGAGTTGGAAGAGGAGTAGCTTCCCAATTATTCAATTTGGCCCTTGATCCGACAAACTGGACATTAATTCTACTTGTGCCCTCATCCGCTTCTACCGTATATACTTCTTCAAATAGCTTTTCAAATCTTTCAAGTAGCTCCTTGTTGGGCCTTATCTCCGCTAAGTTGGGCATCACTATAACCGGGTGCCTCTTTGTACCAGATCTGACGAATGAATGGGAGAGGCGAGGGATAGGCTTAGGGAGGGTTCACCCTTTCTTCTTCAGTTTTCATGCTCTCTTTATATCAGCAATGGTTGGTTTAAAGCCCAACTCGAAAGTATCAATGTTTCTGGGGAGATATACCGATTGTGTAATACCTTGTAATGCAGCTCCCAATCCTTTTCTAGGGAGAAATCCATTTTTCAACATCTACGTGGAAACCATAACTGATGTGGAAGCCAGCTTTGGCATAGTAACATGCTCACCCTCCTGAACCTTAGCGACTGATACGGTATCTACTACTTGGTACACTCATGGGCCTTTATCGCCCTCAACCTCTTCATAGGGAGTGATAGTGTTGCAAGAATTATCTTCACCATGGACCACAATTTATTGATGGTCCCACTCGAACTTTACCATCTGATGAAGTGAGGATGGCATAGCCTTCGAAGCATGGATCCATGGTCGACCCAGCAGAAGATTATAGGATACAACAACATCCAAGACTTCAAATTCCATTGTAAACTCTACCGGCCCAATGGTAAGTTCTAGCCCAATGTCTATAACAATATTCTTCCTCCCCCGTTCTAACCCACGCACATAAATGTTGTTCTTGTGGATTCTTTCATTATCAATCTTGATATTTTCCAAAGTAGACAAAAGGCATATGTTGGCACTCGACCCATTGTCAATCACCACACAGCTCACTGCTGAATATTCACATTTCATAGTAAGATACAAAGCTCTGTTGTGCTTTGTTCCTTCTATCGGTAGTTCGTCATGTGAGAATGTCACCCTATTCACCTCAAAGATTTTATTTGCGATCTTTTCAAGATTACTCACTATGATTTTCTTACGCACATGAGCCTCATTCAATATTTTCATTAGTGTGCTACGATGTTCATCTAAGTGAATTAGCTGGGACAATAGAGATATTTGTGGTGGCATCTTCCTCAATTGTTCTACTATCGAGTAGTCCCGCACTTTAATTTTCCTCAAGAATTATTCGGCCTCCTCCTCACTAACAACCCTCTTCACATGAGTCGGATTATATTTTGTAAGTTTTTCTTTTCTTAATTCTTCGGGAGCAAAGCACCTCCGCGACCTTGTCAATCCGTGGGTTATACAAATTTTATCTTTAACATCCTTGCCTCGATACATGATGGTCACTTTGTTGTAATTCCATGGCACAACTTTAACATTCACAATGGGCAATTGAGTTACCGATTTGATAATGATCGGTTCCGTTTGGGCTCCTTTCACAATCAACACAGGTTTTGCACTTGCTCCTGGAACTATCACTTTCACTGGCTTGAGTTTTGTCACCACCACTGGTTTATCCATTACTTGCTTAGCTGTAATCACCGCTTTCTCACCCATTGCTTTCTCCTCTACCTTGCTTTTGCTTGCCTTAATTATCATTACGGTTTCAGAAGGCATTACAATCTCCCCTTTGTATCAACTCGATCATATGAGTTTCGTGATAAACATGCAAAGGGTTTGTGTAATATTGGGAGCTTCGGGGGCCTGGACTTCAATTCTTCTTGAATCAATGAGCTCTTGAATTGCAGTTTTCAAATGCCAACACTTCTGTATGTTGTGTCCTGGAGCTCCTAAATACTATTCAGAGCTAATAAAATGGTTCAGGTTCCTTGGTGGTGGGTTCGCAATTTTGGATTCAATGGGGTTTAGGATTCCGAGTTGCCTCAGTCTATGAAATAGACTAGTGTATGATTCTCCTAATAGAGTTAAAGTCTTCTTCTTTTGCAGCCTATCATTCTTGTCACCGGGATTAGGACGGAAGCCTGTTCCACCGGGGTTTTTATATGTTTTGGGTGATGGATATGTATTCTGGGTGTGGTATGTGTTATGAGGCGCGGGTGCACACCATGACATTTGCAGTTGTCGGTATATTTGAGCGTGGTGCACTAAAAATTGTGGAATAGGGGGAGGATAATAGTGTTATGGTGGGCCATATGGTGCTGGTGGGTAAGGCTGATGATGTGGGCGAAGTTGATGGTAGTAAGGATTAGGATTCCTTGACCATGATCTTCCTTCTACAATGGCCACATCTTATTTTTTCTTTTTTCCCAAGGACCCCTCCAGTGCCTATTTGAATTTCCTGGGTTGTGGCTTTTATCGCCGAATAGCTCATAATCTTATTATATTTTAAACCTTCCTCGACCATGCTCCCCATCTTAACGACTTCATTAAACGTTTTCCCGGCAGCTGATACCAAATGTCCATAGTATGTGGGCTCTAGAGCTTGTAAGATGTAGTCCACCATTTCACCTTCCTTCATGGGTGGATACACTTGGTAAGCTTGCTCTATCCACCTAAACCTGTATTCTCGGAAGCTCTCTCCTGGCTTCTTCTTGATCTATGTCAATGACAGTCTGTCAGGAATAATCTCCAGGTTGTATTCGAAATGATTAGCAAAAGCTTGAGCTATATCATCCCAAGTAAACCATCGATTGTGGTCTTGCCTTGTGTACCACTCTAGGGCTGATGCGTTAAGGCTCTAACTGAAATAAGCCATTAGCAACTCATCTTTCCCGCCGGCACCTCGCATTTTGCTGCAAAAGCCTCTCAAATGTTCCACGGGGTCGCTATGCCCGTCATAGAGATCAAATTTTGGCAGTTTAAAACCTGCCGGTAGCTGCACCTCCGGGAATAAACACAAATCTTTATAAGCTACGCTGACTTGACCCCCAAGACCCTGCATGTTCCGGAAAGATTGTTCAAGACTCTTCACTTTACGGATCATCTCTTCTTGTTCGGGATTTTTTGGTGGTTTCTCCTCATCGGATATGTCAATGAGAGGAGTATAAGAATCATGATGTCGGAAGGTAGGCTCTAGAGGATAATAATGATTGTCTTGGGTATGAAATAGTGGTTCACTGGAAGAATTGTGTAATGTGGCTGGTGGAGGGGCCACATACACGGGAGCGACATGAGGCGGTGATGGTGGGATATATTTTGGTGGTGGAGGATGTGGTGGTGTTTGTGAGGTAGTTGCATAGTAAGGTGGGTATGTGGGGTAAGCAGAGGATGAATTTACAGTGGGTGGGTCCTGTGTTTGGACCGGTGAAAGAATATAAGCAGGATTGGCTGGGTATGTGGGTAAAGGTTGTCCCTTCGCCCAGGCCTGGTACATTTTGGTCATCTGCTGCTTGAGTTTGTACATCTCTTCTTCCATAGCACTTACTCTACCACCTCATCTTCTCGAGATGGGTCCACAACTGTAGCCTCAATCTCTTGGCTGATTGCTTTTGTCATGTCTTTAGAGCGAGTATTGTAATGATGGGTTTCCAGAATGCCAGCTAGCTAAAAACCATCTGTTTGGACTCAACAACAACAACGATCTTTAGTGGTTAGGCCCTTATTGATCAAATAATCACACGCTGGGAATACAGACACATTTAAACAATTTTGCTCGGCCATATGCGTCATCCCGATTTTCTCAGTTATGGTTTTTCATTCATTATGACTTTTCTTGCTTTGCCAATTCTTTTGCTACGACTTTTCTTTGTCTTTTCATTATCATTTTTCATCACCACCATTTTTCTTCTTGTTTTTCTTTTTTTTTATTTGTGATTAAAATGTCGATCCTATAGATTTGCCTATCGTGTATGTGTTTAAAGAAAAGAAAAACAAAGAAGACAAATACATATTTTTCCTGGAATTTTTGAATTTATTAATAACCAACAATGATTACAAAGATGAACCGACTAAACAACAGTTTAAATTGAAATGCAAAAATGAAAATAAAGACTCAAATTCTTAACCTAATAAACTCAAGAATACATCAAAGATCCTACTGCCCGCATGACATCGTTCGGTCTCGTTGCGGGCCTTTATGCAAGTCCCCTTTTGAGTTGGTCTATATCACCCATTATTTGTTTTACAAATATCATCACTGAGGCAAAAAATGTAGTCTGGGTCATATCTTTACATATCTGGCACTTCCGAGTGATAAAATGAGCATGTTAAGGATTCTTTCTCCAATCATCCATTTTTCCTGAATTAACCTCTTGACTTGTTCAGGACGAGCCTCTAGAGTCCATTGGCTTTTCTCTTGAAGTTGTTACATATCCATTTCTAATCGTGCTAAGGCCGTATAGCAATGTTCTCTTTCCATTCAGAACTCTTTCACTTGTTTGCCAATCTTGACCTCTGCAGTAATAATTTTTTTCCTTAATCTGGCAACTTCAATATTATGCTCTTCCTTAAGTTGTTGAATCATACGAGCCCTTTCTTCTGAATTTCTAGCCAACTATTTTCGAACCCCGGTTAATTCCTTTTCCGCTTTGTCAAGGTCAAAACTATAATCGCTCACTTTTTGCCGCAAATTATCAATCAACTTTTCATCTCGGGCATTTCGGACAGCGGTTTCCATTGCTATCCTCATTTGGAGCTCGTAGGGCCTCATTTTTTTAACCAGTTGCTTCTTTTCGCCTTCTTAAGCTACTACTTGCACAATATTATTGAACTTGAGGTCTTGGACTTATTTTTCTAGCATGCTGATCTTTGCTCGATATTGGTTTTCTTTAGACAATCAATCCCACAGCTCTCTTGGTAGCTTGGCAAATTCTTGGATGTAAGGTCTTTTAGCTGGCCTTTCATGCTCACAACCTCTCCTATACCAACGGAATATCCAGGTGACACTTCGCCTTTAGCCCGATCCCTCACACGGGTATCTGATTTCAAACATTGGCATTCATTCAAAATTTGATGGACTTTTACTTCAGGAAATTGCCCGTCAGGACTAATCTTTTCACGACACCAAAACCCGGTCGTGATGGTGCCCATCACATTGCTAGGCCAGCCCGACCAAATAAACTCTCATCCCGAGCATAGAGCTCAAAATAATTTATTTTAAGTCATCAATAGTGAAGAAAAACAAGATCAAACTCATAGTATTAAGAATATCCAAAAATCTCCCGAAAACACAATGTAACTTCCCAAAGATCTGGGGTCACGAGCCAAGAGCCTCTATCAGAATATCAGTCAATAATGTAAATAATCTTCAAGTCTAAGAGTAAGCGGAACAAAACAAGTAATAACAGAGTAAAGATGGGGAGTGGCGGGTCCTGCGAATGCTAGGCAGCTACCTCGATGATCCCAAATGGAGCTCTATATCAGCTTCAAGCTCAACTAAGCTCCCATGTACCTGGATCCGCACACATGGTTCTGGGAGTCGAGTGAGTACTTCCAACTCAGCTGTAATAAAAGTAAATAATGCTTAGGGAAAGAAAATCACACAAGGCACTATCTCATGCTATAAATATACAGAACCATCTTTTAAAATGACGTACACTTTCAGGGTATTCCTTTTTAACATATGTGAGTAGATTATTTAGAAATCTCTTTTTAACATCCCTTCCTTTCATTATAACATATCAATACCTGGGTACAACCTCAAACAGTACAAGCCTACACTCAAATCAGTCCCTTGGGCTCACCACTCCTTAACAATTTCCACCAGGGTATCTGGTCAATAAGGCAGATAACACATGTATGCTAGTAATGCATAAGTGCTAAATGTTATACCATGTAGTACAAGTAAACCAATATATGTATGTCATGCAATGCATATGATGTTGTGGCGTACAACCCGATCCATGCAAAGGCGCCCGCGCTCACTGTGGGGGTTCAGACTCCGGAGGGGCTCCTATAGCCCAAGCGCAATATCAGTACCACTCCTACTGTGGCGTGCAGCCCGATCCATGCATAGTATTGAATTCATATAATCCCCTTGGGCGACAGTGTCATAACGACTCACAGATAAAATGTCATCAAAGCCTTTCAAGTTTTCAAATCTTATAAAAATGATGAGTAGCAAAAATACCCTTTTAAACCCTTAGAATGAGATGAAAATATGCACAGTATTATCAAGACAGTGATACCAATCCCTAAAGAATTCAAATATTCGGCATGAAGCCCAAAACATGATAATTAGTCCAGTTCATGATATTTAATATCTTTATTACGGTGTCACTTCAATTTCAAGAAATTATGTAGTATTTTTATTAAGTGGCACGGATCATGTCACAATCCCCTAATGGTGCTCTACCCCATGCCCATTATCTGGCGTGCTAGTCACGTCAAATACAGCACTAGGATGTGCAAGTCCGGGGTCTATTAACACTCGAGACATCATTTACAAATATTACCCACCTCGATCCGACAAAAACTCAAGCCCGTGATGCCTTAGCTCCTCAAACTGGCCTCCACGCGCGTCGAAACTAGCCAAAATTAGTACAAATATATCAAAATAAACTAATGGAACAATACCCAATCGAATATAATCGAAATCTATGAACAATTTCGAAACTAGAAAAACCTGAGCCCCGGGACTGCCTCTCAAAAAATTATAAAACTCACATTTTCAGAATCCTCATCTCGCCACGAGTCCGTACATATAAAATTTATCAAAATCAGAGTTCAAATGAGCCACCCAATCCCCAATTTACATAGAAAAAATCAAGCCCTAATATCTTCAATTTTATACTCAATTTCAGAGAATTAATTGAAGATTCTTTGATAAAATGACGTATTAAGACCACGAGACTTACCTCCAATCACTTCCCAATGAAATACCCTTCAAATTCTATCAATTAGCTCTCAAGGTGTGCAAATATGGAGGAAAATATTAAGGGTTCGCGACTGAAATTCTTTTAAAAAGCCCTTCTGATCCGCCAGGTTTAACCCTACGTGAACGTGGTCAACTCCCCTGCGTTCGTGATGAACAATTTATTCTGACCAAAATAAACACTACCTGAATGCGACCCATGGTCCACGAACGCGATGCCCTGGCTTTTCCTCTTACGCAAACACGTTCATCTCTTACGCGATCGCATTGATTGATCAACTTACCCTTCGCGATTGCTAAGCTCCTGCCGCGAACGCGATGCACAAAATCTCGGACCCTCAAGTTACTCTACGTGTTCGCTTTCATCAGCTACGCGAACGCGATGGGTTAATTACCTGCAATTTCATGACAACAAATCTGATATAGTTCATGAAAAAAATGGTCCGTTTGACCACTCGAATTCATCCCGAGACCCCCGGGACCTCAACCAAAGACACCAACATACCTCAAAACATAATAAGAACTTGTTCCAATCCTAAAAACACATCCTTAAATAGAAAATCATCAAATCAAGTTGTATTCAAGCCTATGTTTCAACTATAACTTTCCGAACCAACATTCAATCAAATACCCGACCAAATGATGTCCGAATGACCTGAAAATTTGCAGTCATATCAAAATCACCTAATGTAGCTACTACAACAGTCAGAATTCCATTCCTACTCCTGGATCAAAATCTTACATATCTACCGAAATTCGCCAAAATTCCAACTTCGCCAATTCAAGCCTATTTCTATACCGGACCTCCAAATTCAATTCTGATGGCTCTCCTAAGTCACAAATGATCCCTTAAAGCTAACCAAACCATCGGAATTCGATTCCGAGTCCTCTAACTCACAAGTCAACTTCAGGTTGAGTTTACTGAGCCAAGCTTCATTCTAAGAGGTGTGACGACCCAAAGGGTCATCACCTATTTTTCTCATTTGTTTCGTGCTTTCGAGGCCTTGAAAACCTCATTTTATATTGCCTCGATTTATGTGCATAGTCCGGGCATGTAGCCGGAAAGATTTTGTGTTAGAATATGTGAATTCTATGAAAATTTTGAAAAAATTTGATATTAATATTGATATAGTTGACTTCGGTCAACATTTTTGGTAAACAGACCCGGACCAGAGGATCAGATGGTCCCGGAAGGTCCGTAGGAAAATATGAGACTCGGGCATGCGTCCGGAGTCGAATTCTGAGGCCTAGAGCCCAAGATATGAATTTTTCTGTTAAATTGTTTTTGCTGAAATTATTAAATGCAAATTGATTAAAAGGCCATAGTATCAGGCTCGTATTTTAGTTCTGACGCCCGGTACAAGTCCTAAGCATTATTTAAGTACTTCCTGCAAAGTTTGACGTCATTTGAACGTCATTTGATGTGTTTTCAACCATGAGTTCCAAAGTTGAAGGTTTATGAAGTTTAAAAGAAGAAATCATGAATTTGAGGCTTGATTCTATGAAAATGATGTTATATTGGCGATTTGATCGCGCGAGTAAGTTAGTAGTATGTTTTTGGAGTTATGTGCATGTTTGGTTTGGAGCTCGAGGGCTCGGGTAAAGATTTGATAGGCCATTAGAGCAGATTTTGAAAAATAACCCATCTGGTATTTTTCCCCAGCTGATATCTTCGCAATTGCAAATAAATGCTCGCAACTGCGAAATGACTTAGATTTAGCCAAGGTTCGCAAACACGAACTATCCTTCGCAAATGCGAAGAGGCCCAGGAAAGGCCTTGGTTCGCAAATGCAAACCAGACCTCGCAATTGCGGGACTGCCCAAGAAATCTTTAACTTCGCAAATGCGAAGGAAATATCGCAAATGCGATGATGACAGGGAATGTCCAAGTTCCCAAATGCGATCCTTTTTCTCACAAATGCGAGTCTCGCAGTTAGGACCTGCTATGTTGCAATTGCAAATAAATGTTCGCAATTCCCATATCCGCAGCTGTGCAATCTGATACTTAAACGAATTTTAAACCCTTTTTCACCATTCTTTCAAAACCCAACACACCACACATGATTCTCCAAGAGCAATATCACTCCAAATCACGTATAAGTCACTTTTTACTTAATTCTTTCAACTCCTAACATCATTAAACATGTTTTCCAAGAGAAATAGAAGGTTTTCATGGTTGAAATTGTTGTTTTTGGGTAGAACCTAGGTTTTTCATAAATTGGGAATTGGACCTCGATTTGAGGTCCGATTTCAAAACAAATCATATAATTGAACTCGTGAGGGAATGGGTAACCGGATTTTGGTCTCAACCCCGAATTTCGACCATGTGGGACCGGGGGCGTTTTGGGCAATTTTGGGTAAAACTTTCAGAAAACCATTTTTATGCATCCAAACCAATTCACATAGTATTTATGAAATTAATTGAACCAATTGTGATTAGATTCGAGCGAGTTGAAGGGTGAAATTTGAGGTAAAGCGATAATTGAAGGATAATTGGACTTTAAGGCTTTGAGGTAAGTGTTTGATATATCCTATTTTGAGGAAATAGGATTAAATATGCTAATTGCTGTGTGATCGAGTACGGTGTATAGGCTGTGGTGACGAGCATCTATACACTGGCATCTAGCATGACCGTGAGACATTTGTTGACATGTATTGTGAAGTTGATTATTGTTTCCCTTGCCGGGACTTTATTGTGAAGTTGATTATTGTTTCTCTTTCCGGGATCTTATTGTGAAGTTGATTATTGTTTCCCTTGCAGGGACTTTACTATAATGATTATTGTTTCCCTTTCCGGAACGGTTCATATTATTTGTTTCATTGCTTTGCCCTTAACTGTAATTGTTATTTGGGTGAGGAAGAGTGATAATGCACGAAGAGTGATGTCGTGCTATTTTTACTTATGTTTGCACGAAGGATCATATCGTGCCTTGTTTTATTGATTATGCACGAAGGATCATGCTGTGCCTTGTTTTACTGATTATGCACGAAGGAAAATGTCGTGCCATTGTTGCTTAATTTATGCATGAAGGGACATTCCATGTCGGTGTTATATAAACCATGCACGAAGGATCATGCCGTGCCATGGATGTGAGGATGAGAGTAAAAGCACGAAGGGTGATGCCGTGCACTTTTATTTGATTATTTAGTGAGGATGAGAGTAAGGCATGAAGGGTGATGCCGTGCAACCATTTAAGTTTCTTGTTGTGGTGATAACTATTTTTACTACACTCAGATTCTCTTTACTGATTTATTATATGTTGCTGATTGTGTTCCCCCATCATGATACTCCTTCGTTAGTTGTGTTATTTGATAATCCTGTTATTTTGTGGTATATACATATATAGAACTGCACAGGTTTATATGAGTGTCTGGTCCTAGGCTTGTCACTACTTCACCGGGATAGGCCAGGCACTTACCAACACATGGGGTTGGATTGTGTTGATACTGCACTTCTGTACGTTTTTTCACAGGTCCAGGTTTCGAGCATGAGAAACAGAAGTAGAGTACTTGTGGGATTTCAGTGCATTCGAGATCGAGGTAGCTTGCAAACATCCACAGGCCCGGCATCTCCTCTATTTATTTTCTTATTGTTGTGGTCTCATTGTTCCGAGACAGACAGTTGTTCATTATTTTCTTTCAGACCATTATGTGTAGTTATTCCTTGGTAGTTCGTGAGTTGGTGACTCTACATCTTGCGTAGCGCATTATATCAGTTGTTTTACATTATTATTATTCATCTCTTATTCGAAAGACTTCCGCATTTAATAATTTGAGTAAATATTCTTGTTATTAAATATGAGAACAAAAATGATGGTATGAATAGGAAAATGTGAACGAGTTGGCTTGCCTAGCTACCACGAGTAGGCGCCATCACAATCCCGATGGTGGGGGAAATCCGGGTCGTGACAAGTTGGTATCAGAGCTCTAGGTTACATAGGTCTCGCCACTCATGAACAATATTAGTAGAGTTTGAGGGGTAGGTACGGACACGTCTGTTCTTGTCCTCCAGAGTCTATTGAGTTAGGAAAAAGTCCCTCATTTGTTCCTTCTTGTCGTATGATTTGTTCCTCAAATACTGATTGAATTTTTACTTTGTCCTTTCGCAGATGGTGAGAACACGCGCTTCTTCATCCGCTGATTAGCAGCCTAAGCCCCAGGCAGCTCCCGCGAGGGGAAGGGCCCGAGGCCGTGTCGGAGGCCGTGGTAGGGGCCGAGCTCATCCCCAAGTAGCGATTCCAGAGGTGGAGCCTCATGTTGAGGTTGGTGAGGAGGTTCTAGCCCCAGCAGCTCCAGTGGGCCCAGCTCAGGTCCCAGGGGAGGTCTTATTTACCCCAGATCTGCGGGAGACTCTGGTCAGAATAGCGGATTTCATGGACAGTGTTGCTAGAGCAGGCTTATTACCAGTTGCACTAGCCACTTCTCAGGCTGGAGGAGGGGTCCAGACTTCTGTTGCACATAATCTGGAGCCAGTAGCTCCCCAGCCTTAGGCACTAGTAGTTCAGCCAGCAGTGACCACTCAGTCAGGTACCACAGTTCAGGCCGGAGATGGAGCAACCATGACTTCTTATGCTTTATGGAGACTTGATTGGTTCTCCAAGCTATTTTCCACTACTTTCAGCGGTGCCACATCAGAGGATCCCCAGGACTTCTTATTCAGTTGCCATGAGATTCTCAAGACTATAAGAATACTGGAATCCAATGGGGTTGATTTCTACACATTTAGGCTTTCAGGATCCACCAAGACTTGGTGGAGAGATTTCTATTTGACTCGACTAGCAGGGTACACGGCTTTAACATGGTACCAGTTTGCGGAGTTATTTCTGGAGAAGTTTCTCCCTGTTACCCAGTGGGAGTTACTTTGGAGTCAGTTTGAGAGCCTCCAGCAGGGTTCTATGAATGTTACCTAGTATGAGATGAGGTTTTTTGATCTGGCACGTCATACGGTTGTGATACTCCCCACAGATCGGGAGAGGGTCCACAAGTTTACAGATGGGCTAAATCAGCCGATTCGACTTCAGATGGCTATGGGAATTAGGAGTGACATATCTTTTCAGGAGGCAGCTAGTACAGCTTGTAGGGTTGAGATGGCTCTTGCTCGGGGAGGTAGTTATCCTTCGGACAAGAGGCATTGCCATTCTGGAAGATTTAGTGGTACTTCCTCTGGAGGCAGGGATTCTTATGATAGGGGCCAGTCTTCCAAGCCTTTTCAGTCAGCCCTCCAGGCTTCGTAGGGTGGCCCAAGTGATCGTAGGGTTCGTGAGCAGTATTCAGATCAGCCTCACATCAGTGCCCAGCCTCTTTAGAGTGTTCGTAGGGGCCATTCAGGTCGTCAGGGCTAGCAGTCCCATCAGCCAAAATGTTGTTACGGTTGTGGTGACCCAGGTCATATTGTCAAGTTTTTCCCTCGAGCAACGGGCAACACTCAGTAGCGAGGTCCTCGCCACATGATTCAGGCCCTAGCTGACCCACAGTATGGCCAACCAGATAGAGGCGGGGGTAGAGATCGTAGAGGTAGAGGTCGAGACCGTAGAGGTGGAGACCGTCTCGCCAGAGGTAGAGGTCAACCAGTGCATGACTGTCCCAGAGACGTAGCTCAGAGGGGAGGTGCCGATCCCCAATTTTATGCTTTACCAGCTAGGCCATAGGTAGAGGCATCAGATGCTGTGATTACAGGTACCATTCTTATTTGTGACAGTGGTGCTTCAGTATTATTTGACCCTGGGTCTACATATTCATATGTGTCTTCCTACTTTGCACCATACCCGGCCGTGCCTATCTATTACATGTACATTCTAGTTTATGTATCTACACCAGTGGGCGACTCTATAGTAGTCGACCGGGTGCATCATTCGTGCGTGGTTATATTCGGGGGTCTTGACACCCGTGTTGATTTATTGCTACTAGACATGGTGGATTTCGATGTTATATTGGGGATGGATTGGTTTTCCTCGTATCATGCTATCTTAGACTGTCATGCCAAGATAGTGACCTTGGCCTTGCCAGAATCACCCCTACTAGAGTGGAGAGGGACCTCAAGCCACTCCGTTCGCAATGTTATCTTATTTGTTAAGGCTCGACGCATGGTCGAGAAGGGGTGTCTAGCTTATTTGGCATATGTCCGTGATTCCAGCGCGAAAATTTCTTCTATTGATTCAGTTCCTATTGTACGGGAGTTTCCCGAGGTTTTTCCTTCAGACCTGTCGGGCATGCCACCCGATAGGGATATTGATTTCTATATTGATCTGGCACCGGGCACTCAACCCATCTCTATTCCACTTTATCGCATGGCCCCACCGAAGTTAAAGTAGTTAAAAGATCAGTTGCAAGACCTTCTATAAAATGGCTTTATCAGGCCCAGTGTTTCTCCATAGGGTGCACCTGTGTTATTTGTGAAGAAGAAGGATGGCTTGATGCGGATGTGTATTGATTATCGGCAATTAAACAAAGTGACGATAAAGAACAAATATCCACTGCCGAGGATTGATGATTTGTTTGACCTGCTCCAAGGAGCGAGGGTGTTCTCAAAAATAGACTTGAGGTCGGGCTATCATTAGCAGAAGATCAGGGCGGCTGGCATTCCTATGACAGCCTTTCGCACTACGTATGGGCTCTATGAGTTCTTGGTCCTGTCTTTCGGGTTGACCAATGCTCCGGTAGCATTCATGGAGTTGATGAATCGGGTGTTCAGGCCTTATCTAGATCTACTCATGATAGTCTTTATAGATGATTTCCTTGAATACTCCCGCAGCTAGGAATAGCACGAGCAACACCTCAGAGTGGTTCTTCAGACTCTGAAGGATAATCAGCTATATGCCAAGTTTTCATAATGCGAGTTCTAGTTGAGTTTGGTGGCATTTCTGTGTCACATTATATTAGTAGAGGGTATTCAAGTGGACCCAAATAAGATTGAGGCAGTTCAGAATTGGCCTTGACCAACTTTAGTGATCGAGATCCGGAGTTTCTTGGGGTTTGCAGGCTACTACCATCGATTTGTAGAGGGGTTCTCATCTATTGTAGCCCTGATGACCAGGTTGACCCAGAAGGGTACCCTGTTCAAGTGGTCAGATGAGTGTGAGGCGAGCTTTCAGAAGCTCAAGACAACTTTGACTACGACACCAGTATTGATATTACCTACGGGTGCAGGGCCTTACACAGTTTACTGTGATGCATCCCGTACTGGGCTTGGAGCGGTATTGATGCAGGATGGCAAGGTTATTGCTTATGCTTCGAGACAGTTGAAAATCCATGAGAAGAATTATCCGGTTCATGATATTCAGCTGGCGGCAGTGGTCCATGCCTTAAAAATCTGGAGGCATTATCTATATGGTGTGGCGTGCGAGGTGTACACGGATCACAATAACCTACAGTATTTATTGAAGCAAAAGGAGTTGAATGTGCTACAGAGGAGATGGTTAGAGTTGTTAAAGGACTATGATGTTACTATCTTATATCACCCAGGTAAGGCCAATGTGGTGGCCGATGCATTGAGTAGAAAGTCTGCCAGCATCGAGTCTCGCTTATATTCCGGTCGGTCAGAGACCACTTGCCCTAGATGTCCAGGCCTTAGCCAATCGATTTGTGAGACTAGACATTTCTGAGCCTAGCAGGGTGTTAGCCTGAACGGTCGCTCGTTCTTCTCTATTAGAGCGTATCCGTGAGAGGCAATTTGATGATCCTCATTTGCGTGACTTGAGGGATACTGTACAGCGAGGAGGTGCCACGAAGGTAACTCTAGATGATGACGAAGTATTAAGATTGCAGGAGCGAGTTTATGTGCCCAATGTTGAGGGAATTCGAGAGTTGATCTTAGCAGAGGCCCACAATTCACGGTATTCTATTCACCCGGGCACCGCAAAGATGTATCAGGACTTACAACAACACTATTAGTGGCGTAGGAGGAAGAAGGACATCGTTGCGTATGTCGCTCGGTGTCTAAACTGTCAGCAGGTGAAATTTGAGCACCAGAGGCTTGGTGGTGTATTCTAGAGAATTGAAATTCCCGAGTGGAAATTGGAGCGGATTACAATGGACTTCGTTACTGGACTTCCTTTGACTCGGAGGAGATTTGATAATATTTGGGTCATTGTTGATAGGCTGACCTAGTCAGCACACTTCATTCCAGTATTTGTCTCTTACTCATCGGAGAAGCTAGTAGAGATTTACATCAGGGAGATTGGTCACCTTCATGGGGTGTCGGTGTCTATTATCTCAGATCGGGGTACGTAGTTTACCTTGCGTTTCTGGAGAGAGGTCCAGTAGGAGTTAGGCACCCAGGTTCAGCTGAGTACAACTTTTCATCCTCAGATGGACGGTCAGTCCGAGAGGACTATTTAGATCCTAGAGGATATGCTCCGAGACTATGTCATTGATTTTGGAGGCTCGTGGGACCAGTTTCTTCCATTAGCAGAGTTTGCCTACAACAACAGCTATCAGTCTAGCATTCAGATGGCTCCATATGAGACGTTGTATGGTAGGCGATGTCGGTCTCCAGTCGGATAGTTTGAGCCGGGAGAGGCTCGGTTGCTGGGTACAGACTTAGTTCAGAAGGCCATAGACAAGATCAAGACTACCCAGGAGAGATTGAGTTTAGCTCAGTCTAGGCAGAAGACTTATGCGGATCGTAAGGTCAGAGATGTGGATTTCATGATTGGTGAGCGGGTATTTCTCTTGGTATCGCCTATGAAGGGCGTGATGACGTTCGGAAAGAAGGGCAAGCTCAGTCCTAGGTATATTGGTCCATTTGAGATTCTGGACCGAGTAGGAGAGGTGGCTTATAGACTAGCACTGCCATCTAGCTTATCAACCGTACATCCAGTTTTGCATGTATCTATGCTTCGGAAGTACCACGGCGATCCTACACATGGGTTAGAATTCAGTAATGTCCAATTGGACAATGATCTATCTTACGAGGAGGAGCCGGTGGCCATTCTAGACCGGTAGGTTCGACAGTTGAGGTCGAAGAGTTTTCCTTCTGTGCGTGTTCAGTGGAGAGGTCAGCCTCCTGAGGCATCGACCTGGGAGTCCGAGTCTGATATGCGGAGCCGTTACCCACACTTGTTCACCAACTCAGGTACTTCATTCTCTTGTTCGTTCGAGGATGAACGGTTGTTTTAGAGGTGGAGGATGTGACGACCCAAAGGGTCATCACCTGCTTTCCTCATTTGTTCTGCGCTTCCGAGGCCTTGAAAACCTCATTTTATGTTGTCTCAATTTACGTGCATAGTCTGGGCATGTAGCCGGAAAGATTTTGTGTTAGAATATGTGAATTCTATGAAAAATTTGAAGAAATTTGATATTAATATTGATATAGTTGAGTTCGGTCAACATATTTGGTAAACGGACCCGGACCCAAGATCGGACGGTCCCGAAAGGTCCGTAGGAAAATATGGGACTCGGGCATGCGTCCGGAGTCGAATTTTGAGGCCTAGAGCCCAAGATATGAATTTTTCTGTTAAATTGTTTTTGCTGAAATTTTTAAACGAAAATTGATTAAAAGGCCATAGTGTCGGGCTCGTATTTTGGTTCCAACACCCGGTACAAGTCCTAAATATTATTTAAGTACTTTCTGCAAAGTTTGACGTCATTTGAACGTCGTTTGATGTGTTTTGGACCATGAGTGCCAAAGTTGAAAGTTTATGAAGTTTAAAAGAAGAAATCATGAATTTGAGGATTGATTCTATGAAAACGATGTTATATTGAGAATTTGATCGCGCGAGCAAGTTCGTAGTATGTTTTTGAGGTTGTGTGCATGTTTGGTTTCGAGCCCGAGTGCTCGGGTAAAGATTTGATAGGCCGTTAGAGCAGATTTTGAAAAATAACACAGCTGATATTTTTCCCAACTGGTATCTTCGCAATTGCGAAGAATTTCTCACAATGGCGAAAGGATCCAGCAATAGCCAAGGTTCGCAAAAGTGAACTATCCTTCGCAGATGCGAAGACGCCCAGGAAAGGCCTTGGTTCGCAAATGCGAACCAGACCTCGCAATTGCGAGGCTGCCCAGGAAATCTTTAACTTCACAAATGCGAAGGAAATATCGCAAATGCGATGATGACAGGGAAAGCCCAGGTTTGCAAATGCGATCCTTTTTCTCGCAAATGCGAGCCCTGCAATCAGGACCTGCTATGTTCGCAATTGCGAACAAATGTTCGCAATTCCCATACGCGCACCTGTGCAATCTAATACTTAAACGAATTTTAAACCCTTTTTCACCATTATTTCAAAACCCAACACACCACACACGTTTCTCCAAGAGCAATATCACTCCAAATCACTTGTAAGTCACTTTTTACTTAATTCTTTCAATTCCTAACATCATTAAATATGTTTTCCAAGAGAAATCAAAGGTTTTCATGGTTGAAATTGTTGTTTTTGGGTAGAACCTAGTTTTTTCATGAATTGGGGAATTGGACCTCGATTTGAAGTCCGATTTCAAAACAAATCATATAATTGAACTCGTGAGGGAATGTGTAACCGGATTTTGGTTTGAACCCCGAGTTTCGACCACGTGGGACCGGGGGCATTTTGGGAAATTTTGGGTAAAACTTTGAGAAAACCATTTTTATGCATCCAAACCAATTTACATAGTATTTATTAAAGTAATTGAACCAATTGTGATTAGGTTCGAGCGAATTGAAGGATGAAATTTGAGGTAAAGCGATAATTGATGGATAATTGGACTTAAAGGCTTTGAGGTAAGTGTTTGACCTATCCTAGCTTGAGGGAATAGGATTGAATGTACTAATTGCTATGTGATCGAGTGTGGTGCATAAGCTGTGGTGACGAGCATCTATACACTGGCGTCTAGCATGACTGTGAGTCGTTTGTTGACATGTATTGTGAAGTTGATTATTTTTTCCATTGCCGGGACTTTATTGCGAAGTTGATTATTGTTTCCCTTGCCAGGACCTTATTGTGAAGTTGATTATTATTTCCCTTGTCGGGACTTTACTGTGATGATTATTGTTTCTCTTGCAGGGACGGTTCATATTATCTGTTTCATTCTTTTGCCCTTAACTGTGATTGTTATTTGGGTGAGGAAGAGTGATAATGCACGAAGGGTGATGTCGTGCCATTTTTACTTATGTTCGCACGAAGGATCATTCCGTGCCTTGTTTTACTGATTATGCACGAAGGATCATTCCGTGCCATGTTTATGATTATGCACGAAGGAACATTCCATCCCATGGTTATTTAAACCATGCACGAAGGAACATTCCGTGCCGTTGTTATTTAAACCATGCACGAAGGATCATGCCGTGCCATGGATGTGAGGATGAGAGTAAAAGCACCAAGGGTGATGTCGTGCAACCATTTAAGTTTCTTGTTTTGGTGATAACTGTTTTTACTATACTCTGATTCTCTTTACTGATTTATTATATGTTGTTGATTGTGTTCCCCCAACATGGTACTCCTTTGTTAGTTGTGTTTTTTTTATAATCCTGTTATTTTGTGGTGTATATATATAGAACTGCACAAGTTTATGTGAGTGTCCGGTCCTAGGCTTGTCACTACTTCACCGGGATAGGCCAGGCACTTACCATCACATGGGGTCGGATTGTGCTGATACTGCACTTCTGTGCATTTTTGCACAGGTCTAGGTTTCGAGCAGGAGCAACAGCAGTAGAGTACTTGCGGGATTTCTCTGCTTCCGACACCGAGGTAGCTTGTAGTCATCCGTAGGCCCGGCGTCTCCTCTATTTATTTTTCTTATTGCTGTGGTCTCATTGTTTCGAGACAGACGGTTGTTCATTATTTTCTTTCAGACCATTATGTATAGTTATTCCTTGGTTGTTCGTGAGTTGGTGACTCCACATCTTGGGTAGAGGATTATGTCAGTTGTTTTACATTATTATTATTCATCTCTTATTCGAAAGACTTCCGCATTTAACAATTTGAGTAAATATTCTTGCTATTAAATTTGAGAACAAAAATGATGGTATAAACAGGAAAATGTGAATGGGTTGGCTTGCCTAGCTACCACGAGTAGGCGCCATCACGATCCCGATGGTGGGGGAAATCCGGGTCGAGACAAGAGGCTATAAGTCTTATCTTCAACCGGGTTCAACCCAAATTCACTCGATAAACTCTTATACAGATATAGAAACATGAAAGTGTGACGACCCAAAGGGTCATCACTTATTTAATTAATCATTTCGAGCTTCCGAGGCCTTAAAAACCTCATTCTATGTTGCCTCGATTTACGTGCACGATCCGAGCATGTAGCCGGAAAGATTTTGTGATAGAAAATATGAATTCTATGAGAAATTTGGATAAAAATGATATTAATATTGATATGGTTGACTTCGGTCAACATTTTTGGTAAACGGATCCGGACCCGAGATTGGATGGTCCCGAGAGGTCCGTAGGAAAATATGGGACTTGGACATGCGTCCGGAGTCGAATTCCGAGGCCTAGAGCCCAAGTTATGAATTTTTCTATGAAATTGTTTTTGATGTAATTGTTAAAGGAAATGAATTAATTGACCTTGATATCGGGCTCGTATTTTGGTTCCGACGCCCGATACAAGTCTTAAATATTATATATGTGATTTTCTGTAAAGTTTGGTGACATTTGGATGTCGTTTGAGATGTTTTGGACCTTGAGTCCCCAGTTTGAAAGTTTTGAAAACTAAAGGTATGAAAATCATGCATTTGAGGCTTGATTTGATGAAAATGAGGTGATATTGGCGATGTGATCGCACGAACAAGTTCATAATGTGTTTTTGAGGTTATGTGCATATTTGGTTTGGAGCCCCGAGGGCTCGGGTGAACTTTGGATAGGCCACGAGATCAATTTTTCATGTTAGAAGTTGCTGTCCGCAACTGGTCTGCAGAGTTCGCAAATGCGAACAATAGTTCGCAAATGCGAACTCCCCACTATTCTGCAGAGTTCGCAAATGCGAACAATAGTTCGCAAATGCGAACTCCCCCTATTGTGTCTGTGTTCGCAAATGCGAACAATAGTTCGCAAATGCGAACTTGACCCTTCTGTGCCTGTGTTCGCAAATGCGAGCTATAGTTCGCAAATGCGAACTGGCCACTATTCCGCCTGGGTTCGCAAATGCGAACAATAGTTCGCAAATGCGAACCTCCCCATATTTAGCCTGTGTTCGCAATTGCGAACAATAGTTCGCAAATGCGAACTTCCCAGTTTTGCCTTGGCTTCGCAAATGCGAAGAAATGTTCGCAAATGCGAACTTCCCACCCTTAGCTTATTTTTCAAACTCCAGAAATTGGTCGGGGTTCGCAATTGCGAACCCATGTTCGCAAATGCGAACACGAGACCTGAAAAACACGGATTTCAGTCATTTCTTCACATTTTTACAAAACCAAAACACCCATTTGCGATTCTTCAAGGATTTCTTCTTCATCAAATCGAATGTAAGTCACTTTTTACTTAATTCTTTCAATTCCTAACATCATTAAACATGTTTTTCATTAGAAATCAAATGTTTTCATGGTAAAATTCTTGTTTTTGTTAGAAAATAGGGTTTTTCATAAATTGAGGAATTGGACCTCGAATTGAGGTCCGATTTTGAAACAAATTATATACATGAACTCGTGGGGAGATGGGTAACCGGATTTTGGTCCTAACCCCGAATTCCGACCATGTGGGCCCGAGGTTGAAATTTACTATTCATGGCAGAATGTTGTAAAAGTGGTATTTGGTATTAAGAATTAGTTTGTTGAGTAGAATTGATGATATTAAATCAATTGTGTATAGATACGGTTGGATTGGAGCCAAATTGAAAGAAAAGACATTTCCACGGATTGGATTGTTCATAAGCATTCGAGGTAAGTGTTTGTTCTATCCTAGCTTGAGGGAATAGGATTATGTTTTATGTGTTATGTGATCGAGTGCGGTGTATGGGCTGTGGTGACGAGCATCCATACACCGGCGTCCAGTATGACCGTGAGTCGTTGGAAAATAATTATTTTGAGATATATTGCAGATGAATTGTTATTGTTCTCCCTTGTTGGGACTTGTTGGGAAGATTATTATTGATTGCCCTTGATGGGACGGATTATAAATTGTTGTTTCTTTCTCTGCCCTTAACTGTGATTGTTATTTGGGTGAGGAAGAGTGATAATGCACGAAGGGTGATGCCGTGCCATGTTTATTTATTTATGCACGAAGGTTAATGCCGTGCCATGTTTATTTATTGATTATGCACGAAGGATCATGCCGTGCCCTGTTATTTAACCATGTACGAAGGATCATGCCGTACTATGGATGTGAGGATGAGAGTAAAAGCACGAAGGGTGATGCCGTGTACTTTATTTGTTTATTTGGTGAGGATGAGAGTAAAAGCACGAAGGGTGATGCCGTGCAATTGTTTGCTATTCCTTGACTTGATATTACTTGTTTTTCCATTATATTTTATTTGGGTGATGCCGTGCAATTGTTTGCTATTCCTTGACTTGATATTACTTGTTTTTTTATTATATTTTATTTGGGTGATGCCGTGCAATTGTTTGCTATTCCTTGACTTGATATTACTTGTTTTTCCATTATACTTTATTTGGGTGATGCCGTGCAATTGTTTGCCATTTCTTGACTTGATATTACTTGTGTTTCCATTATACCTTGTTTTCCTTGTGAACTTATTTGATTGTTATTTGGGTGAGGAAGAGTGATAATGCACGAACGGTGATGCCGTGCCATGTTTATTTATTTATTTATGCACGAAGGATCATGCCGTGCCCTATTATTGAACCATGTACGAAGGATCATGCCGTACCATGGATGTGAGGATGAGAGTAAAAGCACGAAGGGTGATGCCGTGTACTTTATTTGCTTATTTGGTGAGGATGAGAGTAAAAGCACGAAGGGTGATGCCGTGCAACTGTCTGCTATTTCTTCAATTGATATTACTTGTGTTTACATTACACTTTGTTTTTCCTTGTGAAATTATTAACCGTGGTTAATTGTTGAATTCTTTAAGATATTCCTTATTGTGTTAATACTTGATTATTTCTTGTTATTTTGTGGTACACATATATATATATTGAATTGCACGGGGTTATGTGGGTGTCTGGTCCTAGGCTTGTCACTACTTCGCCGGGATAGGCCAGGCACTTACCAGCACATGGGGTCGGTTGTGCTGATACTACACTTCTGTGCGTTTTTGCACAGGTCCAGGTTACGATCAGGAGCAGCAGCAGCAGTAAATAGATTGCGTGGGAGTTGATCACATTTGAGACCGAGGTAGCTTGCAGACGTCCGCAGGCCCGGCGTCTCTTTCTTTATTTATGTTAATAGCTGTAGTCTCATTGTTCCGAGACAAACGGAATTATGTTATATTTCCTTCAGACTTTTATGTGTAGTATTCCATAGTAGTTTGTGAGTTGGTGACTCCAAGTCTTGGGTAGAGGATTTCGGTATGATTTTTACCTTGTGATTTATTATTTCCATTTCGATAAAGTATTCCGCATTTATTTAATTAAAAATTGTGTTAAAAATAGGATAGTATGAATACGGTGGCTTGCCTAGCTACCACGAGTAGGCGCCATCACGATCCCGATATTGGGGGAAAATCCGGGTCGTGACAAGTTGGTATCAAAGCTCTAGGTTACATAGGTCTCACCACTCACGAACAAGCTTAGTAGAGTTTGAGAGGTAGGTACTGAGACGTCTGTACTTGTCCTCCAGAGTCTATTGAGTTAGGAAAGAGTCTCTCATTTGTTCTTTCTTATCGTGCGAATTTGTTCTTCAAAGTGTTAAGTTAAATTTCCACTCTTGTCTTCCCACGAATGGCGTAGTCACGTACCGTTTATCCAGCCGAACAATGGCACAGGCTGGTGATAGATCAACTATTCCTTCAAAAGTTTTACGGAGGACAAGTTTCACCAAAGTCTTCGCTTCCACCTTCAGCGGTGCATCTTTTGAGAACCCACGAGATTGTGCTTGACAGTTCTTATGAGGAATTACAGAACGTGGGAATAGTCGAATGCGAGGAGTTCATTTTACTGTGCTACGGAAGGCACACAGAAGTAGTGGGAAGATAATGTATTTACCACACAAGTTATGGTCCCAACGGAAGACGCAATTATATCGGGAGATCACCTAATAAATCGTGTTGGGTTTCAACGGACCTTGACGTCCGGTCGATGTGTTGGAGTTGTGAAGGACAAATATGATGAGTTATTGGAATGTATATATATATATGGTATGGAAATGTCCTCCAAATAATTTATACATATTTAAGGTTGGTTCTTTTCATGGGGTAAAGATCGCCCCCAGAGAATGACGAAGAGTATATGAGTAAATGGGGTAGCTCAACAGTGTTAAGAATTGGCCGTCAATGTTTGTGTCAAGCCTACGAAGAGGGCAAGCCGGCCAACGCAACGCTATCTACTAAACTCTATTTTAAGAAAATGTTCCGAAGACGTCACCCCGAGATTCTCTGCAATATGTAGTATGTGTGATCTGAACGGTTGTACCAAGTCACAATGACCGTGTTCGAATATATATTGTCATGAACAACAAGTTAACTAAGCCTTAAAGGAATTGCCGTGAATGTGGAATTTTTGGAGAAATATAATTTTAGGAAAGCACTCAGGCTACACGCTCCATTGTAGTTAATATTTATCCTACATGGCCAGCCAGATGTATAGGTCAGGATGTTAGAGGTGGAGGTGAAAATCCTAGAGGTGGAGACCTAACCATTGATATACTTTTTATGGTATGAGGGAGGTCATTACACCAGATGGCGTCATCACGTGTGTAATTCCGATTGTTATAAACAAATAATTTTCCCTTAATTTGATTTGGTTTTTGAAAGAAAATTTAGGCGAGTCTGTTTAACATGCTCCATTCATGAGCGAGCATCGTAATCATACTACTTAGGGAAATACTCCCGTTGAGATATTACATGAGGATAGACATCCTTATTATTAGGTGTTAGTTACTAAATATCCATGAGACTATGAGTGACTTTATATTACTTATTACAGTATGTTTTGATATAATTCTCGGAATAACTAATTTTAATCGTTAATTGTGTGCCCTATCGGTATGAGGGTTCATTTTATGTCGTGATTATCTTTGACGGACAATTATTGAAAGGAAGAAAGAAATGAAATGAAAAATTTCAGATTATATGATGTGCAAGCACTGTGATTCAGAGTTGAGGATGAGATCCTCCAATTTTTGGCATAATGTGAAATATTTCTAAGCCGAGCTTCAAGTTGCGGTGGATATCATATGAGGACTGGGTCCTGGTAGTAAGAGTTTATGTGTTTAAAATTCTTCTTTTATGAATTAATACTTTCGTATCGCATTCGTAAATAAGAGTCATGTCCGTTAGGACTATTTGACAATTCTTGTGTAGTTTCTATTCATATTAGCCATTTCTATTTTGAAACCGTTGAGCTTAGCCTTTGAGACGAGCACCAGGTAAGGATAAATATGACGCATTAATTCGGGAAAATAATCACGAGGTCACCATACCTCATTCTGAGTAAAGTGGGATTTGTAGAATAAGGTATTTGATAACAGGGTTAATTGACAATGTTGTAATTTAAGAATAACTCTTATGGCCAGACTTCAGAGTCATGGATATGTGCATACACATGAGTGTGTTCGTGCCTTATTTAGACTTGTTCGTTGTAGTCTTCATTGTTTCCATATTGACATACTCCTGCAGTCATGAGGAGCATGCGCAACATCTCGGAGTGACTTTGCAGACTCTGAAAGATAGCCAACTATATGCAAAAATTTTGAAGTGTGAATTTTGGCTAAGCTCAGTTGCATTCCTGGGTCATATTGTGACGGCAGCAGGTATTTAGGTTGATCCGAAGAAGATTGAGGCAGTCAAGGACTGACCTAGACTAACATCAACCACAGAGATTTGGAGTTTCTTGGGATTAGCGGGTTATTATCGGCGAGGGGTTTTCATCTATTGCAACCCCACTGACCAGATTGACACAGAAAGGTGTTCAATTTGAATAGTCAGATGAATGTGAGGCGAGCTTTCAAAAGCTCAAGACAGCCATGACTACAGCACCGGTATTGGTTTTACCCACAAGTGCGGGACCTTATACTGATTATTGTGATGCTTCCCATATTGGGCTTGGTGCAGTGTTAATGCAGGATGGCAAGGTTATTGCCTATGCTTCGAGGCAGTTGAAGATGCATGAAAAGAATTACCCGGTGCATGATCTAGAATTTGCGGCGATTATTCACGCATTGAAGATCTGGAGGCATTATTTGTATGGTGTAGTATGTGAAGTATACATCGATCATAAGAGTCTTCAGTATTTGTTTAAACAAAAGAGTTGAATTTGAGGCAGAGAAGGTGGCTGGTATTGCAGAAAGATTATGATGTCACCTTTTTATATCATCAGGGAAAAAGCAAACGTGGTGGCTGACGCTTTGAGTAGGAAGTCAGCCAGTATGGGCAGTCTTGTTTATATTCCAGTCAGTCGGAGACCATTAGCTCTAGATGTCCAGGCCTTAGCCAACCGGTTCGTGAGATTAGACATTTCTGAACCTAGCAGGGTGTTAGCCTGCACGGTCGCTCGTTCTTCTTTATTAGAGCGTATCCGTGAGAGGCAATTTGATGATCCTCATTTGCGTGAGTTGAGAGATACGGTACAGCGGGGAGGTGCCACACAGGTGAATCTAGATGATGATGGGGTATTTAAATTGCAGGGTCGAGTTTGTGTGCCCAATGTCGAAGGAATTCGAGAGTTGATCTTAGCAGAGGCCCACAGTTCGCGGTATTCTATTCACCCGGGCGCCGCGAAGATGTACCAGGACTTACGGCAACACTATTGGTGGCGCAGAATGAAGAAAGATATCGTTGCGTATGTCGCTCGGTGTCTAAATTGTCGGCAGGTGAAATATGAGCACCAGAGACCTGGTGGTGTATTCCAGAGGATTGAAATTCCCGAATGGAAATGGGAGCGGATCACTATGGACTTCGTTACTGGACTTCCTTTGACTCGGAGGAAATTTGATGCTATTTGGGTCATTGTTGATAGGCTGACCAAGTCAGCACACTTTATTCCAATATCTGTCTCCTACTCGTCGGAGAGGTTAGCGGAGGTTTACATTAGGGAGATTGTTCGTCTCCATGGGGTGCCGGTATCTATTATCTCTGATCGGGGTACGCAGTTTACCTCGCGGTTCTGGAGAGCGGTCCAGCGGGAGTTAGGCACTCAGGTTCAGTTGAGTACAGCATTTCATCCTCAGACGGATGGCCAGTCCGAGAGGACTATTCAGATTCTTGAGGACATGCTTCGAGCCTGTGTTATTGATTTCGGAGGCTCGTGGGATCAGTTTCTACCATTAGCAGAGTTCGCCTACAATAACAGCTACCAATCTAGCATCCGGATGGCTCCGTATGAGGCGTTGTATGGTAGGCGATGTCGATCACCAGTTGGATGGTTTGAACCGGGAGAGGCTCGGTTGTTGGGTACAGACTTAGTTCGGGAGGCCTTAGATAAGGTCAAGACTATTCAGGAGAGATTGCGTTCAGCCTCGGTCTAGGCAAAAGACTTATGCGGATCGTAAGGTTCGAGATGTAGATTTCATGGTTGGTGAACGAGTATTGCTCCGAGTGTCGCCTATGAAGGGCGTGATGAGGTTTGGGAAGAAGGGCAAGCTCGGCCCTAGGTATATTGGCCCATTTGAGATTCTAGACAGAGTGGGAGGGGTGGCTTACAGATTAGCTTTCCCGCCTAGCTTATCAGCCGTGCATCCAGCTTTTCACGTATCTATGCTTCGGAGATACCACGGTGATCCCACACATGTGTTAGACTTCGATCTGTCTAATTGGACAATAATCTATCCTACGGGAAGAGCCGGTGGCTATTCTAGACCGGCAGAGTCGACCAGTCGAGGTCGAAGAGTTATCCTTCCGTGCGTGTTCGGTGGAGAGGTCGGCCTCCGAGGCATCGACCCGGGAGTCCGAGTCCGATATGCGGAGCCGTTACCCACACTTGTTTCCCGACTCGGTACTTCTTTCTTTTGTCCGTTCGAGGACGAACGGTTGTTTTAGAGGTGGAGATTGTGATGACCCAAAGTGGTCATCACTTATTTTATTAATAATTTCGAGCTTATGAGGCCTTAAAAACCTCATTCTATGTTGCCTCGATTTACGTGCACGATCCGAGCATGTAGCCGGAAAGATTTTGTGATAGAAAATATGAATTCTATGAGAAATTTGGATAAAAATGATATTAATATTGATATGGTTGACTTCGGTCAACATTTTTGGTAAACGGATCCGGACCCGAGATTGGATGGTCCCGAGAGGTCCGTAGGAAAATATGGGACTTGGACATGCGTCCGGAGTCGAATTCCGAGGCCTAGAGCCCGAGTTATGAATTTTTATGTGAAATTGTTTTTGATGCAATTATTAAAGGAAATAAATTAATTGACCTAGGTATCGGGCTCGTATTTTGGTTCCGACGCCCGGTACAAGTCTTAAATATTATATATGTGATTTCTGTAAAGTTTGGTGACATTTGGATGTCGTTTGAGATGTTTTGGACCTTGAGTCCCCAGTTTGAAAGTTTTGAAAACTAAAGGTATGAAAATCATGCATTTGAGGCTTGATTTGATGAAAACGAGGTGATATTGGCGATGTGATCGCACGAACAAGTTTATAATGTGTTTTTGAGGTTATGTGCATATTTGGTTTGGAGCCCCGAGGGCTCGGGTGAACTTTGGATAGGCCACGAGATCAATTTTTCACGTTAGAAGTTGCTGTCTGCAACTGGTCTGCAGAGTTCCCAAATGCGAACAATAGTTCGCAAATGCGAACTCCCCACTATTCTGCAGAGTTCGCAAATGCGAACAATAGTTCGCAAATGCGAACTCCCCCCCTATTGTGTCCGTGTTCGCAAATGCGAACAATAGTTCGCAAATGCGAACTTGACCCTTCTGTGCCTGTGTTCGCAAATGCGAGCTATGGTTCGCAAATGCGAACTGGCCACTATTCCGCCCGGGTTCGCAAATGCGAACAATAGTTCGCAAATGCGAACCTCCCCATATTTAGCCTGTGTTCGCAATTGCGAACAATAGTTCGCAAATGCGAACTTCCCAGTTTTGCCTTGGCTTCGCAAATGCGAAGAAATGTTCGCAAATGCGAACTTCCCACCCTTAGCTTATTTTTCAAACTCCAGAAATTGGTCGGGGTTCGCAATTGCGAACCCATGTTCGCAAATGCGAACACAGAGACCTGAAAAACACGGATTTCAGTCATTTCTTCACATTTTACAAAACCAAAACACCCATTTGCGATTCTTCAAGGATTTCTTCTTCATCAAATCGAATGTAAGTCACGTTTTACTTAATTCTTTCAATTCCTAACATCATTAAACATGTTTTTCATTAGAAATCAAATGTTTTCATGGTAAAATTCTTGTTTTTGTTAGAAAATAGGGTTTTTCATAAATTGGGAATTGGACCTCGAATTGAGGTCCGATTTTGAAACAAATTATATACATGAACTCGTGGGGGGATGGGTAACCGGATTTTGGTCCTAACCCCGAATTCCGACCATGTGGGCCGGGGTTGAAATTTACTATTCATGGCAGAATGTTGTAAAAGTGGTATTTGGTATTAAGAATTAGTTTGTTGAGTAGAATTGATGATATTAAATCAATTGTGTATAGATACGGTTGGATTGGAGCCAAATTGAAAGAAAAGACATTTCCACGGATTGGATTGTTCATAAGCATTCGAGGTAAGTGTTTGTTCTATCCTAGCTTGAGGGAATAGGATTATGTGTTATGTGTTATGTGATCGAGTGCGGTGTATGGGCCGTGGTGACGAGCATCCATACACCTGGCGTCCAGTATGACCGTGAGTCGTTGGAAAATAATTATTTTGAGATATATTGCAGATGAATTGTTATTGTTCTCCCTTGTTGGGACTTGTTGGGAAGATTATTATTGATTGCCCTTGATGGGACGGATTATAAATTGTTGTTTCTTTCTCTGCCCTTAACTGTGATTGTTATTTGGGTGAGGAAGAGTGATAATGCACGAAGGGTGATGTCGTGCCATGTTTATTTATTTATGCACGAAGGTTAATGCCGTGCCATGTTTATTTATTGATTATGCACGAAGGATCATGCCGTGCCCCTGTTATTTAACCATGTACGAAGGATCATGCCGTACTATGGATGTGAGGATGAGAGTAAAAGCACGAAGGGTGATGCCGTGTACTTTATTTGTTTATTTGGTGAGGATGAGAGTAAAAGCACGAAGGGTGATGCCGTGCAATTGTTTGCTATTCCTTGACTTGATATTACTTGTTTTTCCATTATATTTTATTTGGGTGATGCCGTGCAATTGTTTGCTATTCCTTGACTTGATATTACTTGTTTTTTCATTATATTTTATTTGGGTGATGCCGTGCAATTGTTTGCTATTCCTTGACTTGATATTACTTGTTTTTCCATTATATTTTATTTGGGTGATGCCGTGCAATTGTTTGCCATTTCTTGACTTGATATTACTTGTGTTTCCATTATACCTTGTTTTCCTTGTGAACTTATTTGATTGTTATTTGGGTGAGGAAGAGTGATAATGCACGAAGGGTGATGCCGTGCCATGTTTATTTATTTATTTATGCACGAAGGATCATGCCGTGCCCTATTATTGAACCATGTACGAAGGATCATGCCGTACTATGGATGTGAGGATGAGAGTAAAAGCACGAAGGGTGATGCCGTGTACTTTATTTGCTTATTCGGTGAGGATGAGAGTAAAAGCACGAAGGGTGATGCCGTGCAACTGTCTGCTATTTCTTCAATTGATATTACTTGTGTTTACATTACACTTTGTTTTTCCTTGTGAAATTATTAACTGTGGTTAATTGTTGAATTCTTTAAGATATTCCTTATTGTGTTAATACTTGGTTAATTCTTGTTATTTGTGGTATACATATATATGGAACTGCACAGGTTTATGTGGGTGTCTGGTCCTAGGCTTGTCACTACTTCGCCGGATAGGCCAGGCACTTACCAACACATGGGGTCGGTTGTGCTGATACTACACTTCTGTGCATTTTTGCACAGGTCCAGGTTACGATCAGGAGCAGCAGCAGCAGTAAATAGATTGCGTGGGAGTTGATCACATTTGAGACCGAGGTAGCTTGCAGACGTCCGCAGGCCCGGCGTCTCTTTCTTTATTTATGTTAATAGCTGTAGTCTCATTGTTCCGAGACAAACAGAATTATGCTATATTTCCTTCAGACTTTTATGTGTAGTATTCTATAGTAGTTTGTGAGTTGGTGACTCCAAGTCTTGGGTAGAGGATTTCAGTATGATTTTTACCTTGTGATTTATTATTTCCATTTCGATAAAGTATTCTGCATTTATTTAATTAAAAATTGTGTTAAAAATAGGATAGTATGAATACAGTGGCTTGCCTAGCTACCACGAGTAGGCGCCATCACGATCCCGATATTGGGGGAAAATCCGGGTCGTGACAGAAAGATAATAATAAGGGGAAAACGGGGCGGTAACTCACGTGACGACGGGTCGGGTCATCACATTCTCCCCAACTAAAACAAACGCTCGCTCTCGAGCGGACTCAGAGTTGTACTAGAATCAACCCAAATAGCTGAATGACCTTACCAAGCATATACTCGGGGTGATCCCACGTCACCTTATCTAACATAAGTCCGATAATACAATATAGCTGAAATTTCACAGCCCATCCAAGACATAAACCAATTGCACTTTCTTAAATCATACACCATATAAAAACCCCATGTCTATACTCAGAATAAACCTGAACCAACTGTAATAACCCATACTTGCCACTCCAGGTGAGACCATATGATATTCTACACAACCCAAACACTCGAGATGATGGCATCTATCCATAGCGATTGCCCGCAATAACTAAATACCAATAGAAGCACCTTTTTCATTAGCTAAAGTCTTATCCAACACCTTCATATACTGCCCACGGCAACCGAAACACGCGATATACCGAACCCATCTCTCAGGTCAACCATTCTTGAATCCATTTTCCTTTTGACTGATACCACAACAAATTTCGGAGCCAAACCTCGATATTACTCTTCTAACCAGCTGAAATCACATATACTCACACTTATTAATGACTCCAAAAATCATTACGATTATGACACACCACTGTGGTGATGTGACACCTCAATGACAGCCTAAGCCCTGATGAGCACAACACAAGATCCAATAAGAAACGATATGAACACACTCAAATCATGACAACTGACTCAAACAAATGAGCTAAATTCAATTTCCTCTATATCATTACATCACAAAACTGAGATCCCATCTCACAACACAGAAATAGGGTACTGAATCCTCCTCGAAAGGTCATAGTATCAAGTGGCCTTGCCACAACTCATGATTCCGTCAAAACACTATTACCCATGAAGCATCTCAAGTCACCCTGCTCAAAACAGTCATCCAAACACAAATTTAGTTTTGAAATCAATCACTCGATCACACCCACGGTGAAACAATTAATATACACTATTAAATCCTGAAAGGACACAATCGATGCGCTATTCACCAAGCAATACCCAATACAGAATTTTCCTCAGAAGCAAAGAAGTGATGCGTACAAGGTAACATAAAACTAAATCTATTTTCACATCACACTGTTGCGGCGTGCAACTCGATCCAGATAACATACCCGTGGCGGCGTGCCACCCGCTCCAAATACCATACCCGTGGGGCGTGCCACCTCATCCACACATATATAAATGCACGTCGAGTCAAATTTGCTCATTACAATAACTTATATAGTCTTGCGCTCGGCCACACAAAATGCATTCGAGAAGTCCCACAATACCGGAACTAAATAAATGGTAGAAACCTCTCTACTTACATCTGCCACGAAGGCCCAATTAGCAAAGCAATACCTGCCAGCCATCCGCTAGTCCTTGGAATACAAAACTACCCCGTTAGAACATAATCTGATGCACCTTGCCACACAACATATGGCATTTTCCTACATAGTCCCTATCACATTAGTCTAGACAACCTGACTTAAGACATCCAGTCTGCAATCACATATCATAACCCAAATTCATCATATCAAGCAAAGAAAGATCTGTTAGGGCTTCCAATCTCCAATAACCACTAAACGGTATCGATACACACGATATACAACCATTGTATAGGCGGATTACAAGAACTCCTAGTCTCCAGCACATATATAACACATGATTCACGATGAAGGATCCCACATTCTGCCATACAAATATATAACACACATCAAGAATCCATTCATACCACAAAAGCCATTTAGAAGTTTCCCTATGCCATCAACAACTCAATCATTACAGTCGATCCAACAATAGAATACCGCAATACCACTGGATATTATCAGTTTACATTACCTTGCCCTTTGGAACATATACCCCGTCAAATCACTAGAATAGCAATACTATTTTCCTTAATCACCAGAAAGATTGATTCTCAAGTTATCTGCAGCTGCCTGTGCTACTAAAGAATTTTAATGACTTCCCATATAATATGAACTAATCTCTAAACCTTGAACATGCCATTATCAATTTCCATAACACATCACATATACCATACCACACTAAGATAACATGGAAACTTCTATTCCCCTCATACGCCGCAAACATCGACGCACTCAACTAGTCAAGGACTTTCATGATCCCATATAGAAGAAAAACCATTACACATTCCATGCTTCACATACCAACAGAAAATATACTCATGTTCAGACCATGGTAAAACACATCGCGAACTCTTCCTCCCAATTCCATTGCATAAACTAAACTGCCAGGACTGAGTCCTTCTACCCACATCGAGCTATGCAACTGCCCGCACTCAAGAGCTTTGTTGTACAATACCTGCAAGACTCATTACTTCATACACATACCAGGAATTAATCATATCCTTATCATAGCGTTTCGATTTATTATCAAATTATTCTATTTACCCAATTTCCTTTCTGATTCATCTCTAATTTAATATTAGCATTTACTGTAGCACCACAATACCTCAACTTAGGTTACCACACGAGACTCATACCTAAGACCACACGGTCTAAGACCCATAGGCCGCTAAATACACTCTCAAATGTTTCCCAAACGTACCACATTCTACGATACTTTATTTTGAAGAACTTCCTGCGATTCTGAATTAGTTATCATTACCTTCCTATGCAGATACATAGAATCCCATACTTAACATAACATATCACAGGTCTTGATCCCTTCTAAGGAAACCTCAGTCTTTAGCCACATACACAATCTTAAGGCACCTGACTGTTACAAGCAAAAATCTTGAACATCGCAAACATATTCTCGAGGGTCGTTCACCCTTATTCAGCTGTAATTCATATGTCTTATTGAACAGAACCACTCGTGCCTTGTTAGAAGTCGGACAACGCAAAACATGATTTCATACATATACAAAAAACCATCTTCCTCCTCTATGCACTAAGCATTTTTCATCAACAGCAACTCAAAACATCATAATATTTCTTCACATCCACGACGCACCCTGTAACCTTTACCAAAATTTTCCGACATACTCAAAGATAGAATCAACATATTACACAACAGTGCAATCAGCTTGTCAATAGCAACCTCCCCAACTTAGCTCGAAGCCATACACCAAGGCACTCTTAACAACTCATAGCACTTTTCCTCTAATGATGCCACAATGTTATAGTGAGATTAAACTCAAGTCATTTATAAGCTTTAGTGGAGACTCGAATCATCAAAAATCTTAACTCTTCAGCAATTGTTGCGTTTATTCACACACAACGGTTAGGCCCACTCTTTAGGTGACAAAAAATCTTTTCTAAGTCCCAAAGTTTCCAAAAATTTCGGCAGAGTTTCCTTTGTAATTTGGCCTATCCACCTGCGAGAGAATCACCAAAACCATCCTAACAACACGACCACAACTCGACAAGACATCACAATGTATATCAACAACATTGATCTCAATACTACACAAATTATATTATCAAAATTTATACATGGACATGCATTGCACCTGCCCGAATCATAACACATATCAAATACTTTTCAATTACACATAAATATCAACCCATCTAAGGACACTCCGCAAGAGATAACCCACCTGCTTGGCCTCAAATTAGCATTTCAGTACAATACTTTCCACCAGGATACACATAGCGCAATCACTTTAGCCTTCTTGAGTCTGAACTTATTCTACTACACGCAAGGCACTTTACCTTCCAACTAAGAGATATAATAAATATTCACCACGCGCATAGCTCGGGGCTACACAACGAATTACAATAAGAGTCGAACACCTAATAGCTCATCCATTATCAAGCTGCCATTTCCACAATTAGGGACAATACCGATCATACAAATTTCATAATACTAGCTCACAAAAATCAGCATCTCGGTGCTCAAGCCATAGATAGAGATCCGGCCTCAAGTCCTCCCGACTGCGCAACATGAACTCATGGATATTATATCTCGCCCCTCAATCGGGGAATCACAAGCCATCAAGGCAAATATAATACTAAGAGCTCGAGTGCGCATACATACGTGTGGAAGGAATTTCATGAATTATATCTCAAACTGAATCAAGCACGCACGATAAGAATTCCAAGAATGTGAAGTGTTTCCTAAAAGGTCTACAGCCTCCCAATGATAAATATAGATGTCTCTGTACCGATCTGCGAGACACTACTAACCGGCTCAAGACTCACGAGGCCTAGTAACCTAGGCTCTGATACCAACTTGTCATCACCCCAAAACCTGGCCGTGATGGCACCCAACACATTGCTAGGCCAGCCTGACCAAATACACACTCATCCCGAGCTTAGACCTCAAAATCATTTATTTTAAGTCATCAATAGTGAAGGAAAACAAGATCAAACTGATAGTATTAAGAATATCCGGAAATTTCCCGAAAATATAACGTAACTTCCCAAAGATCTAGGGTCACGAGCGAAGAGCCTCTATTAGAATATCAACCAATAGTGTAAATACTCTACAAGTCTAAGAGTACGTGAAATAAAACAAGTAATAATAGAGTAACAAGGGGGAGTGTTGGGTCCTGCGGACGCCATGCAGCTACCTCGACGATCCCAAATGGAGCTCTATAACAGCTTAAAGCTCAGCTAAGCTCCCAAGTACCTAGATCTGCATACATGGTGCAGAGAGTCGAGTGAGTACTTCCAACTCAGCGGTAATAAAAATAAATAATGCTAAGGGAAAGAAAACCACACAAGGCACTATCTCATGCTATAAACATACAAAACCATCTTTTAAAATGAAGTACACTTTCAAGGTATTCCTTTTTAACATATGTGAGTAGATTATTTAGAAATCTCTTTTTAACATCCTTTCCTTTCATTATAACAGATCAATACCTGGGTACAACCTGAAACATTGCAAGCCTGCACTCAAATCATCCCATTCGGCTCAGCACTCCTTAATAATTTCCACCAGGGTATCTGGTCAATAAGGCAGATAACACATATATATATAAGTAATGTATGAGTGTTATATGTCATGTCACGTATTATAAGTAAAGCCAATGTATGTATGCAATGTAATGCATATGATACTGTGTCATACTGTTCGATCCATGCAAAGGCGCTCGCACTTATTGTGAGGGTTCAGACGCTGGAGGGGCTCCTACAGCCCAAGCAAAATATCAATATCACTCCTGTTGCGGTGTGCAAGTCCGATCCATGCATAGTCATGAATGCATATAAGCCCCTTGGGAAATAATGTCATAACAGCTCACAGCTAAAATATCATCAAAGCTTTTCAAGTTTTCAAATCTTACAAAATGCTGAGTAGCAAAAATACCATTTTAAAACCTTAGACTGAGATTAAAATATGCACAGTATTATCAAGACAGTGATACCAATCCCTAAAGAATTCAAATATTCGGCATGAAGCCAAAACATGATAATCAATCCAGTTCGTGATATTTAATATCTTTATTACGGTGTCACTTCAGTTTCAAGCAATTAGGTAGTATTATTTATTAAGGGAACGGATCAAGTCAAAGTCCCCAATGGTGCTCTACCACCACACCCGTTATCCAGTGTGCAAGTCACCTCAATACAGTACTAGGATGTGCTAGTCCGGGGTTTACTAACCCTGAGGACATCATTTACAAATATTAGCCACCTCGATCCGACAAAAACTCAAGCCAACGACGCCTTAGCTCCTCAAACCGGCCTCCACGTGCATCGAAACTAGCCAAAATCAGTACAAATATATCAAAATAGGCTAATGGAACAACATCCAATCAAAAACAACCGAAATCAATTAAAAATCTCGAAACTAGCAAAACCCGAGCCCTGAGCCCGCTTCTCGAAAAATTATGAAACTCATCTCGCCGCAAGTCCATACATATAAAATTTATCAAAATCGGAGTTCAAATGAGCCACCAAATCCCAAATTTACATAGCAAAAACCAAGCCCTAATTTCTTCAATTTTATACCTAATTTCAGAGAATTAATGGAAGATTCTTTGAAAAAATGACGTATTGAGACAACGAGACTTACCTAAAATCACTTCCCGATGAAATCTCCTTCAAATTTTATTAATTAGCTCTCAAGGTGTGCAAAAATGGAGGAAAATAGGAAGGGTTCGCAAATGAAATTCTTTTAAAAAGCCCTTCTGATCCGCCAGATTTAACCCTACGTGAACGTGGTCAACACCCCCGCGTTTGCGATGAATAATTTATTCTGACCAAAATTAACATTACGCGAACGCGACACATGGTCCACGAATGCGATGCCCTGGCTTTTCCTCTTACGCAAACACGTTCATCTCTTACGCGATCGCATTGACTGATCAGCTTACCCTTCGCGATCGCGAAGCTCCTGCCGCGAACGCGATGCACAAAATCTCGGACCCTCAAGTTACTTTACGCGTTCGCATTCATCACCCACGTGAACGCGATGGGTTAATTACCTAGAATTTTATGACAGCAAATCTGATATAGTTCATAATAAAAAATGGTCCATTTGACCACCCGAATTCATCCCGAGTCCCCCAGGACCTCAACCAAAGACACCAACATACCCCGAAACATCATGTGAACTTGTTCTAATCCTAAAAACACATCCTTAAACACAAAATCATTAAATTAAGGCGGATTCAAGCCTAAGTTTCAACTATAACTTCCGAAACCAACATTCAATCAAAAACCCGACCAAATGATGTCCGAATGACCTGAAAATTTGCTGACATATCCAAAATCACCTAAGAAAGCTACTGCAACTGTTGAAATTCCATTATGACTCTTGGATCAAAATCTCACCAATCGACCAGAATTCGCCAAAATTCCAACTTCGCCAATTCAAGCCTATTTCTATACCAGACCTCCAAATTCAATTCTGATTGATCACCTAAGTCACAAATAATCCCCCAAAGCTAACCAAACCATATGAATTTGATTCCGAGTCCTCTAACTCACAAGTCAACTTCAGGTAGCTTAATTCTAAGAGGATATATGCCTTATCTTCAATCGCGTTCAACCCAAATGCACTAGATAAACTCTAATATAGATATAGAAACATAAAACATCATAATAAGGGGAAAACGTGGTGGTAACTCATGTGACGATGGGTTGGGTCGTCACAAATCTCAACTACTTGGGTGCTGAGGTCTCCGTCTTTTTGGCACTATCTGATATCTTCCTGAGTTGTCGTAAGACTCGATATGGAGCATAAGGTTGAATACTTTTAAGCCCCATTATGAGAAAATGCGATCCTTCTACCAGCATGTATATGATTTCATCGATAGGTAGCCACCCGAATGTCCATTCTATTTGGCTAGCAGTAAGAGATCGGAAGTATGTTGTCCAACCCTTAAATCCATCCGGCAACTTGACCCCTTTTATCCTCGTATAGAATTCTTCTATGCATGTTCTTTCTGAAGACCCGTAACTCAGAAATTGAGGACGATGGCACAAGTGCTCGATCATCCACATTTTTAATAACAAATTGCATCCCTCGAAGAAATCTACTCTGACTTTACAAGTTGTGAGGGCACGAAAGACATCAACTACTATCATAGGTTCGAAAGTACTATCATCTTGTGTGATGAGAGTACTGACAATTCTGGCTATTCTTATATCAATGTTCCCGTCTTTCCTTGGGAACATTATCAAACCCAAAAAGGCTACCATGAATGCAAAACGTCTATGCTCCTCCAATTTCGCACGGTTTGCTTTGCTGCAGAGTTTGTTTGTCGGGTTATTAAAGCCTCCGATATGACCATATCTATGATATATGAAATTCATAGTGCAAAAACCATTGGCCAAATCTTCATTATGAATACTTCAATCTATTTTCAAGGAATCCAAAAATTTGAGCGGTAACGGCTCTTGGAGTAACCAAGTATTTGTCTTTCACGGGAACCTCATCTTTCCTAATATAACTGGCAATCTCCTCTAATGTCAGAGTAAGCTCGAAGTCCGAGAAATGAAACACATTGTGTGCCAGATCCAAACAAGTAACCAAGGATCTGATGATATCTCATCGGGGTATAATGTCAAGTAATCCAGTAAGACCCTTCAAGTATTTCTTAACTTCGTCTTGTCCGTCTTTACCCAGATCATTCCACCATAGACATAACTCCAAAGGAATTTTATTCATGATTCAAAAAGATTCATTTTGAATCGTTCTCATCCTGCACATTTATTAAGGTGATTTAATGACCCTAAAAAAGACAATGTATATTTTCCAAAATTTAATTTCAAAAATAAAGCCCAATTTCGCAAATACGACCTTTTAGCAATGCAAATGAAGATTTTAAGGTTGTGCTTGCTAATTTGGGGAAATGACTCAAAAGTAATTGTTTTTTGCACAAATATCCTTCTGATGCCCTTTTGAGACATTCAGCCATTTTGACAAAATGACATCACTTGATTTATGCTAAAAATTCAAAATTTGACATTTTTTGGTTGTTTTTGCAAAGATGTGGTTGGAACCGTTAAGGGTTGCCTATGTATCACGTCCCGAAAGACGAGAATCAAACCGGAATAGTTCGGTCAAAATATTTTTTTATACAAACCATTTTAAATTTTTGGCAAAAAAAAATGCATTATTCCAACAACTTTTGATGGCAAAATTTCTAATTACAATCCAAAATGAATCGACAATTTTTCCCAAAATTTTGACAGAGTTTTGACAGTATTTGAGTATCGATTTTCTTCTAAAATCAACAATTATTATTTTCTCTTTTCTTTCTCTGACGTTTTCCTAACCGGTCAGCTTGATGGCCCGAGACAAATAAATACAACATATAATCATGATAGTCTTTTCATATTTAGATCACCTGTCCTAGACGGACCCAACTCTTGTGTTGAGTCCCCTAAGTCCGATATGATGTAAATAAACATGCTATTTATAAGTTCAAAAACCTTGTTATTTGGTTCTAGACTGTGCACCCAAGTGGACGACTCAAGTCGAGGAGGGGACTACGTACCGGGGACCTGCGGGATTGTCAGGCGTAGTAACTTGTCCGGTCTCTTTTCTTATTTGAATATGACACTAATAGAATGGGGAGTCTCAACCAGTAAGCATATCTCTGGAGGTAAGAAGATAAGGGTTTTTGGCACAATTTATATACAGTTCAAGTAATATCAAAGCGGTAAACATTTAGCACATCAATCATGAACATATAGTGAAATCGGATATAAACAAGTACAACAATTTAACTTAGCTCAAATTCTTAAACCCTAAACCAAAGTTCTGGGTTTCTTATCCCCAGTAGAGTCGCCAAAACTGTTACACCTCCTTTTTACAGCTATTACTGCACCCCTAGAATGGATGTAATAAAAGGAAGTAGTTTTTTCAATTTAAGGACGGTCGGAACGAGATTTATTTATTTAAATTCAGAGTCGCCACTTGGTAAATTAATGGTGTCCCAAGTCAGCGGTTAAATCTCGAAAAGGGGAAAGTTTGACTCTGTTATAGTCTGCGAACTAGAAATCCGGATAAGGAATTCTGTTAATCCAAGAGAAGGTTTTAGGCACTCCTGAATTCCGTTCTAGCACGGTCGCTCAACTGTTGTATTTGTTTTTATCTGATTTCTATATATGTTCCCTTTTTATGTGCATTTTAATATTCCATTTTATTATTTAAAGAATTACAACATTGTGACAATACATTTTTGACCATGTCGTACCAGTACGCACGTGTCTTTTAATACATTTTGACTTCGTTGAGACTTGGATTCAGATCACATAAATGTGCACCCATATTAAGAAGGTAATATTATTATAAAACGTGCCTAGAGTATCTACGTCTTGTTAACTTTGGGAAAGTCCGTGAAGTTTGCTAAATGGTCCTTCCAAATCTAAGATTTTCACAACAGTTATTTGAGGGCCCCGCAATTGTGTATTTAATGCGGGGAGGCTCATCTCATTTTATTAAGCTCATGTCTAAAGTATACTATATTTTCTATGTGTTTGTCTCTAATAATCAAGAAAAGGCCTTAATTCATTAATATTACCTAATAATTATTACATTGGGACCATGAGCTCATATAAGCCTAGGCTTTCAGTCATTGTTTTGGCTTGATCACAGCCCATACGATAACACCATGGACACGTGTACCCAGACTGGTTAAATCAGCTTGGGCCTAAGTCCTGGAACGTGTGTTAATATTTCCATGACTAATGGCCCAGGTCAGTCAATTTCGAAACCAACAGACCATGCTCAATGGCCACTGATACATATCTATTGAATTTTGGGCCTATCATTAGGATATTGGTTACAGAACTACCACAAAAAAATAAGAATGTTCTTCAGTTATTCGTTAATAATGTACTTTAAATTCAGACTAGTTTATACAATTAACTACCAGAAAAGTTCACTTATCTTTTAATTCAAATACTTGTTAATCCTATCAATTACTAATTAATATTAAACTAACATTCTACTACCGGTATTGTGTACTAATTCTGAATTTGCAAGGATTCACATAATCCTTTTGTAACTACAAATCAGATGTGTTAACTACTCACTCAATTCCTTATTGTTATCAGTTTATTAAATTTTGATTCATAAAAAGACGAAAATTTAAACTAGATTTTAACTGAATATAAATTTATAACAAATGACACATTACACAATTATTAAACACGAAATGTTTATTGTAAAAATTCGTATGCTTATCAGAAGTTGAACATGCATTTATAGGCATAACTTCTAACTACTTAATTGAATTCAGTATTCAGGTAATAGTACTCTTTGAGATGACATTACTATATTATTAACCTAACAAAAATAAGTTGTAGAAATTTAAACCTACTTTACTTTACATTTTACCTCTTATACTATCCTATAATCTCGACTATAATATGAAACTATTCTAAAAATAAAATTAATATCAATTGAAAGTTTAATAGTCCAGTCTGAATTAATACATCTCCAAACTAACCCTAACGAATACAAATGATTAATTTCAATAGATAAACAATAGAATATGAAGCAACAATTAAACTTTCATTTCATCTTCTTCAATTTCACATTTTACAGCTTCAATCAATAGAGATTGTACCTGGAAATAAAAGGAAATCAATGAGATTTAGGAAAAATAAGGATCAGCAATCAACAACAACTCGTAAATCGATCAAAACTTCTCCAGCAAAACCAGACCCAAACCAAAATGATGATAAACCAGTAGAAAACCCACATATGCTAAATATGACCACGAATCAACAATTGACTCCACACAATACCAATCTAACAGTAAGTTGATCACTAAAGCCCAATAGGAGAGAAAACCAGACTTGAAATTGCTTGTAGGATCAATGAAACAGTGATACTTTTTATGGTTTTTTATGTTTTGATGTGAAGAGAATGCACGAATTGAGATTGCAAACAGAAGGAAAGTGTTTAAGTATTTCAGATTTTGCTCCAACTTCTAAACTTGTTAAATGAAGGCTGATGAAGCCTATTTATAGATTTGAAAAGAGAGGGAATTTCAAATTTTGAAATTGTCCCTTAGTCCCCTTTTTATTGCAATTAGACCCTTATTGGTTTTCAATTATTCGACCCTCTTCCCCTTTATTAATGCAGTATTACCCCTTTTCACCAATCTAGAATGTTCATTTCCTTAGAATTTACCCTTCTACCACTACCTCTAATTGGCATTTACTGCATTACCCTTTTATTCTGCCTGAAATACCCTTAACCCCTTAATTATTTATCTTTAAACCAAATTGAATTCCCAAATCTACCCCTACCCCCTTAAGGTTATTACAATGAACCTAATCCCATTCACTGAACTACCCTACTTTCCTATTTTAGTTACCCTTTAACCCATACTCCCTTTAATCTCAATTATAACCAAATGACTTATATTAAAAAAAAAGTCACTCTAAGAATCAGGATTCGAAAACCTTAACTAATTACCATAACTAATTAATTAATTGTCAATCAACATCTATAACCAAATCAAAACATATGTAATCAATTAACAAGATTCAGAAACCAATCAAACAATAAAGAATCCGATTAGAAGAAAACCCTAACTACTAATCAGGTTTTTTAAACAATCAGACCTAAAAACTAAGTCTAACAGTATGTTTATTCGAACAAAAATCAAAATTTAAAAATACTATACCATTTTTATCAAGAATTAACAACAAATTAAGATCATAGACATGCAAGCAAAACATAAGTAAAAAGGAAACATAAACTTAGCTTTTCTGCTTTCTTATTTCTTCTAGGCTTTTCTTTCTTTCTTCCATTTCTTTCTTTCTTCTGTTCTTTTCATTCTTCGTTTCTTCTTGATTTTCCAGGATTTAAAAACCTTGGATATCATTTTTGGACTCTTGAACTTTTGGCAGACTTTGGAGTCTTAATATGAATCTTTCAGTGGCTTTCAAGGTTAAAGGCTTCTAGAGCAGGGCCTAGGGTGGTTAAGGGACGTTATGGGATGATTTGGAGTGATAGTGTTTGCCGAAGTGGCATTCCCACGATGTTTAAATCAATATTCGAAGATATCCAGGTGTGTTTCAGGAAAAAGAGTTATAGGGGTGGAAAAGGGAAGCCTAAGAGGTTCTTGGGTATTAAGGGTGAAGGCGAAGGTAAACCTTACGTTCGCCTGAGTAGGGTTCCGGTGACACTTGATGAATATTCGAGAAGATGCGGCATGTTTCGAAGGAACTAACTATGGGGGGTGGAAGAGGGGGCTTAGATCCTTCTGTGGTGTTAATGGCGGAGGCATGGGATTAGTTTGCGTTTCCCGCCGGTAGGGTTCCGGTGGGGTTGGTGAGAGGAGAAGGGGGAAGAGGCGGCTAGGGTTTCATGTATAGATGAAGGAGATGATGAAAATGAATGTGTGTAATGGTTTTGGTATATTTAAAACCTTAGGATTATTAGGGACTGTTAATTGACAGTTGAGATTCATTGTCACTTACACGAGTTGTTTGATTAAGTGACGGTTCATTCCTGGGCCTTGTATTATTTAAATGAACAGCCAGGATTTGATGACTGAAACGTCATCGTTTGGTATATTAATGGGCTTGTACACCTGACCGTTTGATGAATTTAATCAACTGACTAGATTTCTTATCATATAAATGGTGTCGTTTGGATTTAGAGCCAAACAGATATATTTGGGCCTGGGTCAATTGTATTAAGTGTATTTGATTTTTGCGCCACTGAATTTATTTATGTATATTTGTATTATTTATTTCTTTTGTATTTTATTCTTTTTATTTTTTCTTTGCTAATTTTAAAACTAATTAATTTCCATTTTTATGGTATTTTCAATTAAAACATAAAATGCTATTTTGATCTTTCTTTAATTTGTTCTCAAAATGTATTAATACCAAAAATTGTAAAATTAAAATCTTGATACTCTTGCATATTTTTGTATATTTTTATGAATTATTATACAACTAATTAACACAAACATGCCACAAATATTTGACAAAATTTAAAAGTCATTTTGTTTGGATTTTTTAGGAATAATTTTCCTAGGACAAAAATCACGTGCTTACAACGTGCAAAGTTTCAGATATTCGAACGTGTTTAGGTCGGGTTTCAGATCAAATGCAAGTTTCAGAAGTTTTAGTTTAACTTAGACTTGAATCCGTGGTAATTCGGTGATTTTGATGTTTATATAGTTTTTTATGTTACGAGCAAGTTTGAATGAAGTAATAGAACATATCTATGAATTTAGTTGAGGTCCCGAGGGCCTCGGGGTAATTTTGGATGGCCAATGGGAAATTTTAGCATGTATAATGCAACACATATTGCAGAGAATTTTACTCTATGCGATCGCATAGGTAAGTCTGCGATCGCATAGAACATTCTAAGGGGGTAGTGATTTTTGCTCTATGCGATCGCGTGAAGGAGTGTGCGATCGCATAGTTAGAGAAACTTGCTAAATGCGATCGCAAGGGTGACTGATGCAATCGCGTAGTTGGAAGAGGCATAAGTATGCGATCGCAATAGGCATTATGCGATCGCATAAGAGGATTTCAGGGCCCTAAATTTTTAGTCTATGTATTCGTAATTGGACTGATATGATCGCATAGAAGCAGACGTTTGGGCAGAACAGTTTAAGGGTTAAAATTTCAGTCGCGACCCTCATAATATTTCCACCATTTTTACTCTTCCAGAGAGGTTTTTGAGCGATTTGAAGAGGGTTTACAATAGGTATTTGTTTGAGGTAAGTCTCTTCACTAGAAAACATCATTTTATGCAAGAATCAACACTCAAATTCATGAAATTGTGTAGAAATTGTGAAGAACTAGGGCGTCGTTCTTGAAAATGAAATTTTAGGATTTGAAAGGCCATTTAAACTTCGTTTTCGATAAACTTTATATGTACGGACTAGTGGCGAGATGAGGAATCCGTTGGTATGATTTTTGAAACTTTTTGAGAAGTGGGCCCAGGGCTCAGGTTTTACCAACATCATCAATTTTAGTACTTTTCGGGTATTTTTGATTGGGTTATGTTTCTTTGACCCATATTTATGTATTCGCTGTGGTTTTGACTAGATTCGACGCGCGAGGAGGTCGATACGAAAGGAAAAGGCATTGCGGATGAGTCTATGATCGGTTAAAGGTGAATAGTTGGTATATATGATGGCCTGTGGGTTTGAAATTGTCACAACCCAAACCCCGGTTGTGATGGCGCCCAACACATTGCTAGGCAAGCCTGACTATTTCCCGATAACCAGTTCAATTATTAATTTAGAAAGGTTCCATTAAGTGACATATACCATGTTTCCATAACAAAATAATGACAAGTGCGGAATTAAAAGCAACTGAAATACAGCCCAATGAATCCGGTGTCACAAGTCTGAGCCTCTAACAAAAGAGTACATCCTATACAATCCGAGTTTAAGAAGAATAAACAAAATATAGATAGATCAGGGAGAGATTGGGTCCTGAGGAAGCCGGCAGCTACCTCGATATCTCTTCAGCAGATGATAAGACAGCAGTGTAGAGCTCAACTGCCTTCCTGGATTCCTGTATTTGCACATAAGGTGCAGGGATTACAGTGAGTACTTCTAACTCAGTGAGTAGTAATAATAAATAACAACTGAAAGTAAGAACACCTGTAAGAACACTAAACTGTTCTAAGGATAATAGTACAGGTAAATCATCTCTAAAGAGAAAGTGCGGTTTCAGTATACTACTATCTCACACGGGTCCAACACTGATCCAACATTGCTGCGGCGCGCAGCCCGATCCTCACTTATACCGCTGCGGCGTACAGCCCGATCCAATATAATAGATATAATGTTGCGGCGTTCAACCCGATCTAATAATATATAACAGCGCTCACTAGGGGTGCGTGGAGACTCCGAAGGAGCTCCTTCAGCCCAAGCGCTATAATAATGCGACGTGCAGTCTGATCCATATATATATCAGTGCGGCATGCTGTAAGGCCCCGTAAAATTTTTGTGCTTAAAAACCTATAGCCGTGGTGTCATGGTGCGAATAATATGTTAGGAATGCGTAGAATTCTTCGCGGCAAGCAAGCTCGCCGCGGTTCGGACCCTTGGTAGAGATTTAAGCTGTAAAAATTGAAAGAATAAGATTTTCCAGAAAATGTCGATTCTACGGTCAAGAATGCAGTCGCAGATCTGCTATGCGGACCGCATTCCTACCTCAAAGTTTAACAGAATGTTTTCCAAAATTTGTGTTGAAAATGCGGTCCAATATGCGATTGCGTAACGAAAATGCGGACCGCAGATCCATCGCATAATTTCTTGAGAATTTTTGAGTGTCAATTCTGCGTTGCATTCTGCGACCGCAGAACACGAATGCGGACCGCAGTCTGGTCGCATATCATAATAGAACAGGTGAATTTTTTGGGCTATTCTGCGGTCCATTATGCGGACCGCATGTTGATTCTGCGATCGCAGATGAGACTGCAGATTTGACTTGGCCCAGATTTTTATAAAATTTTAGCCCGACTCCTTCTTTAACAAAACACCTCAAACCTTCATTTTCTCATATTTTCTTTGCAAAACTAGAGAGAGGAAAGAGGGATTCTAGAGAGAGAAATCTAACCATCTTCAAAGATTATTTCTAATCGTTTGGTCCCGAAGATCCTAGGGAAAGTGTCAACTTCCCCAAATCTCTAAAAGGTAAAATCCCTAGTCATTTTGCTCTAATTTTCAGTTGTCAAATGTAAAGGAATATTTGTTAGCCTTTGAGAATAGAATTTGACACTCATGCATGTTCTTTGAACATTAAATTTAGTAAAAAGGAGTGAGTAGGAGTAAGAGTTTGCATGAACGAAGTTGGAAACATAGGATAATTTGGGTGAACTTAAAGTAGGAGATTAAAGGAAGAAAACCCGACACCAGGTATGTATGGCTAACTTTGATCCTTGTGAAATCCCTTATGTGTATAATTCATTTGGTATGTGATAATTTGAGAATTGTTGTGTAAATCTTTGATTTAGTTGTTGGGTATTTAATTGATTTGAACTATGTGTTGTGTGGTATGGGATGAGAACCGAAAGATGAAAAAGGAAGTCATATTTGGTAAGGAAATTGAGAACGATTGTAATGATGGCATACTTGGCTTCTTGTGGAAACTAATGAAATAACTCAAATTTTGATAAACCGTTGAACATAATGGTATGGGTACTCTCGGATATGGAAACATTGTAACTTGGTTGTGATACCGGCTTGAAAAGTATTCGAAAGCATGAACCAATTTGTGATTCGATTATTGCCCTTGTTTGTAATCTTGTGCAGTGCTCTTGTTTGCTGTTTGTGATTATTGTGATTTGAAACTGTACGGTAGGATCCGGTTGCGCGCCGCAACACGAAGTAATAAGGTGTGGGTTGGGGTGATAAGGGTGGCCGAAGTAATAAGGGTGGCCGAATTAATAAGGGTGGAAAGCAATCGAAATCGCCATTGAAATTGATATGAGATCATTGATGTGAAATTGGGAAAGGAGACAGCAGGAGAGTTTGTAACCTGTGGGGCACTGATTGCCCCTTTGTTTGACTTGATTGTGCTTCCCGTGTTTGTTTGGTTGTTGCTTTCCTTGTTGAACTTTAATTGTACTTGGGCTGAGGACTACTTGAAACGAAGTAATGTGGGAACGTGATTGGCTGTCTTTATTATTTCTTGGTGTAATCGTTGGTTGTTTACTATCGCGATTTATTTAATTTATGGCTTGAGTTTACTTGGGACAAAACGTGTCCATACATACCTATACAATTCCAGTGTACTGACATCCCTTTTGCCGGGGACGCTACATTCGTGTTATGATTGTAGGTGGATCCGTAGTAGGCACTTCAGCTCATCGGCAGTAGTATTCTTCATCTTCCTCTAGCCGTTTTGGTGAGCCGCTTTTCCTCTCCGGGCCCTGCGTGGCTCACGCCACTTCTATTTTGGATTTCTATTTTGATTTTGTAAGGTATAGACGAAGCTTTGTTACCGGCAAGTATTGTATCATCCTTTGTATCCTAGAGGCTCCGTAGATAGTAAATTGTGGGATTATAGTCTTATGTATATATTATGTCGGGCGTTGTAACTTGTGAACTTGTTAAGAAGTAAAGTGTGTTGTTATGTTGTTAAAGGTATGATATTAACTATAAATTGGTAAAGTCCTTGATTTTTAAGTAATGAACAATATAGGGGCAACGCGTGGGTTAGAAAGGCATCCAGGTCCGCGTGACTGGGGCTACCCGGTCAGGCACCGGTCTTGTCCCTCAATTTGGGGCGTGACACGTGCAGTCAATCTATATATATATATATATATATATATTACTACAACGTGCAATCTAATCCATATATATATATATATATATATATATATATATATATATATATCATATGTATAATTATGACATGCAGTCCGATCCAATACATGTATATGTATATACTACTGCAGCGTGCAGCCCGATCCGGTATATATATCAATACCTCGTTATGGGTCCTCGACCACTCTCAGACAATATAGCCTTGGCCTCTCAGGCCCACTCAGCTAGACCAGGGCATTCAACCCTAGGTATTCTCACTTAGAGTACACTTCTAGAACTGGTTCATGTCATGCTATACAGCTAAAAGTATGACTGAGAGTATGTGTTCAACATGATATAGGGGTCATTTAGCTCCACAAGCTTCCCTAAGATTCTACAGATCGGCACAAGTCCCCAAACATGGCAACTAGCCCAATTATACAGGTATAAACTCAATCCCGGTCAATATGCACAGTAACCCAAAAATCGCGATGGACTAAGTGCGAATACCCAGTCATAATATCACCACGCTCATCATATGACGCATGTTTTATCTCAACATAGCACTATATAGTGCAAATACAGGGTTTCAAACCTTCAGTATATCATTCATTACTACCATTTACCTCGAACCGACAAAAGTCCTAGCTCGCCTTGCGCATTCCTCACAAATCAACCTCCTCAGGTGCCAAATCTGATCAAAACCAATAAAGAATACATCAAAATAGGCTAATGAATCATAACCCAATCGAAAGGACTCGAAAAACACCCAAAAACATGAAGTTGCCAAAACCCGAGCCCTGGGCATGCTTCTTGAAAAATTATGAAAGTCACATTTTCAAAATCCTTATCTCGCCACGAGTCCTGTGCATATAAAATTTATCAAAATCGAACTTCAAATGAGCCGGCAAATCATGATTTTTCATAGAAACAATCCAAGCCCTAACACCCTCAATTTACACCCAATTTTAGAGAATTAATGGAAGATTCTTCGATAAAATTATGTATTAAGACCACGAGACTTACCTCAATCACTTTCCGATGAAATCCCCTTCAAATTCTATCACTTAGCTCTCAAGGTGCTCAAAAATGGAGGAAAAATAGCCAAGGTTCACGACTAAAATGTTTCTTTAAACCCTTTTGTCCAGTCACCTTTTACCCTACGCGAACACGACACTTCCTCACGAATTCGCGATGAACAATCCAGTTTCAGCCCCTTTTTTACTCTACGCAATTTCATGCTCCCAGACACGAATGCGATGATCATTTCCTCCTAAGCTACGCGAACGCGGCCCGTATATCGCGATCGCGATACACCAGGTCCAACAACTATGCGTTCGCATCCCATACTTCGCGAACGCGAAGATAAAAATCCTAAGCTCTCCTGATACACTAAGCATTCGTGAGACTCTCATCGCAAACGCGATGACAAATATCTGCTGCAATTATGACATCAAACGTGATCTCTCACTTAGCCAAAAATGGTCCGTTTGGACTCCCGGATTATCATCGAGGCCCCCGGGACCTCAACGAAAACCGCCAACCTACTCCAAAACACAATACGAACTTGTTCCAATCATAAAAACATATCCTTAAACACAAAAATCATCAAATTAAGGCGGATTCAAGCCTAAGTTTCAACTAAAACTTCCGAAACTGACATCCAATCAAAAACCCGACCAAACAATGTTCGAATGACCTAAAATTTTGTAGACATATCCAAAATAATCTAACGAAGCTACTGCAACTATCAAAATTTGATTACGACTCCCAGATCAAAATCTCACCCATCGACCGAAATTTGCAAAAACTCCAACTTCGCAATTCAAGCCTATTTCCACACCAGACCTCCAAATTCAGTTCTGATCGCTCTCCTAAGCCACATATGATCAGCCGAAGCTAACCAAACCATTAGAATTCGATTTTGAGCCCTGTAACTAACAAGTCAACATTAGATTGACTTTTCTAAATTATTCCCTCATCAAAGAGACTATTTGTCTCATTTCCTGCCAAACTCAATCGGAATTGACTCAAATTCACCAAATACATATATTGAAACATGAACAAGCATATAGCGGGGAAAATGGGGTGGTAACTCACGTGACTACGGACCGAGTCGTCACATTCTCCACAACTTAAGCAACTGCTCGTCCTCGAGCGGGTCAAGAATCATACCTGGAGTCTCAAATAAGTGGGGATATCTACTCTGCATCTCATGCTCGGTCTCCCAAGTAGCCTCCTCTTCGGGCCGGCCTCTCCACTGCACCTTTACTAAAGCAATATCCTTGGACCTCAACTTCTGAACCTGTCGACCCAGAATAGCCACCGGCTCCACATCATAAGATAGATCACCGTCAAGCTGAATCGTACTGAAGTCCAATACATGAGACGGATCCTCGACATACTTTCGGAGCATAGACACATGGAATAATGGATGCACACTGGACAAGCTAGGTGGCAAAGCTAGCTAATGTACCACCTCTCCAATCCTCCTAAGTATCTCAAAAGGACTAATAAACTTGGGACTCCACTTCCCTTTCTTCCCAAATTGCATAACACCCTTTACGGGTGAAACCTTCGACAAGACTCTCTCGCCGACCATGAAAGACACATCTCGAACATTCCGGACCACATAACTCTTCTGGCGTGACTGTGCTGTGTGAAGCCTCTCCTGTATCAACTTCACTCTTTCCAAAGCATCCTGAACTAACTCAGTCCCTATCAATCTAGCCTCTCCGGGCTCAAACCATCCCACAAGAGATCTACACCGTCTACCATACAACGCCTTATATGGGGCCATCTGAATACTTGAATGATAACTATTGTTGTTGGCAAACTCTACAAGTATCAAAAACTCATCCCATGAACCTCATAAATCGATCACACAAGCACGCAACATATCCTCCAAGATCCGAATAGTGCGCTTAGACTGTCTCTCTATCTGAGGATGGAATGTTGTGCTCAACCATACCTAGCTCCCGCTGAAATGCCCTCCGGAATTGAGAAGTGAACTGAGTACCTCTATCAAAGATAATAGACACTACCGAATGAAGATCCATGCTAACTGCTCCGATGAATAAGTAGTATATACTGGGATGAAGTGTGCGTCTTTGGTCAGCCGATCAACAATCACCTACACTAAATCAAACTTCCTCGAAATCCGAGGGAGACCACTCACAAAATCCATGGGAATCCACTCCCATTTCCTCTCAGGAATAACCATACGCTGAAGAATACCACTTGGTCTCTGATGCTCATACTTGACATGCTGGCAGTTGAGACATCTGGCTACATAACTAACATTATCCTTCTTCATCTTCCTCCACCAGTAATGCTGCCTCAAGTTCTCGTACATCTTCGTGGCACCCGGATGAATGGAGTGCCGCGAGCTGTGAGCCTCCTCTAGTATCAACTCTCGAATGCCATCTACATTGGTCACACAGATCTAGCCCTGCATCCTTAGAACACAAGCCAACACTCGACTCGGCTAAGAAATATCCAACCTCACTAGCCGATTGGCGAACGCCTGTACATCATATGCAAAGGGCCCTCCCCAACTGGAATATAAGCTAAGCTACCCATATTGACCGCCTTTCGACTCAAAGCATCAGACATAACATTAGCCTTCCTCGGATGATACAATATAGTAATGTCATAATCCTTAAGCAACTCAAGCCACCTCTGCTGTCTCAAATTAAGATCCTTCTGATTGAACAGATGCTGAAGGCTCTAATGATCAGTAGACACCTCACAAGAAACATCATACAAGTAATGTCTCCAAATTTTCAGAGCGTGAACTATGGCTGCTAACTCCAAATCGTGCACATGGTAGTTCTTCTTATAGGGCTTCAACTGGCGAGAAGCATAAGCAATAACCCTACCCTCCTACATTAACACACATGCAATGCCAACTCTCGAGGCATCACAATACATAGTATAAGAATCTGAAGCTCACGACAATGTCAAAACTGGCGCCGTGGTCAATGCTGTCTTGAGCTTCTGAAAGCTCTCCTCACACTCCTCGGACCACACAAATGGATCACCCTTCTGAGTCAACTTAGTCAAGGGTGAAGCAATGGAAGAAAATTCCTGAACAAATCACCGATAATATCCTGCCAATCCCAGGAAACTACGAATCTTAGTGGCTGAGGTCGGTCTAGACCAACTCTGCACCGCCTCTATCCACCTGAATACCATCACTGGATACCACGTGCCCCAGGAAAGCTACAGACTCGATCCAGAACTCGCACTTGGAGATCTTGGCATATAGCTTCTCCTCCCGCAACCTCTGTAGTACCACTATCAGATGTTGAGCATGCTCTTCCTGGCTATGAGAGTACACCATGATGTCATCTATTAACACGATCACAAAAGAATCCAACTACCGCCTAAACACACTGTTCATGAAATGGATGAATGCGGTTGGGGCATTGGTCAGCCCAAAAGACATCACTAGAAACTCATAGTGCCCATATCTTGTCCTGAAGGCTTTCTTCATAATATCAGAATCTCTAATCTTCAGCTAGTGATAGCCTGAATGAAGATCAATCTTCGAGAATACCATTGCTCACTGGAGCTGATCAAATAAGTCATCAATGCGTGGTAGAGGATACTTGTTCTTCACTGTCACTTTGTTCAACTGCGTGTAATCAATACACATCCTCATTGAGCAATCCTTCTTCTTAACAAATAAGACCAGTGCACCCCACGGCGTGACACACTCGGCCGAATGAACCCCTTATCTAGGAGTTCCTGAAGCTTTTCCTTCAATTCTTTCAACTCAGCTGGTGTCATACGATAAAGAGGAATAGAAATAGGCTGAGTGCCTGGCACCAAATCAATCCCAAAGTCAATATCCCTATCCGCCGGCATGCCCGGCAAGTCTGAGGGAAACACATCAGGAAAATCCCTCACAACGGGAACAAAATCAATACTGGTAGCCTCAGCTCCAACATCCTCCACAAATGTCGAACTGATAAACATCCCTTCCCAATCATCCGTTGGGCCTTGAGGAAATATATTACCCTGCTGGGTACATAATCAGTCATACCTCACCACTCGATTCTCGGAATACCCGGCATAGCCAATGTGATTATCTTTGCATGATAGTCTAGAATAGCGTGACATGGAGATAGCCAGTCCATTCCCAAAATGACATCAAAATCAATCATGCGCAATAGCAGCAAGTCTACTCTGGTCTCCATACCTACAATAGTAATAATACAGGACCGATGGTCCATAACAATGGTATCGCCCACCGGGTAGATACATGCACGGTCAAGACAAGACACCCTCGGGTCATGCCCAAATAAGGAGCAAAATATGAAGATACATAAGAATAAGTGGAACCGGGATCAAAAAAAACTGAGGCATCTCTGTGGTAGACCAACATAATACCTATAATAACAGCGTCTGAAGCGACCGCATCTGAACAGCCCTGAAGAGCATAGCAACGAGCTTGCCACCTGATCGGCCTCCCCTTTGAGGGCGACCCCTGGCTGCCTGACCCTCACCCTTAGCTAGCGGGGCAGGTGCTGAAGTAGATGGACTAGAAGATGAGGATTGTCCCCTCTACTGAGATGGCCTAGATACAGGACGAGGACACTCTCTTTGAATATGCCCAAACTCCCCACACTCAAAGCAACTCCCAAGTGTTGGGGGCTGGGACAAAAGGGAACCCCTCACACCTGACTGACCAACTGAAGAACTTGGTCGGGAAGAACCCTGAACAGACGGAGCCTGAGATGAACTCTACGCTGGTAGGACACTAAGAAATGGCTGGCCCTGATGAGATCCCTGATGACTATGTCCAGAAGATGACCCACAATACTCTGACCGGGCTGGCTGTGAAGATCTAAAAGAATGACCTCGGCTCTACTGACTCTGGCCTCTAGACTGAGTACCGCTGGAACTACCTGATACTCGAGGCCTCTTGGCCTCCCTCTCCTCTCGCTCTCAGCAACGGTCTATCTCAATGTCGTGAGCTATATCAACTGCATCCTCAAATGAATGACTCAGGACCCTCTCTCGGGTCATCAAGATACGAATAGGATAAATAAGTCCATCCACAAAGCGCCTTATCCTCTCCCGATCAGTAGGAACCATCCATGGTGCATATCCGGCTAACTCTGTAAATCTAACTTCTTACTCTGATACTATCATATCTCTCTGACGGAGCCACTCAAACTGCTTGCATAACTCCTCCCTCAGAGATCGGGGTATCCACTTCTCTAGAAAAATAGTGGAGAACTCCTGCCCTGTCAATGGTGCCGCACATGTCAGCCCTCGGCGCGCATAAGCCTCCCACTATGTGAAGGCTGCTCCCTGAAACTAGAAAGTAGTAAATGATACACCACTCGACTCAAGAATCCCTGATGTATGGAGCATACGACATCGAGAAAGCCTTGGGCGTCCTTGCCCGGAGTACCACTGAATATAGGAGGTAAAAGTTTGCTAAACATCTTAAGATGATGCTGCTCATCGTCAGCCATCACTGGGACCCTGTCACCCTGAACCTAAATAACTGCCTGAACTAGAGCCACTAGCTGGACTGGTGGTGCCTCAGGTGTCTGAAGACCCTGCACTACCTGCTCCGGTACTGTCCCTGCTGCTCTACCCCTACCACGACCACAGCTGCGTCCACAGCCTCTAGCAGGAGGCAGTGGTGGTCGTCTGCCTCGTTCTGTAGCACGAGTCCTCGCCATCTATGAGAGGATAGAATACCAAAGTTTAGTTTCGGATCAACAAAGTCGCACGACATGAATTTCAAGAATTTGAAGTTTTCCTAAAAGGTTATGCAGCCTCCCGAGGATAAGTACAGATGTCTTCGACCGATTCACGAGACACTACTAAACCGGCTCATGACTCGCGAGGCTTGATAACCTAGGCTCTGATACCAACTTGTCACGACACATACCTCGGTCGTGATGACGCCCAACAAATTGCTAGGAAAGCCCCACCATTTCCCGATAACCATTTCAATTATTAATTTAATAAGGTTCCGTTAAGTGACATATAGCCTGTTTCCATAGGAAAATAATGACAAGTGCGGAATTAAAAGTAACTGAAATACAACCCAATGGATTTGGTGTCACATGTCTAAACCTCTTACAAAAGGGTACATCCTGTACAATCTGAGTCTAAGCATAATAAACAAAATATAAAAAGATAAAGGGAGAGATCGGGTCCTGCGGATGCCGACAGCTACCTCGATATCTCTTCAGCAGGTGATAAGACAGCAGTGTATAGCTCAACTGCCCTCCTGGATCCCTGTATCTGCACACAATGTGCAGGGAGTAGAGTGAGTACTTCCAACTCAGTGAGTAGTAATAATAAATAACAACTGAAAGTAAGAACACCTGTAAGAACACTAAATAGTTCGAAGGACAACAGTACAGGTAAATTATCTCTAAGGAGAAAGTCCGGTTTCAGTCTACTACTATCTCACACTAGTCCAACACTTATCCAACACTACTGTGGCGCACTGCCTGATCCTCACTTATACTGCTGCAGCGTGTAGCCCGATCCAATATAATAGATATAATGTTGCGGCGTGCAGCCCGATCCAATAATATATAACTACGCTCACTAGGGGTGTGTGCAGACTCCGGAGGGGCTCCTTCGGCCCAAGCGCTATAATACTATGGCATGCAGTCCGATGCACATATATATCACTGCGGCATGCAGTCCGATCTTTATATATATATATTACTGCGGCGTGCATACATATATATATATATATATATATATATATATATATATATATATATATATATATATATATATATATATATATATATATATATATATATATATATATATATATATATACATATATATATATATATATATATATATATATATATATATATATGTATATATTGTTGCGGCGTGCAGCCCGATCCAGTATATATATCAATACCTCGCTATGGGTCCTCGACCTCTCTCAGTCAATATAGACTTTGCCTCTCGGGCCCACTCAACTAGAATAGGGCATTCGACCCTATGTATTCTCACTTAGAGTACAATTCTAGTACTTATTCATGTCATGTTGTACAACTAAGAGTACGACTGAGAGTATGTGTTCAACATGATATAGGGGTCATTTAGCTCTACAGGCTTCCCTAAGATTCTACAGAACAGCACAAGGCTTCAAACATGGCAGCTAGCCTAATTATACAGGTATAAGCTCAGTCTCAGTCAATATGCACAGTAACCCAATAGTCGGGATGGACAAAGTCTGAATCCCCAGTCATAATATCATCATGCTCATCACATGACGCGTGCTTCATCTAAACATAGCACTGTATAGTGCAAATACAGGATTTCAAACCCTCAGTATATCATTCATTACTGCCAGTTACCTCGAACCAGCAAAATTCCTAGCTCGCCTTGCGCTTTCCTCACAAATCGACCTCCGGGTGCCAAATCTGATCAAAACCAATAAGAATACATCAAAATTGGCTAATGAATCATAACCCAATCGACAGGACTCGAAAAACACCCAAAAATACGAAGTAACCAAAACCCGAGCCCCTGGCCTGCTTCTCGAAAAATTACAAAAGTCACATTTTCAGAATCCTTATCTCTCCACGAGTCCGTGCATATAAAATTTATCAAAATTGGACTTCAAATGAGCCGACAAATCATGATTTTTCATAGCAAAAATCCAAGCCCTAACTCCCTCAATTTACACCAAATTTCAGAGAATTAATGGAAGATTTTTCAACAAAATGATGTATTAAGACCACGAGACTTACCTCCAATCACTTCCCGATGAAATCTTCTTCAAATTCTATCACTTAGCTCTCAAAGCACTCAAAAATGGAGGAATAATAGCCAAGGTTCGCGACTGAAATGTTTACTTAAACCCTTCTGTCCAGTCACCTTTTACCCTACATGAATGCAACACTTCCTCACGTGTTCATGATGAACAATCCAGCTTCATCCCCTTTTTACTTTACGCGATCGCGTGTTCCCAGACGCAAATACGATGATCATTTCCTCATAAGCTACGCGAACGTGGCCCGTATATCGTGATCGCGATGCATCAGGTCCAATACCTTCGCGTTTGCATCCCATACTTCGCGAACGCGAAGACAAAAATCCTTATCTCTCTTGATACACTACGCGTTCACGGGACTCTCATCGCGAACACCATGAACAAATATATGCTGCAATTATGACAGCAAACCTGATCTCTCACTTAGCCAAAAATGGTCTGTTTGGACCCTTGGATTCACCCCGAGGCCCCCGGGACCCCAACGAAAACTGCCAACCTACTCCAAAACACGATACGAACTTGTTCCAATTAGAAAAACATATTCCTAAACACAAAAATCATCAAATTAAGGCGGTTTCAAGCCTAAATTTCAACTAAACCTTCTGAAACCGACATCCAATCAAAAACCCGACAAAACGATGTCCGAATCAGCTAAAACTTTGCAGACATATCCAAAATCACCTAACGAAGTTATTGCAACTATCCAAATTTCATTCCGACTCCCGGATGAAAATCTTACCCATCGATCGGAATTCGCCAAAATTCCAACTTCGCCAATTCAAGCCTATTTCCACACCGGACCTCTAAATTTAATTTTGATCGTTCTCCTAAGCCACAAATGATCCCTTGAAGATAAACGAACCATAAAAATTTGATTCTGAGTCCTATAACTCACAAGTCAATGTCAGGTTGACTTTTCCAAACTATTCCTTCATCAAAGAGACTATTTGTCTCATTTCCTACCAAACTCATCCGAATTGACTCAAATTCACCAAATACATATATTGAAACCTGAACAAGCATAAAACGGGTAAAACGAGGCTATAACTCACATGACGACGGACTGGGTCATTATAGAAACCCCGGCTTATAACATTTTAACACTATGTATGGCATGATTCACACCCCATGGCAGGTGCAGGATTGGTTATGACTAGGGATTGTGACTTGGTCCATCCCGAACAAGAATAATTATATATTGGCAATTCGTATGTACCATGTGTTGAATATATCTGGGCTTAATGCCATGTTTGGGGCCTTGTGCCGAGCTGTAGTATCCTTAGAGGATCAATATCAATGTTATAGCATGATTTGTAAAATCGTTGATCTCAGTCCTATGTTTAATCACTATTATGCACTGCTAAGTCACTATTCTTGGAATTAAATAACTAAAGTATATTCTTTTTAATGAATTGGAAATTAGGAAAAATAATTTGAAACTTTTATGTGGCTCATATGCATATTGTGGACTGAGTATGGATCAGGCTGCACGCCGCAACAAATATTATAACTAAATATGGATCGAGCTGCACGCCGCATCAAATATTATGACTGAATATGGATCGGGCTGCACGCCGCAGCGAATGTAATGATTATATTGCGCTTGGGATGAAGGAGCCCCTCCAGAGTCTGTACACACCCGCCAGTGAGCGTCGTCGACGTTAAATGGATCGGGGTACGCACCATAGCGTTATGTGCATTGCATTGCATTGCATTGAATTCATGCATTGTTATTTACTTGTGCCAAATATTATTAGTTGTTGTTGTTGGTTTGTAGTAAGATATCAGACTATTAGTTTTAGCTTTGCTTTGTGGCATTTCGTGGATTTCTTATCTTCAGGCATTTTATATGCTTATTACTCACTAAGTACTTAGATCACCCCTACTCCCTGCACCTTTGTGTGCAGATTCAGGTACACCGGAGGTTTAGCTAAGCAGCCATGTTTCTAGAGTTGTCAGAGTCGTTTAGGTAGAGGCTTGACATTCGCAGGACCTGGCTTCTCTTCTTATTCCAATTTTATTTATATATACAATTTTCAGACTTGAGTATTTCGTTCAGATATTGTTATCCAGGTTTTAAAGGCTCTAGACTCGTGACCCCAAATCTTTTGGGAGTGTTTTATTGGTGTTCGCACTACTCAATATTTTCCTTCTATAAACATTGGATTATTACTCTATAACTATTATATTCTCCTTAAATTATTGGTTTTGAGATTTATTGTTAATATGAGAACGAAGGTTGGTCAGGCTTGTCTAGCTTTAGGGTTGGGCGCCATCACGACCGGGTTTGGGTCGTGACAAGCTTCCTCTAAAGCTTCATAAAAACATTTTGCTTCATCATTAGGAGTTTGTTCAACATTTTTGTTGGACTCAAACCCAAAGTGCATCCCAAAAGCATCTGAAACCATACCATTAATTTTAGAATCACGATTTGTATTCTCCACCGACCTACTATTTTCATGCACAACCATGTTGTGAAATATCCCATGGCTACCATCGATCTCTCAATGACAAGTCCACACAAAGTAATTCTCTATAAACCCCTTACTATAAAGATGAACCTTAACTTTCTCCGATTTTTCAAACTCCGTACAGTCGCACCTAACACAAGGGCACCTAATTACTCCTTCATTTATGTATTGCAGGAGTGACTTTGTGTGTCAAATAAATTCATCAACCCCTTCGACAAAATCCTCCCGCAATCTCCGTTGTTTAGGAAAATTTTATTGTATATCCAAGTACGATGTTCCATCTATATAAATAAAGTAAGCACAAATTAATTTAGTTAATTCAAGTATTTATGATGTATTCTTAGTTAATGTAGTTCAAACCAAAAACCCTAATAGTAAATAAAATAAATTATGATTATATTTACATAAAACGATATAGCCAAAATCAAAAATTAAAAAGTTAAGAAGGTAGATTACTAACCTTGGTCGATTAAAAGGATGATTAAAATAGTGGTGGAAATAGGCGGCAGACAGCAGGTCCGGCGACAGTCGCAGCGATGGCTCCGGCGACACTGGTAGCGACGACAGTGGTAGCGATAGTAGCAGCTCCAGCGATAACGGTAAGGGGTGGCGGAATTAATTTGTGTAAGGGAATTTGTCACGACCCCCAAACCCGGTCGTGATGGCGCCCAACACTAAAGTTAGGCAAGCCAGACCAACAACTATTTCCAAATAGAAAAACGGTCCCAAAAGGACAAATTTCAAGAAGAATATAAGGGTCAATAATAATACTCCAATAATAATAGTTTAATTAAATACTGAGAAGTGCGAACATCGAAATAACACTCCCAAAAGATCTAGGGTCACGAGTCTAGAGCATCTAAGCAAAACTGAATAGTAATAGGAATACTGAAATAAATACTCAAGTCCGGAAGTATATAGAAAATAAACTGAAATAACGAGAGAAGTTAGGTCCTGCGAACTCCAACAGCTACCTCAGCAACTCGAATATACTCTGAATAAGCTGAAAGGCTCGTCTAACCCTCCTGTGTGCCTGAATCTATAAGCAAATGTGCAGGGAGTAGGGGTGAGTACTAAGTACTTAGTGAGTAAAAAGTATATAAAATCGCTGAAAGAAGAAAATCCACAGAATACCACAGAGCAAAGTTAAACTACAGTCTGATACTTACCACGAACTAACAACAAAAGCAGTTCGCAACTATCACAAATAATTTACAAATAAGAATGCAATGCAATGCACATGACTACTACGGTGCGTAGCCCGATCCGTTTAACGCCGATGGCGCTCACTAGGGTGTGTACAGACTCCGGAAGGGCTTCTTCAGCCCAAGTGCAATATTTATATCATCTGCTACTGCGTGCAGCCCGATCCATCCTCAGTCCAAAACATGCATATGAGTCACACAATAGTTCAATTTATTATTTCCAGATTCTAGCTCATTAACAATGAAAAATACTTTAAATTTATTTAATTTTCCAAGAATATGTGACTTAGCATTTCATAATAGTGATTTCAAGCCAGGAATGAGATCAATGATTCTTACAAATCAAGCTATCACATAGATATTTATCCCCTATGGATACTACAGGTCGGCACAAGGCCCCAAACATGGCTTATAGCCCACATATATACTTAACACAATGTGCGTTTCAACCGCCAATGTAATATTATTCATATTCGGGATGGACCAAGTCTCAATCCCCGGTCATAACCAATCCCGCAACCGCCATGGGGTGCGAGCCACGCCCTAATAGTGTCATAATGTGCAAAGCCAGGGTTTCAAACCATCGGGCTACCATATACACTAACTACTCACCTCTAGCTGACGTGGACTCATCCCCGATGCCTTTTCCCTTCGAATTTGCTGCTTCATGCGTCGAACCTAGTCATAACCATAGAAATTACATAAATATGGGTCAAAGAAACATAACCCAATCAAAATTACTCGAAAAATGCAACAATTCACGAAGTTGGTAAAACCCGAGCCCCGGGCCCACTTCTCAAAAAAATTCCGAAAATTATACCAACGGATTCCTCGTCTCGCCACGAGTCCGTGCATATAAAATTTATCGAAATCGGAGTTCGAATGGCCTCAACACCCAAAAATTCCTTTTCGAAATTTAGGCCCTAATTCTTCACAAAATTCTACCCAATTTCATGAATTTTGGTGTTGATTCTAGCATAAAATCATGCTTTTGAGTCAAGAAACTTATCTCCAGCGATTACCCGTTGATTTCTCTCTTCAAAGCTCTCAAAACCCTCCTTTGACAAAGTAAAAGTGGTGTAAAATAACGGGGTTCACGTCTATTGTTTATATTTTAACTGTTCTACCAATTCATTTTGACTTACGCGATCGCATCCCCAAGTCACGCGATCGCGGAGAACAAAGTTCAAGGCCCTCATTTTCACCTTACACGGTCGCATGAGTACTTACGCAATCGCAGAGAAACAAACTTCCTCTCTACGCGATCACACTACTCCTCAAGCGGTCACACTGAATGCTCCGCCAGGCCTACGCGATCGTAGGCAGGTCCACGTGATCGCACTGAATTGATCTGTCGGGCCTACGCGATCGCAGGCAGGTCCACGTGATCGCAAATAGGAGATTGCTGCTGTGCAATTTCTGCTGCAACTTTTAAGTTAAAAACCTCCTGTTGGGTATCTGAAATCATCCCAAGAACCCCGGGACCTCAACCAATTTTACAGATATACCACATTACTTCATTCAAACTTTCTCGCAACATAAAAACACCATCATAAACATCAAAATCACCAAATTCTCACGGATTCAAGCCTAAGTTTCATTAAAACTTCCAAAACTAACATTCGCTCTAAAACCCGACCTAAATACCTCTGAATGATCTAAAATTTTGCACGTATATCCAAAATTACCTAACAGAGCTACTACGACTCTCGAAATTTCATTCCGAGCTCCGAATCAAAATCTCGCCCACCGTCTGGAATTCGCCAAAATTCAACCTTAGCCAATGCAAGCCCATATCTACACCGGACCTCCAAATTTGATTTTGAATGCTCTCCTAAGTCATAAATCATCCCCCAAAACTAGTTGAATCATCGGAAATCCATATCATCGGTCAATATGCGGTTGACTAACCCAAACTAACCTTTCCATAAAGAGGTTTACTGCCTCATTTTTAATCGGATTCTATCTGATTTGTTTCTAATTCTCCAAACACATATAAATGAACATATTAAGTTATAAAATGAAGAAAACGGGGCGGTAACTCCTGCAACGACGGGCCGGGTCTTTACATTCTCCCCAACTTAACAAACGCTCATCCGCGAGCGGGTCATGAAACATACACGGAGTCTCAAATAAGTGTGGGTATCTACTCCGCATCTCCTGCTCGGTCTTCAAAGTCGCTTCCTCCACGGGACGACCTCTCTACTGCACTTTCACTGAAGCTATGTCTTTAGATCTCAACTTACGAACCTGTCGACCCAAAATGGCTATCGGCTCCACATCATAGGTCAAGTCCTCATCCAGCTGTATCGTGCTGAAATCTAATACATGTGACGGATCTCCAACGTACTTCCGGAGCATTGATACATGGAACACCGGGTGAACTCCCGACAAGATGGGCGGAAAATCAAGCATATAGGCCACCTCCCCAACTTTCCTAAGCACCTCAAAAGGTTCAATGAACCTTGGGCTCAACTTTCCTTTCTTTCCAAACCTCATTACGCCCTTCATAGGCGAAACCTTCAGCAACACCTTCTCGCCCACTAAATAAGACATATCTCGGACCTTTTGGTCCGCATAACTCTTCTGATGTGACTGAGTTGTACGAAATCTCTCCTGAATCACCTTCACCTTTCTTAAGGCATCCTGAACTAACTCTGTCCCCAATAATCTAGTCTCGCCGGGCTCAAACCAACCGACTGGAGACCTATACCGCCGCCCATATAAGGCTTTATACGGTGCCATCTGAATGCTGGACTGATAGCTATTGTTATAAGAAAACTCCACAAGAGGCAAGTAATCAGCCTAAGAACCTCCAAAATCAATGACGCAAGCACACAACATGTCCTCCAGTATCTGAATTGTATGCTCAGACTGCCCATCCATCTGTGGGTGAAATGATGTGCTCAACTCTAGCTGTGGACCCAATTCTAGCTGAAATGTACTCCATAACTGTGAAGTAAACTGAGTACCTCTGTCTAATATGATAGAAACTGGAACTCCATGCAATCTCACAATCTCACGGATGAATATCTCTGCTAATCGCTCCGAGGAGTATGTAGTACACACATGAATGAAATGAGTTGACTCAGTCAGCCTATCCACAATCACCCACACTGAATCAAACTTCCTCGCTGTCCGAGGGAGTCCACTAACAAAGTCCATAGTGATCCTTTCCCACTTCCACTCGGGAATATCCATACGCTGGAACACGCCAGCGGGCCTCTGATGTTCATACTTGACCTGCTGACAGTTTAGGCACCGTGCTAAATAACTCACAATATCTTTCTTCATCTTTCTCCACCAATAATGCTATCTCAAATCCTGATACATCTTTGCAGCACCCGGATGAATAGAATACCGCGAGCTATGGGCCTTATCCAATATCAACTCACGAAGGCCATCAACATTGGGCATGCATATTCGGCCCTACATCCGCAACACACCATATCAATAGTGACATCTCTGGCATCATCATGCTGAACTCTGTCCTTAAGGACAAGCAAGTGTGGATCATCATACTGGCGCTCTCGAATACGATCATATAAGGAAGACCGAGATACCACACAAGCCATCACCCGACTGGGCTCAGAAATATCCAGCCTTACCATCTGATTAGCTAGAGCCTGAACATCAACTGCAAAGGGTTTCTCCCCAACTGGAATGTACGCCAAACTGCCGATACTAATAGCCTTCCGTCTTAAAGCATCGGCTACTACATTGGCCTTTCCGGGATGATACAAGATGGTAATATCATAGTCTTTGAGTAATTCAAGCCATATCCACTACCTCAAATTGAGATCTTTCTTCTTAAACAAGTGCCAAAGGCTGCGGTGGTCTGTATATACGTCACAAGATACACCATACAAGTAATGCCTCCAAATCTTCAAGGCATGAACAATAGCAGCTAACTCTAAGTCGTGAACATGGTAGTTCTTCTAATCGGTATTTAGCTGACGAGAAGCATATGCAATAACTCTACCCTCCTGCATCAATACACAACTTATCCCAACTCTCGAAGCATCGCAATACACTGTATAAGACCCTGAAGCTGCTGGCAATACAAGCACTGAAGTTGTGGTCAAGGCTGACTTAAGCTTCTAGAAGCTGTCCTCACATTCATTTGACGACACAAATGGAGCATTCTTCTATGTCAACTTCATCAAAGGTGAAGCAATCGATGCAAAACCCTGAACAAACATGTGGTAATAGCCTACCAAACCGAGGAAACTCTAGATCTCAGTAGCTGAGGACGGCCTGGGCCAATTCTGCACCGCCTCGACTTTCTGTGGGTCAACCCGAATACCATCAGTGGACACTACATGTCCCAAAATAGTCATAGTATCAAGCCAAAACTCACACTTAGAAAAATTTTCATAAAGCTTTTCCACTCTCAATCTCTGCAATACCACCCTTAAGTGATGTGTGTGCTCCTCCTACCTACGCGAGTACACCAGTATATCATCAATAAATACTATCACAAAAGAATCAAGGTACGACCGAAATACATTGTTCATCAAGTGCATGAATGCGGCTGGCGCATTAGTCAGCCCAAAAGACATCACCAGAAATTTATAGTGCCCATATCTCGCTCAGAAAGTTGTCTTCAAAATGTCCGAATCCCTAGTCTTCAACTGGTGATAACCCAATCAAAGGTCAATCTTAGAGAATACACTTGCTCCCTGAAGCTGATCAAACAAGTCCTCAATATGAGGTAATGGGTATTTATTATTTACTGTCACCTTATTCAACTGCCTGTAATTAATGCACATTCTCATTGTGCCATCTTTCTTCTTTATGAATAATACTGGTGCACCCCAAGGTGACACACTCGGGCGAATGAACCCCTTATCTAAGAGTTCCTGAAGCTGTTCTTTCAACTCCTTTAACTCAGCTGGTGCCATACGGTAGGGAGGAATAGAAATGGGCTGAGTGCCCAGCACCAAATCAATACCGAAATTGATGTCCTTGTCCGGCGGCATGCCCGATAGGTCTGCTTGAAATACATCCGGGAAATCCCTTACAACGGGACTGAATCAAGACTAGGAGTCTCGGCCTCAACATCTCCAATGAAAGCCAAATAAGATAAACAACTCTTCCCAATCATTCGTTGGGCTTTTAGGGAGGAAATTTCTCTGTCGGATACATAATCAGTCACGCCTTGCCACTCGATCCTCGTATTACCTAGAATAGCTAATATGACTGTCTTGGCATAACAATCCAAAATCGCATGGTAAGGAGATAACCAATCCATGCCTAGAATCACGTCAAAATCCACTATGCCCAATAATAGTAAGTTAACTCGGGTGTCCAGACCCCCAATATCTTATATATATATATATATATATATATATATATATATATATATATATTAAAAATTATTAACGGCTTACATTTATATTATTTAGATAGTAAATGCAAAATGAAAAGTTGGTCTCTATATTAAATCAAATTTAATTATATTTCATATGACATTTAAATAATTAATATAATTATTACAATTGTATATGTGACGATCTGGCCCATGTCACGTGATTCACCGCCCCGTTTCCACCATATTATGTTTCTCTATGATTCATTATTGGTAGTTGAGGTGATCGAGTCAAATTGGATTGGTTCTAGATAGAAATAAGACATTTAGTATGTTAAAGGAAAGCTTATTTTGGAAAAGTCAATCGGAAGTTGACTATTTAGTTAGAGGGCTTGGATATGAGTTTTGGTGATTCGGTTGGGGGTGATTTGTGACTTAGGAGTGTGATTGAAATTGATTTTGGAGGTCCGATGAAGAATTAGGCTTGAATTGGCAAAGTTAGTATTTCGGCAAATTCCGGTTGGTAGGTGAGATTTTGATCCGAGGTCGGAATGGAATTCCCAGAGTTGTTGTAGCTTCGTTAGGTGATTTTGGATATGTGTGAAAACGTTTAGGTCATTTGGAGGTGTTTTGATTGGGATTTTGATCGAATGTGTGTTCGCAAGTTTTGAAAAAACTTAGGCTTGAATCCGATGTGAATTGATGATTTTAGTGTTGTTTGATGTGTTTTGCTGATTGGAACAAGATTGTATGATGTTTTGGGATATGTTGGTGCTTTTGGTTGGGGTCCCGGGGGCCTCGGGGTAATTTTAGATGTCTAAACGGAAGATTTTTGGACTTAGCATATAGCAGAAAATAGCCGAAGTGTTGCAGAGATTTTTGCTCTACATCATCGCATAGGGAGTATAGCGATCGCTTAGGGAGCATTATGTCACGACCCTAGTTCACCAATCGTGAACATGTCGTGATGGCACCTAGTCCCCACAACTAGGTAAGCCTAACACGTTGCGGAATACACAAGCTATGAACACTTAAATAAGAAACAGCGGAAAAATAGCATAAAAAGGTATGTAATCCGTGCCGCTTGGCACATACATCCGTCAACACACTGAATAAAACGTTGCCAAGATCCGGAATCCCACGGTAACACGGACTAAAAGAGAATATACAACTGTGGCTCTATGTGTAAAGAGTATCTAACAACGAAATGAAGAACAATGTCAACTAGTACTATTAGAATAGAAGGAAAGCCTCCGGATCTGCGGACGTAGCAGATCATACCTCGAGGTCTCCGGAAAGCTGCGGAAATCACCTAGCACGAGCCTGCTCTGATGTACCTGGATCTGCACAACAAAAGTGTGCAGAAGAGTAGCATGAGTACACCACGGCGGTACTCAGTAAGTGCCAAGCCTAACCTCGATGGAGTAGAGACGAGGAAGGTCAGGGCCCTACTGAGAAACAATAATATAATGATGATAACAAAAATAAACAGTTTAACTGATAATAATTTCCGAAATAACAACAATAAGATGATTACTGCAACTGTCTACAATTAAGCTAACAACAAATAACCAACTCAATAAAACAAGTCCAGGACCTGTGGGAATTGAACCCACAGTCCCATTAACAGCACCCCTGGGTCTCCGGGAATCGAACCCGCAGCCCATGTCTCAATAATATCTCAATAACTCAGGATCTCCGGGAATCGAACCCGCAGTCCCTACCAATAACTCAGGATCTCGGGAATCGAACCCGTAGTCCCTACCAATAACTCAGGGATCTCGAGAATCGAACCCGTAGTCCCTACCGATAACTCGGGATCTCGGGAATCGAACCCGTAGTTCCATATTTCAATAAATCTCGGGATCTCCGAGAATCGAACCCGCGATCCACAACAATACCACTCGGGTCTCCGGGAATCGAACCCGATGTCCCCTGAAATCTCCGGGAATTGAACCCGCGGTCCACGAACACAGCAAGTAAAGGAATACACAAAGAGAAGTATAATATGCTTAACTATAACTTCGCCGATAAACAGCGCCAGCGATTACCAAGAAAACTCAAGTAAGACAATTAAGCAACTAGACAGTTAGATTCTATCTAATCATGCTTTTCTAACTACTACCGGGTAGGAATATCAAATTTAACAACTAAAAACAGGAATATCACTCATTGAACATTTTAAGTAAAGTATGTGTTCAACAACCAGCGCATGTACACGCCCGTCACCTCGCGTACAAGGCATTTAAAGTATCACATAATATCCTAAGGGTGAAAGTCCCCCACACGAGGTTAGACAAGCCACTTACCTCAATTCCGGTACAAAACCGCTAAGAAATAACCCTCTTGCCGTGAATGTCGGCCTCCATAAGTGTAGTATCTGATAAAAATCAATAGAATCACATCAAAATAGGCCAATTGGGCATTACCCAATCAAAATAACTCAAAATGCACCAAAACCCACAAGTTGCCAAAACCCGACTTTCGGTACGCTTATCGAAAAATCACGAAAATTATATATTCGGGTTCCTTATCTCAATACGAGTCCGTGCATATAAAATTTATCAAAATCGGACTCCGTTTGCCCATTCAAATCAAAGGTTTTCTAACATTTAGGCCTAGGGCTCAAACCCACCTTTAATCTTCCATTTTCAGTGAAATAATCACGGATTTCATGATAAACCAACGAATTAAGGTCAAGAAACTTACCCCCGATGATTTCCCGATGATATCCCAGCGTTTCCCCTTCAAAATCCTCTCTTGGAGCTCAACAATGGCGGTTTTGGTGTGTTAGGCCGCGGCTGAAATGTTCTGGACTTAAAGTCACTGCCAGGCCATTTTACTCTACGCGATCGCAGCACTGGGCTTGCGATCGCGATGCACAAAATATGGGCGGCCTTATTTTCCTCTACGCGATCGCGTGATCCTGGATGCGATCGCAGTGAACAACTCAGCGACCCTACGCAATCGCAGTGACACGAATGCGATCGCGAAGAACAAACTCGTCCGGCTCCCCAAACTACCCTACGCGATCGCATACTACCTCAGGCGATCGCGATGCTTACTCTCCCAGACTTATGCAATCGCACACTTTACTTCGAGATCGCAGAGCTCAGGATTTCTCCCTTACGCGATCGCATGGCCATCTCCGCGATCGCGGAGAGCAAAATTGCTCTGCAATTATTGCGGCAGAACAGCAGTGCCTTTTGGCACAAATTGGTCCGTTTGGACCCCCGAATTCATCCCGAGGCTCCGGGACCCCAACGAAAACCACCAACATACTCCAAAACACGATACGAACTCATTCCAATCATAAAAACACGTCTAACAACATCAAAACCCATAATTCACATCGAATTCAAGCCTAAATTTCTTAAAACTTTCCGAATTGCACATTCGATCTAAAACCCGACCAAACGACGTCCGAATGACCTGAAAATTTGCGGACATATCCAAATTCACATAACGAAGCTACAGAAATTGTCGGAATTCCATTCCGACCCCGGATCAAAATCTCACCTATCGTTCGGATTCGCCAAAATTTCAACCTTCGGCATTTCAAGCCTAATTGAGCTAAGGACCTCCAAAATACATTCCGAACGCGCTCCCAACCCCGAAATCACCCAGTGGAGCTAATGGAACCATCGGATTTCCGTTTCGACATCGTCTTAACACTGTTCCAATTACGGATCATTTTTTATCTTTAAAGCTCTCATTTAGGCGCTAAGTGTCCCAAAATGCTCCAAATTTCAGAACCGACTCTCCCGGCAAACCACAATAGCAGAAAAGATCTTAGGGAAACAGTTAAATTGGGGATTGGGGCGTAATTTTCTAAAACGACCGGCCAGGTCGTTACATCTTCCCACCCTTAAAAGATTCGTTCGTCCTCGAACGAGCATAGAAAACATACCCAGAGTAGTGAAAAGATGAGGGTACTGGCGGTGCATATCCTGCTCGGTCTCCCAAGTCGCCTCCTCGACCGGCTGGCCTTGCCACTGAACCTTTACCGAAGCGATGTTCTTTGACCTTAGCTTTCTGACCTGTCTGTCTAGAATGGCTACTGGCTCCTCAACATAAGACAGATCCTTGTCTAGCCGAACAGAAGTGAAATCCAACACATGCGACGGGTCACCATGGTACCTCCGGAGCATGGAGACATGAAATACGGGGTGAACTCCGGCTAGACTAGGAGGTAAGGCTAACTCATAGGCAACCTCCCCAATACGCCTCAAAATCTCAAAAGGGCCAATAAATCTAGGACTCAGCTTCCCTTTCTTTCCAAACCTCATAACACCCTTCATGGGCGAGACTCGAAGCAGAACCCGCTCGACGACCATAAAAGCCACATCGCGAACCTTCTTGTCCGCATAACTCTTATGTCTAGACTGGGCTACACGAAGTCTGTCCTGAATCACCTTGACCTTGTCCATAGCATCCTGAACCATATCAGTACCTAGCAACCTGGCCTCGCCGGCTCAAACCAACCCACGGGAGACCTGCACCTCCTACCATATAGGGCCTCGTACGGTGCCATCTGAATACTGGACTGGTAGCTATTGTTATAAGCAAACTCCGCCAGTGGCAGAAGTGATCCCATGAACCTCCAAACTCAATCACGCACGCACGGAGCATATCCTCCAAAAAACTGAATAGTGTGCTCGGACTGACCATCAGTCTGGGGGTGAAACATTGTGCTCAGCTCTACCCGAGTACCTAACTCCTGCTGTACGGCTCTCCACCCGGACGCTGATGCTCGTACTTCACTTGTTGACAGTTGAGGCATCTAGAAACATAGTCAACTATATCTCTCTTCATCCGCCTCCACCAGTAGCTCCGATGAATATGTAGTGCTCACCGGTATAAAATGGGCGGACTTGGTCAGCCGATCCACAATGACCCAAATGGAATCAAACTTCCTAACCGTTCGTGGAAGTCCAGATACAAAGTCCATGGTAATGCGCTCCCATTTCCACTCGGGAATCTCGATCCGTTGCATCAATCCACCCGGACGCTGATGCTCATACTTCACCTGCTGGCAGTTGAGGCATCTAGAAACATAATCAACTATATTCCTCTTCATCCGCCTCCACCGGTAATGCTGTTTCAAGTCCTGATACATCTTCGCGGCTCCCGGATGGATGGAATACCGCGAGCTATGGGCCTCTGCTAGAATCGGCTCTTGAAGATCATCCACATTAGGCACACAGATACGCCCTGCATCCTCATAACTCCATCATCCCCGATGGTAACATCTCGAGCATCACCACGCCGAACTCTATCCTGAAGGACAAGCAAATGAGGGTCGTCGAATTGACGCTCCCTGATGCGGTCAAATAGAGAAGACCGAGAAACCACACAACCCAGAACCCGGCTGGGCTCCGAAAGATCCAGTCTAACAAACTGCTTGGCCAAAGCCTAAACATCCATCGCCATAAGCCTCTCCGAAGCTGGTAGATATGCTAAACTCCCCAAACTCTCTGCTCGACGACTCAAGGCATCGGCAACCACATTAGCCTTGCCCGGATGATAGAGAATAGTAATATCATAGTCCTTCAGTAGTTCCAACCATCTCCTCTGACGCATATTCAGGTCCTTCTACTTAAGCAAGTGCTGCAAGCTCCGGTGATCGGTGTAGATCTCAGAAGGAACCCCATATAAATAATGACGCCAAATTTTCAAGGCGTGAACAATGGCAGCTAGCTCCAAATCATGAACAGGGTAATTCTTCTCATGCACCTTCAGCTGTCTCGACGCGTAGGCAATCACCCTACCGTCCTGCATCAATACCGCACCGAGTCCAACTCGTGAGGCATCACAATATACGGTATAGGACCCCGTACCTGTAGGCAACATCAATATAGGGGCCGAAGTCAAAGCTGTCTTGAGCTTCTGAAAGCTCGCCTCACACTCGTCTGTCCACTGGAAAGGGGCACCCTTTTGGGTCAATCTGGTCATAGGTGCTGCAATCGAAGAGAACCCCTCTACAAAACGACGGTAATAGCCCGCCAAACCAAGGAAACTGCGAATCTCAGTAGCGGAGGAGGGTCTGGGCCAACTCTGCACGGCCTCCACCTTCCTCGGATCTACTCGAATACCATCACTCGACACCACGTGGCCTAAAAATGCCAATGAACTCAACCAGAATTCACATTTAGAGAACTTGGCATAAAGCTGCTTCTCCCTCAGAATCTGAAGCACTATCCTCAAATGTTGCTCGTGCTCTTCCCGGCTCCGGGAATATACTAGAATATCATCAATGAAAACAATCACGAACGAGTCCAGATAAGGCCTGAACACACTGTGCATCAAATGCATAAAGGCTGCTGGGGCATTAGTCAGCCCCCAAAAGACATCACGAGGAACTCATAGTGACCATACCGGGTCCTGAAGGCAGTCTTCGGGATATCTGGCTCCCGAATCTTCAGCTGGTGATACCCAGAGCGCAAATCAATCTTAGAAAACACTTGTGCGCCCTGTAGCTGGTCAAATAAATCATCAATACGAGGCAAAGGATACCGATTCTTCACTGTAACCTTGTTCAACTGACGATAGTCAATACACATACGCATAGAACCGTCCTTTTTCTTCACAAACAATACGGGAGCACCCCAAGGCGAAACACTGGGTCGAATAAAACCCTTGCCCAATAACTCCTGTAACTGATCCTTCAACTCCTTCAACTCGGGAGGAGCCATACGGTACGGTGGAATAGAAATGGGCTGAGTGCCCGGCAACAAGTCAATAGCAAAGTCAATATCTCTGTCGGGCGGCATGCCGGGAAGATCAGCTGGAAATACATCAGCAAAGTCACGTACCACATGAACAGAATCAATAGAGGGAGTGTCAATACTGACGTCCCGCACATAGGCTAGATAAGCGGCACACCCCTTCTCAACCATACGCTGAGCTCTGAGAAAAGAAATAACACGGCTAGGGGTGTGATCTGGAGTACCACTCCACTCAATACGTGGAATGCCTGGCATAGCCAGCGTCACGGTCTTGGCGTGACAATCAAGAATAGCATAATGGGGCGACAACCAGTCCATGCCCAGAATAATATCAAAATCGACCATCCCAAGCAGCAATAGATCCGCTCTGGTCTCAAAATCACAAATGGTAACCAAACACGACCGATATACGCGGTCCACGGCCAAAGAATCACCCACCGGAGTGGAAACATAAATGGGGGCACTCAAAGAATCCCGAGGCACACCCAGATGAGAAGCAAAGTAAGAAGACACATATGAAAAAGTGGAACCGGGGTCGAATAGAACCGATGCCTCCCTGTGACTAACCGAAATAATACCTGTGATAACAGAATCAGATGCAACAGCCGCAGCGCGATCAGGAATAGCATAGAATCTAGCATGTCCCCCCTCTCGAGGGCGGCCTCTGGAACCCTGACCCCCGCCCCTGGCTGGCTGGGCAGGTGGAGTGGCAGCTGGGGCTGGAATGATAGCCTGCTGGCCCTGAGAACCACGCGAATGCTGTGATGACTGATGAGGGGCTCCTCTCCTGCGCCTGGGGCACTCCCTAACCAGGTGGCGAGTATCCCCGCACTCAAAACAAGCTGTGGGAGGACGCGGTGGCTGTGACTGACCGGCCTCACCCCCACTAGTCTGACCCCTAGAAGGACCCCGCGCAGGAGGTGCACCTGAAACTGGGGGGAGCATAATAAGGCTCCTGAGGTGCTGGAAGACCTGGAGTACTACCGGCTACGGGCAATGCCGAGTGAACTGGCGGCCGGAATAACCCCTACCAAAACGACTGGCTGATGAAGTGCGGGCACCAGAGAAATGGCCCGACTCACGAGACCTCTTGGCCTCTCTCTCTCTCCGCTCTCTAGAGAGTATACTCTCGATCCTCTTGGCAATGCTAGCTGCCTGCTGATAAGATATATCTGTCTCCAGCTCTCTGGCCATGCTGGATCGGATAGGCGGAACAAGGCCCTCGATAAATCTCCGCACTCTCTCCCGAACCGTGGCTACCAAAGCCGGTGCATGCCTGGCTAGACGGGTGAAACTGATAGCATACTCCGATACTGACATGGAGCCCTGTCGCAACCGCTCAAACTCCGAGCGCCAAGAATCCCTAAGGCTCTGTGGAACAAACTCCCTCAAAAACAGATCTGAAAGCTGCGTCCAAGTCAATGAAGCAGACTCCTCTGGACTATCCAACTCATACGTGCGCCACCAATCATAAGCGGCCCCACGAAACTGAAAAGCAATGAAGGAAACCCCGCTGGTCTCCACAATCCCCATAGTACGAAGAATACGATGACACTCCTCTAGAAAACCCAATGCATCATCTGAAGCCAAACCACTAAACACTGGAGGGTCATATTTCTTGAACCTCTCCAATCTACGTTGCTCGTCCTCAGAGGCAGCTGGTCCACCTCCGGGCTGTGCTGGGGCGGCAGGAGGCATAACCAAAACATCTGGAACCTGTCCCACTGGCACACGCTGCTCCGGTGTAACGGCTGCAGGAGTCTGGGCCCCTCCCCCAGCCTGAGATGTAGCTGCGACGAGAGGAAGCAATCCTGCCCGAGCTAAAGTGGTATACATACTCATGAACTGGGCCAGGGTCTCCTGTAGTGCTGGAGTAGTAGGAGCTGTAGTCGGTGTACCAGGTGCCTGCGCTCCAACCTGGTCTACCTGTGGCACCTCAGCGGCAGCGCGCGCGGGTGCTGTGGCTGCACCTCGGGCACGTCCTCGTCCTCTACCTCGGCCCCGGCCTCTAACGGCGGCAACAGGGGGCGCGGGTACCTGATCATCGCGAGTAGATCGTGTCCTCACCATCTGTGAGAGAATAGAAAGCAGTAGTTTAGATTTTTGATGTCAAAAATGTCGCACGACAAGGAATCCAAAAGAAATGAAGAGTTTCCTAAACGGTTACATAGCCCCTCGTAGATAAATACAGACATCTCCGTATCGATCAGCGAGACTCTAAGTAACCGGTCTGTGTCCCGTGACTCCTATGAACCTAGAGCTCTGATACCAACTTGTCACGACCCTAGTTCACCAATCGTGAACATGTCGTGATGGCACCCAGTCCCCACGACTAGGTAAGCCTAACACGTTGCGGAATACACAAGCTATGAACACTTAAATAAGAAACGCCGGAAAAATAGCATAAAAAGGTATGTAATCCGTGCCGCTTGGCACATACATTCGTCAACACACTGAATAAAACGTTACCAAGATCCAAAATCCCACGGTAACACAGACTAAAAGAGAATATACAACTGTGGCTCTATGTGTAAAGAGTATCTAACAACGAAATGAAGAACAATGTCAACTAGTACTATTAGAATAGAAGGAAGCCTTCGGATCTGTGGACGTAGCAGATCATACCTCGAGGTCTCCGGAAAGCTGCGGAAATCACCTAGCACGAGCCTGCTCTGATGTACCTGGATCTGCACAACAAAAGTGTGCAGAAGAGTAGCATGAGTACACCACGGCGGTACTCAGTAAGTGCCAAGCCTAACCTCGATGGAGTAGTGACGAGGAAGGTCGGGGCCCTACTGAGAAACAATAATATAATGACGATAATAATAATAAGCAGTTTAAATGACAACAATTCCGAAATAACAACAATGTAATGATTACTGCAACCGTCTACAATTAAACTAACAACAAGTAACCAACTCAATAAACAAGTCCAGGACCTGTGGGAATTGAACCCACAGTCCCATTCTCAGTACCTCTGGGTCTCCGGGAATCGAACCCGCGGCCCATGTCTCAATAATATCTCAATAACTCAGGATCTCCGGGAATCGAACCCGCAGTCCCTACCAATAACTCAGGATCTCGGGAATCGAACCCGTAGTCCCTACCGGGAATCGAACCCGCAGTCCATATCTCAATAATATATCAATAAACTCTGGGTCTCCGGGAATCGAACCTGCAGCCCTTGGATCTCCGGGAATCGAACCCGCAGTCCACAAATAATACCACTCCGGGTCTGCGGGAATCGAACCCACAGCCCTGGGATCTCCGGGAGTTGAACCCGCAGTCCACAAACACAACAAGTAAAGGAATACACAGAGAGAATATAATATGCTTAACTATAACTTCACCGATAAACAGCGCCAGTGATTACCAAGAAAACTCAAGTAAGACAATTAGGCAACTAGACAGTTAATTACTACCTAATCATGCTTTTCTAACTACTACCGGGTAGGAATATCGAATTTAACAACTAAAAACAGGAATATCACTCATTGAACATTTTAAGTAAAGTATGTGTTCAACAACCAGCGCATGTACATGCCCGTCACCTCGCGTACAAGGCATTTTAAGTATCACATAATATCCTAGGGGTGAAAGTCCCCCACACGAGGTTAGACAAGCCACTTACCTCAATTCCGGTATAAAACCGCTAAGAAATAACCCTCTTGCCGCGAATGTCGGCCTCCACAAGTGTAGTATATAATAAAAATCAATAGAATCACATCAAAATAGACCAATTGGGCATTACCCAATCATAATAACTCAAAATGCACGAAAACCCACAAGTTGCCAAAACCCGACTTTCCGGTACGCTTATCGAAAAATCATGAAAATTATATATTCGGGTTCCTTATCTCAATACGAGTCCGTGCATATAAAATATATCAAAATCGGACTCCGTTTGCCCATTCAAATCAAAGGTTTTCTAAAATTTAGGCCTAGGGCTCAAACCCACCTTTAATCTTCCATTTTCAGTGAAATAATCACGGATTTCATGATAAAACAACGAATTAAGGTCAAGAAACTTACCCCCGATGATTTCCCGATGATATCCCAGTGTTTCCCCTTCAAAATCCTCTCTTGGAGCTCAACAATGGCGGTTTTGGTGTGTTAGGCCGCGGCTGAAATGTTCTGGACTTAAAGTCACTGCCAGGCCATTTTACTCTACGCGATCGCAGCACTGGGCTTGCGATCGCGATGCACAAAATATGGGCGGCCTTATTTTCCTCTACGCGATCGCGTGATCCTGGACGCGATCGCAGTGAACAACTCAGCGACCCTACGCGATCGCAAACGACACGAACGCGATCGCGAAGAACAAACTCGTCCGGCTCCCTAAACTACCCCGATCGCATCTACTGCCTGCGATCGCGTACCTGCTCTCGGACTACGGCTTTGCTGCGCGATCGCAGAGCTCGAGGATTTCTCCCTTACGCGATCGCATGGCCATCTCCGCGATCGCGGAGAGCAAAATTGCTCTGCAATTATTGCAGCAGAAACAGCAGTGCCTTTTGGCACAAATTGGTCCGTTTGGACCCCCGAATTCATCCCGAGGCTCCCGAGACCCCAACGAAAACCACCAACATACTCCAAAACACGATACGAACTCATTCCAATCATAAAAACACGTCTAACAACATCAAAACCCATAATTCACATCGAATTCAAGCCTAAATTTCTTAAAACTTTCCGAATTGCACATTCGATCAAAAACTCGACCAAACGACGTCCGAATGACCTGAAAATTTGCGGACATATCCAAAATCGCATAACGAAGCTACAAAATTTGTCGGAATTCTATTCCGACCCCCGGATCAAAATCTCACCTATCGTTCGGATTTGCCAAAATTTCAACCTTCGGCATTTCAAGCCTAATTGAGCTAAGGACCTCCAAAATACATTCCGAACGCGCTCCCAACCCCGAAATCACCCAACGGAGCTAATGGAACCATCGAATTTCCGTTCCGAGATCATCTTAACACTGTTCCGGTTACGGACCATTTTCTATCTTTAAAGCTCTCATTTAGGGGCTAAGTGTCCCAAAATGCTCCAAATTTCAGAACCGACTCTCCCGGCAAACCACAATAGCAGAAAAGAACTTAGGGAAATAGTTAAATTGGGGATTGGGGTGTAATATTCTAAAACGACCGGCCGGGTCGTTACACATTGTGATCGCATAGGAGGTTTTGTTGGGGGTCCTGATTTTTCTCTATGCGATTGCGTAAGAGAGTGTGTGATCACATAGGTATGGTAGGTTGTGCTTTGCGATCGCAGGGGCAATCATGCGATCGTATAAGAGGATTTTTGGGAGGCTAATGTTTGTGCTACGCGATCGCAATTGGAGTGATGCAGTCGCATAAGGTTATTTTACACCTAGGCAGAATGTTTTAAGGTCATTTCATCCGCGAACCAAGCTTATTTTCCTCCATTGTTAAGCGACCTTGGGAGCTTTGGACGCAATTTTAAGAGGGTTTTGACTGGGAACCGAGTGAAAGTAAGTCCCATGACCTAGAAACATCATCTAATTGTGATTTCAACATCGAATTCATGGAAATTGATTAAAAAGGGGAAGAACTTGGGCTTGGGTTTTTGAATGAGAAATTAGGATTTTAGGGATTTTGGACTCCGATTTTGGTGAATTTTATATGTACGGACTCGTGGCAAGACGAGGAATCTGGTAATATGAATTTTGTAATTTTTCGAGAAGTGGACCCGGAGCTCGGGTTTTGTGAACTTCGTGATATTCGATATTTTTCGAGTCTTTTCGATTGGGTTATGTTCCCTTAGCCTATTATGATGTTCTCCTTGTGGTTTTGGCCAGATTTTATGCACGAGGAGGTTGATTTGCGAGGTAAAGGCATAGCGAGCTAGACTTGTGGCAGTATTGAGGTGAGTAATTGATGTAACTGCTGCTCTGAGGGTTTGAAACCCCGGACTTTCACATCTTAACACTATATTGAGTCATAAAATGCATTCCACGATGAGTGCGGGGTCATTTACTGTTGGGGATTAAGACTTGGTCTATCCCGAGTGTGATTTCTACTATATGGGCGATTGAGACGCATACCTTACCACTGTGAATTGGTCTTATTGACGTGTTAGGAGCATTGTGCCGACCTGTAGAATCCTTAGGGGATCCTTATGTGTTTTTCCTCACTTGTGTGCATATCACAAACTCTCAGTCATATTTTCTACTATTGAAATAAAATAAGAACTGTATTTTTAATCATGAATATTAAATGAAAAAGGATAAGAAGGCTGAGATCCCTATAGTATGTCATGCCCGAGCGGCTGTGAATTTATTTGACTGAGCTAGGTCGAGGACACGATTGTGAGGATGATTTCTTTGTTATGGATTGGGATGCACGCCACAGCGATGATATATTGATATTGAGGCCGAGAGCCTATTTGATGCCACAACATGTCTAATATTGCGTTTGAGCTGTAGGAGCCCCTTCAGAGTCTGTACACACCCCCAGTGAGCGCCATCGACGTTAAATATATGGAGAGGGCTGCACACCGTAGTGGGTACTAGAGTGTACCGTTATATGTGTTGCGTCTGTTCATGATTATTCCTTGACTATATTATATGTTGGTTATTGTTTTCACTTTTGTGGATCTAAACTGCTAGATATAGATTACTTTGTTCATCTTCCACATTTTTTTTTTACTTTCAGACCGTAGTTATGTTTATTACTCAGTTTACTCCCTGCACCTTGCGTGTAGATCCAGGTTCTTCCCAGGCTGAGTAGAATCAGTGATCAGCAGATTAGCTTCCGAGAGTGTCGAGGTAGCTGCATCGCGTTTGCAGCCATTGATTTCTCCCTCTATCCTTATCTTTTATTTCTGCATTATCATATTTTAGACAGACTTGTAGTAGGATGACACTTTGTATTTAGAGGCTCATGTTCGTGACACCGGGTCCATGATTAGGCTACATTCTATATTTTGTTAAACTTCAATATTTTCATCAATGTTTCCGAATCATGACTTAAATGGTTTAATGATTTATTGTTTTACTTATCAACATCTGTTTATCAATTGGGTTGAATATGGTAAATGGTCAGGCTTTCCTAGCAGTGTGGTGTGCGTCATCATGACCGAGTTGGGATCGTGACAGTATAATTGGGTCCCACTTTAGCAACCAAAGTTGGTCGTTATCGGTCAACCTTTTAAATAGCGACCAACGTTAGTCGCCATTTTTATATTATATATATATTGATATTTTATAAAAAAATTTAAAAAATAATATAATTATTAAATTTTTTTTAGGTGGGTCCCACTTTAGCGATCAATCTTAGTCGCTAATATCAGTATATGTTTGATCAAGAAAGTCTGACCAGTCTAGTCAATGTGTTGACTAATATAGCAACCAAGTAGTGACCAATCTTGGTCGCTATGTTGTTTTTTTTATTTATTGTATTATCTTCGCTAGTTTGGCGATCAAATTTGGTCGCTCTATTCCACATATCAATATTGGTCGCTAAGTTTTGGTCGTTTTTTTCGAATTTTTAGTAGTGAAGGAAGAAGAAGAGATTCACATGGATAAGTTAAGGAAGAGGGAGCAATTTTTTTAAACGAAGGAGTAAAAAATAAAAACAAAGTTATAAGAACTATTCATCTACACATTTTAAGTAAGTCGACGTATTATTTTATTTATATATCTAAAAAAATTATCCTTTATATTAAAAATTTTAGTTTTGTATGAAAAATACTAAATATTATGTTAATATTTAGGAATCGATTATTTTTATAAATGGAGATCCATAATTTGGGGGCCTAAGGCACACCCCTTACTCCACATAAGGTTAGAGCTACCCTTGTATGGGTTCAATCGAATTTAGTAACTTTTTCTCAATAGAGCATGTTGTATTAAGAAACTCATTACATATGTTTTATATCCAAGTTGAGGGATATGGGTTCAAGGGAACCATACTCCTCTTCCTAAACTTTAAATAATAATATTTTATTTCTTCAAAATTACTTAATTAAATATATGTGCATGAACCCATACTCAATAACTATTATAGTGCAATTATTATTGGGTGAACCATTACAAGTAAATTGGTAATTCAAATCCCACTCTTAATGGTCTTGTTTTCAGTCCGAAGTATAGTTATATATGTGAAAATTACTAAACTTTCAAAAAGAATATAATTTTGAACCTATCATTTTAAAAAGACAGTGAGCCATGGTAGGAGACGAAAGTAAAACTAGTCAAATATAAATTCTTGATCCACCTTTTCACAATAGTGACCCATCCTCTTAAAATTCTGAATCCGCCTCTGTAATGTATATATATTAAATTTGGAATCCAGCTGTTAGTACTTATGGTCATCATTCTAAATTTTAAACTCATAGGTTGAAATCCTGGTACCACCTCTGGTTATTTTAGCTTTTCAAAAATGTTATCGCAGTCATATAGAACTTTAAGAAAATACACTATTATTGAAGGATCCGATATGCATCCAACAAAATTTTGAAGAGTCTGAACAACATAAATTAAGACACACTTGAGAGCTTTTTTACCTTTAATTTCTCAGGATTGTTTGTTTAGGTAAAAAAATTATTCTCACCAAAATCAAACCAATAAATACAAAACATATTTATCAGTAAATGTATTTGCTCCCTACCTCAAGTGTTAGCTACTAGAGTAAAGTCACTCCTCATTCGAGAGTACTAAATGAAAAAATTACTTGTACGCACCCGATTTATCATTCAATAAAATACTTAGTATGTCATGCCCGAGCGGCTGTGAATTTATTTGGCTGAGCTAGGTCGAGGACACGATTGTGAGGATGATTTCTTTGTTATGGATTGGGATGCACGCCGCAGCGATGATATATTGATATTGAGGCCGAGAGCCTGTTTGATGCCACAACATGTCTAATATTGCGTTTGAGCTGTAGAAGCCCCTTCGGAGTCTGTACACACCCCAGGGAGCGCCATCGACGTTAAATATATGGAGTGGGCTGCACGCCGTAGTGGGTACTAGAGTGTACCGTTATATGTGTTGCGTCTGTTCATGATTATTCCTTGACTATATTATATGTTGGTTATTGTTTTCATTTTTGTGGATCTAAACTGCTAGATATAGATTACTTTGTTCATCTTCCACATATTTTTACTTTCAGACTGTAGTTATGTTTATTACTCAGTTTACTCCCTGCACCTTGCGTGTAGATCCAGGTTCTTCCCAGGCTGAGTAGAATCAGTGATCAGCAGATTAGCTTCCGAGAGTGTCGAGGTAGCTGCATCGCGTTTGCAGCCATTGATTTCTCCCTCTATCCTTATCTTTTATTTCTGCATTATCATATTTTAGACAGACTTGTAGTAGGATGACACTTTGTATTTAGAGGCTCATGTTCGTGACACCGGGTCCATAATTAGGCTACATTCTATATTTTGTTAAACTTCAATATTTTCATCAATGTTTACGAATCATGACTTAAATGGTTTAATGATTTATTGTTTTACTTATCAACATCTATTTATCAATTGGGTTGAATATGGTAAATGGTCAGGCTTTTCTAGCAGTGTGGTGTGCGCCATCATGACCGAGTTGGGATCGTGACAGTATAACTGGGTCCCACTTTAGCAACCAAAGTTGGTCGTTATCGGTCAACCTTTTAAATAGCGACCAACGTTAGTCGCCATTTTTATATTATATATATATTGATATTTTATAAAAAAAATTAAAAAATAATATAATTATTAAATTTTTTTAGGTGGGTCCCACTTTAGCGATCAATCTTAGTCGCTAATCTCAGCATATGTTTGATCAAGAAAGTCTGACCAGTCTAGTCAATGTTTTGACTAATATAGCAACCAAGTAGTGACCAATCTTGGTCGCTATGTTGTTTTTTTTATTTGTTGTATTATCTTCGCTAGTTTGGCGATCAAATTTGGTCGCTCTATTCCACATATCAATGTTGGTCGCTAAGTTTTGGTCGTTTTTTTCGAATTTTTAGTAGTGAAAGAAGAAGAAGAGATTCACATGGATAAGTTAAGGAAGAGGGAGCAAGTTTTTTAAACGAAGGAGTAAAAAATAAAAACAAAGTTATAAGAACTATTCATCTACACATTCTAAGTAAGTCGACGTATTATTTTATTTATATATCTAAAAAAATTATCCTTTATATTAAAAATTTTAGTTTTGTATTAAAAATACTAAATATTATTTTAAATATTTATGAACCGATTATTTTTATAAATGGAGATCCATAATTTGGGGGCCTAAGGCACACCCCTTACTCCACATAAGGTTAGAGCTACCCTTGTATGGGTTCAATCGAATTTAGTAACTTTTTCTCAATAGAGCATGTTGTATTAAGAAACTCATTACATATGTTTTATATCCAAGTTGAGGGATATGGGTTCAAGGGAACCATACTCCTCTTCCTAAACTTTAAATAATAATATTTTATTTCTTCAAAATTACTTAATTAAATATATGTGCATGAACCCATACTCAAAAACTATTATAGTGCAATTATTATTGGGTGAACCATTACAAGTAAATTGGTAATTCAAATCCCACTCTTAATGGTCTTGTTTTCAGTCCGAAGTATAGTTATATATGTGAAAATTACTAAACTTTCAAGAAGAATATAATTTTGAGCCTATCATTTTAAAAAGACAGTGAGCCATGGTAGGAGACGAAAGTTAAACTAGTCAAATATAAATTCTTGATCCACCTTTTCACAATAGTGACCCATCCTCTTAAAATTTTGAATCCGCCTCTGTAATGTATATATATTAAATTTGGAATCCAGTTGTTAGTACTTATGGTCATCATTCTAAATTTTAAACTCATAGGTTGAAATCCTGGTACCACCTCTGGTTATTTTAGCTTTTCAAAAATGTTATCGCAGTCATATAGAACTTTAAGAAAATACACTATTATTGAAGGATCCGATATGCATCCAACAAAATTTTGAAGAGTCTGAACAACATAAATTAAGACACACTTGAGAGCTTTTTTACCTTTAATTTCTCAGGATTGTTTGTTTAGGTAAAAAAATTATTCTCACCAAAATCAAACCAATAAATACAAAACATATTTATCAGAGTAAATGTATTTGCTCCCTACCTCAAGTGTTAGCTACTAGAGTAAAGTCACTCCTCATTCGAGAGTACTAAATGAAAAAATTACTTGTACGAACCCGATTTATCATTCAATAAAATACTTAGTATGTCATGCCCGAGTGGCTGTGAATTTATTTGACTGAGCTAGGTCGAGGACACGATTGTGAGGATGATTTCTTTGTTATGGATTGGGATACACACCACATCGATGATATATTGATATTGAGGCCGAGAGCCTGTTTGATGCCACAACATGTCTAATATTGTGTTTGAGTTGTAGGAGCCCCTTCGGAGTCTGTACATACCCCCAGTGAGCGCCATCGACGTTAAATATATGGAGAGGGTTGCACGCCGTAGTGGGTACTAGAGTGTACCGTTATATGTGTTGCGTCTGTTCATGATTATTCCTTGACTATATTATATGTTGGTTATTGTTTTCATTTTTGTGGATCTAAACTGCTAGATATAGATTACTTTGTTCATCTTCCACATTTTTTTACTTTCAGACTGTAGTTATGTTTATTACTCAGTTTACTCCCTGCACCTTGCGTGTAGATCCAGGTTCTTCCCAGGCTGAGTAGAATCACTGATCAGCAGATTAGCTTCCGAGAGTGTCGAGGTAGCTGCATCGCGTTTGCAGCCATTGATTTCTCCCTCTATCCTTATCTTTTATTTCTGCATTATCATATTTTAGACAGACTTGTAGTAGGATGACACTCTGTATTTAGAGGCTCATGTTCGTGACATCGGGTCCATAATTAGGCTACATTCTATATTTTGTTAAACTTCAATATTTTCATCAATGTTTCCGAATCATGACTTAAATGGTTTAATGATTTATTGTTTTACTTATCAACATCTGTTTATCAATTGGGTTGAATATGGTAAATGGTCAGGCTTTCCTAGCAGTGTGGTGTGCGCCATCATGACCGAGTTGGGATCGTGACAGTATAACTAGGTCCCACTTTAGCAACCAAAGTTGGTCGTTATCGGTCAACCTTTTAAATAGCGACCAACGTTAGTCGCCATTTTTATATTATATATATATTCATATTTTATAAAAAAACTTAAAAAATAATATAATTATTAAATTTTTTTAGGTGGGTCCCACTTTAGCGATCAATCTTAGTCGCTAATCTCAGTATATGTTTGATCAAGAAAGTCTGACCAGTCTAGTCAATGTTTTGACTAATATAGCAACCAAGTAGTGACCAATCTTGGTCGCTATGTTGTTTTTTTTATTTATTGTATTATCTTCGCTAGTTTGGCGATCAAATTTGGTCGCTCTATTCCACATATCAATGTTGGTCGCTAAGTTTTGGTCGTTTTTTTTTCGAATTTTTAGTAGTGAAAGAAGAAGAAGAGATTCACATGGATAAGTTAAGGAAGAGGGAGCAAGTTTTTTAAACGAAGGAGTAAAAAATAAAAACAAAGTTATAAGAACTATTCATCTACACATTCTAAGTAAGTCGACGTATTATTTTATTTATATATCTAAAAAAATTATCCTTTATATTAAAAATTTTAGTTTTGTATTAAAAATACTAAATATTATTTTAAATATTTATGAACCGATTATTTTTATAAATGGAGATCCATAATTTGGGGGCCTAAGGCACACCCCTTACTCTACATAAGGTTAGAGCTACCCTTGTATGGGTTCAATCGAATTTAGTAACTTTTTCTCAATAGAGCATGTTGTATTAAGAAACTCATTACATATGTTTTATATCCAAGTTGAGGGATATGGGTTCAAGGGAACCATACTCCTCTTCCTAAACTTTAAATAATAATATTTTATTTCTTCAAAATTACTTAATTAAATATATGTGCATGAACCCATACTCAAAAACTATTATAGTGCAATTATTATTGGGTGAACCATTACAAGTAAATTGGTAATTCAAATCCCACTCTTAATGGTCTTGTTTTCAGTCCGAAGTATAGTTATATATGTGAAAATTACTAAACTTTCAAAAAGAATATAATTTTGAACCTATCATTTTAAAAAGACAGTGAGCCATGGTAGGAGACGAAAGTTAAACTAGTCAAATATAAATTCTAGATCCACCTTTTCACAATAGTGACCCATCCTCTTAAAATTCTGAATCCGCCTCTGTAATGTATATATATTAAATTTGGAATCCAGTTGTTAGTACTTATGGTCATCATTCTAAATTTTAAACTCATAGGTTGAAATCCTGGTACCACCTCTGGTTATTTTAGATTTTCAAAAATGTTATCGCAGTCATATAGAACTTTAAGAAAATACACTATTATTGAAGGATCCGATATGCATCCAACAAAATTTTGAAGAGTCTGAACAACATAAATTAAGACACACTTGAGAGCTTTTTTACCTTTAATTTCTCAGGATTGTTTGTTTAGGTAAAAAAATTATTCTCACCAAAATCAAACCAATAAATACAAAACGTATTTATCAGAGTAAATGTATTTGCTCCCTACCTCAAGTGTTAGCTACTAGAGTAAAGTCACTCCTCATTCGAGAGTACTAAATGAAAAAATTACTTGTACGCACCCGATTTATCATTCAATAAAATACTTATGTATATATGTATATATATATATATATATATAATTGTTAAAATTTATGAGTTTTTATAAATAAATTTATATTTTAAAATAAAAATATTGAGTTGGGTTGAACCCATAGCTTAATATTAGTTAGCTACATTTGTCGCTGCATTCAATCTGGGTTGCGACTGCATACTTTCGTGGGGTTAAAGATCTATCCCCATAAACAAAGTTGGCTCTGCAATATAATGAAAAAGAAAAAACTAATAATAATATATATTGTGACGACCCAAAGGATCATTACCGGATTTCTCCCTTATTCGGTCTTTCGAAGCCTTTAAAACCTTACTTATAGTTATTTCGATTTGCGTGCAGAATCAAAATGCGTAGCCAAAAAGCTTTTATGTTGAAATATGTGAAATTTGTGAAAAATGTGAAGAATTTTGATATTAATATGGTTAAAGTTAACTTCGATCGATATACTTGGTAAACAAACCTGGATCCGTGATTTGACAGTCTCGGAGGGTCCGTAGAAAAATATAGGACTCGAGCATGTGCCCAGAGTCAAAATCCGAGGTCCAGAACCCGAGAAAAATAATTTTTATATGACAATCCAAAGGGTCATCACCGGATTTCTCCTTTATTCTGCGCTTTCGAGGCCTTTAAAACCTCACTTATAGTTACCTCGATTTGTGTTCACAGTCCAGACGCATAGCCGGAAAGCTTTTATGTTGAAATATGTGAAATATGTGAAAAATATGAAGAAATTTGATATTAATATGGTTAAAGTTGACTTCGGTCAATAGTTTTGGTAAACAGACCCAAATCCGTGATTTGACAGTCCCGGAGGGTCCGTAGAAAAATATGGGACTTGGCCATATGCCTGGAGTTGAAATACGAGGTCCAGAACCCGAGCAAATGAATTTTTCTGAAATTTTTGAGGAAAACAAAAATGAAAATTGATTTAAAGACTATGGTATCGGGCTCATATTTTGGTTCTGACGTGCGGTAGAGGTCTTAAATATGTGTTAAGCGCTTTCTGTTAATTTAGGTCAAAATCAGACGTCTTTGGACGTGTTTCGGACCTAATTATCTAAAGTTTGAAGTTAAAATGAAAATGTTGATTTTGAGGCTTGATTCATTGATTTTGATGTTGTTTTAGCAATTTGATAGCTTGAGTAAGTTCGTATGATGTTATTGAGTTAGTGTATGTGATTGATTAGGAGCCCTCAGGGCTCGGGAGTGAATTAGAGGTGGCTCGGGGTGTTTTTATGCTTAGGAAAGGATCAGATTTCGGTTGCATACATTTTGTTCTTCGCAAACGCGGCTTAAGCTCGCGTTCGTAGTGCTTTGGTGTCCCCTCTTCTTCGCGTCCGCGTCCTCTGTCCCGCGTTCGCAATGCCTTAGTATTCCCTCTATCACATTCGTGTAACCTCTTTTGCGTTCACGTAAGTCAAAGACCCTTTTCATTGCGTTCGCGTGTGACCTCACGCGTTCGTATAGGCCACCTTTTAGACCACAGTAATCTTCATCTTCGCATTCGCACTTCTCCTCTCGCGAATGCGATTGTTGTTAACTTGTGCCCTTTGCAAACGCGGCCCTACTTTTACGAACGCGTAGGGTGATTTCGCCTAGTGATTTTATTTAACGTTTTCCAAAATAGTACATTCGGAATTCTCCCATTATTTCCACACAAGCTCTTCTCCGTAACCCTCTATAGACAAGTTTGAAGAACATTTTCCTCCATAACTTCAAAGGTAAGTGTTGTTCCTAACTTCATTCTCTCTTAATTTCTTCAACTAATCACTAATTTCCCAACCCTAAATCATGAAAACGAAGCAGAAATTAGGGGTTTTTGGGTAGAGTTAGGATTTTGGGAATTTTGGGTGATTCAACCTCAATTTGGGGTCGAATCTTAATACAAATTATATATTTGAACTCGTGGGGTTATGGGTAACTAGGTTTTGGTCTGAGCCTCGTGTTTGGACCATGTGGGCCCAGTGTTGAATTCTGATATTTTTGGAAGAATGCTAGAAAACTCATTTCTAGGGTATGGGATTATGTTGTTGAGCCATAATTGATGTTATTGAATTAATTATGCTTAGATACCATTGTTTCGGAGTCGTAGTTTAGAGAAAAGACGGTATTGGAGAGTTGATTGGTATTCTTTGGACCGAGGTATGTGTTAGATCTATGTTTGGCTTGAGGGAATAGGATTAGAGTGTTATTAATTTCTATTTGCTAAATGATCGAGTACGGTGTATAGGCATGGTGATGAGTATCTATACATCGGTGTCTAGCATGACCGTGAGTCTTTGTTGTTACTTGTTTTTGGTATATTTTGGGACTCTTCCGAACTAATTAATGATTTCTACATAATATGAAGAGTTGAGGATAAATTGTGAATTTGTGGATTCTTTGGAGCGTTGGCTCGAACGATAAAATACTATTGAATAAGAAATGAAAGAATTGGTAAAGATGTGATTAAATCCCTTGCCGGGAAAACTTGAGTATATTGATTATCTCCATTTCCGGGATGTGAAAGTTGTTGTTATTGCTCCCTTGCTAGGACTTAGTTGTTTATTTGTGTTACCCTTGTCGGGACATTTCTCATTACTATTTATTCCCACTGCCCGTTTTGTTGTGATTACTGTTTGGGTGAGGAAGAGTGATAATGTATGAAGGGTCATCCCGTACCATTGTTGATTATAAATGCACGAAGGGTCATTCCGTGCCATGTTTCGATTATTTATGCATGAAGGGACATTCCGTGCTGCGATTTGATTATATTTGCACGAAGGATCATTCTGTGCCATGAAACGAGAGATATGTGAGGGAAAGCACGAAGGGTGATGTCGTGCATTTTATTTAATTGCTTTGTGTCACGACCCTAGTTCACCAATCGTGAACCTATCATGACGGCACCCAGTATCGTGACTAGGTAAGCCTAACACAAATGCGGAATTTACAGCTTTCACGAACAACAAAAAATAACAGCGGAATAACATAGAAAAATGTAATAGATGCCGCTTGGAACATACACTTTACCACAATTTCAAAAAATATAAAACCACCAAGACCCAGAAACTCACGTGCAAACACAAGCTTTGAGAGTAAAACTGTGGCTCTATCCACCAAGAGTATCTATACAATCGATACAAAAGAAATAACTAGTGTCACTAGGGAAAGAACAAAAGAAGACTCTCCGGATCTGCGGACGCAGCAGATGCATACCCCGAGTCTCCTAAAATATCACCGCGATCACTGGTAGTGTGCCTGATCAGATGGACCTGGATCTGCACAGCAAAAGTGTGCAGAAGAGTAGCATGAGTACACCACGGCGGTACTCAGTAAGTGCCAAGCCTAACCTCGATGGAGTAGTGACGAGGAAGGTCAGGGCCCTACCGAGAATACCGAGAATAATAATAATAATAATATATCAAACAGTGTAAAACAAGATCAAATCTGAAATAATAGCAATATAAGGTAGAAAACTACAAGTCATCTACGATTAAGCTAATAAGGAAAATTAATACAGCAAGTACAGAATCAATAGCACAAGATTTCCGGGAATTGAACCTGCAGTCCATTTAACTTAGTAGCACAGGATCTCCAAAAATTGAACCCGCAGTCCTTTATATCAGTGGCCAGGATCTCCGGGATTTGAACCCGTAGTCCATTCATATCAGTATCACAGGATCTCCGAGAATTGAACCTGCAGTCCATTTATACTCAGCAACTCAGGATATCCGAAAATTGAACCTGTAGTTCTTTATGTCAGTATCACATCATCTCCAGAAATTGAACCCGGAATCCTTTATATTAGTATCACAAGATCTTCGGGAATTGAACTCGAAGTCCTTTATATCAGCATCACATAATCTTCGGGAATCAAACCTGCAGTCCTTTACCTCAATGTCACAGGATCTTCGGGAATTCAACCCGCAATCCTTTATATCAGAAGCACCGGATCTCCGAGAATCGAACCTGAACTCCACATAACAAAACACAATCAAACAATAGAATACGCAGAGAGAAATGAAATACACTGCTACGATTAACAATTAAATTAAATCTCAACATATTCCCGGAAATTCAATTAAGATAAGTAGGAATTTAGACAGTTAATCCTATCTAATCATGCTTCCCTAGATAACACATGATAAGTCTTGCAATTAAACCAATCAAATAACATAGATAACACTGATTGAGCATTTCAAGTAAAGTGGGTTTTTCAATACTTTGCGCAAGTACATGCTCGTCATCTCGCGTACAAGGCATTTAAATCAACACATAATGTATCCTAGGGGAAAAGATCTCCAACACAAGGTTAGACAAGCCACTTACCTCAATCAAGGTACAAAAACGCTATGAAATAATTCCCTTACCACGAGTATCCGACTCCGAGTGGCCTAAATCTATTCAAACCAATTACATAGTGTAAATAACATCGCAACTAACTAATTACACTGTTAAAATTAAAGCTATGGCGCGAAAATGGGTAAAATGACCAAAATACCACTCCATCTATCGGCTCGGAATCAAAATATTTTTATGTTTTCAGAACCCTCGTACTCTCACGAGTCTAACCATATAAAATTTATCGAAATCGGAGTTCGTTTTCCCCTTCAAATCATCTAAGAAATTTACCTCAAGTTCCACCCAATATCCGAAATTAAAGGAAGAATTCCAGTTTAGATTAGTGAATAATAATCACAAGGGAGTAAGAAATCGTTACCCAACAATTGCCTCTGAAGAACCCTCGAAAAATCCCCCAAAACCGAGCTCCCTAGCTTGAGTTTGAGTAAAAATGGAGGAACCCTCATTTTGAAATAATATATTCTGCCCAGGTCCAATGTTCAATGCGATCGCATTCAAGGTCATGCGATCGCGTAGAGTAAAGCTGGAGGCCTGGAAAAATCTGCTATGCGATCGCAGCCTAAGTCTTGCGATCGCAGAAGGTTAGAATTTTATACACTGCGATCGTTTGAAACTCAATATGATCACATAGAAGAAAAGGGACCCCTGATGTTCAGGCTCAAAATACACTCTGTGATCGCGGACAAGTAATGCGATCGCATAGAAGAGGGGGAACAGACCTATGTGATCGCAGACAGGACAATGCGATCACATAGAAGGAAATTGTGGACTTCACGTTAGACTCTATGCGATCGCATAGAGTAAATGCCTGCAACAGTTATGACAGCAACTCAGTTGTGTTCATCAACTCAAAATGGTCCGTTTGACCCCTGAAAACACCCCCGAGGCCCCCGAGACCTCAGCCAAAACCACCAAACTACTCCAAATCACGATACGAACTTGTTCCAATCATAAAAACACATCATTAAACACAAAAATCATCAAATCAAGGCGGATTCAAGCCTAAGTTTCAACCAAAACTTTCGAAACCTATATTCCATCAAAAACCCGACCAAACGATGTCCGAATGACCTAAAAATTTGCATACATATCCAAAAGCACCTAACAAAGCTATTAAAACTGTCGGAATTCCATTCCGACTTCCGGATCAAAATCTCACCTATCGACCGGAATTTGCTAAAATTCTAACTTCGCCAATTCAAGTCAATTTCTACACCGGACCTCCAAACTACATTCCGAACACGCTCCCAACCCCGAAATCACCTAACAAAGCTAATGGAATGATTAAATTTCCATTCCGAGGTCATCTTAACACTGTTCCGAATACAAACCATTTTTTAACTATTAAGCTCTCATTTAGGGACTAAGTGTCCCAAAACACTTCGAATTCTAGAACCGAACCTCCCAGCAAACCAAAATAGCATAAATGAACTTAGGGAAAGCAGTTAATTGGGGATCAGGGCATAAATTTCAAAAATGATCGGCCGGGTCGTTACATCGTCCCACACTTAAACATTCATTCATCCTCGAACGAGCATCGAAAACATACCTATGGTAGCAAAGAGATGAGCGTACTGGCTGCGCATATCTTGATCGGTCTCCCAAGTCACCTCCCCGGTCGGCTGACCCCACCACTAGACCTTTACCGAGGCGATTTTCTTTGACCTCAACTTTCTGATTTTCCTGTCCAAAATGGCCACTGGCTCCTTAACATAATATAGATCCTTGTCGAGCTGGACTAAACTGAAATCCAACACGTGCAACGAGTCACCATGATATCTCTGGAGCATAGAAACATGAAATACTAGATGGACTCCGGCTAGGCTCGGAGGTAAGGCAAGGTCATATGCAACCTCCCCAACTCGCCTCAAAATCTCAAAAGGACCAATAAATCCCGGACTCGGCTTCCCTTTCTTCATGGGCGAGACCCGAAGTAGAACCCGCTCGCCAACTGTAGATTCCACATCGCGAACCTTCTTGTCCGCATAACACTTCTGTTTGGACTGGACTGCATGGAGTCTATCCTGAATCACCTTGACCTTGTCCATCGCATCTTGGACTATATATGTACCTAATAACATGGCCTCGCCCTGCTCGACCAACCCACCGGGGACGTACACCTCCTACCATATAGGGCCTCTAACGGCGCCATCCGAATGCTGGACTGATAGTTGTTGTTATAAGAAAACTCCGCTAGTGGCAAGAAGTGATCCCATGAACCTCCAAACTCAATCACGCACGCACGGAGCATATCCTCCAAAATATGAATAGTGCATTCAGACCATCCATCCGTCTGGGGGTGAAATATTGTGCTCAGTTCCACCTGAGTACTTAACTCCTGCTGCACGGCTCTCCAGAATCGTGAAGTAAACTGAGTGTCTCTATTTGAAATGATGGAAACCGGAATACCATGCAACCAGACTATCTCCCTGATATAGATCTCTGCCAACCGCTCCAATGAGTAAGTAGTGCACACAGGTATAAAATAGGCGGACTTTGTCAGTCGATCCACAATGACCCAAATAGAATCAAAATTCTTCGCATTCCATGGAAGTCCAGATACGAAGTCCATGGTGATGCGCTCCCACTTCCACTCAGGTATCTCAATTTGCTTTAATAACCCACCCGTACGTTGATGCTCAGACTTCACCTGTTGGCAGTTGAGGCACCTAGAAACATAGTCAACTATATCCTTCTTCATCTGCCTCCATCGATAGTGCTGCTTTAAGTCCTGATACATCTTCATGGCACCCGGATGGATGGAATACCGCGAGCTATGGGCCTCAGCTAGAATTAACTCTCGAAGATCATCCACATTGGGCACACAAATACGCCCCCGCATCCTCATCACTCCATCATCCTCGATGGTAACATCTCGAGCATCACCACGCCAAACTCTATCCTGAAGAACAAGAAAGTAAGGGTCATCAAACTGTCGCTCCCTGATGTGATCAAATAGAGAAGACCGAGAAACCACGCAGACCAGAACCCGGTTGGGCTCTAAAAGATCCAATCGAACAAACTGTCTGGCCAAGGCCTAAACATCCATCGCCATAGGTCTCTCCGAGGCTGGTAGATATGCCATACTACCCAAACTCTCCACCCGGTGACTCAAGGCATCGGCAACCATATTGGCCTTGCTCGGGTGATAAAGAATAGTAATATCATAGTCCTTTAACAACTCTAGCCATCTCTTCTAGCGCATATTCAGGTCCTTCTACTTAAGCAAGTGCTGCAAACTCCGATGGTCAGTGTAAATCTCACAAGGAACACCATACGAATAATGACGCCAAATCTTCAAGGTCTGAACAATGGCAGCTAGCTCAAAATCGTGGATAGGGTAGTTCTTTTCATGCGCCTTCAGCTGTCGGGATGCGTAGGCAATCACCCTACCATCCTGCATCAATATTGCTCTGAGTCTAACCCGTGAGGCATCACAATAAACTATATAGGACCCCGAGCCAGTAGGCAACATCAAGATAGGGGCCGAAGTCAAAGTTGCCTTGAGCTTTTGGAAGCTCGCCTCACACTCCTCCGTCCACTGAAAAAGGGCACCCTTTTGGGTCAATCTGGTCATAGGTGTTGCGATCGAAGAGAACCCCTCCACAAAGCGACGGTAATAAACCACCAAACCAAGGAAACTATGAATCTCAGTAGCTGAGTAGGGCCTAGGCCAACCCTGCACGGCCTCCACCTTCCTCGAATCCACTCGAATACCCTCGCTCGACACTACGTGGCCTAGAAATACCACCAAACTCAGCCAAAATTCACATTTAGAGAACGTTGCATATAGTTTCTTCTCCCTCAGAGTGTAAAGCACTATCCTCATGTGCTGCTCATGCTTTTCACGACTTCGGGAATATACCAAAATATCATCAATGAAAACAATCACGAATGAGTCAAGATATGGCCTGAATACACTGTGCCTCAAATGCATGAAGGATGCAGGGGCATTAATCAGCCCGAAAGACATAATGTGGAACTCGTAATGACCATACCGAGTCCTGAAGGCAGTCTTCGGGATATCTGGCTCACGTATCTTCAGCTAATGATAACCAGAGCGCAGATCAATCTTGGAGAATACTCGTGCGCCCTGTAGCTAATAAATAAGTCATCAATATGTGGCAAAGCATACCGATTCTTCACTGTAACTTTGTTTAACTGGCGATAGTCAATGCACATACGCATAGAACCGTCCTTCTTCTTTACAAACAACACATGAGAACCCCAAGGTGAAATACTAGGTCAAATGAAACCCTTACCCAATAACTCCTGTAACTGATCCTTCAACTCCTTCAACTCAGGAGGACACATGCAATATGGAGGAATAGAAATGGGCTGAATGCCCAGCAACAAATTAATACCAAAATCGATATCTCTATCAGGCAGCATGCCTGGGAGATCAACTGGAAATACATCAGAGAAATCTCGTACCACTGGGACTGAATCAATATAAGGGGTGTTGACACTGACATCCCTCACAAAATCTAGATAAGCAGCACACCTCTTCTCAACCATATGTTGAGCTTTGAGAAAGGAAATAACACGGCTGGGGGTGTGATCTAGAGTACCACTCCACTCAATACGTGGAATACCTGGCATAGCCAGCGTCACAATCTTGGCGTGACAATCAAGAAAAGCATGATGGGGTGACAACCAGTCCATGCCCAGAATAATCTCGAAATCAGCCATAACGAGTAATAAAAGATCAGCTCTTGTCTAAAAACCACAAATAGTGACCAAACACGACCGATACACACGGTCGACAACCAAAGAATCTCCCACTGGAGCAGAAACATAAATGGGGGCACTCAAAGGATCCTGAGGCACACCCAGATGTGAAGCAAAATAAGAGGACACATATGAAAAAGTAGAACCAGGATCGAATAGAACCAATGCCTCTCTGTGACTAGCCAAGATAATACATGTGATAACAGAATCAGAGGCGACGTCTGTGGAGTGACCAGGAATAGCATAAAATCTGTCCTGGCCCCTCACTCGAGGGCAGCCTCTATTACCCTGATCCTTGCCCCTAGCTGGCTGGGCAGGTGGGTTGACAGCTGGAGTTGGAACGATGGCCCGCTGACCCTGTGAACCATGCTGAGGCTGTGAAGTCTGTGGAGGCGCTCCCCTCCCACACTTGGGGAACTCCCTAACTAGATGGAGAGTATCCCCGCACTCATAACAAGCCCTGGGAGGACGCGGTGGCTATAACTGACTGGCCTCGCTCCCACTGGGCTGACCCCTGGAAGTACCCCGTGTATGAGGCGCACTGGAAACTACGGGAGCATAGTAAGGCTCCTAAGGTGCTAGAGGAGCTGGAGTACCACCAGCTGCTGGCAATGCTGAATAAACTAGACGAGTGGAATAACCCTTGCCAAATCAACCGGCTACAGTAGTACGGGTACTAGAGAAATGATTCGACTCACGAGACTGCTTGGCCTCCCTCTCTCCTCGCTCCATAGCGGGCATACCGTCAATCCGTCTGAGAATACTCACCACCTGCTAATATGGCACATACATCTCTAGATCTCTAGCCATGCTAGAGCGGATAGGCAGAATAAGACCCTTAATAAACTTTCGCACTCTCTCATGGACCGTGGCGACCAAAGCTGGTGCATGTCTGGCTAACCGGGTGTAACTGATGCCATACTCAGATACTGTCATAGAGCCCTAGCGCAACCTCTAAAACTCCACACGCCAAGTGTCCCTAAGGCTCTAGGGAACAAACTCCCTCAAAAACATATCTGAGAATTGTGTCCAAGTCAAAAAGGCAGACTCGACTGGACTATCCAACTCATATGTGCGCCACTAATTATAAGCAGCCCCTCGAAGTTGAAAAGCACTAAAAGAAACCCCACTGGACTCAACTATACCCATAGTATGGAGGATGCGATGACACTCCTCCAGAAATCCCAAGGCATCATCTGAAGCTAAACCACTAAACACTGGGGGAACATACTTCTTGAACCTCTCCAACCTGCACTGCTCGTCCTCGGTGGCAGCTGACCCACCTCCAGACTGTACTAGTGCGATAGGTCGTATAGGAATAACCTCTAGAACCTGCTCCATGGGCACTCGCTGCTCAAGAGTGCGGGATGCGGGAATCTGGGCCCCTCCCCCGTCCTGAGATGTGGCTGCAGCGAGAGAAAGCAACCCCGCCTAAGCTAGAGTGCTGTACATGCTCATAAACTAAGCTAGAGTCTCCTGGAGTGCTAGAGTCGTAGTAGCTGTAGTAGGTGTACTAGGTGCCCATGCTCCAACCTGATCCACCGATAGTGCCTCAGCGACAGCGCGCGTGAGTGTTGTGGCAGCACCTCGGGCGCGTCCTCGGCCTCTACCCCAACCTCGGCCTCTAGTGGCGGTAGCAGGGGTGCGGTGCCTGATCCTCGCGTGTCACACGTGTCCTCACTATTTGTGAGAGAATAGAAGACGGAAGTTTAGATTTGGTGTCAAACTATCGCATGACAAGGAATTCAAAAGAAATGAAGAGTTTCCTAAATAGTTACATAGCCCCTCATAGATAAATACGAAAGTCTCTGTATCGATCAGCGAGACTCTAAATAATTGGCATGTGTCCCTTGACTCCTATGAACCTAGAGCTTTGATACCAACTTGTCACGACCCTAGTTCACCAATCGTGAATCTATCATGACGGCACCCAGTCTTCGCGACTCGGTAAGCCTAACACAAATGCGGAATTTACAGCTTTCACGAACAACAAAAAAACAAAAGCGGAATAACATAGAAAAATGTAATAGATACCGCTTGGCACATACACTTTACTACAATGTCAAAAAAATATAAAACCACCAAGACCCGGAAACTCACGGGCAAACACAGGCTATGAGAGTAACATTATGGCTTTATCCACCAAGATTATCTATACAACCGAAAAAAAAAGAAATAACTTGTGTCACTAGGGAAAGAACAGAAGAACACTCTCCGGATCCGCGGATGCAGCAGATGCATACCTCGAGTCTCCTGAAATATCACCGCGATCACCGGTAGTGTGCCTGATCAGATGGACGTAGATCTGCACAACAAAAGTGTGTAGAAGAGTAGCATGAGTACACCACGGCGGTACTCAGTAAGTTTCAAGCCTAACCTCGATGGAGTAGTGATAAGGAAGGTCAGGTCCCTACCGAAAATAATAATAATAATATATCGAACAGTATAAAACAGGAGTAAATCTGAAATAATAGCAAAATAAGGTAGAAAACTACAAGTCATCTAGGTTAAGCTAACAAGGAAAATTAACACAGCAGGTACAGAATCAATAGCATAGGATCTCAAGGAATTGAACCCATAGTCCATTTAACTCTGTAGCACAGGATCTCCGGGAATTGAACCTGCAGTCCTTTATATCAGTGACCATGATCTCCGGGAATCAAACCCGCAGTCCATTCATATCAGTATCATAGGATCTCCGGGAATTGAAGCCACATTACTTTTATATCAGTATCACAGGATCTCCGGGAATTGAACCTGCAGTCCTTTTATATCACTATCACAATGTCACACCCCAAATCAATGGACATGACTGCCGCATGACCGAGAAGCCCCAGTCAAGTGAACATGGATGCCTTTCCTATCCCACTCGTTGCCCATGTATTGTTCATTACTTATAAACCAAAGAACTAACCAATTGATAATTGAAGTTACACTTTTAACAAACATAACCACGCGCTTAATTTCTTAACAAGTTTACAATTTACAATGCCTGACATATATTTACAAAAGACCATAATCCCATAGTTTACTGTCTACGGAGCCTCTAAGATACAAAAGGATGATATAATATTTGCCGGTAACAAGGCTCCAGCTATACCTTACACAAAATCAAAATAAAAATCCGAACTAGAAGTGGCATGAGCCACGCAGGGCCCCAAGAGAAAAGGGCCTCACCAAAACAGCCAGTGGAAGGTGAGAGAGTGCTACTGCCGATAAGCTGAAGTACCTGCTACGGATCCACCTACAATCATAACACGAATGTAGCGTCCCCGGCAAAAGGGACGTCAGTACACTGGAGTTGTACTGGTATGTATGGACAAGCATTGTCCCAAGTAAACTCAAGCCATAAACAAATAAATCACAATAATAAAAGAACCAACGGATATACCAAAAAATAACAAAGCGAGCCAATCACGTTCCCACACTTACTTTGTTTCAAAAAATCCTCAGCCCGTGTACAATTAGTGATCAACAAGGAAGGCAACAACCAAACATACACGGAAAGCACAATCAAGTCAAACAAAGGGGCAATCGGTGCCCCACAGTCTGCAAACTCTCCTACTGTCTCCTTTCACAATTTCACAATTGTATTCATATCGATTTTAATGGCGATTTCGTTTGCTTTCCACCCTTATTACCTCGGCCACTCTTATCACCCCAACCCACACCTTATTACTTCGTGTTGCGGCACGCAACCCGATCCCACCGTACAGTTTCAAATCACAACAATCACAAACAACAAACAAAAGCACTACACAAAGATCACAAACAAGGGCAATGAGCAACTTGCAAATTGGTTCATATTTTCCAAGTACTTTTCAAGCCGATACACACCAAGGTTACAATGTTTCCTTATCTGAGAGTATCAATCCCATTATGTTCAACAGTTCAACACAATTCGGGTTGTTTCATTAATTTTCCACAAGAAGCCAAGTATGCCATTACTACTATTGTCCTCAATTTCCTTACCAATTATGATTCCCTTTTTCATCATTCGGTTCACATCTTAAACCACACAACACACAGTTAAACCAATTGAACACCCAACGACTAAATCAAAAGAATTACATAACAATTCTTATAACTGTCACATACCAAACAAATTGTACACATAAGGGTGATTTCACAAGGATCAAAGGTAGCCATACATACCCGGAGTCGGATTTACTTTCTTCAATCTCCTACTTTAAGTTCACACAAGTTATCCTATGTTGCCAGCTTCATTTTTGCAAACTCTTACTCTTACCCACTCCTTTTTGCTAAATTTCAAGTTCAAAGAACATGCATGAGTGTTAAATTTTGATTTTTAAAAGCTAATGCATGGAAATCCTTCTTTCCCTTTAACAACTAAAAATTAAGGAAAAATGGCTAGGGTTTGTTTTTTACCTTTAGAAATTGGGGGAAGAAGACACTTGCCCTAGGATTTTCCGGACCAAGCGATTAGAAAACGATCCTTGAAGATTGTTAGGTTTCTCTCTCAAGAATCTCTCTTTCCTCTCTCTTGTTTTGCTAAGAAAATATGAAGAAATGAAGTTTTGAGGTGTTTTATTAAATAAGGAATCTAGTTAAAATTTTAGAAAAATCTGCACCGAGTCAAATCTGCAGTCGCATCTGTGATTGCAGAATCAACATGCGGTCCGCATAAAGGAACACAGAATTGCTCCCAAAAATCACTTGTTATGTTACGATATGCGACCAGAATACAGTCCGCATTCGTGTTTTGCGGTCACATAATGCACCGCAGAATTGACATTCAAAAATCCTTAAGAAATTATGCAGTGGTTTTGCGTCCACATTTTTGTTATGCGGTCGCATATTGGACCGCATTTTCAACACCAATTTTGGAAAATATTTTATTACACTCTGCGGTAGGAATGCGGTCCACATAGCAGATTTGCGATCGCATTCTTGACCGCAGAATTGACATTTCCTGGAAATGTTTATTCTTTTGAATTTTAAAGCTTAGATCACTACCAAGGTTCCGGACATTCTACACATATTATTTGGGCCATGATACTACGGCTACTAGATTTTAAACACAAAAATTTTACGGGGCCTTACACACAAGATCTCCGGGAATTGAACCCGCGGTCCTTTTATATCAATATCACAGGATCTCCGGGAATTGAACCCGCGGCCTTTTTTTCATCATCATAGGATCTTCGGAATTGAACCCGCAGTCCTTTATATCAGTAGCACCGAATCTCTTGGAATCGAACCCGCAGTCCACAGAACACAACACAATGAAACAAGAGTACACAAACATAAATGAAATACACCGCTACGATTAACAATAATATTCAATCTCAACATGTTCCAGGAAATTCAATTAAGACAAGTGGGAATTTAGACAATTAATCTTATCTAATCATGCTTCCCTAGCTAACACAAGATAAGCCTTGCAATTAAACCAATCAAATAACAGAGATAATACTATTTTCAATAATTTGCGCAAGTACACGCCCGTCACCTCGCATACAAGGCATTTAAATTAACATATAATATATCCTTGGGGAAAAGATCCCCCACACAAGGATAGACAAGCCGCTTACCTCAATCCCAGTACAAAACCGCTAAAAAATAATGCCCTTTCCACGAGCATCTGACTCTGAGTGGCCCAAATCTATTAAAACCAATTACATAGTATAAATAACAGCACAAGTAAGTAATTACATTGTTAAAATTAAAGCTATGGCGCAAAATGGGTAAAATGACCAAAATACCCCTCCAGCCATCACCTCAGAATCAAAATATTTGTATGTTTTCAGAACCCTTGTACTCTCACGAGTCTAACCATATAAAATATATCAAAATTGGAGTTTGTTTGCCCCTTCAAATCATCAAAATTTGTTCAAAGAAATTTACACCAAGTTCCACCCAAATTCTGAAATTAAAGGAAGAATTCGAGGATAGATTAGTGAATAATAATCTTAAGGGAGTAATAAATCGTTACCGAACAATTACCTCTGAAGAACCCTCGAAAAATCCCCCAAAACCGAGCTCCCTAGCTTGAGTTTGAGTAAAAATGGAGGAACCCTTATTTTGAAATGTTATATTCTGCCCAGGTCTAATGTTCAATGTGTTCGCATTCAAGGTTATGTGATCGCGTAGAGTAAAACTGGAGGCTGGAAAAATGTGCTATGCGATCGCAACCTAAGGCTTACGATCGCATAAGGTTAGAATTTTATACACTACGATCGCATGAAACTCAAAGCGATCACATAGAAGAAAAGGGACCCCTGATGCTCAGGCTCAAAATACACTATGCGATCGCGGACAAGTAATGCGATCGCATAGAAGAGGGGGAACAAACCTATTCGATCGCGGACATGACAATACAATAGCATAGAAGAAAATTGTGGACTTCATACCAGACATTATGCGATCGCATAGAGTAAATGTCTGGAACAGTTATGACAGCAACTAAGCTGTGTTCTTAAACTCAAAATGGTCTGTTTGACCCCCGGAAACACCCCCGAGGCCCCCAGGACCTCAGCCAAAACCAACAACCTACTCCAAACAATGATACAAACTTGTTCCAATCATAAAAACACATCCCTAAACACAAAAATCATCAAATCAAGGTAGATTCAAGCCTAAGTTTCAACCAAAACATCTGAAACCTATATTCCATCAAACACCCGACCAAACGATGTCTGAATGACCTGAAAATTTGCAAACATATTCAAAATCACCTAACAAAGCTACTGGAACTGTTGGAATTCCATTTCGACTCCCGAATCAAAATTTCAACGATCGACCGAAATTCACCAAAATTCCAACTTCGCCAATTCAAACCTATTTCTACACCGGACCTCCAAACTACATTTTGTAACAATCCGGACCATCATTATGGGAATTACCACCCCGTTATGTTGTAATTATATGTTTTATGCTTTTATATCAGTGTTAGAGCCTATCGGGTGAGTTAGGAGTGATTTGGATTGAAAATGAGGCATATATCATTTTTGAAGGAAACTTGAATAAGGAAAGTCCACCCGGAGTTGACTATTTGGTTAGAGGGCTCAGAATCGCACTTTGATGATTTGGTTAGTTCCGGGAGGTGATTTGTGACTTAGGGGAGCAATCGGAATTGAATTCGGAGGTCCGGTGTAGAAATAGGCTTGAATTGGCTAAGGTTGAATTTTGGCGAAATCTGAACGGTAGGTGAGATTTTGATCCGGAGGTCGGAATGGAATTCCGACAGTTTCAGTAGCTCCGTTAGGTGATTTTGGATGTGCCCGCCAAATTTCAGGTCTTTCGGACGTCGTTTAGTCAGATTTTTGATTGATTGTGTAATTCGGAATGTTTTAAGGAATTTAGGCTTGAATCCGTGTGTAATTGGTGATTTTGATGTTTAGTATGGTGTTTTTATGATTGGAACAAGTTCGTATCGTGTTTTGGAGTATGTTGGTGCTTTTTGTTGGGGTCCCGGGGGCCTCGGGATGAATTCGGGGGTCCAAACGGACCATTTTGTGCTAAATGCACTGCTGTTTCTGCTGCAATTAGTGCAGAAGATTTTTGTGCTTCGCGATCGCGAAGCTATGTCTGCGATCGCGTAGGGTAAAGCTGGGAAGCTCTGCGATCGCAAGGGGGAGACTGCGATCGCGTAGTATATTGGAATGAGGCCGGAAAATTTGTTCTTCGCGATCGCGGGAGGAGTGATGCGATCGCGTAGGTCTGGGATTTAGAGTAGTGCGATCGCGTAGTGTTGAGGCATGAGGCAGTGCGATGGCATAGGGAATGTCGCGATCGCATAGAGTAATTTTGGAGCCTGATAAATTTGTTCATCGCGATCGCGAGCATGGGGCTGCGATCGCAGAAGGTCGCCTGGCAGTCAGTGAATTAATATAACAGAACAGTCCAGTCGCGAACCCCATACCCAAAACCTCCATTTTTGAGCCCAAGAGAAACAATTGACGGGAGTTTGCTGGGAAATCATTGGGGTTTCGTTGGAGGTAAGTTTTGTGTCTTAATTACATCATTTTAACATGAAATCCTTGGTTAAATTTCTGTAAATGGAAGATTAAAGGTGGGTTTGAGCCCTAGGCCAAAATTGAAGAAAAAGCCTGATTTGAGTGGGCAAATGGAGTCCGATTTTGGTAAATTTTATATGCCTAGACTCGTATCGAGATGAGGATTCCGAATATGTGACTTTTGTAATTTTTCGACAAGTGTACCGAAAGTCGGGTTTTGGCAACTTTGTGAATTTCGGTGTAAATTGAGTTGTTTTGATTGGGTATCGTTCCATTAGCCTATTTTGATATATTTGTGTTGATTTGTGCTAGTTTTGACGTGCGTGGATGCCGGTTCGAGGAGCTAAGGCGCCGCGGGCATGAGCTTTCGTCGGTTCGAGGTGGGTAATACTTGTAAATGATGTCCTGAGGGTTAGTAAACCCCAGACTTGCACATCTTAGTGCTGTGTTGAGGTGACTTGCACGCCGGATAACGGGCGTGGGGTAGAGCACCGATTGGGGATCGTGACTTGGTCCGTCCCGCGTAATAAATAATAACACCTAATTGTTGAAATGAATTGGACTAATTATCATGCTTGGGCTTCGTGCCGATTATTTGAATCCTTCGGGGATTGGTATCATTGTCTTGATAACACTGTACATATTTTTATCTAAATTTAAGGTTTTAAATGGTATTTTGCTATTCATCATTCTTATAAGGTTATGAAAAAACTTGAACAAGGTCTTAATAATATTTTAGCTGTGAGCTAATATGATATTGTTGCCCGTAGGGCTTTCTTGATTATTTGTTAGGCTGATTGGGCCGAGGGCCATATGTTAGGGCATGACATTTCATGTGAGCATATGCATACACATGCATGGATCGGACTGCACGCCGCAGTGGTATACGGATCGGGCTGCGCGCCGCAGCAGGTGTGATATTAATATTGTGCTTGGGCTATAGGAGCCCCTCCGGAGTCTGAACCCCCACAGTGAGCACGGGTACCCAAATTGGATCGGGCTACACGCCATAGCGGTCATATGCATTGCATGGCATACATACATTGATTTACGTGTACTACGTGGCATAACATTCAGCACTCATACATTACTGGCACACATGCATTAGTTGCCTTATTGACCAGATCTCCTGGTGTAAATTGATAAGGAGTGATGAGCCCGAGAGGCTGATTTGAGTGCGGACTTGCACTGCTTGAGATTGTATCCAGGTATTGGTATATTATTATGAAAGAAAGTAGTTAAAATTAAGATTTCTAAATAATCTACTCACATATGCTTGAAAGAAATAAAAAGATAGTTCTGTATTGTGTAGCATGAGATAGTGCCTATCGTGGTTTTCCTCCCTTCAGCATTATTTACTTTTATTACTGCTGAGTTGGAAGTACTCACACCTGACTCCCTGCACCTTGTGTGCAGATCCAGGTACATCATAGTGGAGCTGATTCTATTGCGGCTTGGGAGTGCTTTTGGACAGTCGAGGTAGCTGCCAGCGTTCGCAGGACCTGATTCTCCAGTTTGTGTGTATTTTTGTTACGATCATCCCACACTTGTGCACAGTTATATTCACTATTTACACTTTGTATACTCTGTAGAGGCTCATGACTCTTGACCCTTCGGTCTATGGGAGTTGGCACGTGTTGGGATTTGGTTCCCTGTTTTTAATATGTATCTATCACTGTTGAATTATTCCGTTATGCTTAAATTGGATAAAGTGAGCTTATGGCTCCGTGATTGTTGTTAATTGGTCAGGCTGGCCTAGCAGTGTGTTGGGCGCCATCACGATCGGATTTGGGGTCGTGACAAGTTGGTATCAGAGCCTAGGTTTACTAGGCCTCATGAGTCTTGAGCCGGTTAGTAGAGTCTTATGGATCGGTACGGGGACGCCTGTACTTATCCTCGGGAGGCTGCGAACCTTTAGGAAACACTTCACATTTCTTGGAATTCTTATCGTGCGTACTTGATTCAGCTTGAGATATGCTTTTGAAATTCCTTCCGCACGTCTGTGTATGCATCGAGCGCTCAGTAATATAAGTGCCTTATGTGTAGTGGAACGAGTTCAAACTCGGGAAGACTAAAATGATTATGCTATGTGTATCCTGGTGGAAGGTATTGTGCTGAAATGCTAAATTGAGGCGAGATAGGTGGATTGGTTCTCATGTGTAATTGAAAGGTAGTTGATATGTGTTATGATTCGAGGAGGTACAACGCATGTTCATGTACCAAATATGATAATATGATTTGTGTAGTATTGAGACTAATGTTGTCGATATGCATTGTGATGTCTTATCGAGTTGTGAATGTATTGCTAGGATGGTTTTGGTGATTCTCTGGCAGGTGGATAGGCCAATTTACAAAGGAAACACTGCCGAAATTTTTGGAAAATTTGGGACTTAGAAAAGATTTTTGTCACCTAAAGAGTGGGCTTAACTGTTGTGTGTGAATGAATGCAAGAATTGCAAAAGAGTTAATATTTCTGATGATTCGAATCTCCGCCGAAGCTTGTAAATGACTTGAGTTTAATCTAACTAGAACTTTGTGGCATCATTTGAGTAAGAATGCTATGAGTAGATAGAAGTGCCTTGATGTATGGCTCCGAGCTAAGTTGGGGAGGTTGTTATTGATTAACTAATTGCACTGTTGTGTGTTGTGTTGGCTCTGTCTCTAGGTATGTTGGGAAATTTCGATAAGGGTTATGGTGCTACGTAGATGTGAAGAAATACTAGGATGTTGTGAACTTATGTTGGTAAAGAATGTTCGGTGTATAGAAAAGAAAGATAGCTAATTGTATCTGTATGTAATCATGTTTTGCGGTGTCAGAGTTCTAGCAAGGCAACGAGTGGTTCTGTTCCATAAGACAGTTGAATTACAACTGAATAAGGGTGAATGACACCCAAGAATAGTCCTGTGGTGTTCCAGATTTTGCTTGTAACGGTAAGGTGTCTTAAGATTATGTATGTGGATAAAGATGGTGTTTTCGTTAGAAGGGATCAAGACTTGTGTTATATTATGTGAATGATGGGATTCTATGTAATCCGTATTGGAAAGTAATGATAACAATTTAAAAAATCGCGGGAAGTTCATCAAAATAAAGTATGGTAGAATGTGGTACTTTTGGGAAACATTGAGAGAGTATTCAGTGGCCTATGGGTCTTAGACCGTGTGGTCTTATGTACGAGTCTCGTGTGGAATGAGTTGATGTGTTATGGTGCTACGGTAATGGCTAATATTAAATCAAAGATGAATCAGAAAGGAAAATGGGTAAATGGAACAACTTGTTAATAAACCGAAGCGGTATGATAAAGAATACGACTAATTCCTGGTATGTGGTTGAAGTAATGAGTCTTGCGGATATTGTGCAATAAAGCTTTTGAGTGCTGGCAGTCGTGTAACCCGATATGGGTATAATATGGGTATAAGGACTCAGTCCTGGCAGTTTAACTTATGCAATGTAATTGGGAGAAAGAGTTTATGATGTGTTTTAATGTGGTTTGAAAAATGAGTGTATTTCCTGTTGGTATGCAAAGCTTGGAATGTGTAATGAGTTTTCTCTATATGGGATCATGAAAGTCCTTGACTAGTTGAGTGCGTCGATGTTTGCGGCGTAGGAAAGGGATAAGAATTTCCATGTTATCTTAGTATGGTATTGTATATGCGATGTGTTATGGAAAAGTTGATAATGGCATATTCAAGGTTTTGAGATCAGTTCATAATATATGGGAAGTCATTAAAATTATTGAGCAGCGTGGACAGCTGCAGGTGAATTAAGAATCGATCTTTCTGATAATTTAAGAAAATGGTACTGCTATTCTATTAACTTGGCGGGGAATATGATCCAAAAAGGACAAGGTAATGTAAACTGATGATATCCAGTGGTATGGTGGTATTCTCTTGTTGGATCGACTATAATAACTGAGTCGTTGATGGCATAGTGAAATTTCTGAATAGCCGTCGTGGTATGAATGGACGCTTGATGTGCGTTATGTATATGTACAGTGGAGTACGGGATCAGGCATTGTGATTCATGTGTTGTATATGTTTTGGAGACTTGAAGCTCTTGTTAGTTCGCCTATGCAGTGGTTGTATATCATGTGTATCGACAATGTTTTGTGATTATTAAAAATCGGAGGCTCTAGTGGCTTTCTCTCTTGACTTGATAAGATGAATTCGGATTATGATACTTGATTGCTGACTAGTTGTCATGGGTCAGATTGTCTAGACTAATGTGATATGGAATATGTTGGAAAATGGCACAAATTGCGTAGCAGAGAGCATCAGAGTATGCTCCAACAAAGTATTTGTACCCAGGACCAGCGGACGGCTGGTAGTCATTGATTTGTCAGTTGGACCTTAGTGACGGATGTCAGGGAGGATGTATCTACCATTGATTCAGTTCCAGTATTGAGAAACGTTGTCAGATGCATTCATGTGGCCGAGCTTGAGGCTATATGTATTTATATGTTTGCTATAATGAGAAAATTCGACTCGATATGCATTTCCTTTGCGAGATTTATGCGTGGATCGGGTGGTACGCCGCCACAGGTATGGTATCCGGATCGGGTGGCACGCTGCCACGGGTATGTCGTTGGAGCGGGTTGCACGCCGCAACAGAATATTGTGAAAATATAGTTAGTTATATGCTACATGGTATACAATACTTCTTCACTTCTGAGGAAAGTCCGTTTTGAGTATCGCTTGGCGAATGGCACATCGGTTGTGTCCTTTCAGGATTTGATAGCATACTTTAATTGTTTCTCCGTGGGTGAGGTTGATTGCTTAGGTTCAGACCTAAATATGTGCGGGGCTGATCGTTTTGAGCTTGGTAAATTGAGGTGCTTCATGAGTAATAGTGTTTGGATAGAATCATGAATCGTGGCAAGGCCACGTGATGTTATGACCTCTCGAGAAGGATTCAGGTACTCTATTTCTATAATGCGAGACGCGATCTCGGTTCTATGTTATGATGGCACAAAGGAATTGAATTACAGCTCTCTTGTTGAAGACAGCTGTCATGATTTGAGTATGTTCGGTGTGTTCAGACGTTTCTATTGGAGCCTATGTTGTGCTCGTCGTGGCTTAGGCCGGTGTTGAGGTGTCTTATCACCAGTGCGGTGTGTTATAATCGAAATGACCGTTAGAGTTATTAATGAATACGAGCATATTGGATCTTAGCTTGTTAGAAAGGTAAAAATCGAGGTTTGGCTCCGAAACCTATTGTGGTATCAGTTTTAAAAGGGAAATGGATTCACGAATGGTTAACCTGAGAGATGGGTTCGGTATATCTCGTGCTTCAGTTGCCGTGGGCAGGGTATGGAGGTGTTGGAATCAGACTCTATTTAATGAAAGAGGTTATCATCTAGTATTTGGTTATTGTGGCCAGTTGTTGTGATTAGAGACTATCGTCTCGAGTGATTCGGTTGTCGATACATCATATGATCTCACCCAGAGTAGCGAATATGGGTTATTGCAGTGGATTCGAGTGTATCCTAAGTATAGGCATGGGATTTGCATTTGGCATATGATTTTAGAAAGTGCAATGTGATTTATGATTCAGATAGTCTGTGAAATTTTGACTATATGGTGTTTTCGGACTTATGTGAGATAGGGTGACGTATGATCGCCCGAATATATGCTTGGTAAGGTCATTCGGCTATTGGGTTGCTTCTAGTACAACTCTGGGTACGCTCGAGGACGAGCGATTGTTTAAGTTGGGGAGAATGTAACGACCCGGCCCGTCGTTACGGGAATTTACCACCCTGTCATGTTGCAATTACATGTTTTATGCTTTTATATCAGTGTTAGAGTCTATCGGGTGAGTTAGGAGTGATTTGGATTGAAAATGAGGCATATAGCCTTTTTGAAGGAAACTTGAATAAGGAAAGTCCACCCGGAGTTGACTATTTGGTTAGAGGGCTCGGAATCGGATTCTGACGATTCGGTTAGTTCCGGGAGGTGATTTGTGACTAGAAGAGCGATCGGAATTGAATTTGGAGATCCGGTGTAGAAATAGGCTTGAATTGGCTATGGTTGAATTTTGGCGAAATTCGAACGGTAGGTGAGATTTTGATCGGGGGTCGGAATGGAATTCCGACAGTTGCAGTAGCTCCGTTAGGTGATTTTGGATGTGCCTGCTAAAGTTCAGGTCATTTCGGACGTCGTTTAGTCGGGTTTTTGATTGATTGTGTAATTCGGAATGTTTTAAGGAATTTAGGCTTGAATCCGTGTGTAATTGGTGATTTTGATGTTTAGTATGGTGTTTTTATGATTGGAACAAGTTCGTATCGTGTTTTGGAGTATGTTGGTGGTTTTCGTTGGGGTCCCGGGGGCCTCGGGATGAATTCGGGGGTCCAAACGGACCATTTTGTGCTAAATGCACTGCTGTTTCTGCTGCAATTAGTGCAGAAGATTTTTGTGCTTCGCGATCGCGAAGCTATGTCTGCGATTGCGTAGGGTAAAGCTGGGAAGCTCTGCGATCGCAAGGGGGAGACTGCGATCGCGTAGTATATTGGAATGAGGCTGGAAAACTTGTTCTTCGCGATCGCGGGAGGAGTGATGCGATCGCGTAGGTCTGGGATTTAGAGCAGTGCGATCGCGGGTGGTTTCACGCGATCGCGTAGTGTTGAGGGGTACTATCGGAGGTTTGTAGAGGGGTTCTCGACCCTCGCTTCCCCATTGACAAAACTGACGCAGAAGGCAGTTAAGATCCAGTGGTCCGATGCATGTGAGAAAAGTTTCCAAGAATTGAAGTCAAGATTGACCTCGGTACCAGTATTGTTTTGTTTTGTTTGTTGATTTTCTCTCTCTTTTTCTGAGCCGAGGGTCGGCCGGAAACAGCCTCTCTACCCTTTCGGGTAGGGGTAAGGCCTGTGTACGTATTACCCTCCCAGACCCCACTTTGTGGGAACATACTAGGTAGTTGTTGTTGTTAATTAATTAAATTACATATAATTTTACAAAATGAAGATAATGGTTGTTTAAAGGTTACAGACTTGATTTTTGACGTCCGGGACCACATTATAAGAATTATCCGACGCATGATTTGGAGCTTGCAGCTGTTGTGTTTGCCTTGAAAATATGGCGACACTATCTTTATGGGGTACATGTAGATGTGTTTTCGGACCACAAGAGCCTCCAGTATTTGTTCAAGCAGAAAGAGCTGAATCTGAGACAGCGGCGGTGGTTAGAATTGCTTAAGGACTATGATATGAACATATTGTACCATCCAGGGAAAGCAAATGTGGTAGCCGACGCTCTTAGTCGAAAATCCATGGGTAGTTTGGCTCATTTGGGTATGGATCAGAGACCCCTGGCTCGGGAGGTTTACCAATTGGCCAGTTTAGGGGTTCGTATTTCGGCGTCAGACGAGGGGAATGTTTTGGTGCATAATGGAGCAGAATCATCATTGGTCGCCGAAATCAAGGAAAAACAGTACATGGATCCAGCATTGGTTCGGGTAAAGGAAGCAGTTATGAATGACAAGACCTCAGCATTTGTACTCAATAGCGAGGATGGTGTATTGCGGTGTCAAGGTAGACTATGTGTTCCAAATGTGAACGAGCTTCGGGAGAGAGTGATGGCAGAGGCTCATATTTCCAGGTATTCGGTGCACCCAGGTTCCACGAAAATGTATCATGACCTCAAGGAGATTTATTGGTGGAACGGTATGAAAAGAGATGTGGCAAGCTTTGTATCTAAATGCCCGAACTGTCAGCAAGTGAAGGCCGAGCATCAACGGCCTAGTGGATTAACTCAGCTTATAGAAATACCAAGGTGGAAATGGGAGATGATCAATATGGATTTCGTAGTGGGGTTACCTCGCACTCGGCGTAAGTTCGACTCAATATGGGTGATAGTGGATCGACTCACCAAATCAGCTCACTTCTTGCCAGTCAAGTCTACTGATACTGCGGAGCAATATGCAAGGTTGTACCTCAAGGAGATAGTAAGGCTTCATGGCACTCCACTTTCTATTATCTAGGATCGTGGGGCTCAGTTTACTGCTAACTTTTAGAAGAAGTTTCAGCAAGGTTTGGGAACTCAGGTGAATCTCAGCACAGCTTTTCACCCGCAGACCGATGGACAGGCCGAGCGGACCATTCAGACGCTTGAAGATATGTTGCGGGCTTGTGTCTTAGATTTTAAAGGTAATTGGGATGAACACTTGCCACCGATAGAATTTGCTTACAATAACAGCTATCATGCTAGCATTCAGATGGCCCCGTTTGAGGCATTGTACGGGAGAAGATGTAGGTCGCCAATCGGGTGGTTTGAGGTAGGTGAAGCGGAATTTCTAGGGCCAGATATGGTGTACGAAGCTATGGAAAAGGTCAAGGTTATTCAGGAGAGAATGAAAACAGCACAGAGTCGTCAAAAGTCCTATGCAGACGTTCGTCGAAGGGATTTGGAGTTTCAAGTCGATGATTGGGTGTTCTTAAGGGTATCTCCTATGAAGGGAATCATGCGATTCGGAAAGAAAGGGAAATTGAGTCCTAGGTATGTCGGGCCATATCGAATCGTTCAAAGGATTGGTCAAGTTGCTTATAGGCTAGAATTGCCTCCTGAGATGTCATCAGTGCACCTGGTATTCCATGTGTCCATGTTGAAGAAAGTGATAGGAGATCCATCTACCATCATGCCAGTCGAAGCTATAGAGGTTAATGAAGATTTGTCATATGAAGAAGTTCGAGTTGCCATTCTTGATAGGCAAGTCCGTAAGTTGAGAAATAAGGAAGTTGCCTCTGTTAAAGTATTGTGGCGAAGTCAACAAGTTGAGGAGGCCACATGGGAAGCAGAAAAAAAGATGAAAGAAAAGTACCCCCATTTGTTTGATCAAGCCTAGAAGAAATTAGGTGACCCTTCTACTCCTAGTAACTGCCATCTTGTCCAAGTTATTTCCCTCTTAGTATTAGTAAAGTCTCCTTCATTTTGTAATGAGTTAAATGTGTTGTTGCCTTGGGTCACTTGAACCTTTCTTGATAAATGAAATCCTTATAAATATTCACGTGTTAAATAAACAACTAGTAGTAAGCGTAGATTGGTAATGGTTTGTTGAGTGTACATGGTGTTAAAATGGTTAAATAAGGTAAGAATTCATTGAAGTGACTAGTTTTTGTGCAATTGTAACAATGTGATAGAATATGTGCATTCGTTGAGGTAAGAAAGTGTATACCAATTGTGGGAAATGTTGTATTTGTGTATTGTTGTTTGGTAATGTGTTTCGGGGGCCCTCTGACAGGTGGATATGTCCATAATACAAAGGAAACTCTGGCGAATTTTTTCTAAAATATAAGAGTTAGTCAAAATTTTGATGGTTGCATATCATGTCTTTCAAAACTAACTCATTTATTTCAAAATCCTCATTCGAGGACGAATGATCTTAAATTGATATATTTTGTAAGGCCCCATAAAATTTTTGTGCATAAAACCTAGTAGCTATAGTGTCATGGTCCGAATAATGTGTTAGGAATGCGTAGAATTCTTCGCGGCGAGCTTGCTCGCCGCGGTTCGGACCCTTGGTAATGATTTAAGTTTCAAAAATGTAGAGAATCAATTTTTCCAGAAAAGTGTCAATTTTGCGGTTAAGAATGCGACCACAGATCTGCTATGCGGACCGCATTCTTGCCGCAAAGCTTAACAGAAGGGTTCCCAAAATCATGTTGAAAATGCGGTCGATATGCGATCGCATAATGAATCTGCGGTGCACTTTGCGACCGCAGATCAAGAATGCGGACCGCATTGTGGTCGCATTCCGTAACATAACTTGTGTAATTTTGAGGTCATTCCGCGGTCACTTTGCGGACCACATGTTGATTCTGCGATCGCAGAAGCGACCGCAGATTCGCCCCGGCCCAGATTTTTGTAACATTTTTACCCGATCTCTTCTTTAATATAACACCTTTCACCCTCATTTTCTCATATCATCTTACCAAAATTAGAGAGAGAATAGAGGGGTTTTAGAGAGAAGTTCTTCATCTTCAAAGATTGTTCCAACCACTTAATTCCAAGGGATCCTAGGGCAAGGATTCAACTTCCCCAATCTTTTCAAGGTAAAAACCCTAGCTATTTTCTCTAATTTTCAGTTTTAAATTGGGTAATGAGAGGTTTGCATATAATAGCTTTTGAAAATGGAATTTTACACTCATGCATGATTATTGAACTTGATTTTTAGTAAAATAAGTGAGTAGAAGTAAGAGCCTTCAAGAACAAGGTTGGCAAGAGTAGGATATCTTGGGTAAGCATAAAGTAGGAAGTTAAAGGAAGAAAACTCGGTACAAGGTATGTATGGCTAATTTTGATTCTTGTGAAATCGCCTATATGTGTGAAATTTGTTTGGTTCTTGTTAAATTGACAAATTGTTTGAAATTCTTGATGTTGTTGTTGGGATGTTCAAAGTTGTTGTTGAACTATGAGTGATGTAATAAGAGATATGAGCCGAAAGACAAATGAGAATTGAATTTGGTAAAAGAATTGCGAATAATGGCATATATGGTACCTTGTGGAAAAGAAACGAAACACTTGAGGTGTGGTAAGTTATTGAACATAAAAGTATGAATATTCTTGGTTTTGGAACACTTGTAACTTGGTTGTGATATTGGCTTGAGAAGTAATTGAGAACATGAACCAATGTGTAAGTTTCTTATTTGAACTCGTTGTAATTGTGTGTAGTACCTTATCTGCTATTTGTGATTGTGGTGTTTGAAAACTGTACGGTGGGATCGGGTTGCGTGTCGCAATATGAAGAAATAAGGTGTGGGTTAGGGTGATAAGGGTGGCCGAGGTAATAAGGGTGGTCAGGGGTAATAAGGATGGAAAGTGATCGAAATCGCTATTGAAAATTTATACAAAAATCAATGATGTAAAATTTTGGGAAGGAGACAGCATGAGAGTTTGCAACCTGTGGGGCACTGATTGCCCCTTTGTGTGACTACTTGTGCTTTACGTGATTGATTGGTTGTTGTTCAATATGTTGATCTTAGAAGGTGCTTTGTGTTGAGAATTATCTGAAATGAGGAAAAATGTGGAAAACTTGGTTAGATGGCTTAATTAACTCATGATGTAATTCAATGGCTTGAGTTTACTTGGGACAAAGTTTGTCCATACATACCGGTACAATTCAAGTGTACTGACGTCCCTTTTGCCGGGGACGCTACATTCGTGTTATGATTGTAGGTGGATCAGTAGCAGGCACTTCAGCGCATCGGCAGTAGTATTCTTCACCTTCCACTGCCCGTTTTGGTGAGCCCCTTTTTTTCCTCGGGGCCCTGTGTGATTCTTGCCACTTTTGTTTAGGTTTCATTTTGGGTTTTTGCAAGGTATAGCCGGAGCCTTGTTACCGGCAAGTATTGTATTCCCCTTTTTGTATCCTAGAGGCTCTATAGACTTGTAAACTGTGGGATTCCAGTCTTATGCATATATTATGTTATGTCGGGCATTGTAAAAACTGCAAACTTGTTAATGAATTACTCATATGGTTTTATTTGTTTAATGTGAAATCATGCATGGTTAGTGAGATATTTGGTTAATGAGAAGCAATCAACACAGGGGTAACGCGTGGGAATGAAACGCACCCAGGTCCGCTTGACTGGGGCAACCCAGTCAGGCGCCGGTCATGTCCCTCGATTTGGGGCGAGACAATGAGGCAGTGCGATCGCGTAGGGAATGTCGCGATCACATAGAGTAATTTTGGAGCCTGATAAATTTGTTCATCGCGATCGCGAGCATGGGGCTGCGATCGCAGAAGGTCGCCTGGCAGTCAGTGAATTAATATAACAGAACAGTCCAGTCGCGAACCCCATACCCAAAACCTCCATTTTTGAGTTCCAAGAGAAGAAATTGACGGGAGATTGTTGGGAAATCATCGGGGTTTCGTTGGAGGTAAGTTTTGTGGCTTAATTACATCATTTTAACATGAAATCCTTGGTTAAATTTCTGTAAATGGAAGATTTAAGGTGGGTTTGAGCCCTAGGCGTAAATTGAAGAAAAACACTGATTTGAGTGGGTAAATGGAGTCCGATTTTGGTAAATTTTATATGCCTAGACTCGTATCGAGATGAGTATTCCGAATATGTGACTTTTGTAATTTTTCGACAAGCGTACCGAAAGTCGGGTTTTGGCAACTTTTTGAATTTCGGTGTAAATTCAGTTGTTTTGATTGGGTAACGTTCCATTAGCCTATTTTGATATATTTGTGCTGATTTGTGCTAGTTTTGATGTGCGTGGATGCCGGTTCGAGGAGCTAAGGCATCGCGGGCATGAGCTTTCGTCGGTTCGAGGTGGGTAATAATTGTAAATGATGTCCTGAGGGTTGGTAAACCCCGGACTTGCACATCTTAGTGCTGTGTTGAGGTGACTTGCACGCCGGATAACGGGCGTGGGGTAGAGCACCATTGGGGATCGTGACTTGGTCCGTTCCGCGTAATAAATAATAACACCTAATTGTTGAAATGAATTGGACTAATTATCATGCTTGGGCTTCGTGCCGATTATTTGAATCCTTCGGGGATTGGTATCATTGTCTTGATAACATTGTGCATATTTTTATCTAAATTTAAGGTTTTAAATGGTATTTTGCTATTCAGCATTCTTATAAGGTTATGAAAAACTTGAACAAGGTCTTAATGACATTTTTAGCTGTGAGCTAATATGATATTGTTGCCGTAGGGCTTTCTTGATTATTTGTTAGACTGATTGGGGCCGAGGGCCATATGTTAGGGCATGACATTTCATGTGAGCATATGCATACACATGCATGGATCGGACTGCACGCCGCAGTGGTATACGGATAGGGCTGCGCGCCGCAGTAGGTGTGATATTAATATTGTGCTTGGGCTGTAGGAGCCCCTCCGGAGTCTGAACTCCCACAATGAGCACGGGTACCCAAATTGGATCGGGCTACATGCCGTAGCGGTCATATGCATTGCATGGCATACATACATTGATTTACGTGTACTACGTGGAATAACATTCAACACTCATACATTACTGGCACACATGCATTAGTTGCCTTATTGACCAGATCTCCTGGTGTAAATTGATAAGGAGTGCTGAGCCCGAGGGGCTGATTTGAGTGCGGACTTGCACTGCTTGAGATTGTATCCAGGTATTGGTATATTATTATGAGAGAAAGTAGCTAAAAATTGAGATTTTTAATGATCTACTCACTTATGCTGGAAAGGAATAAAAAGATAGTTCTGTATTGTGTAGCATGAGATTGTGTCTATCGTGGTTTTCTTCCCTTCAGCATTATTTACTTTTATTACTGCTGAGTTGGAAGTACTCACACCCGACTCCCTGCACCTTGTGTGCAGATCCAGGTACATCACAATGGAGCTGATTCTATTGCGGCTCGGGAGTGCTTTTGGACAATCGAGGTAGCTGCCAGCGTTCGCATGACCTGATTCTCCAGTTTGTGTGTATTTTTGTTCTGATCATCCCACACTTGTGCACAGTTATATTCACTATTTACACTTTGTATACTCTGTAGAGGCTCATGACTCTTGACCCTTCGGTCTATGGGAGTTGGCACGTGTTGGGATTTGGTTCCCTATTTTAATATGTATCTATCACTGTTGAATTATTCCGTTATGCTTAAATTGGATAAAGTGAGCTTATGGCTCTATGATTGTTGTTAATTGATCAGGCTGGCCTAGCAGTGTGCTGGGCGCCATCACGATCGGATTTGGGGTCGTGACACATTCCAAACACGCTCCCAACCCCAATATCACCTAATAGAGCTAATGGAACCATCGAATTTCCATTCCGAAGTTGTCTTAACATTGTTCTGTATACGGGCCATTTTTCAACTATTAAGCTCTCATTTAGGGACTAAGTGTCCCAAAACACTACGAATTCTATATTCAAACCTCTCGGCAAACCAAAATAGTATAAATGAACTTAGGGAAAGTAGTTAATTGGGGATCGGGGCGTAAATTTCAACAATGACCGGCCGGGTCATTACACTTTAGGTGAGGATGAGAGTAAAAGCACGAAGGTTGACGCCGTGCAATCAGTTGGATTCCTTGATTGTTAATTAGTGTTGTGCCCTGATCTTATTTAAGTTGATGACTCTTATATCCGGATTGTACTCCCTTATCGCATGTTTCCCTCCCTTTTAACAGTTTAGTTTGGTATTCTTTCTCTTATTGCACATATATATACATATATCGAACTGCACAGGTTGATTGGTAGTCTTGTCTAACCTCATCACTATTTCTACGGGGTTAGGCCAGGCACTTACCAGCACATGCGGTCGGTTGTGTTGATGCTACACTTTTGTGCTTTTTGCATAGATCACGGTACCCGAGCAACTTTTGGACCATAGCAGTAGCACATCTAGTGGGAGCTGACTTCAGTCCAGGGACTACGAGGTAGCCTAGCTGGCGTTCGCAGGCCGGAGTCTCTTTCTATATCTTCTATTTGTTTACGTTGCATAGAGACAGAAACTGTGTATTTTTCTATTTAGACTTGTTTGTAGTATTCATTAGTAGTTTGTGAGATAGTGAGTTCAGTCTTGGGTAGTGAAATATTAAACTTTCGCATTTTGGATTTTTATTTACTTATGTTATAAAAGACTTCCGCTTTCATTTAAAGGTTTATTATTGTTATTATTGTTGGGTTGTTAATCAAAAGGTTTAAATGTTTGGCTTGCCTAGCTCCAATAGTAGGCGCCATCACGACTTCCGATGGTGGGAAATCCAGGTCGTGACAAGTTGGTATTAGAGCCCTAGGTTGCATAGGTTTCGCTACTCATGGACAAACTTGGTATAGTCTAAGTTATCGGTATGGAGACGTCTGTATGTATCCCCAAAGGCTACGGAGTTAGGAAAAGTTTCACTTTTATTCTTTCTTGTCGTGCGATTCTGTTTCTCAATTACTAAATGTCTTTCTACTCTATTCTTTCGCAGATGGTGAGAACACGTGCTTTCTCTTCTACTGCGCAGCAGCTCAAGCCCCCAACAGTAGCTCCTATAAGGGGTGTGAGCACGTGATTTTTGCCTCACACGAACTACTCCCAAAGAAATCAAAATCAAAGTTGTCTTATTTTATTGTGTACATATTTGTGAATTTCTCATGATATTTTTGTGATTGTTTACGTCCGTGTGTGTGTGTTTTGTTGTTTAAATTAATAGAATAATACAAAAAATATATTGCATTTACAATTTAGGATTTAACTTTACAATTAGAAGTAATTAAAGTGGTTTTACTAAAATGGAAAAAGCACAAAATATGTATCTTGCATTTTTTTTAGAATTTAATATCCAAGTTGTGTGGTTTTATTTTATTAAGTGTTTAATTTTGTGGAATAATCATTATTAGGGGTTAATTATTATTTTTAAAGTACTTTTGATTTCATGATTTAATCTATGATTTTGGTTTTAAATTAGTAATTAAAATGACATAAATAGAAAAGGAAAAGAATTAACAAAAAAAAAGGAACTCAAAATTGGGCCATCTATATCAGTTTTACCAAGGCCCAATCGGAATTTGGCTAAGTCCAGCCCAAACCAGCCCAAATCCCCACCCAAGCTTGTTTTGTGTAACTGTCACGACCCGGATTTTTCCCCCAACATCGGGATCGTGATGGCGCCTACTCGTGGTAGCTAGGCAAGCCATATTATTCATACTATCCTGTTTTCAACACAATTTTAATTAAATAAATGCGGAATACTTTATCGAAATAGAAATAACTAATTACAAGATGAAAATCATACTGAAATCCTCTACCCAAGACGTGGAGTCACCAACTCACGAACTACTATGGAATACTACACATAAAAGTATGAAAGAAATATAACATAATTCTGTTTGTCTCGGAACAAAGAGACTACAGCTAATAACATAAATAAAGAGAGAGACGCCGGGCCTGCGGACGTCTGCAAGCTACCTCGGTCTCAAATGTGATCAACTCCCACGCAATCGATTTATTGCTGCTGCTGCTCCTGATCGTAACCTGGACCTGTGCAAAAACGCACAGAAGTGTAGTATGAGCACAACCGACCCCATGTGCTAGTAAGTGCCTGGCCTATCCCGGCGAAGTAGTGACAAGCCTAAGACCAGACACCCACATAAACCTGTGCAATTGCAATATATATATATATATGTACATAAACATTTATAAGGAAATACTCTGCTCTACAATAACAGCCAATAACTCATAATATCCAGATTAATCTAATCAACATAATTAAGTCTTACTTTCGTGTCTCAATTCTTTACTTTTCTTTTCTTATCTCGTGGTAGGCGTACCACCTGCTCCCAAATATATCAATAGGCTACCGGCAACTATGGCCAATGCCAAGATTCAAATCACTTTGTGGTCGGCGTGCCACACGATCCCATTTCTTATCATAAAAGTGGTCGGCGCGCCACACGATCCCAATTCTTTAATATATATATTACCACAATTAACAAGAATTAACCAAGTAATAACACGATAAGGAATATCTCAAAAGAACTCAACAATTAACAACGGTTAATAAGTTCACAAGGAAAACAAAGTATAATGGAAAACAAGTAATATCAAGTCAAGGAATAGCAAATAGTTGCACGGCATCACCCAAATAAAATATAATGGAAAAACAAGTAATATCAAGTCAAGGAATGACAAATAGTTGCACGGCATCACCCTTCGTGCTTTTACTCTCATCCTCACCAAATAAGTAAATAAAGTGCACGGCATCACCCTTCGTGCTTTTACTCTCATCCTCACATCCATAGTACGGCATGATCCTTCGTACATCACCCTTCGTGCTTTTACTCTCATCCTCACATCCATAGTACGGCATGATCCTTCGTACATGGTTCAATAACAAGGCACGGCATGATCCTTCGTGCATAATCAATATAACATGGCACGGCATTAACCTTCGTGCATAAATAATAAAACATGGCACGGCATCACCCTTCGTGCATTATCACTCTTCCTCACCCAAATAACAATCACGGTTAAGGGCAGAGAAAGAAAACAACAAATCATGAACCGTCCCGGCAAGGGACACAATAATCATTCTACAACCCGGCAAGGGTTCCACAATTTATCTTCAAAATATCTCACAACAAATATCAACAACGACTCACGGTCATGCTAGACGCCAGTGTATGGATGCTCGTCACCACAGCTCATACACCGCACTCGATCACATAGCACATAATCCTATTCCCTCAAGCTAGGATAGAACAAACACTTACCTCGAATGTTTATGAACAATTCAATCTGTGGCAATGCCTTTTCCTTTCAAATTTGGCTCCAATCCAATCGTATCTATACACAATTGATTTAATATCATCAATACTACTCAACAAACTAATTCATAAGGCTAATTACAACTTTTACAACATTCTGTCCGGAATAGTGAATTTTGACCCCTGGCCCACATGGTCGGAACTCGGGGTTCGGACAAAAATCCGGTTACCCATCCCCCCACGAGTTCATGTATATGATTTGTTTCAAAATCGGACCTCAATTCGAGGTCCAATTTCCCAATTTATGAAAAACCCTATATTCTAACAAAAACAAGAAATTCTACCATGAAAACCTTTGATTTCTATTGAAAAACATGTTTAATGATGTTAGGAATTGAAAGAATTAAGTAAAAAGTGACTTACAATTATTTTGAAGAAGAAGGAATCCGTGAAGAATCGCAAATGGGTGTTTTTGGTTTGTAAAAAGTGAAGAAATGAACTGAAAATCGTGTTTTACAGGTCTCTGTGTTCGCATTTGCGAACATGGGTTCGCAATTGCGAACCCCGACCAATTTCTGGAGTTTGAAAAATAAGCTAAGGCTGGGAAGTTCGCATTTGCGAACATTTGTTCGCATTTGCGAACTCTGACAGAAAAAAGGAGTGTTCGCATTTGCGAACTAATGTTCGCATTTGCGAACACAGGCAATATTGGGCAGTGTTCGCATTTGCGAACAATGGTTCGCATTTGCGAACACAGGCAGTATAGGGAATGTTCGCATTTGCGAACTTTTGTTCGCATTTGCGAACATAGGCAGGCCCTGGGGACTTTCGCATTTGCGAACAATTGTTCGCATTTGCGAACAAGGCTGGGCATGAGGGGTTTCGCATTTGCGATCAGGGTTCGCATTTGCGAGCCCTGCCTTGTACTGCCCCTTTCGCAATTGCGAGAAATACTTCGCAATTGCGAAGCCAACAGCTGGGTGAAAAACCAGCAATGCAAAAATTCAGAATTTCATCCAACGGCCTATCAAATCTTTACCCGAGCCCCCCGGGCTCCCAACCAAACATGTACACAACTTCAAAAACACATTACGAACTTGTTCGTGCGATCATATCACCAATATCACATCGTTTTCATCAAATCAAACCTCAAGTTCATGATTTTCATACTTTTGGTTTTCAAAACTTTCAAACTTGGAACTCAAGGTCCAAAACATCTCAAACGACATCCGAATGTCACCAAACTTTACAGAAATCACATATATAATATTTAAGACTTGTACCGGGCGTCGGAACCAAAATACGAGCCCGATACCAAGGTCAATTAATTCATTTCCTTTAACAATTACATCAAAAACAATTTCATAGAAAAATTCATAACTTGGGCTCTAGGCCTCGAATTCGACTCCGGACGCATGTCCAAGTCCCGTATTTTCCTACGGACCTCTCGGGACCATCCAATCTCGGGTCCGGATCCGTTTACCAAAAATGTTGACCGAAGTCAACCATATCAATATTAATATCATTTTTATCCAAATTTCTCATAAAATTCATATTTTCTATCACCATATCTTTCCGGCTACATGCTCGGATCGTGCATGTAAGTCGAGGCAACATAGAATGAGGTTTTCAAGGCCTCAGAAGCTCGAAATGATTAATTAAATAAGTGATGACCCTTTGGGTCGTCACAGTAACGCCCAGCACGAGCCGTTGGATTAAATCAGTCTAACAGCCAAGATCATTCCTCCAGCCCCGACCCATTTTTACCCGGTTTCAATCGACCCACCCGTTACTACCAAACGACCCCGTTTCAGTAATTAAACTGATCATAGCCGTTGGATCTCTTAGCCGACGGCTCCAATCTATTCCCCCATTTTGATATACCTAAAAAATATTAACCCTATCCCTAAGCCCGACCCCCCTTTCTTCATCGTCTCTATCATAGACGCCCAAATAATTTTCGCCGCCTTCCACCATGCTCGCCCACTGGAATTCACCTCACGGTGGTTCCGGTGGTCCAAACCCCCCTATTATTACACCCTAAGACCATCTCAACTCCCCCATTCCAAATCCATGAACCATTTACCTTGAGTCACCCTCCAGCTTCTCGAATCTTCAATCGAAGATTCGAGCCAGACCCTAAGGTACCCCAACCAGACCCAAATTCGCACCACAGCACCTCCTAGCCTCCCTCATACCCAAATGAACCTTAGTCCGACTCAATTCTGACTAGAACCCCTCGAACCCCAAATCAAGCCCTCAAGAACCCTAAAAATTTTGAAAAGTTGAAATACATCGAATCAATTGAGGTATTGGGGTCTAGTAGAATTTAATTGAGGTGTTCTCAATTGAGAACACTTCAATTAAACTCTATTCAACCTCAAAATGGTCGGGTCCAAGTACAAGCGGGCCAACTTTACCTAAAGTATTTATTTTCTTGTTTTCTTTCTTAATTCTGTTTTATACAGTTGTATTATAGTGTTTTATCTCGTTTCGGTTCCTTGTTAACATTTCTCTTTTCTTCTTCATCAGACCTTTTTATTTGGTCAATTGTCGCTTCTGTTTTGTTTGTTTGAATGTCTTTGTTATAAAATACGCATTCGTTTCGATTAGTATTGTAGAATAATTAGTTTCGTACTCCCCCTTGTTTTTGACTGAAAACTGTTGAATTACTAAATCGTATGTCAATTATTTTTTGTCGATTACATGAAACTGATTAAGTAAATGTCGTCAATTAATTTCAGAGGTCTATTGGTTATAATAATGGACAGTGATGTTATTGACACTGTTAAATTTGGTCTGAATCATTGTTTGAATTTGGAATTTAAATTGGTTATGTGAACATGTTTTGGATTAGTTAACCAACCTAGGCTTTATTGATTAAGGAGAGTGTTAGGAATTATCAGGCTGTGATTATAACTAACTGGGAGACCATGTGATGGCAGGGCACGCTTGAATTTTAAAAGGGGCCGCTGGTACACTTTGAATTAAAAAGGGGATTAGACACTAGGTAATGGGTTGGGCAGAGAATATCAGGGCAAAAATTAGTTTCTTAATTGTGTTGAGTGCTCTTAAGGGCTGGAAATCAGAACAAACATGGGGAGTGATTAAAAAGGTAAAGGTGGCACATGTGCAAGGGGAACAGGCGGAAAGTTTGAATATTTGGGGTGTAGAAGGCCTATTTTTTGTCTATAAAATGGGGGAGAGAATACTGTTTTAGACAGATTTTAAGAATTCTGAGAGTTATAAAACTGATAGTGAGGTCTTTTTGTGAGGGACGACTGTTTCATTGAAGCTTCAGTTTTCTTTTTCTTGGAGTTTTTGAAAACCATAAACCATTTTTGTATTGCTGCTGGTTCTTTCTGTTTTTACTTGTGATTTGCATTTGGTATTCTTGTGGTGAAAATTAGTTTTGACTGAGTTTCTTTGGAGTGTTACTACTTTATTAGTTGTTGCTGGAATTTATTCCAGTGGTTTCATTTTGGTTCTTCTTTTCCAAATTTGTTCTATTGATTTAACTAGTTTGGTGTTGTGGGAATTTGCTGTTGAACCTGCTATTTGGCTGCTTGCACTGCTACTGCCTCTACTGATGTTCCTCTTCTTTGGTTTCATATACCATGTACTTATCCTAAGCTTTCAAATATATGGAAAGAAAGTAATAGAATTGGTGCAATGAGGCCATTGGAATTTCTTTGTCTCTGTGCGTTTAGTTTTCATGTGTAAGCAGTAGTCTACTTGATGTATCTTAGCATGTATTAGAACGATTTTGCCATGTATGAACTGAACTATAGAAACTCTATGGACTATAATACATTTGAACGTATTGTATTTCTTAAATTTTGCTTATATAGTCGATAATAGGTGGTTGGATAATAAAAGTGCAATTGCAGACTCATGAAACTAGAATATAAGTGAGTTGTAGTTCATGATTTTGAGTTTTGTGCATAACACACGTATACAAGCATTAGGCAGAAATAATATAGCTAATAATTTCATGAAATCGGTAAATCTTCTATATTTGAAGTTTGGCTTGGCATAGTAAGGTTAAGATCATAATCCGGTAGGCGTGACTTGAGTTCAAATAAAATAAGATAAGGTTAAGTTTGATAAACTTTCGAATAGGCATTAATGAGTAAGGTCAAATTTGCTTTCAAAAATAAACGTAAATAATTAACTTTAAAGTTTCATTCATCTAATAATGTAAGTTTAATTTAGCTAGGTTATCATTAGTCTATTTTTATAATATCAATTGTAAATCCCATATTCTATTCATCATTTTTTTTACTTTTTCGTAATATCCGCTTACAGAATGTGGCACTAAAATAATTTCTCGTTATGCAAAGCTAAATTGTAGATATTTCATTAGTATTTGTCTTAAGTTGTTAATTAATAAGAGACCCGAATTTTTCAAGCATGTAATTAATTAAGATTTTTTCTCTTTTACTTTAGAGACGAATTGAACATAAAGAATGTAGTCACTTTAGGACTGCCCTTTTAAAATAAATAAGACGAGCCTCGCTCAATAAAACATAAAATCGCGGGGCCCTCATTAACGTACATGTATTAAAAATACTTAGACTGCGGGACATGTCGTTTAGCGAATTTCACGGCATTCTAAAAATAATAACGCGTTAGTATCTTTAGGCGTGCATTTAATAATTTTATCTCCCTAAACTCGGGTACACATTTATGTGACCCAAATCCAAATCTCAATAATGTCGGAACGCATCAAAAAACTGTGGACGCATTTATGCGATGCAATTCGAGACGTAATCTCACGACGTTGTAATCCTCTTTAAGTGTAATAAATAACAAAATCTGTTGAAGTTAAAATTTGCATAGAAGTTCATCAGGTAACAAAAATCAGATAAATAAGTTAAATGCAACAGGTGAGCGACCGTGCTAGAACCACGGAACCCGGGAATGCCTAACATCTTCTCCCGGGTTAACAGAATTCCTTATCCGAATTTCTGGTGCATGGACTGTTAAACAGAGTCATTCTTTTCCACAATTCGTGACTCAATCAGTGACTTGGGACACCACAAATCTCTCAAGTGGCGACTCTGAATTGAATAAAAATGAATCCCGCTTCGATTGTCCTTTAATTGGAGAAACTCCTTTTACCCCTCGCGCCCTTGCGGGTAGCGGAAAAAGGAGGTGTGACAGCTCTGGCGACTCTGCTGGGGATAAGAAAAACCCAGAACCACTGGTTCAGGGTTTAAGAATTCGAGCTTTAAACAATTGTTGTATTTGTCTTATTTATTATCTGATTTTATTACATGTTTGTCGTAATGTGCTAAATGATTGTTTCTACCGCCTTGATATTATAAACTGTGCCGGAACCCTACTTCCTTCTGGGTCTTCTGAAAAATGGTGCATACGTTCGCGTAGCCCTCCTTTTGAAAAATTATTCCAAATAGAGCGAGTGTTGGGTAAGTGGCAAGGCCAGGCAGATTTTAGTGCTCCAGTTACGTCGCCCCCTCCTCAGCCCAGTTGTCCGCTCGGGTACCTCAACTCTAGACCAAAACCCATGTTTTTCTTATACCTAGATAAAACACAGCTTCATGCCGGATCCCTAGTAGGAACGCTTATCTGCATCATGTGCATTTGACTTAGGGGGCTCAACATAGGGGTTGGGTCCGTCTAGGACAAGCAACCTGAAGTGAAAAGACCATCATGCTGCATCAAATTTTGTGCATTTATTTGTTTAGATCGGCATGCAGACCAGCTTCAAATATTGGAAAACTGAAGAAAATATAAGTAACAATGTAGAGGATTAATCATTAGTTTTACCCGAATAGTGCCAAAATCCTGTTATGTTATTTTTAGGAATTTAAATAAAATAAAATGAAAAAAAAGAGTTTATTTTAGTGTGTCTCATTTTCCAAATAATATATTCGAAAAAAATAATATTTTGGATTTATTTGAGAAAACAAAAGGATTCTTGGTTTTAAACTTAGTTTGTTTTCTTTGACGAACTACGCCGGTTTGATTCTCACCGGATGTGAGATACGTAGGCAACCCTCATCGGGTCCAATCTCCCTTTTGCAAAGATAGTCATAAGAAGTGTGTCAAATATTTAAATATTGGTCATAAATAAGTCGGTGATACTGTTTTATCTAGAAAATGTGTTTTCACATAGAGTTTATAAGAGTCGCCCCTGAAACCTTGAATTTCCACAGGTTCAAATGAATACTGTCCAAGAATCACCCCAAGTCATCAAAGAAAGAGCTCACGTACAACTACGAGAGTGGTGGAATGATCTGGATAAAGACGGTCAAGTTTGGGTGAAGGAGCAGTTGGGTCCTTTGCTAGACATACTCCATATCAAGCCACAAAATGACTTAATCAAGGCTTTGGTGACTTTTAGGGACCCCGTTAACAATGTATTCCATTTCTCAGATTTGGAGCTCACTCCTACTTTAGAAAAAATAGCTGGGTACATTGCCTTCGGTCGAAAGTTAAAGAAGCAGAAGCTTATATTTCCCAGGGCCCTCTCAGTGCGTAAATTCTTCGATCTCTTGAAAATCAGCAAGCAAACGAGCAACGATCGCGTGAGAAATGGGAGTTGAAAGTTCTACTATTTGTATTACAGATTCGGAAACTCAACCAAATTTGAAACACATGAAAAGGGTCTAAACAACAAACAGAACAAAAGCACGTGGGAGGTTTATCGCCGGTTCACTTTTATTTTGGCATTCTTAGGAATCATGGTGTTTCCAAATTCTGAAGGGACAATAAACATCTGTATGACTAGGATCGCGCATGTTCTCATCGACAAAAAAAGATCACACTCTTGTCCCGCTTGTGTTGTCCGACATGTACCGGGCCTTGACTTTGTGCAAGTCTGGGAGTCAGTTTTTTGAAGGTTGCAGCATTCTCCTACAAATGTGGATGATCGAACATGTTCGACACCACCCTAAGTTCCTGAAGCATGCTTCCGATGGGATCAACTTCATCATTAAATACGAAGAAAGGGTGGAAGATTATAAAACACCCGAGGGGTTTGAAGCATGGATTTCCTATTTGAGAAAGTTGAGAGCAGATCAAATTGAATGAACCATAGGGTGGCTCCCGATAACGGAGATCATTTACATGACCGCTTCAAAAGGCTACTTGATGGTGATAGGAGCAAGAATTATACATCCATATGCGCCACAAAGAGTTTTGAGACAACTTCGAAGATATCAGGTGATACCTGAGGAAACGGACCTAAGCAATCTAGCCATTGAATTGCACCCCGAGGCAGCTATCCCTGAAGAGTTGGTGAATAGAGATGGGCCCTATTGCCAGTATCTAAAAAATAGCACCATAGTACCGGACCCTATTAAAGGTGAGGTCGATCCCGATTATATTGCTTGGTATAAAAGGAGTTTTCACGTGAGCCTTAGACTCGAGCTTGAAACAATTAGGCCTGCCAAAACGCCTCACATTCAAGCTTCCGATGACAAAATTCAAGAAAGATTACCTTGGTTGGCCAAAGAACGCGAGTACAAGGACCGCACAGGAGAACTACAGAAGCATGTGCAGGATCTCCAATATGAAAATGGATTACAAATTGCAGCCGGCAAAGGGGTCAAGAAGAAATTAACTCAAGAAAATGACACTCTCAAAGCTCGAATCTGGCAGATCAGAAAAGAAGCCAACAACCAACCAAGGAGTCAATCTGATCAGAGGTTGATAGACGGATTGAACCAACAACTCAAGGAAAGCCAAGAGAAGTTGGAGAGGTCTGAGGCTAGCAGGGAAAGGATGCATGTTATATGGGAGAAAGGCACAACGGAACGAAGGGAGTACTTGCAGCATGTCAAGAGGGGTTATGAGATGAGCATCGGGATATTAAGAGAGACAAACTCCACTCTTCAAGAACGGGTCTTCAGACAAGCTCGTGAAGCTAAGGAGGACAGGAAACGATGTTACGACATGATGGTCCTGATGGAAGAAAAAATGGAAAAATTCCAAGATCGGCTTGCAGACAATGCGCGATTATTGGGGTTGAAAACCGGCAAATAGAACAATTGTTTAGAGAAAGGGATGGCATTCAGGAAAGGATCGACGAGATTGGGCACTACATTCACATGAGATGCCTATCATGCGAACAGATGCCCCAGGATGCCTTCTTCTCCTCCATCATGGGTTACGTCCATCAAATTATGGGGGAACTAAAGAATCTGTGAAGAGGTCTTGCACCAAGGACCACAGCCAGGCCAGACAGGGCCCCACCAGCACAGAAGCTCAAAACATTAGAACATGTTTAGATTAAACTTGCATTTTCTTTAAATTTTGAGTCTAGTCGTGAGTTATTCTGTTCTTCTTATAAAAAGGATGTAGCATGTTTGACCATTGTTTTAAGTTTGGTTTCGTAATTAAGTTTTTTGAACGATAGTTGAAAACTTTTAAAAAATATTTTGTATGTTTTATATTTGCACGAACTACGCTGGGTCTGATTCACGCGGGAACTTGATACGTAGGCAATCCACATAAGATTCGACCACCACTAACAATAAAAAGAAAAGTGAAATAAAAAGGGGAAAGTTTGAAGATTTCGTAAATACTCCAAAGACAAGCTAGGATGACGCATGCAAGACATGTTAGAAAGGATTAACTGATTAGGCAACATTGCATTCCAATATGTGATTATTGAATCTGTTAAATCCTAATGCTAACGAGTTTGTTGTTTCATAATCCCTACCAGTCAGTTGTTAGTACGTTCTGGCACCACACCGCTATCCAACTAGATCTAAAGGACCTCTACCTTTAAGCATGACTACTTCGGAGCACAACGTCGAGGAAGAGAGGCCAACTAGCCAATTACTGAAAGAGGCCATGGAGAAGATAGAACAGATAAGGTTGGAAATGAGTGCGATGCACTTAGCTTTGGCCAAAGCACATAAGAGCCCTGAATTACCGGCCAATCATATAGCAGTACATGCTCCGGAATACCTGCACCCAGGCCCTTCAACGAACATACCAAGTCATCACTATTATCAGGGGAGAAGCCCCTATGACACCCAAGCTCCACCACTTAACCAACATTTCCCACCACCAAGCACTCCTAATTTTATGGGACCCCCATTAGCCACACTGCAAAGATCAAATAGCGAGCCATTATTTCCGGCTCATGATACTCAATATTATCCCCCAGAACCTACCTTCAATGCACCGGAACCCCATAACCCTCGCATGGAAATCCCAACAGAGCATGAAAGGCCGGCAAAGGCTCTGGAACAAGATGAGGTGATAAGAAAGGTTAGAAGCCTTGAGCAAACCCTCAGAAGTATGCACGGGTTGGGCAATCAAGTCAGTGTAGCCTCTGTGTCCCTTCCCCGATGTTCAATTTCCGGCGGGATTTAAAATGTCAAAGTTTGATCTATATGAGGGACATGGTGATCCAATGGCACATCTGCGAGGGTTTTATAGCAAGATGAGAGGAGCATGTGGGAAAGATGAGCTGCTGATAGCCTATTTTGGTCAGAATTTAAGTGGGTCATCGCTTGAATGGTACACTAGGCAAGATCCTAGCAAATGGTACACTTGGGATGATCTGACCCAAGCATTCACCGATCATTTTCAATACAATCTTGAGATAGTCCCCAACCATCTCACATTACTGAGGACAGTTAAAAAACCCACAGAAACTTTCCGCGAGTTTGGTTTTCGATGGAGAGAGCAAGCAGCTAGGGCAGATCCTCCCATGAGAGAGGCAGAAATGGTGGATTATTTCTTACAAACGTTGGACCCAACCTACTTTGGTCACTTGTTGATAATGGTTGGGAAGTCTTTTAACGAGGTGGTGAAAATAGGGGTCATGATAGAAGAAGGACTGATGTCCGACAAAATTCTGAACTACTCAGCGCTCAAAGACACAACCCAAGCTATTCAAAGTGGCACAGGAGGGGCATTAGAGAGAAAGAAAAAAGAAGAGGTCGCTACGGTGGAAGCAGGCAGTTGTTCCAAGGCCAGCAAATCATACTATAACCAACCCAGACCCCACAATCCAAATTATCCATATTCCTCACACAGCCCACCACAACACTATTATCCTCTACAGGAACCACATTGTTTCATACACCAAGAACAAATATACACTCAACCACAGGTTCGCCCGCAATGGCGCGCACCAGCTCCCCAAAACACATATGCACCTCCGCAGAATGCCTATCCTCCACCAAGGGCCTACAAGAACCCTTCAGGTGCAGGTTTTCGCGGAAATCAAGCTTCTAAAAATGATAGGCTACAGAGACAAAGACCTTTACTGAATTGGGAGAAACCTATACCGCCTTGTTCCACAAGTTAAGGCAGGTAGGTTTGTTGAGTCTTGTTGACCTTAGGATGCCAAATCCCCTACCCCAGAATGTGGACCAATCAAAAAGTTATGAGTACTATTCAGGAAAGTTAGGGCATGATATCGAGAAATGTTAAAGATTGAAGCATGCGGTACAAGATTTCATTGATGCCAATAAGATTGAGGTCCAAATGATAGAAGCGCCCAACATCAATCAAAACCCATTGTCGGCGCACCACGAGGCTCATATGATTGAATTCGTGCATGAAGGAGGAGAGTCGAAAAAACCATCACAAAGAGTGATGATGATCCGGGCTACTCCAAAAGAAAAGATGATCGATAAGGAAGCAGGGGTACATGTGGAGAAGGTAGAGGTTAAACCTGTAGTAATATTGGGGAAAAATGCAGCCATTACTCCAAAGAAATCAGAAGCAACCAAAGTGGTAGTATCGGGAGCATCATCTGCACCCGTATTTGTTGTAAAGGGAGTTTGCCGGGAACCGGTCATTGTCAAGCCTGTAGTCCAAATGCCAGTGATTAGCAACAAGGTTGTACCTTGGAAGTATGAGAAAGCAGTGGTAATGTACAAAGGCAAGCAAGTGGAAGAAGAGATATGTGAGGCTCAGGGGTTGACTCGTTCAGGGAGGTGCTTTGCTCCCATCGAGTTGAGAAATCTAGTTCAGCAGTGACGAAGAAGCCAGTAACGCAAGAAGAAGCCGAGGAGTTTCTGAAGCAAATGAAGACACAAGATTACTCCATTTTGGAACAATTAAGAAAGACTTCAACTAAAATTTCATTGTTGTCTTTGCTGATTCATTCCAATGATCACTGTCAGGCACTAATGAAAATCCTGAACGAGGCTCACGTTCCTGACGAAATCTCTGTAAATCACTTGGAGAAGATGGTGCACAGAATCTTCAAAATAAACCGGGTGACCTTTTCTGATATTGAGTTACAAATAGAGGGTACAGAACACAACAAAGCCTTGTATTTGACCGTGAAATATGAAGATTCGGTGGTCACCCGAGTATTGGTTGATAATGGGTCAAGTGCCAATATCTGTACTTTTTCTACTTTGAACAAGTTGAAAATTGATCATGACCAGATTCACAAGAACTGCGTCTGTGTGCGAGGTTTCGATGGAGGTGGTACCGAAACGGTGGGTGACATCATATTGGAATTAACATTGGTCCAGTAGAGTTCACCATGGAATTCCAAGTGGTTGATGTAACAGTATCATACAATCTTCCACTTGGGCGACCTTGGATCCATGCAGCCAAAGCGGTACCTTCTACATTACACCTGTCACGACCCTAGTTCACCAATCGTGAACATGTCATGACGGCGCCCAGTCCCCGCGACTAGGTAAGCCTAACACATTGAGGAATATACAAGTTTATGAATTTTAAACAACAAATAGCAGAAAAACGATATAAATAGGAATGTAATATGTGCCGCTTGGCACATACACTCGTCAAACACACTGTATACATACCACCAAGACCCGGAATTCCATGGGCAACATAGACTAAAAGAGAAATACAAATGTGGCTCTATATGTCAAGTGTATCTAAAACAACGAAATGAGGGGAAAACATCTAAAAATACTATCAGAATAAAAGTAGGGGCTCCGGATCCGCGGACATAGCAGATCATACCTCGAGGTCTCTAAATATGTTGCTGAATCACCTAGTATGAGCCTGTCCTAATGTACCTGGATTTGCACAACAAAAGTGTGCAGAAGAGTAGCATGAGTACACCACGGCGGTACTCAGTAAGTGCCAAGGCTAACCTCGATGGAGTAGTGACGAGGAAGGTCGGGGCCCTACTGAGAGAACAATAACATAATGATAATAACAATAATAAGCAGTTTAAATAATAATGAATCTGAAAATAACAACAATAAAGTGATTACTGCAACCGTCTACAATTAAACTAACAACAAGTAACCAACTCAACAAAACTCGATAAGCAAGTCCAGGACCTGTGGGAATTGAACCCACAGTCCCACTCTATAATCAACAATCCAAGAGCTACGGGAATTTAACCCGCAGTCCCAATAACAGTATCTCTAGGTCTCCAGGAATCGAACCCGCAGCCTATGTCTCAATACCTCAGGATGTGTCTCAATGATCTCAGGATCTCCGGGAATCAAACCCGCAGTCCATATTTCAATAATATATCAATAACTCCGAGTCTCCGGGAATCGAACCCGTAGCCTTTGGATCTCTAGGAATCGAACCCGTAGTCCACAAACAAATCCCACTCCGGGTCTTTGGGAATCGAACCCAATGCCCTGGGATCTCTGGGAATCGAACCCGCAGTCCACCAACACAACAAATAAAGAAACGCACAGAGAAAATATATTATGCTTAACTACAACTTCACCAAAACTAGTATCAACAATTTTCAAGAAGTTCAAATAAGGCAATTAGGCAAATAGACAGATAAATCCTATCTAGTCATGCTATTCTAGTGAATATCAGGTAAATGTAACAAATTAATCAACTTAGAACAGGAATATCACTAATCGGACAATTCAAGTAAAGTGAGTTACAACAACCAGTGCATGTACACGCCCGTCACCTCGCGTACAAGGCTTTTCAACTATCACATAATATCCTAGGGGTGAAGGTTCCCCACATGAGGTTAGACAAGCCACTTACCTCGACTCCGGTACAAAACCGCTAAGAGACAACTCGCTTGCCGCAAATGTCGGCCTCCACAGGTGTAGTATCTGATAAAAATCAATAGATCACATAACAATAGGCCAATTGGGCATTACCCAATCAAAACAATTCAAAATACACCAAAACCCACAAGTTGCCAAAACCCGACTTTCGGCACGCTTCTTGAAAAATTACGAATGTTATATATTGGGGTTCCTTATCTCAACACGAGTCCGTGCATATAAAATTTATCAAAATTGGACTCCGTTTGCCCATTCAAATCAAAGATTTTCTAAAATTTAGGCCTAGGGCTAAAACCCCCAATTAATTCTCCATTAACAATGAAATAATCACGGATTTCATGATAAACTAACGAATTAAGGCAAAAAAACTTACCCCGATGATTTCCCGATAATATCTCAGCGATTCCCCGTCAATTCTGTCCAAAAGCTCTCAAGTTGCTCAAAAAAAATGGAGGAAAATGACCCAAAAATCGCGGATATACAGCCCAGAAGTTTCGTCGCGGACACTGTTCATGCGCGTGGGACACTGTTCACCCGCGCGGTTACTGTTCTCGCGTGAGTACTGTTCACTATTCATAAAATGCAGCAGCTTTTTCAAAAAAATTGTAGCACAGCCATTTTGCACCAAAATGGTCCTAACTCCATCATACGAACTCGAAATTCGATGATTCTTTTTCCTATGGCTCCGTAATTTCGATACGGATCCAGTGGTTCAAAAAAACTGAATTTGGATCTCATTTGCTCAGTCTAACATCAATTTCGCTCGTTAAACAATTAACTCACATTTCGCGTCAAAAACCCAATCGCGACTCGATGAAATTAAACCAAAATTTCCAGATCGGTCCTATAATTCATGATTTAAATTCTCGAAGTCTCGAAATCAAATTTGGATCTCTAGAACTAAAATAGACCTTTGGATCATTACATTTATGCTCAAAACGGTTAAAATCTTCCAAAAATGACCCGTTGGGCATCCGAAACACATCCGAGACACCCGAGACCCCGACCAATAACACCAACCAGTCCCAAAACACATTATAGACTCGCTCGAGGCCTCAAATCACATCAAACAACGCAAAAATTATGAATTAACCTCCAATACAAGCTTGATGAACTTTGAAGTTTCTAATTTCTATTTCCGATGCCGAAACCTATCAAATCAAGTCTAATATACTTCAAATTTTGCATACATATCCAAAATTACATAACAAAGCTACCGAAATTGTCGGAATTCCATTCCGACCCCCGGATCAAAATCTCACCTATCATTCATATTCGCCAAGATTTCAAACTTCGGCATTTCAATCCTAATTGAGCTACGGACCTCCAAAATACATTCCGAACGCGCTCCCAACCCCGAAATCACCTAACGGAGCTAATGGAACTATCGAATTTCCGTTTTGAGATCGTCTTAACACTGTTCCGGCTATGGGCCATTTTCCAACTATAAAGCTTCTATTTAGGGACGAAGTGTCCCAAAACACTCCAAATTCCAGAACCGAACCTCCCGGCAAACCACAATAACAGAAATGAACTTAGGGGAATAGTTAGATTGGGGATCGGGGCATAAATTTCAAAAACAACCGGCCGGGACGTTACATCTTCCCACACTTAAAAGATTCATTCGTCCTCGAATGAGCATAGAAAACATACGTGGAGTGGTGAAAAGATGAGGGTACTGGCTGCGTATATCCTGCTCGGTCTCCTAAGTAGCCTCCTCGGCCGGCTGGCCCCCCACTGGACCTTCACTGAAGCTATGTCCTTTGACATTAGTTTTCTGATATGCTTGTCCAAAATGGCAACTAGCTCCTCAACATAGGATAGGTCCTTGTCCAGCTGGACTAAACTGAAATCCAACACGTGCGACGGGTTACCATGGCATCTCCGGAGCATAGAGACATGAAATACGGGATGGACTCCGGCTAGGCTGGGAGGTATGGTCAACTCGTAAGCAACCTCCCCAACACGCCTCAAAATCTAAAAAGGGGCCAATAAATCTCGGACTCAGCTGAGCACATTAGCCTGATATAATCTGAAGATATTCCCTTTTGTTCAAACAAATAAGTCTTAGAGCCGAATTCCAACATCCGAATTCTATGACATGCCTCTTTTCATCAAGAGATCACTCAATTATTCATCACATGCCATCCTCAAACATGAATGCATAACTTTGCTGGATTCTTACCTTGCAACACAAAATCCACAGGACCACGATAATATTTTATGACCAAATTAGCCGAAAATTCAATGAATTAGATGCTCTCATTGCACCTCATGATCTACATAGGCCTTGTTCTAACTTTTACATTACTGACACGACAGATGAGATGTGCCGATATTCATAACCAACCACTGAATCAACAATTCATTAGGTCTATACTTCTGACAAGATCCATTACCTTGTCCTAACCCGGAGAATGATTTTTTTTTTCTACAATATACTTCATATAATCAGTTTGCACTGACCCCAAATCCCATAACCTCATCTCACCCAATACGAACTGCTCAGGCGATAAGCCACCTCAGACATAATCAAAAGTCCCACAAGATGACACAATGTGCCAGTAGGCTACTGATTCGTACGTGATACAAAAGGAAGGCGAAAACTAGAGAGAATTATTCAACTCTCACACTAATATGGACTTCCTCAGAAAAATAGGAAACAGAACACATAAAAGCAAATATGGACACTGAAATAAACATCACACTATTGCGGCGTGCAACCCGATCCCAACAATATACCCATGGCGGCGTGCCAATCGGTCCAAACAATATACCCTTGGCGGCGTGCCACCCGATCCAAACAATATAGCCATGGCGGTGTGCCACCCGATCCAAATAATATAACCATGGCGGCGTGCCACCCGATCCAAATATAAAACTCACATAAGGAGCCATACGTCGAGCAGAATATCTCATCACATCAAGATACTGAATATCGATCATAAGCACACTAAGGTGCATGATATCATTCATAAGGAAAACATATAGCACTATAGGATACAAACTCAAGCACAACTGAGGTGCGATACATAATCTAAGTCTCAAGAGCCATCATGCTCATATAACATCACTGCTGACAAGAACCTCAACACATAAGGAATTTACCAAGCCGTCTCACAACTCGTACGATGTAATATATCTTTACATGAATTAACTAACCACGAAATAAGACCGCGACTATCCCTCCATAAGGAGCGCATTATTTAGATTAACACAGCTGGCCCGACGTAAGGCTCACTTCCACATTTAAATCTGTCCACCGATCTTAGGTCTATCCTGATCGTGCCAAGCTAAGCCAATAATATTTCACAGGTCTATAACCCAATAAGCAGTGTGCCCTTCAGGCATAAATTCTCAAATGGATGATATTACCAAGATCCTCATACTTGGTTTAAATTTCTAATTAATCAAGTGACTACATGTCACACCTACACAATATTCTTGTGGGACAAGCTCCCACCATCTTCCGAATAATTAACGGGCCTGCACATTCAAACCACCGGTTGCAATAATGCTGAAAAGCGATCAGGAGCTTAACTGGGATGCAAAGCCTTTCTCACAGAACACCGATCTCAAGTGATACTGACGTTAATACCCATCTTACTCAAAACACTGAAACTCCTTTCCCGCTCATCCGAGCTCTTTATATCACATTCATTGACCAAACTGCGACCTTGGTCCTTACTACAAATTCCATACCACTCACTGCACCTCACGTGCCGATATACGATAGACACGACTTCCATCACAACTCTAGAACTGATGATAGGCTAATACTTCATCACATAACACTTTCCATTTAACTCACTTCAGGAGAACTATAGCAACATACAGGCAAATTCTCATAACCATCGAATATGCCAATCTCTAAGTAGTGGTCCAAGCCACCATAACCCTTGCCGAGATCTACCTACTCGTAACAGGCCCCTAACAGAAGAATACTTCAGAATAACATCAATCACTGCGACCGACAAGCCTCAAATGCACCGCCACAAATCGCATGCATAACTCGATCACGTTACATGAATCGATCATTGACACCAATATGCCAACTCAACTATGGCTAACCAATCTACTTCATTCCAGTTTATCCTTGATTGCATTAGAAATGTTAATTCTCCCTTCAATACCTAACTTATTTCAACCGCACTCACCCCGAGTGACCTGAAATCATGAGGCCATGTTATCTCAAGTACGATGACCATTTCATGTCTCTCAAATACTATATCACAAGTCAAAACATCATAGAACATTTTGTGCCCTTTTTCATAAGTTGCTTAAAAAATTTGACTCCCAACTGTACTTATAGTCTCAGTATTATTATGCACCACACTTTACCTCTTGAATTCACTAGGACCGCTATTGAGAGCCATCCGGCCCCGACTTGCCCCAGTACGCAACCAACTCTACTGAATTTTATAACATATGAATACCCTCTTGATATAGCCCCCAGCGGAACCACTTCCCTCGCAACCTGCACCTATACGAGGCGTAAATCATGAATCTTCCCTCAAGTTTGAACATGAGCCAATAAGGCTAACCATAACATGCATTCAACAATACATATACTCAAATTACCACACATGGTCCTTCCCGTGGCTGCAATAACACAATAATACACTAGCATCCAGAATTCACACATGTAATTAACCATGCAACCCGATCGTAAGCGGTGGGACTCTCCCACTTAGCCCAAAGCCACTATTACTGTACTCTCGAACACATTAGAACCATTCTCTCAAGTCATTTACTATTATTCAACTGCAACTCACTTAATCCAACGAATATAACCACCTGTGCTCTATTAGCACTCTAACACTATAGGGTATGACCTCATCCTAATACAACCAAACATCTTCTCGCTCCATACATCAACGTTATTTACCGCGACGGCTTAAGACATATTGTGATTCTCACACCTACGAAACACCATGTAGCCTTCACCGAAATCTTCCCTGCCGATAATGAAAGGTAGAATTTATTAGGGATACAGGAACATCAAAAGTCCCAACATCATACCATACAAGCCTCAACTCTTGCCCATCCGCAAGTTTTTAAGAACGTTTTGAATAGCACCTAAATACATCGCAGGCCAAATCCGATATGACACATGACCCATAATTTGATCGTTGATAGTGAAATCCTTTCACTTGGCACGAAGCCATTAGATACATCTTGCTAATCCATGACAATAGCCTTTATCATTTGTACATCTTCATCATAAGACAGCCCAAGACATTCGTTTGGTACATGTCCTTCTTAAGACAGTTAAACTCATTTCCCCCAGTATCTCTACTGGATGAATCTTTCGCTAACTAGATATCTCATACGAACCATATAGTCTTTATTACCACCAACTATCTTTAGATCTACATCCACCTTGCGATTCTACTATTATTGTGACGATTAGGCAGTTAAGTAAACCTTCTCAAGACCGTACTTATCAACCGAATGTAAAAACCTAGTGCACCCCCGTGTGCACAATTGAAGATCTCTCAATTCTCTTGCATTATTGATATGTATGACACGCGGTAATAATGGTTGAGTAAATTCTTGACTCCCTTGAGATCTCTCTATAGCGTCACGAACCGTCGGCGCATACTTGATACCGAGTGCGCAATTTCAATACACAAGTGGATGTAAAAGAACATATGACATAGGCTCCAACTGAATAAATGGCGCACGATAAAGAATTCAAAGAATTGAAGAGTTTCCTAAATAGTTACATAGCCTCTCGTAGATAAATACAAACGTCTATGTATCGATCAGTGAGACTCTAAGTAACCGGTCTGTGTCCCGTGACTCCTATGAACCTAGAGCTCTGATACCAACTTGTCATGACCCTAGTTCACCAATCGTGAACATGTCATGACGGCACCCAGTCCCCGCTACTAGGTAAGCCTAACACATTATGGAATATACAAGTTTATGAATTTTAAACAAGAAATAGCGGAAAAATGATATAAATAGGAATGTAATCTCTGCCGCTTGGCACATATACTCGTCAAACACACTGTATACATACCACCAAGACCCGAAATCCCACGGGCAACACAGACTAAAAGAGAAATACAATTGTGGCTCTATATGTCAAGAGTATCTAAAACAACGAAATGAGGGAAAAACATCTAATAATACTATCAGAATAGAAGGAGGGCCTCCGGATCCGCGGACGTAGCAGATCATACCTCGAGGTCTCCCAAAGCGCTGCTGAATCACCTGGTGTGAGCTTGTCCTGATGTACCTGGATCTACACAACAAAAGTGTGCATAAGAGTAGCATGAGTACACCACGGCGGTACTCAGTAAGTGCCAAGCCTAACCTCGATGGAGTAGTGACGAGAAAGGTCAGGGCCCTACTGAGAGAAACAATAACATAATGATAATAACTATAATAAACATTTTAAATAATAATGAATCTGAAATAACAACAATAAGGTAATTACTGCAACCGTCTACAATTAAGCTAACAACAAGTAACCAACTCAACAAAACTCAATCAGCAAATCCAGGACCTGTGGGAATTGAACCCACAGTCCCACTCTATAATCAACAATCCAGGAGCTACGGGAATTTAACCCGCAGTCCCAATAACTGTATCTCTAGGGTCTCCGGGAATCGAACCCGCAACCCATGTCTCAATACCTCGGGATGTGTCTCAATGGTCTCAGGATCTCCAGGAATCGAACCCGCAGTCCATATCTCAATAATATATCAATAAACTCTGGGTCTCCGGGAATCGAACCCGCAGCCCTTGGATCTTCGGGAATCGAACCCGCAGTCCACAAACAATACCACTCCAGGTCTCTAGGAATTGAACCCACAACCCTGGGATCTCCAGGAATCGAACCCGAAGTCCACCAACACAACAAATAAAGAAACGCACAGAGAAAATATAATATGCTTAACTACAACTTCACCAAAACTAGTATCAACAATTTTCAAGAAGTTTAAATAAGGTAATTAGGCAAATAGACAGATAAATCCTATCTAGTCATGCTTTTCTAGTGAATACCAGGTAAATGTAACAAATTAATCAACTAAGAACAGGAATATCACTAATCGGACAATTCAAGTAAAGTGAGTTACAACAATCAGCGCATGTACATGCCCGTCACCTCGCGTACAAGGCTTTTCAACTATCACATAATATCCTAGGGGTGAAGGTTCCCCCACACGAGGTTAGACAAGCCACTTACCTCGACTCCGGTACAAAACCGCTAAGAGACAACTCTCTTGCCGCGAATGTCGGCCTCCACAGGTGTAGTATCCTGATAAAAATCAATAGAATCACATCAAAATAGGCCAATTGGGCATTACCCAATCAAAACAATTCAAAATACACCAAAACCCACAAGTTGCCAAAACCCGACTTTTGGTACGCTTCTCGAAAAATTACGAAAGTTATATATTCGGGTTCCTTATCTCAACACGAGTCCGTGCATATAAAATTTATCGAAATCGGACTCCGTTTGCCCATTCAAATTAAAGATTTTCTAAAATTTAGGCCTAGGGCTAAAACCCCCCATTAATCCTCCATTAACAGTGAAATAATCACGCATTTCATGATAAACTAACGAATTAAGGCCAAGAAACTTACCCCCGATGATTTCCCAATGATATCCCAGCGATACCCCGTCAATTTATGTCCAAAAGCTCTCAAGTTGCTCAAATAAATGGAGGAAAATGACCCAAAACTCGCAGATATACTGCCCAGCATTTTCATCGGTACTATTCACGTGCGGACACTGTTTATGCGTGTGGGACACTGTTCACCCGCGTGGTTACTGTTCACGCGCGGACACTGTTCACTATCCATAAAATGCAGCAGCTTTTTCAAAAAAAATTGCAGCACAACTATTTTGCACCAAAATGGTTCTAACTCCATCATACGAACTCGAAATTCGACGATTCTTTTTCCTATGGCTCCGTAATTTTGATACGGATCTAGTTGTTCAAAAAAAACTGAATTCGGATCTCATTTGCTCAGTCTAACATCAATTTCACTAGTTAAATAATTAACTCACATTTCGCGTCAAAAACCCAATCGCGACTAGATGAAATTAAACCAAAATTTCCAGATATGTCCTATTATTCATGATTTAAATTTTCGAAGTCTCGAAATCAAATTTGGATCTCTAGAACTAAAATAGACCTTGGGATCATTACATTTATGCTCAAAATGGTAAAAATCTTCCAAAAATGACCTGTTGGGCATCTGAAATACTTCTGAGACCCTTGAGACCCCGACCAATAACACCAACCAGTCCCAAAACACATTATAGACTCGCTCGAGGCCTCAAATCACATCAAACAACGCAAAAATTATGAATTAACCTCCAATACAAGCTTGATGAACTTTGAAGTTTCTAATTTCTATTTCCGATGCCGAAACCTATCAAATCAAGTCCGATTGACTTCAAATTTTGCAGACAAATCCAAAATCACATAACGAAGCAACAAAAATTATCGGAATTCCATTACAACCCCCGGATCAAAATCTCACCTAATGTTCGGATTTGCCAAAATTTCAAACTTCGGCATTTCAAGCCTAATTGAGCTACACACCTCCAAAATACATTCCGAACGCGCTCCCAACCCCGAAATCACCTAACGGAGCTAATGGAACCATCGGATTTCCGTTCTGAGGTCGTCTTAACATTGTTCCGACTACGGGCTATTTTCCAACTATAAAGCTCCCAGTTAGGGACTAAGTGTCCGAAAACACTCCAAATTCCAAAACCGAGCCTCCCGAAAAACCACAATAGTAGAAATGAACTTAGGGGGACAGTTAGATTGGGGATCGGGGCATAAATTTCAAAAACGACCGGCCGGGTCATTACAACACCAGATGGTGAAATTTGAATGGGACAGGCAGGAGATAGTGGTGTATGGAGATGACGGCACAAGCCTTGTGGGAGATGAAATTGTGCTATTCATAGAGACAGATGACGACAAACGACCGTGGGTGTACCTGGTTTTTGATGGGGTTTCAGTGGATAAAATTTCTGAAGGAGAGAACCTCCCACTCCCCAGGATAACTCCCGCAACCGTCATGATGGTTTCAAAGATGTTGGGTAATGGGTTTGTGCCAGGAAAAGGCCTAGGGGCAGAGCTTCAGGGTATTGTTCAGCCTATATCCTTGCCCGAAAGTTTAGGGACCTTTGGACTGGGGTTCAAACCCACTATGGAAGATGTACAGCAAGCCATGAAAATGAATAAAAGAGTTTGGGTTCTCCCTAAGCCAGTTCTGCGCCTTTCCAAATCTTTTGTTAGAGTAAGTGCCAAGAAGTCATCGGTCCCGAAAATCCTAGGACCATCGATCGATATGGATGGGAATTTGGATCGGAGCTTTGAAAGAATGTTTGTTGATGTCCATATGGTAGAAGCTGGAGAGGGTTCCAGCAGAGCAGACATACAATTTGTGGGGCCTAAGACCGGTATCAACAACTAGGCAGCTACTCCTCTTCCCACTAGAAGGGAGTCTTGGTAGTAGGCTTTGGATTTTCTTTCTTGTTTCCTGTATTATCCCAGAGTTATAATCCATTTTAGTTTTATTTGTATTTATTCAAGTGTGAAACTCTGTTATTCCGCATTTCTTAATAAAAACGAAAGTTTCCTTTCTTTTCTTATTTTAATTTTTGTTTCTTCTTTTCCGAACAGTTCTTCTTTTACTGGTCCTAAAGACATGGAATGCACAACGGATCTTCGACCTAGTCTAAATAATCAATCCAACTCCAACTTAATTGAACAACAGATTGAGTTAAATAACGAACCTGGATACGAAGAGGATGAGGAATTCGAGGAAATAAGCAGGAAATTATGCCAATTCGAAGAGAAACCAAAGCCCAATCTAAATGAAACTGAAGTTGTTAACTTAGGGGGTGCAGATGACGTTAAGGAAACCAAAATCAGCATCCACATTGAGCCAAATACTAGGGAGGAATTAATCAAAACCCTCATTGAATTCAAAGATATTTTTGCATGGTCATACGATGACATGCCAGGATTGAGCACCGATTTAGTGGTCCACAAATTTCCCATTGACCCGGCATGCCCACCTGTCAAGCAAAAACTGAGGAAATTTAAGACAAATATAAGTGTAAAGATCAAGGGAGAAGTGACCAAGCACCTACAAGCAAAAGTTATTCGCGTCACTCGATATCCCGATTGGTTGGCCAATGTGGTACTAGTGCCGAAGAAGGATGGGAAGATCAGGGTATGTGTTGACTACCGTAATCTCAACAAGGCAAGCCCTAAGGATAATTTTCCGTTGCCCAACATCCATATCCTGATTGATAATTGCGCCGAGTGCGAGATCGGATCCTTCGTGGATTGCTGTGCAGGATATCATCAGATCTTAATGGATGAAGAAAATGCAGAAAAGACAGCTTTCATTACTCCATGGGGAACTTATTGCTACCGAGTAATGCCATTCCGCTTGAAGAACGATGGGGCAACATATATGAGAGCAATGACCAATGTATTTCATGACATGATACACAAAGAGATTGAAGTGTACGTGGACGATGTGATCATAAAATCTAGGCGGCAAGAAGACCATGTAGCAAACCTAAGGAAGTTCTTCCAAAGACTTCGAAGGTACGATATTAAGCTCAACCCAACCAAATGTGCCTTTGGGGTTCCATTAGGAAAGCTACTAGGATTCATCATCAGCCGACGAGGCATTGAGTTGGACCCATCAAAGATCAAATCCATCCAGGATTTGCCACCGCCGAAGAACAAAATGGAGGTGATGAGTCTGTTGGGAAGATTAAATTGTATCAGCAGGTTCATTGCTCAACTTACGGTGACATGTGAGCCCATATTTCAGCTGTTGAAGAACGACGCTATGGTAGAATGGACGACAGAATGTCAGGAAGCATTTGACCAAATTAAGGAGTATCTATCAAATCCACCTGTATTGGTTCCACCTGAACCAGGAAGAATTCGTTTGGCTACGTACTGGGGCAACACGACAGTATAGGGAGGAAGGAGCGAGCCATCTATTATCTCAGCAAGAAATTTACAATATATAAGGTTAAGTACACTCAACTAGAGAAGACATATTGCGCCCTAACTTGGGTAGCATAAAAGTTAAAACATTATCTGTCATCATATACTACTTATCTCATTTCACGTTTGGACCCATTGAAATATATCTTCAAAAAGCCTATGCCCACAATGAGGTTAGCAAAATGGCACATATTACTCATAGAATTTGACATCATCTATGTGACGAGGACGGCCATGAAGGCCCAAGCGTTGGCTGATCACTTAGCTGAGAACCCTGTTGATGAAGAGTACGAGCCATTGAGGACATATTTCCCCGATGAAGAAGTGATGCATATAGACGAGGTGGAATCGACTGAGGAACCGGGATGGAAGCTTTTCTTTGATGGAGCCGCAAACTCAAAAGGAGTTGGAATAGGAGTGGTGCTCATTTCAGAAACAGGACATCACTATCTTGTTACGGCGCAACTACGATTCTATTGCACCAACAACATGGCTGAATATGAGGCCTACATTTTGGGGTTACGGTTAGATGCAGACATGGATGTCCAGGACGTCTTGGTCTTGGGGGATTCGGACCTCCTGGTACATCAAATTCAAGGTGAATGGGAGACACGGGATTTTAAGCTTATACCATATCGATAGTGCTTGCATAATCTGAGCAAGTGATTTCGATCAGTGGAGTTCAGACACATTCTAAGAGTTCACAATGAGGTTGCCGATGCATTAGCCACCTTAGCGTCAATGTTGCACCACCTAGATAAAGTTCATGTTGACCCATTGCATATCCAGGTTCATGAGCAGCATGCTTATTGTAGCATGATAGAGGAAGATATGGATGGCGAGCCGTGGTTTTATGATATCAAAGAATACCTCCGAATGGGGATATACCCGAAACAAGCAACCGGAGACCAAAAGAGAACCCTTCGGCGATTGGAAAATGGTTTTTTCCTCAGTGGAGGAGTGATGTACAAAAGAACCCTAGATTTGGGATTATTGAGATGTATAGACGCAAGTCAAGCCGTGACAATAATGACAGAGGTCCATGCCGGGGTTTGTGGGCCGCATATGAGTGGATATGTATTAGCAAAGAAGATCCTACGGGAAGGATATTACTGGCTCACTATGGAGCGTGATTGTATAAGTTTCGTGCGGAAATACCATCAGTGTCAGGTACACGGATATTTGATTCATTCTCCGCCAATGGAGTTGCATACAATGTCAGCAGCATGGCCATTTGTTGCATAGGGTATGGATGTCATTGGACCGATTGAGTCGGCGCTTCCAACGGTCATAGGTTCATTTTGGTAACCATTGATTATTTCACCAAATGGGTAGAGGCAAAGACCTTCAAGTCAGTGACCAAGAAGGCAGTGGTAGACTTTGTCCATTCCCATATCATCTGTAGATTTGGGATCCCGAAAGTAATCATCACGGACAACAGCGCTAATCTTAACAGTGGTTTGATGAAAAAAGTATGTCAACAGTTCAAGATTACACACCGTAATTCCACCCCGTATCGTCCCAAAATGAATGGCGCGGTTAAGGCAGCGAACAAGAATATAAAAAAGATATTGAGAAAGATGGTAGAAGGGTCTAGGCAATAGCATGAAAATCTACCATTTGCATTGTTGGGTTATCGCACTACTGTCCGAACTTCAGTAGGTGCAACTCCTTACTTGTTGGTATACGGAACTGAAGCAGTAATACCAGTGGAGGTTGAAATTCCATCTCTCTGAATTGTCGCTGAAGCCGAGATTGATGATGATGAATGGGTCAAAGCACGACTAAAACAGTTGAGCTTAATCGATGAAAAGAGATTGGCAGCAGTATGTCACGGCCAATTGTATCAAAAGAGAATGGCGAGAGCAAACAACAAGAAGGTGCGTCCCAGAAAATTTGAAGTAGGGCAGCAAGTATTAAAACGGATCCTCCCGCATCAAGTTGAAGCAAAAGGAAAGTTTGCCCCAAATTGGCAAGGACCTTATACTGTGACCAGGGTGTTATCCAACGGTGCTTTATGTCTGACAGATATTGAAGGAAGAAGCACCGACATGACTATCAATTTTGATGCAGTCAAGAGATATTATGTGTAATTTCCTTGATCATGATAATTATTTGTTCGTTTGTTTGTATTTGGTTCTTATTGAATAATGAAATGACGGAGGCAGTTCTTTCTTCTATCCAAACACTTTCAACCTTTGCTTTCCCTTTTTGAGCCTTAATTATTTTTGTTTCACACTCCTCTTTTGGAATCGTTAAAGAAAACAAAAAAAAAATGAAAAAATGATGATAAGAAAATCACAAGAAAGCAAAATAGTGTGAACTACATTTGACCTGATTCCTCAAAAAAGAATACGTAGGTGCCTCGCGGCTCGGTCGCAACGTCACAAAAGTCCCACGATTCAAAAATCCCCAAGCAAGAAAACTAGGGCAGAAGTTATATATCCTTTAAGAAATTGGGTTCCAAGAGTTGTATTCCTTTACTCATCAAGTTATTTTAAATTTCTTGATAACCTTTTCTTTTCTTACCCACACAAAACCACCCATCTTATGACCAAAAAAGACCTCCGAATCATTGTTTAATAGGTGTCAGGTCAGGAAGATGAGAGATCAGGGTAATACACTGATCCTTGACTGAAAAGGATCATAAGCTAAAAGAATTCCCAACAGAGAGAATTTTATCGGCAGCACTCCAATCCCGAACTGAAAAAAAAAATGAGAGAGTCTTATCAGTGAAAACATTCATAGGCACCGTAAGGAGACGTAAGCTGAGATGAATTAAAATGAGAGAGTCTTAGGGTGAAAACCTTCACAGGCACCTTAAGACAATGGAAGCTGAGAGAAATGAGAGAGTCTCATTAGTGAAAACCCCTCGAAGGGCGTTATGAGTCAACAGGACGAGTTTGGCGAAAAGGATCCATATATGGCAAAGCGTTGTGCATCTATTTACCCCGGGCAAATAAGGTCGTCGGAAAGTTTGATTGATGCAAATAGACTGGGTCGATTAATCCGGAATGCACGACATGATCATTGGGAACAATCACACCATCTAGATAAGTTCTTTTCTTTTCTTTTCCCAGCATATTGTTCAGAAAGATTTTTCTCTTTTTCTATCTTTTCATCTCTTTGTCTAAAAGACTTTTCTAGAAATTTGTTTTCTTTATATTCAAAAGAAAGAATTTTCAGAGTCTACTACCAGTCGTCGAGATGGTACAAAGGGAAATATGAAGAAAAGCTAGAAAGCAATGTTTGAGGAACTTATAGATCAAGTTCCCAGAAGACCCCCAGCAAAACTTCGATGGATCACAGACCAAGTTCAGAGATGGTCAGACCACACAGAAAAAGGAAGGAGAAAGAGAAAACCCATCTACAGCGAAATGATCCCAGTATCCGCATCGTTAACAACAGTATCCTCAGCTAATAACATCGTATCCCCTATAGTATTAAAGGAAAGAGAAACTCTTGAAGAGAGTGGTTTGGAGTTGAAAAGACTCCCCAGAGTATTTTGAAACAAGAGAGAGGGAAACGGATGAATGGAAAGTCCATCCCCAACAGAAAAAATCATCCCCAGCAAGTAATATTATCCCCAACCAGTTAGGAGGCACATAGCAAGACAAAGAAAAAAAATCCCCAACAGGAGTGTCAAGATTACTCACCATGTTTTAAAACTAACAATATTTTCTTTGATCTTATAGAAAAATAAAGGTTGGTAATGGCAGGAAGACTGGCCACAAGGAAAGTCACCGAAACTGGGGCAGAAAATTTTCTGTCGTTGTCAAAAACATTTCTCGGTTGAACTAGGAAACAAGGGAATACATTCCATGTCTTTTGCAAATTAGGCGCCCACCTGTATAACAAGGGAATACATTTTCATGTCTTAAGCAATTAGGCACCCACCTATATAACAAGGGAATACATTTCATGTCTTTAGCAATTAGGCGCCCAACTGTATAACAATGGAATACATTTTCATGTCTTTAGCAATTAGGCACCCACCTGTATAACAAGGGAATACATTCCATGTCTTTAGCAATTAGGCACCCACCTGTATAACAAGGGAATACATTCCATGTCTTTAGTAATTAGGCGCCAACCTGTATAACGAGGGAATACATTTTCAACCCACATGTATAACAAGGGAATACATTCCATGTCTTTAGCAATTAGGCGCCCACCTGTATAACAAGGGAACACATTTTCATGTCTTTAGCAATTAGGCACCCACCTGTATAACAAGGGAATACATTCCATGTCTTTAGCAATTAGGCACCCACCTGTATAACAAGAGAATACATTTTCATATCTTAGCAATTAAGCGCCCACCTGTATAATAAGGGAATACATCTTCATGTCTTTACCAATTAGGCACCCACTTGTATAACGAAGGAATACATTCCATGTCTTTAGCAATTAGGCACCCACATGTATAACAAGGGAATACATTTTCATGTCTTTAGCCTGTATAACAAGGGAATACATTCCATGTCTTTAGCAATTAGGCGCCCACCTGTATAACAAGGGAATACATTCCACCTGTATAATGAGGGAATACATTCCATGTCTTTAGCAATTAGACACCCACCTGTATAACAAGGGAATACATTTTCATATCTTAGCAATTAGGCACCCACCTGTATAACAAGGGAATACTTTTTCATATATTTACCAATTAGGCGCCTACCTGTATAACAAGGGAATACATCTTCATGTCTTAGCATTAGGCGCCCATCAGTATAACAAGCGGAATACTTTTCATATTTTAGATAAACAGATGCCCACCTGTATAATAAATGGAATAATTTTATGTCTTTATGATAATAGGCACCCACCTGTATAACAAGAGGAATATTTTTCAGTCTTTACATCGCAGGTCTTGGAACCAGCGACCCACCATGAAGGCAGAAGGACACATCAGAAGATCCCCAGCACAAATCCAAATTCAAAAGTGAGAAAGAAGGCAATAGTGGCCTAAAAAGCTCTTTACATTACAGGTTTTGAAACCAGTAACCCACCATAAAGCGGAAGGTTATAACAAAAGTTCCCAGCGCAAATCCAAGCACATGAGTCAGAAGAAAGATGAGACACATCCGAAGAGGAACAGCTTTCAAACTTTGTCTACCCCCTCAACACAACAGACTTGACGGAGAATGCACTATCCCCAGCAGATTGAGCAAAACGAGGAAAACTGATATTCAAATAAGCGAAGGCCAGTGCCACCTCAAAGTTCTTGGAAGAAAAGCACTAGAAGAAACACAAGACGACAAGAAGGCAAGGCGACATGAAGAAGTTGAAGATAGATGAGCTCTTATAATCCATAAGATAGCTTCTTGTTTTTTCCTTTTAGCACGGTGTAATAAGGAGGTCAGTAAAATAGTGGTAACGGCATGCAGTAGTGGTAACGGCATGCAGTAGCAGTAAGAGCATAACCACAATCCCTTGGTATTCCCAGCTATCAAAACTTCCCGAACTATATTGACCTGATTCCTGTTTAGCCCAGGATATGTAGGAGGCCTTCTGAAGTAAAGGCTTGGTCAAAGTTTTTCCAAAATGCTTCACACGGAGTGCTCAAGCGGGCAAAAATCGCTCGTATCCGCTCACTTATCTTTGCACGAAAACTCTTCATGTTTCCGCGCAAAGAGGGGCAGCTGTGAGCACGTGATTTTTGCCTCACACGAACTACTCCCAAAGAAATCAAAATCAAAGTTATCTTATTTTATTGTGTACATGTTTGTGAATTTCTCATGATATTTTTGTGATTGTTTACGTCCATGTGTGCGTGTTTTGTTGTTTAAATTAATAGAAAAATACAAAAAAATATATTGCATTTACATTTTAGGATTTAACTTTACAATCAAAAGTAATTAAAGTGGTTTTACTAAAATGGAAAAAGCACAAAATATGTATCTTGCATTTTTTTAGCATTTAATATCCAAGTTGTGTGGTTTTATTTTAATCAGTATTTAATTTTGTGGAATAATCATTATTAGGGGTTAATTAGTATTTTTAAAGTAATTTTGATTTCATGATTTAATCTATGATTGTGGTTTTAAATTAGTAATTAAAATGAAATAAATAGAAAAGGAAAAGAATTAACAAAAAAAAGAAGGAACTCAAAATTGGGCCATCTATATCAGTTTTACCAAAGCCCAATGGGAATTTGGCTAAGTCCAGCCCAAATCCCCGCCCAAGCCTGTTTTGTGTAACATCCAGCACGAGCCGTTGGATTAAATCAGTCCAACGGCCAAGATCATTCCTCCAGCCCCGACCAATTTTTACCCGGTTCCAATCGACCCACCCGTTACTACCAAACGACCCCGTTTCAGTAATTAAATAGATCACAGCCGTTGGATCTCTCTCATCCGACGGCTCCAATCTATTCCCCCATTTTGTTATACCCAAAAACATTAACCTTACCCCTAAGCCCGACCCCCTATCTCCATCGTCTCTATCAGAGACGCCCAAATAATTTCTGCCGCCTTCCACAGTGCTCCACCCACCGGAATTGGCCTCACGGCGGTTCCGGTGGTCCAAACCCCCCAATTTTTACACCCTAAGACCATCTCAACTCCCCCATTCCAAATCCATGAACCATTGACCTCGAATCACCCTCCAACTTCTCGAATCTTCAATCGAAGATTCGAGCCAGACCCTAAGGTACCCCAACCAGACCCAAATTCGCACCACAGCACCTTCTAGCCTCCCTCATACCCAAATGAACCTTAGTCCAGCTCAATTCTGACTAGAACCCCTCGAAACCCAAATCAAGCCCTCAAGAACCCTAAAAATTTTGGAAAGTTGAAATACATCGAATCAATTGAGGTGTTGGGGTCCAGTAGAATTTAATTGAGGTGTTCTCAATTGAGAACACTTCAATTAAACTCTATTAAACCTCAAAATGGCCGGGTCCAAGTACAAGCGGGTCAACTTTACCTAAGGTATTTATTTTCTTGTTTTCTTTCTTTATTCTATTTTATATGGTTGTATTATAGTATTTTATCCCGTTTCGATTCCTTGTTAACATTTCTCTTTTCTTTTTCATCAGACCTTTTTATTTGGTCAATTGTCTCTTTTGTTTTGTTTGTTTGAATGTGTTTGTTATAAAATACGCATTCGTTTCAATTAGTATCGTAGAATAATTAGTTTCGTACTCCCCCTTATTTTTGACTGCAAGCTGTTAAAATACTAAATTGTATGTCAATTATTTGTTGTCGATTACATGAAACTGATTAAGTAAATGTCGTTGATTAATTTCAGAGGTCTATTGGTTATAATAATGGACAGTGATGTTATTGACACTGTTAAATTTGGTCTGAATCATTTATTGAATTTGGAATTTAAATTAGTTATGTGAACCTGTTTTGGATTAGTTAACTAGCCTAGGATTTATTGATTAAGGAGAGTGTTAGGAATTAACAGGCTGTGATTATGACTAAGTGGGAGACCATGTGCTGGCAGGGCACGCTTGAATTTTAAAAGGGGCTGCCAGTACACTTTGAATTAAAAAGGGATTAGACACTAGGTAATGGGCTGGGCAGAGAATATCAGGGCAAAAATTAGTTTCTTAATTCTGCTGAGTGCTCTTAAGGGCTAGAAATTAGAACAAACATGGTGGTGATTAAAAAGGTAAGGGGGGCACTTGTGCAAGGGAAACAGGCAGAAAGTTTGAATATTTGGGGTGTAGAAGGTCTGTTTTTTTGTCTATAAAAGGGGGGAGAGAATGGTGATTTAGACAAATTTTAAGAATTCTGAGAGTTATAAAACTGATAGTGAGGTCTTTTTGTGAGGGACGACTGTTTCATTGAAGCTTCAGTTTTCTTTTTCTTGGAGTGTTGGAAAACCAGAAACCATTGTTGTATTGCTGCTGGTTCTTTCTGTTTCTACTTGTGATTTGCATTTGGTATTCTTTTGGTGCAAACTGGTTTTGACTAAGTTTGTTTTGGAGCGTTACTGCTTTATTGGTTGTTGCTAGAATTTATTCCAGTGGTTTCATTTTGGTTCTTCTTTTCCAAATTTGTTCTATTGATTGAACTGGTTTGGTGCTGTGGGAATTTGTTGTTGAACTTGCTATTTGGCTGCTTGTACTGCTGCTGCCTCTACTGATCTTCCTCTTCTTTGGTTTCATATACCAGGTACTTATCCTAAGCTTTCAAATATATGGAAAGAAAGTAACAGAATTGGTGGAATGAGGCCATTGGAATTTCTCTGTCTCTGTGCGTTTAGTTTTCATGTGTAAGCAGTAGTCTACTTGATGTATCTTAGCATGTATTAGAACGATTTTGCCATGTATGAACTGAACTATAGAAACTCTATGGACTGTAATACATTTGAACGTATTGTATTTCTTAAATTTCGTTTATATAGTCGATAATAGGTGGTTGGATTATAAAAGTGTAATTGCAGACTCATGAAACTAGAATATAAGTGAGTTGTAGTTCATGATTTTGAGTTTTGTGCATAACACACGTATACAAGCATTAGGTAGAAATAATATAGCTAATAATTTCATGAAATCGGTAAATCTTTTATATTTGAAGTTTGGCTCGGCATAGTAAGGTTAAGATCATAATCCGGTCGGCGTGACTTGAGTTCAAATAAAACGAGATAAGGTTAAGTTTGATAAACTTTCGAATAGGCATTAATGAGTAAGGTCGAATTTGCTTTCAAAAATAAACGTAAATAATTAACTTTAAAGTTTCATTCATCTAATAATGTAAGGTTAATTTAGCTAGGTTATCATTAGTCTATTTTTACAATATCAATTGTAAATCCCATATTCTATTCATCATTTGTTTTTACTTATTCGTAATATCCGCTTACAGAATGTGGCACTAAAATAATTTCTCGTTATGCAAAGCTAAATTGTAGATATTTTGTTAGTATTTGTCTTAAGTTGTTAATTAATAAGAGACCCGAATTTTTCAAGCATGTAATTAATTAAGATTTTTTCTCTTTTACTTTAGAGACGAATTGAACATAAAGAATGTAGTCACTTTAGGACTGCCCTTTTAAAATAAATAAGACGAGCCTCGCTCAATAAAACATAAAATCGCGGGGCCCTCATAAACGTACATGTATTAAATATACTTAGACTGTGGGACATGCCGTTTAGCGAATTTCACGGCATTCTAAAAATAATAATGCGTTAGTATCTTTAGGCGTGCATTTAATAATTTTATCTCCCTAAACTCGGGTACACATTTATGTGACCCAAATCCAAATCTCAATAAAGTCGGAACGCATCAAAAAACTGTGGACGCATTTATGCGATGCAGTTCGAGACGTAATCTCACGATGTTGTAATCCTCTTTAAGTGTAATAAATAATAAAAGCGGTTGAAGTTAAAATTTGCATAGAAGTTCATTAGGTAACAAAAATCAGATAAATAAGTTAAATGCAACAGGTGAGCGACCGTGCTAGAACCACGGAACTCGGAAATGCCTAACACCTTCTCTCGGGTTAACAGAATTCCTTATCCGAATTTCTGCTGCGCGGACTGTTAAATAGAGTCATTCTTTTCCTCAATTCGGGACTCAACCGGTGACTTGGGACACCATAAATCTCTCAAGTGGCGACTCTGAATTGAATAAAAATGAATTCCGCTTCGATTGTCCTTTAATTGGAGAAGCTCCCTTTACCCCTCACGGGTAGCGGATAAAGGAGGTGTGACAAGGGGCAGAGGCCGAGGCAGGGGCAGAGCTCAGCCCCGGGCAGCAGTCCTAGAGATGGAACCTCATATTGATTGTGATGAGGAAGTTCCAGCCCCAACAGCTCCAGTAGGCCCAGCTCAGGTCCCAGGAGGGGTCATGGTCACCCCAGATCTTCAGGACGCTCTAGTCAGATTGGCAGGCTTTATGGAGAGTGTCACTAGAGCGAGTTTGCTGCCAGTAGCACTAGCCACTTCTCAGGCTGGATGAGGGGTTCATACTTGCTAGCTCCAGAGTAGGTAGCACCCCAAACTTATGTCCTAGTGGTTCAACAAGCTGTGACAGCTTAGCCAGGTATTACAGCTCAGGTCAGTGATGGAGCAGCTATGTCTTCGAATGCTTTGTGGAGACTTGATCGATTCTCTAAGCTATTCACCACCACATTCAGCGGTGCTTTATCAGAGGATCCCCAGGATTTCTTATTCAACTGTCATGAGATCCTTAGGACCATGGGGAAGTGGAGACCAATGGGGTCGATTTGCTTCCTTCCGGCTTGCAGGGTTTGCCAAGACTTGGTGGAGAGATTTTGCCTATCTAGACCAGCAAGGTCTCCAGCTTTGACATGGGATCAGTTCATGGAGTTGTTTTTGGAGAAGTTTCTCCCAGTCAATCAGCGGGAGGCACTTCGCAAGCAGTTTGAGCGCCTCCAGCAGGGTCCATGATAGTTACAAAGTATGAGACTCGATTTGTTGACTTGGCACGTCATGCTATTGTGATACTCCCCACAGAGCGAGAAAGGGTCCATAGATTTATCGATGGATTGATTAGGCCGATCCGTCTCTAGATGGCTGTGGGAGTTAGTAGTGATATTTCCTTTCAGTAGGTGGCCAGTACGGCCTGTAGAGTCGAGATGGCCCTCGCACGGGGAGGTGGTCAGATGTCGGATAAAGGGCCTCATCATTCTGGTAGTTTTAGTGGTACATCATTGGGATGTAGGGATTCCTATGGTAGAGGTCATTCACCGAGGCCCTTTCAGTCGGCGCTTCAGGTTTCTCATAGTACTCCAAGCAGCGATGGTTCTCAGTAGTACTATTCAGATCAGTAGCCTATCAGTGCACCCCCACTTTAGAGCTTCAGGGGAGGACATTCAGATTGACAGGGCTACCAGTCATAGTAGCTGAGGTCTTGTTATGGTTGTGGTGACCCCAATCACATTATCAGGTTTTGCCCTCAAGCCTCGAGTAGCTTTCAGCAGCAGGGTCCTTGCCCCATGATTCAGGCAGCAGGTGATCCATAGCCCGCCTAGCCAGCTAAAGGTAGGGGTAGGGATCATAGAGATGGAGGTAGAGACCGTAGATGTGGAGATTGAACAGGCAGAGGTGGAACTCAGACCGGCTGAGGTAGAGGTCAGCCAGTAGCCGATCGTTATTGAGTCTTTTGATGTTGTTATTACAAATACTATTCTGGTTTGTGATAGGGATGCTTCAGTGCTATTCGACCCTGGGTATACGTATCCATATGTGTCGTCTTATTTTGCACCCTACTTGGCTATGCCTAATGATGCCTTGGGTATTCCTGTATATGTATCTACACCAATGTGTGATTCTATAGTAGTGGACCGAGTCAATCATTCATGTGTAGTAGTATTTGAGGGTCTTGAGACCCGTGTTGATTTATTGCTTCTAAACATGGTGTATTTTGATGTTATATAGGGGATGAATTGGTTGTTCCCGTATCATGCTATCTTGGATTGTCACGCCAAGATCGTGACCTTGGCTTTACCAGATTTTTCCCGATTGGAGCGGAGGGGGACCCCAGAACATTCCACCCGTAGTGCCATTTCATATGTTAAGGATCGACGGATGGTCGAGAAGGCGTGTTTAGCTTATTTGGCATATGTTCGTGATTCCAGCACAGATGTTCCTTCTATTGACTCTGTTCCTATTATTTGGGAGTTCCCCAAGGTTTTCCCTTCAAACCTGCGGGGTATGCCGCCCGATAGGGATATTGATTTTTGTATTGGCTTGGCCCCAAACACGCAACCCATTTCTATTTCGCTATATCGTATGGCCCCGCCAGAGTTGAAGGACCAGTTGCAAGATTTTCTAGAGAAGGGTTTTATCATGCCTAGTGTTTCTCCTTGGGGTGCACCGGTGCTATTTGTGAAGAAAAAGGATGGATCGATGAGGATGTTCATTGATTACCGGTAGTTGAACAATGTGACAATAAAGAACAAGTATCCACTGTCAAGGATTGATAATGTTTTTGACCAGCTACATGGTGCGAAGGTGTTTTCAAAGATAAACTTAAGATCTGGCTAGCATCAGCTTAGGATTAGAGCGTCTGATGTCCATAAGACAGCATTTCGCAATCGGTACGGGCATAATGAGTTTTTGGTCATGGCATTTGGGTTGACCAAGGCCCCAGCAGCATTTATGGAGTTGATGAACCGAGTGTTCAGGCCATATCTAGACTTATTCGTGATCGTCTTTATTGATGATATCCTAGTATACTACCGCAGCCAGGAGGAGCACGAGCAGCGCCTCAGAATGGTTCTTCAGACTCTAAATGACAATCAGTTGTATGCTAAGTTCTCGAAGTGCGAGTTTTGTTTGAGTTATGTTGCATTTTTGGGTCATGTAGTATCAGTAGAGGGCATTCAAGTAGACTCGAAGAAGATTGAGGGAGTCAAGAATTCTCCTCGACTAGCTTCAGCGATTGAGATTTAGAGTTTCTTAGGGTTAGCAGGTTATTACCGTCGGTTCGTGGATGGGTTATCATCTATAGCAGCCTCGATGACCAGGTTGACCCATAAGGGTGCCCAGTTCAGGTGGTCAAACGAGTGCGGGGAGAGCTTTTAGAAGCTCAAGACAGCTTTGACTACGGCACCGATATTGGCTTTTCCCACAGATTCAGAGCCTTATACAGTTTATTGTGATGCTTCACGTATTGGGCTTGGCGCAGTATTGATGTAGGATGGCAGGGTCATTACTTATGCTTTGAGGCAGTTAAAGATCCACGAGAAGAATTATCCAGTCCATAATTTAGAGTTGGCAACCATTGTTCATGCTTTGAAGATTTGGAGACATTACTTATATGGTGTGACATATGAGGTGTACACTGATCACATGAGACTGCAATACTTGTTTAAGAAGAAGGAGTTGAACTTGAGGCAGCGAAGGTCGTTGGAGATATTGAAGGATTATGATGTTACTATTTTTATACCACCCGGGGAGAGCCAATATGGTGGCAGATACATTGAGTAGGAAGTCAGCCAGCATGGGTAGTCTTGCTTATGTTCCCCTCAACCAGAGACCACTTACTTTGGATATTCAAGCCTTTCCCAATCGGTTTGTGAGGTTGGAAATTTCTTAGCCTAGCCGAGTATTAGCTTGCACGATTGCCCGTCTTTATTATTGGAGCATATCCGTGATCGGTAGTTTGATGATCCTCATTTGTGTGTCCTGAGAGACACAGTGCAGCGTGGAGGTGCCACGAAGGTGACTTTAGATGATGATGGTCTTTTAAGGTTGTAGGGGCGAGTTTGTTTGCCCAATGTCGATGGGATTCGAGAGTTGATCTTAGCGGAGGCCCATAGTTCTCGGTATTCTATTCACCCGGGCACCACGAAGATGTATCAATACTTGCGACAGAATTATTGGTGGTGTAGGATGAAGAAAGATATTGTTGCATATGTGGCTCAACGTTTGAATTGTCTGCAGGTCAATTATGAGCATCAGATGCCTAGTGGTGTGTTTTGGTGGATTGAACTTCCCGAGAGGAATTGGGACAGGATTACTATTGTGAGCATGTGATTTTTGCCCTAAGCAAATAATTTCCGAAAATTCAAACAAAATAATTTCTTTATGATTTTACAATTTCTTGGAATTTTATGGCATTTTCTGGTAATTGTTACATTTTAGTTGTGCATTTTTAATCATATGAAAAATACAAAAATATATTTTTGCATTTAGGATTTAACTTCATATTTTAGGATTAATTAGGGATTAATTTGTTTTTAGAACAAATATAAAGAAAATAACAAAAAAGTTCCTTTTATCATTTTTAATTCTACATGTTATATTTTTTGTTTAATTTTCCTTTAAGTTAGGAATTAGTAATTTTGGAAATTAATTGGCATAATTTTAGATTTGATTTGGGTCTTTTATTGTACATAATAAAATCAGAAAATACAAATAAAATAGTAAAAATAAGTAAAATACAAAGTAAATACAAAGGGAGTAAAAAAAAGAGAATTGGTCTTGATAAAAGACCAAATGTTTGGGCCAAACTCAGTCTCATCCCAATAGCCCATTAAAATTTCATGGTATAGCTAGTTTTCACACTAGTCAATGAAAAATAGCCACTCTTTACGAAGTCAATAAAAAATAGCCACTATTTTGCTGCAGCAAGGACCGGTCCCGTATAATATATGAGAGTTCTAGTGCATTTGTGTACGAATTCCAGTATATTATGCTGGACCGGTATACTTTGCTAACTCTTGTAAAATTTGCGGGAGACTGGAGCACTAGTGCTCTAAACTCCAGTATATTATACTCGACAATTATACTACTGGAACTCCCGTAAAATTTGTGGGAGTTCCAACATAATTATGTTTGAACATATTGACGCTGGAACTCCAGTAAATTTGCGGGCATATTTTTCCAAATTTTAAAGAGTATTTTCGCTCAGATTAAAATAGCTAAACTTCAGTAAAATTTGCGGGCATATTTTTTCAGATTTTGAACAGTATTTTCGCTTAGATTAAAATGGCTAAATTTCGATGACTTTTGAAATTTGGCTTTTTTTCAACGACCAATGATAAATTTGACTATTTTTAATTTTACCCCAATAACCCTCCTAAAATCGGGCCAGAATCCATCCCAATACCCCTGACCCGGTCTGAATCCCTTCCCCCTAAAGACACGGAAATAGCGTCTCCACATTTTTGATTCCAGCTATTTTACCTGCTCTTCTTCTCCATTTTCAGGGGAGAAGACACCAGAAAAAACAACAAACTTTTCCCCTTCCTCTCCATTCTGTACTCACACTTATCTTCTTCAAACACGAATACACACACACATGCTTAAATTAGGTAAGAGCATAAGTTTTCAAAAAAACTTCAGATCTAAAAAAATCGAAAAAAAGGATTCTGAGGGTATTCTCCCGAAAATTGAAGTTTTGTGTTTAAAATTGTTGTTCGCTTGTTGATTATGTCGCTCGCCTCTGCTGAAGCCGATTCCGACTCATCTCTTGTCATTATTTGGGTACTTTGTGTTATTTCTTTGCGTTCTATAGTAACAGAAGTGGCTCTTGCACAACCAGCTGTTGGAATCATTTTTGAGCTTCAATTGAATTTGTATCGGCCTTGATTTGGTTCATCTCAGTTATCTCATTGTGTAATTATTGCTATGGAAATTGTTGTTGGAGTTACATTTGCTGAATTTCTACCTTATTCGAGCTTATTGCAGTGTTTCGCTTTCGATTAGATAACCTCATTTTTTCCAGATTTTGAACAGTATTTTCGCTCAGATTAAAGTGGCTAAATTTCGATAACTTTTGAAATTTGGCTATTTTTCAACGACCAATAATAAATCTGGCTATTTTTTAATTTTACCCCAATAACCCTCCTAAAATCGGGTTAGAATCCATCCCAATACCCCGCACCCTGTCTGAATCCCTTCCCCCTAGAGACACGGAAATAGCGTCTCCATATTTTTGATTCCAGCTATTTTACCTGCTCTTCTTCTCCATTTTCAGGGGAGAAGACACCAGAAAAAACAACAAACTTTTCCCCTTCCTCTCCATTCTGTACTCACACTTATCTTCTTCAAACACGAATACACACACACATGCTTAAATTAGGTAAGAGCATAAGTTTTCAAAAAAACTTCAGATCTAAAAAAATCGAAAAAAAGGATTCTGAGGGTATTCTCCCGAAAATTGAAGTTTTGTGTTTAAAATTGTTGTTCGCTTGTTGATTATGTCGCTCGCCTCTGCTGAAGCCGATTCCGACTCATTTCTGGCCATTATTTGGGTACTTTGTGTTATTTCTTTGCTTTCAATAGTAACAGAACTGGCTCTTGCGCAACCAGCTATTGGAATCATTTTTGAGCTTCAATTGAATTTGCATCGGCCTTGATTTGGTTCATGTCAGTTATCTCATTGTGTAATTATTGCTATGGAAATTGTTGTTGGAGTTACATTTACTGAATTTCTACCTTATTCAAACATATTTATGCTAGAACTTCAGTAAAATTTGCGGGCATATTTTTCCAGATTTTGAACAGTATTTTCGCTCAGATTAAAGTGGCTAAATTTCGATAACTTTTGAAATTTGGCTATTTTTCAACGACCAATAATAAATCTGGCTATTTTTTAATTTTACCCCAATAACCCTCCTAAAATCGGGTTAGAATCCATCCCAATACCCCGCACCCTGTCTGAATCCCTTCCCCCTAGAGACACGGAAATAGCGTCTCCATATTTTTGATTCCAGCTATTTTACCTGCTCTTCTTCTCCATTTTCAGGGGAGAAGACACCAGAAAAAACAACAAACTTTTCCCCTTCCTCTCCATTCTGTACTCACACTTATCTTCTTCAAACACGAATACACACACACATGCTTAAATTAGGTAAGAGCATAAGTTTTCAAAAAAACTTCAGATCTAAAAAAATCGAAAAAAAGGATTCTGAGGGTATTCTCCCGAAAATTGAAGTTTTGTGTTTAAAATTGTTGTTCGCTTGTTGATTATGTCGCTCGCCTCTGCTGAAGCCGATTCCGACTCATTTCTGGCCATTATTTGGGTACTTTGTGTTATTTCTTTGCTTTCAATAGTAACAGAACTGGCTCTTGCGCAACCAGCTATTGGAATCATTTTTGAGCTTCAATTGAATTTGTATCGGCCTTGATTTGGTTCATGTCAGTTATCTCATTGTGTAATTATTGCTATGGAAATTGTTGTTGGAGTTACATTTACTGAATTTCTACCTTATTCGAGCTTATTGCTGTGTTTCGCTTTCGACTAGGTAACCTCATTCCCTATTTTACCATTCTGCTCGAGTTAAGTGTTTTCTTCCCATATTATTTGTCTATGATTTTTTGGGTGATTTTTTTTCAAGTAGTACCATACTATGCAGTTCTGCTAATTGCAATTTAGGATAATGTTATAAGCTATTGTGCCATTTTCGTAAGATGAAGCATGTAGTTCTTAGCTGGTTTCTATTTGCAATAAACTTTATAGAATGTTAAATATTGGGTTTAGTTAAAGTGATAGGCTGTCTCGGTTCAATATGCATACTCTTTTGAGGCATATGGTTTATGAAGTTTAATGTTTTTAGAACCTGGACTTATACTTGTGTTTGGCGTGGTTTAAAGTGTAGTTACAAAATAATATTTTCCTGGTTGAACAAACAGAGTATTATTCTGAATTATTCATGATGAGGAAATACTTCGCCGGTTTAAATATCACAAGCACTTAGGCTGCACTAATATGAATTTGACAAGTTTGGTTGTGTTGATCTTGGTTCTGATTTATTCTCATAATTGGTTGATAACATCTCTATTCTTATTTCCTTGTATTGAAATTCCATATCCTCCTAGTTGTCTGCTGCTACTTATATGTTAACAATAATTTGCAACCTATCATGGGACTAGCGGAGTTCAGATGCGAAGCTCGGATACCAATACTATGTTACCACCTACTTTTTTTTTTTTTTTTTGGGTTTCCCACCCGGTGTACGGTACCCACATTGGAGACCGACTATATTCGGATTCGCGCCGCGTAGGGCACCAGCTACTTATTTCAATGTTCTGCATCCCTGCAATTTATTTGCTTGTAGTTTAGTAGTCTTATATATTTATATTGTTGCTACTAACTTGCTGATAACTCACTAGAGTTGATAACATCTCTATTCTTATTTCCTTGTATTGAAATTCCATATCCTCCTAGTTATCTGCTGCTGCTTATTGTTAGCATAAACATAATTCATACCAGGATTTTGAACATGATAATCTTACATGTATTCGTATAGAAAACATACCTGAATCGTGAGCCATCATCTTTAAGCGGAAGCGTTAATCGGTAATTGGTTTCTCGCCCCTTGCCCTAGCTTTCGTTACCGCCGTCTTTAAGGATGGAAGAGAGGAAAAGCAGTAACCCTAATGGGTGGGGAGGATGACCAATTTATAGATGTTCTCAGTTAATCTGGTATGCCCATCAAGTAACCAATCGGACGAATGAGATTTATTCATAATTAAATATTAATTATGGGCCTTAACTTATTGGGCCACATTATTTGTAAGAAATAACTTACATTCTCCCACTTGGCCCAATAATCACATAATATTAATATTTAATATAGGAACATTAGTTGCGCATAAACAAATCTTTTCTATAATGTCCATCATAAATACCATAATACGATAAACTGGTAAATGTGAGTTATGGAGGTTATACATAATTTGTCTACATACTCCCTTCCATATACTACACCATTAGTAATTTACTGTATCATGTTCATAAGCTATAAAATTTTTATGGTCCACAATAATGTCTCCTTGAGACTTATCCTGTAATATCTCAAAACAATAATGTGCACACCATTATGAGAAACATGAAATCACTAATGTATATCAGAAACATATAAATGAGCTCAGAGTGTCAAAACATCATAAATACATCAGTCATAAGTATAGCCAAGACACATTCTATGCACATGTTCTTTAAATATCTTTGGCTGTAAACCTTTCGTTAACGGATCTGCAACCATTAGATCAGTTCTAATATGCTCAAGTGACACTCTTTGTTTCTGAACTTCCTCCTTGACGGTAAAGTACTTTAATTCCATATGCTTGGCACCTTTGGAGTACTTATCGTTCTTGGAGAAGAATACTGTTGCAGAATTATCACAGTAAATTTTAAGCGGCTTGGTAATGGTGTCGACAACCCCAAGTCCTGAAATAAAGTTTCGCAGCCATAATGCATGAATTGTGGCCTCAAAACATGCCACAAATTCTGCTTCCATCGTGGATGTAGCAATGACAGACTGTTTGGCACTCTTCCACGATATTGCTCCTTCAACTAATTGGAACAAATAACCAAACGTGGATTTTCTAGTGTCAATACATCCAGCGAAATCTGAATCCGAGTATCCAACAACTTCCAAATGCTTGGATCTCCTATACATGAGCATGTAATCCTTCGTTCCTTTCGGGTACCTCAAAACTTTCTTTGCAGCTTTCCAGTGGTCAATTCCTGGGTTACTCTGATATCTTCCTAACATTCCGACCGCAAAGCTAATATCCGGTCTTGTGCAAGTCTGAGCATACATCAGACTGCCAACAATAGAAGAGTAAGGAATTGATTCCATTTCTTTTCGCTCTACATCATTCTTAGGACATTGCATGAGACTAAATTTGTCCCCCTTTTGAATTGGAACAATTCCTGCTGAACAATTGTTCATGTTAAATCTCTCAAGAATTCTTTCGATATAGCCTTTCTGAGACAATCCCAATAATCCTTGTGATCTATCACGGAATATTTCTATTCCTATCACATATGATGCCTCACCCATATCTTTCATTTCAAAATTCTTAGAGAGAAAATCTTTAGTCTCACGCAATATACCTATGTCATTAGCAGCAAGTAGAATATCATCAACATATAGGACTAAAAATATAAACTTGCTCCAACTGATCTTTTGATATATACACCGATCAACTGTATTTCCACAAATTCAAAAGATGTTACGGTATCATTGAACTTTATATACCATTGTCGTGACGCTTGTTTAAGTCCATATATTGACTTCTTCAGTTTACACACCATTTGACCTTTCCCTTTAGTTTCGAAACCCTCTAGTTGATCCATATACACTTCCTCCTCAAGATCTCCATTAAGAAAGGCGATTTTCACATCCATTTGGTGTAACTCCAAATCATAATGAGCCACCAAGGCCATAATAATTCTTAACGAGTCTTTCTTTGAGACCGGTGAAAAGGTCTCTTTATAATCAATGCCTCCTTTCTGAGTATAACCCTTGGCAACAAGTCTGACTTTGTATCTCTCAATATTGCCATTTGAATCGCGTTTGGTCTTAAAGACCCATCTACACTCGTTTCTTTTAGAACTTTCAGGCAATTCAACGAGATCCCAGACTTTATTGTATTCCATAGATTTTAACTCTTTCTTCATGGCATCAATCCATTTGTCAGACTCATTACTTTTTATGGCTTGTGAAAATGTAACCGGATCCTTATTAAGACCAATGTCAAAATCTGACTCTTGCAAATAAACCACGTAATCATCCGAAATAGCTGATTTTCTAACTCTTTGAGATTTTCTTAATGGCATTTCTTGTGGTTCATTCGTGTCAGATATTTTTGAGTTAGTTTCTTCATGAAGTGTTTCATCCAAATGTTACTCAGCGTTGTCACTCAGCGTTCTTCAACAACTGGAACAATATTTGGCATTTGTGTGGAAGTAGGCATATTTCTGGGGAATAGAATATTGACCCTTACCTCTTTAATTTCCACACTTTACTTTTCAACACTCCCACTAACTTCACCATTCTCAATGAATCTTGCATTACTGGTTTCAACAATTCTTGAACTATGGTTTGGACATTAAAACACATACCCTTTAGATTTCTCTGGGTAACTAATAAAGCAACCACTTACTGTTCGAGAATCTAATTTCTTTTCTTGTGGATTATAAACTCTAGCTTCCGCTGGGCAACCCCAAACATGTAGGCGCCTTAAACTAGGTTTCCTTCATGTCCACAGTTCAAAAGGGGTCTTTGGAACTGCCTTACTAGGAACCCTATTTAATAAATATACAGCGGTTTTAAGAGCATACATCCACAATGATTTGGGTAATGAGGAATTACTTATCATGCTCCTAACCATGTCCATAAGTGTTCGATTACGCCTTTCTGCAATACCATTTTGTTGAGGTGTTCCTGGCATAGTATACTGCGCACATATGCCACGTTCCTCGAGGAACTTTGTAAATGGACCTGGACATTGTCCCGACTCATTATATTTTCCATAATATTCACCACTTCTATCTGACCTAATGATTTTCACCTTTTTATCTAATTGCCTTTCAACCTCATTAACAAACACCTTGAGAGCATCTGCTGCTTGAGATTTTTCTTTTAGCAAATAGATGTATCCATAACGTGAAAAATCATCGATAAAAGTGATAAAATATTTTTCTCCACCAAAAGATGGAACATCAAAGGGTCCACAAATATCGGTGTGTATAATTTCAAGAAGCTGGGTGCTTCTTGTGGCACCTTTCTTACTATGCTTGGTTTGCTTTCCCTTAATGCAATCCAAGCATATAGTAAGATTAGTAAAATTTAGATTCGGAAGAATCTCATTCTTTACTAATCTCTCTAACCTTTCTTTGGATATATGACCCAAACGTGTATGCCACAAGTAAGCAGAACTTTCATCTAGTGAACTATGTTTAATTCCAACATTATGTTGAACATTAAGAAGGGATTCAGAAAAAACAATATCGAGTTTCAATTTATATAAACCATCACTAAGAAAACCAGAACCATAGAAAATAACATTCTTATATAAATTGAAACATCCATTTCCAAACTTAAAATCAAATCTAGAAACATCAAGTCTTGAAAGAGAAATCAAATTCCTAGAAACTGAAGGTACATAAAGAGTCTGTAATAGATCAAGGTGACGTCCAGTCTCCATGATCAAACGATAAGTCCCTATGCCTTCAATTGGAGCCTTCATACGATTTCCTATGAACAAGAAATCCTTATTTTGATTTGTGGTTTGGATCGTAAGGAATTCTTGCAACGTAGTAGATACATGAGTAGTTGCACCAAAATCAAGCCACCAAGTATTATTAGGAACTTCTACTAAATTTAATTTGAAACATACAAAAGCACTAATTGTACCTTTTTTTTCGAACCAAGCTTTACGTTTCAGGCAATCTTTCTGATAATGTCCTTCCTTATTACAGAAACGACACGTATCTGCCTTACGTACGTTCCTTGTTAGCATCCTGTTGAGCTTTAGCAGGTGCTTTCTTCTTCTTGAACTTGTTGGCCTTTGCTTTAAGTCCTTTACTAGCTCCTTGACCCATGAGGTTAATTGAATGACTCCCTTGTTTCTTAAGTCTTGACTCCTCCTGAGTAAGCATACTGGACAATTCACTAACATTCCACTTATCCTTAATAGTGTTATAGTTAATTTGAAAAGGTCCATACTCAGGAGGTAACGAGTTCAGAATAAACTGAACCAAGAAGGAGTCATCCACTTTCATCCCCAAGGTCTGAAGTCTTGCTGCAATGTTAGTCATCTCGATGATATGATTTTGCATACTACGCGACCCATCAAACTCCATGGTCGTGAGTTCAGTCATTAGTGTACCAGCGAGAGACTTATCTGCAGAACGAAAACGTTCTTCCACAAACGTCAGGTATTCCCCGGCACTTTCTGTTTGTGGAATAGTACTCTTAATGTTGTTGGCAATATTCATTCGCATAAACATAAGGCTTAGCCTGTTAGAGCGTTCCCATGCTTTATGGAATGACTTCTCATCCGCACTGCTCGAATCAGTAATGGCAGCAGGCTTATCATTCAGCCGAGCCAAGTCAAGATCCATCACACCTAAGTGGAACTGGACTTGCTCACGCCATTCAGAGAAGTTCAATCCATTGAACATAGTAACAGACGAAGCAAGCGAATGAAAAGGAATAGTTGCAAAATAGATAACACATGCTCACAAATCAATATGGATTCAACAAAACAATTAAAGCATATCGCAGTTCATCTTTGGGTAAATACCACGATACACTATCATAATTTAAATGTCACTTAGTCTTTAATAGGTAATTAAATATTTTTAACCAAATATATATGCCATCTTTGGACAAACAATATATATTTGACTAAGAATATTAATTTACCTCATCATATCAGTATTCATAGAATAATTGATCCACTTTTGGGTAAACCCTTAAGTTCTAGCAATAGTGAAATTTAATTTATCCATTTATTTTATTAGGCATTTCATTAATTTTAAGGATAAACAATAATTTTATGTATACAAACTTTTCATGAACATACTAGTTTGGCCACTTTGGTGACTAACAAACTATATAAACATAAATGCATACATAAAATAAATATCATAAAATTTTATGCATGTGAGTACTTTAAACAATCTAGTTTGGTCACTTTGGTGATTAACAAACTATTTACACATTAATCACATACATAAAATAATCAATAAGTAGCTTTATTAACTAATAGCCCAAATAATTCTATGGGGTAATACTACCCACCACATGTACTAGGTTAAAGGTTTTTTTTTTCTCAAGAGGTTAAGATTCAATAAACATAAACCCTAGCCCAATCAATAAACAGATTCATCCAAACCAAATTAACACATGTCATTCTTCAATAATATCAACCTCATGCAAGCCTAAGATACGGGATATCCAAGATGCAACTGATCTACAAAGTTGCATTTACAAGCAATAATCCGGCAAAATAAACAAATAGGTAGAATTCTTTTCTTAAACTTTAGAATTTTTGAAAAGACACACAACCTTGCTAGCAGTAGCAAGAAAAGTATGATCAACAGGAACCAAAAGATTTCGTGAAAAAGTAAAAATTCATAGTTTACAATGTAAAACAAATATCTTATAATTGCTGGTGATTTGGATGTCTTTTAAGGTTTTTGATACTACACGAACAGGCGGATGTTTCTTAAAACATACAGAGAAGGAAAATATGTTTACTACATTCATACGGTCAGATTTTTCTTTCCGTATGTTTTCAAATTAATCTCTTCAATTGAAGATTATCAGTTTAAATATCCATGCTCGTGATACCGCATGTTAGCATATACATAATTCATACTAGGATCTTAAACATGAATATCTTACGTGTAATCGTATAGAAAACATACCTGAATCGTGAGCCATTATCTTTAAGCGGAAGCGTTAATCGATAATTGGTTTTTCGTCCCTTGCCCTAACTTTCTTTATCGCCTTCTTTAGGGATGAAAGAGAGGAAAAGCAGTAACCTTAATGGGTGGGGAGATGACCAATTTATAGATGTTCTCAGTTAATCTGGTATGTCCATCAAGTAACCAATCGGACGGATGAAATTTATTCATAATTAAATATTAATTATGGACCTTAACTTATTGGGCCACATTATTTATAAGAAATAACTTACACTTATATGCTAACAATAATTTGCAACCTATCATGGGACTAGCGAAGTACATATGCGAAGCTCGGATACCAATATTATGTTACAAGCTACTTATTTCAGTATTCTGCATCCCTGCAACTTATTTGTTTGTAGTTTAGTAGTCTTATATATTTATATTGTTGCTACTACAACTCATGAACATCCGTAGTTTGCTTTAGTTGAGCACAACCTTTTGAAATTAGATTCGAGGCGTGCCATTTAGTAAATTTTTATGGCCCTCGCAAAGTTAAAATGCCATGATATAAAATTGAATTTCGAATTAGGTAGCGAGTTCAAGCTAAAAGAGTCTTTTCTTTTGTTTGAATTCGGACTTGAATTTGAGGTCCAAATTTATAATTGTAAGATAATTGGCCTTTTAGAGACAAATAATAAATAGAAACATTGTAGTTGCTTTAGGTTGACCCTTAATAAAAATGAGACGAGCCTCGCTAAAATAAATACAAATTACGGGACCCTCATTAATTATTTAATAAAATGCCTAGAGATTCGGGATGGGCAGCTTAGCAAATTTCACGGCCTTCCCAACAGATAATCACACGCTAGCCTTTTAGGCGCGATCTTAATAAAATTATATTCCTAAACTCGGGTGTGTATTTCATACAATCCAAATCCCAAAACGTCAAATAAAGATGTGTCGAGGATCCGGGTGCATTTCATGTGACGTGATCCGAAAATATATTTTTAGGCGATGTTCAACTTCGTAAAAAATAATTAAAAGCAGTTAAATTAATTATAAAATTGCATTATAGGTTGGAATATGTGTAAAAATTAGATTTTGAGCCATTTATTATAATTTAAGCGACCGTGCTAGAACCACGGGATCCGGGGTGCCTAACACCTTCCCTCGGGTCAACAGAATTCCTTACATAGAATTTCTGGTTTGCAGACTCCAATTGGGAAGTCGACAATTTTCCTCGATTTGGGATTAAATTAAACTGGTAACTTGGGACACCAAAAACTAATCCTATCCCAAGTAGCGACTCTAAAATAAATAAATTATCATATTTCGAATAATATCACATTAAATGGAAAAACTCCCTTTATACATTTTACCCTTCGAGGTAGGTGTGTAAAAAAGGAGGTGTGACAACTATGGATTTCGTTACTAGACTTCCGGTGACTCGGAAGTTTGATGCTATTTGGGTCATTTTTGATAGGCTAACCAAGTCAACACATTTCATTCCTGTTGCCACCACTTATTCATCGGAGAGATTAGCTGAGATCTACATCCGAGAGATTGTTCGCCTTCATGGGGTGCTGTCATCTATCATTTCGGACCGAGGTACGCAATTTACCTAGCGCTTCTAGAGAGTAGTTCAGCAGGAGTTAGGCACCCGGGTTTAGTCTAGCACAACGTTTCATCCTCAGACGGACGGCCAGTCTGAGAGGACTATTCAGATATTGAAGGATATGATATGAGCCTGTCTCATTGATTTTGGAGGCTCATGGGACCAGTTTTTGCCTTTAGCAGAGTTTGCCTACAACAAACAGCTACTAGTCCAGCATTTAGATGGCTCCATATGAGGCATTGTATGGTAGGCGATATCGGTCTCTAGTCGGATGGTTTGAGCCGGGAGAGGCTCGGTTATTGGGTAAAAATTTAGTCCAGGAGGCCTTGGATAAGGTTAAGATCATTCAGGACAGGCTTTGTTCAGCTCAGTCGCGGTAAAAGAGTTATGCGGATCGCAAGGTTTGAGATGTAGCTTTCATGGTTGGTGAGCGAGTATTGCTTCGTGTATCGCCTATGAAGGGCGTGATGAAATTTGGGAAGAAGCGCAAGCTTAGCCCTAGGTTCATTGGTCCATTTAAGATTCTTGATCGTGTGGGAGAGGTGGCTTACAGACTTGCCTTGCCACCTATCTTGTCAGCCGTGCATCCAGAGTTTCATGTGTCTATGCTTCAGAGGTATCATGGCGGTCCTACCCACGTGTTAGATTTCAGCACTGTCTAGTTGGACAAGGATTTGTTTTACGAGGAGGAGCCAGTAGCTATTTTAGACCGGAAGGTTCGACAGTTAAGGTCGAAGAGTTTTCCTTTAGTGCGTGTCCAGTGAAGAGGTCAACCTCCTGAGGCATCGACCTGGGAGTCCGAGTCTGATATATGGAGCTGTTATCCTCATCTTTTTCCCGACTCAGGTACTTCTTTCTTTTGTCCGTTCGAGGATGAACAGTTGTTTTAGAGGTAGAGAATGTGACGACCCAAAGGGTCATCACCGGATTTCTCTCTTATTTTGTGCTTCCGAGGACTTTGAAACCTCACTTATAGTTGCCTCGATTTATGTGCACAATCCAGACGCATAGCCAGAAAGCTTTTACGTTGAAATATATGAAATCTTTGAAAAATGTGAAGAATTTTGATATAAATATGGTTAAAGTTGACTTCGATCAACATTTTTAGTAAACGGACCTAGATCTTTGATTTGACGGTCCCAGAGGGTTTGTAGAAAATATGAGACTCGGGCATGTGCCCAAATTCGAAATCCGAGGTATAGAACCCGAGTAAAAGAATTTTTCTATTAAATTATTTTTCTGAAACTTTTAAGGAAAATGGAAATGAAAATTGATTAAAAGACTATGGTATCGAGCTTGTATTCTGGTTACGACGCCCGGTAGAGGTCTTAAATATGTGTTAAGCACTTTCTGTGAAGTTTGGTTGAAATCGGACGTCGTTTGATGTGTTTCGGACCTAATTATCTAAAGTTAGAAGTTGAAATGAAAATGATGATTTTGAGGCTTGATTCATTGATTTTGATGTTGTTTTGGTGATTTGATCGCTCGAATAAGTTCGTAGGATGTTATTGAGTTAGTGTGTGTGATTGGTTGGGAGCCCCGAGGGCTCGGGATTGAAAGTGGTTCGGGGTGTTTTTACACTTAGGAAAGGATCAGATTTCTGTTGCAGACATTTTGTTCTTTGCGAACGTGGCCTAGGCTCGCGTTCGCAGTGCTTTGGTGCCCCCTCTTTTTCGCGTTCGCGATGCCTTGGTATTCCCTCTATCGTGTTCGCGTAACCTCTTTCGTGTTCGCGTAAATCAAAGGCCCTCTTCATCGTGTTCGTGTAGGCCACCTTTTGGACCCCCCCTAGTAATCTTCCTCTTCACATTCGCACTTCTCCTCTCGTGAACGTGATGGTTGTTAACTTGTGCCCTTCGCGAACGTGTCCCTACTATCGCGATTTCGCCAGTGATTTTTTTTAAAGTTTTCCAAACAGTACATTCGGGATTCTTCCATTATTTCCACACGAGCTCTTCTCCTTCACTCTCCATAGACAAGTTTGAAGAACATTTTCCTCCATAACTTCAAAGGTAAGTGTTCATAACTTCATTCTCTCTTAATTTCTTTAACTAATCACTAATCCCAACCCTAAATCATGAAAACAAAGTAGAAATTAGGGGTTTTGGGTAGAGTTAGGATTTTGGGAATTTGGGTGATTCAACCTCAATTTGGGGTCGAATCTTAAAACAAATTATATAATTGAACTCGTGGGGTTATGGGTAACTAGGTTTTGGTCTGAGCCTCGTGTTTGGACCATGTGGGCCGGTGTTAAATTTTGGTATTTTTGGAAGAATGCTAGAAAACTTATTTCTAGGCTAAGGGATTATGTTGTTGAGCCTTAATTTATGTTATTGAATTAATTATGCCTAGATATCATTGTTTCGGAGTCGGAATTTAGAGGAAATACGGTATTGGAGAGTTGATTTCTATTCTTTGGACCGCGGTAAGTGTTTGATCTAACTTTGGCTTGAGGGAATATGATTAGAGTGTTATTAATTGCTATTTGCTAAATATCAGAGTGCGGTATATATGCATGGTGACGAGTATCTATACACTGGTATCTAACATGACCGTGCGTCTTTGTTGTTACTTGTTTTTGGTATATTTTGGGGTTCTTCCAAACTAATTAGTGATTTCTACATAATGTGAAGAGTTGAGGATAAATTATGAATTTGTGGATTCTTTGGAGTGTTGGCTCGAACGATAAAATACTATCGAATAAGAAATGAAAGAATTGGTAAAGATGTGATTAAATCCCTTGATGGGATGACTTGAGTATATTGATTATCTCCCTTGCCAGGATGTGAAAGTTGTTGTTATTGCTCCATTGCCGGGACTTAGTTGTTTATTTGTGTTTCCCTTGTCGGGACATTTGTCATTACTTTTTATTCCCCTCGTCGGTTTGGTTGTGATTGTTGTTTGGGTGAGGAAGAGTGATAATGCACGAAGGGCCATCCCGTGCCATTGTTGATTATCAATGCACGAAGGGTCATGTCGTGCCATATTTCAATTATTTATGCACGAAGGGGCATTCCGTACTCCGATTTGATTATATTTGCACGAAGGATCATTCCGTGCCATGAAATGAGAGTTATGGGAGGATAAACACAAATGGTGATGCCGTGCATTATTTGATTGCTTTGGGTGAGGATGAGTGAAAGCACGAAGGTTGATGCCATGAAATCTGTAGGATTCCTTGATTGTTAATTAGTGTTGTGCCCTATTCTTATTTAAGTTGATGATTATTATATCCGGATTGTTCTCTCCCATAGTATGCTTCCCTCCCTTGTAACTATTTAGTTTTGGCAAGTATATATATATATATATATATATATATCGAACTGCACAGGTTGAATTGGTAGTCCTGTCTAGCCTCGTCACTTTTCGGCGGGGTTAGGCCAGGCACTTACCAGCACATGGGGTTGGTTGTGCTAATGCTACACTTCTATGCTTTTTGCACAGATCACGTACCAGAGCAACTTTTGGACCATAGCAGTAGCACATCGAGTGGGAGCTGACTTTAGTCCAGGGACTACGAAGTAGCCTAGCTGGCGTTCGCAGACCAGAATCCCTTTCTATATCTTCTGTTTGTTTTCATAATAGACATTGTGTATTTTTCTATTCAGACTAGTTTGTAGTATTCATTAGATGGTCGTGAGATAGCGACTCCAGTCTTGGGTAATGAAATATTAAACTTCCGCATTTTGTATTTTCATTTACTTATAAAAGACTTCCGCTTTCATTTAAAGCTTTATTATTGTTGGGTTGTTATTCAGAAGGTTTAAATGTTTGGCTTGCCTAGCTCCAACAGTAGGCGTCATCACGACTTCCGATGGTGGAAAATCTGGGTCGCTATATATATATATATATATATATATATATATATATATATATTAGTTTATATATATATTAGTTCTATCTCAACTTCAACAAAAAAATTAAGTTGTTTTGAAATATTACATTTAAAAATTATAAGAAAGTATAAATTACAATATTTTTAGGCAAATTTACTTAAATACTATACAAGAATGAAACAAGACAAGGGCCAAAGTTAACCTGCCCCAGCACTTAAAAGAACCAATTAATACTTTATTGTGGTTTAAAGTAAATTTACCTGAAAATTAGCTATGAATATCGTTGTAAATCTGTCGCTAAAACGTTTGTAATTAGCAAATTTCTTGATAATTTGTTGCTGAATAAAATTAGCGACGTTTTTCTATTAGCTACAGAATTTTGTCCGCCGCAAACTTTGACTTTTTAGTAGTAATAATCTCAATATGAAATTAAACTCAGTACATATGCCTAGTACTATATTAAATTGCTTATATTATTAAATTGTATATAAGCTTTAATATAGTACTAGGCATATATGCAGAGTTTAATCTCAATTTGATCTTATTACTACTAAAAATTAGGTTTTAGCGACAAACAAAATTCTGTAGCTAATAGAAAAATTCGTCGCTAATCTTATTTAGCTACGGATTATCAAGAAATTGTATTAATTACGAGCGTTTAAGTGATGGATTAATGATGACATTCATATCTAATTTTCTGATAAATTTACTTTAAACATACAATAAAGTATTAATTGGTTCTTTTAAGTGCTGGGGGCAGGTTATCTTTGGCTCTTGTCTTGTTTTATTCTTTATAGTATTTAAGTAAATTTGCCTGAAAATATTGTAATTTATACTTTCTTATAATTGCTGAATGTAATATTTCAAAACAATTAAACTATCTTTGTTGAAGTTGAGATAGAACTAAAATATCATTGTTCAATTTCAGACAACTTGCATGCGGCGATTAAACTTCTGTCCTTTGACTAAGCCAAAAGACAACATCCAGTTATAAAATAAATATAACAAATGGACAAAATTACCCATAATTTTAACGAGGAAACGATCTCTCATGATCACTTATAATATAAAATAAATATAAATATTATCCTACAAAAATCTTACATGAAAAGATCCATATATGATACATGACTTTTTTATTTCTTTCATATTTTTTTAATTCTGTTAAAACATCAGAAGCGAAGAAGACCGTGAATTGGTTGACTCTAAACAGGATGGAGTACCAAAAGATTCTAAATAATCATTGTGTTTGTACGTAAGACATCTTGATTAGATATATTTGTTAGGACTGAAAAAAATCAAAGTATCATGCGGAATTTAGCAAAGCAAACGTTGAACGATGATAAATCACATAATAATGAAAAATTTATCAAAAGAGACATAAATATTTAATGTGGTTCGGTCAACTGACATACGTCCACAACAGAGATGAGCAATCCAAAAGAGAGTACAAAATATCGAGAGAACAACCTCACGAAGAGACAATCACAAGTGACACACTAACACTTGTCCTGTAAAGTTCTCTCCGTGAACACTACTCTCAAGCCCCTATGGCTACATTGTGGATGCTACTGAATGTGAAGGAAGGATTCTCAATTTATAAAAGTTCAAACATTTTCCTACAAGAAAAAGGACTAGCCAAATATTGAAGATTTATAATTTCCTTTTACAAAAAAAAAAAAAAAAACTCGGTTAAGGTAATTATATTGCCCTTTTCCTTCAAGAGATAGGAAAACCAAATATGGTAAGAAAATTATGGCAAACACCTAACAATTCTCCCACTTGGCCTGAATTTTCTGATAAAATAATGATCCACCTTCTTCACACCGCCTTCAATAGGTCGCACCTCCAAATCTCCGCCACAAAGTTTGTTTCAACGTGCATAGCACACCGGTCAAGTTTTTCAGACAGAAATCACGATTATCATCAAATATGTTGCGGCTAGAACTATACCCGCCAAGATGAACCTGTCTTGCACCTTGCTCTGATACCACTTGTTAGGACCGAAAACAAATCAGGTGTCATGCGAAATCTAGCAAAGCAAATGTTGAACGAAGATAAATCACACATCAATGAGAAATCTACCAAAAGAGACACAAATATTTAACGTAGTTCGGTCAACTGACCTACGTCCACAACAGAGATGAGCAATTCACTATAATAAAAGAGAGTATAAAATATCGAGAGAACAACCTCACAAAGAGGCAAACACAAGTGACACACCAACACCTATCCCGTAAAGTTCTCCCCCTAAACACTACTCTCAAGCCCCCTGTGGCTATATTATGGATGCTACTGAATGTGAAGGAAGGATCCTCAATTTATAGAAGTCCAAACTTTTTCCTACAAGAAAAAGGAATTGCCAAATATTGGAGATTTATAATTTCCTTTTACAAAAAGAAAAACCCAGTTAAGTTAATTATATTGCCCTTTTCCTTCAAGAGATAGGAAAATCAAATATGGTAATAAAATTATGGCAAACACCTAACAATATTTTTCCCAAAAAATTTTATATTACCCATATATATATATTTTGGTATAACCAGTCGCTCTTTTTTTTTGTTGGGGGGTGGAGGGAGGGGAGAATTCCGAGGGAGATCCGTAACTGCTACCCTTTAGACGTCCAATCGATCCCAGATCTCCCATGTAAAACATCATTCACCCAACCCTTGCGGGCAATCAATTGCCCTTTTGATATATGATGGGCTGAGTAATTTAGATATGGAAACTTACAGAAATGTCCCAAATCGCAACTTACCAACCTCTAGTCATTAGTCATAGACTTACCAAAATTAGCCAATAAAAAATTAAAAACTAAATAATAGGGTTCTTTCTCTCAAAGAATCACATGCAAAAATCACCTTCCATATTTTTAAGCGTGATTAGCAATATTAGATACAAGACGAAAAGGAAATTTCATGGACGGGGTAGCAAATAAGGTGATGAAATATAAAAATCTATACAATATTCCAAAAATTTAAACAAAAAGGAAACTTTTTCAATGAGTATAGTTGAAATTCATTGAAAATATGTAGATAAGTAAATATAAAAAATTTGAGGAAGATTGGAGGTGATTTGGAGTGGTTTTGTATCAAAATTCGTAATTAAATCGAGTTCAAAAAAGTCTTCTGCGACACATATATCAAATATGTATCACGCATGTATCATACACACATGTATACATGGATACACATGTGATACACCATTGAGACAAATATGATACATATGTGATACACAAATGATACACAGTGTGTACACATATCATTTTTTCATGTTCAACTTTTATTTCGAATGTTCAATTCAAACCACCTCTAAACTTCACCATCATCCCAAAACAAAGATTCAAGCTCCTTAAGTTGTGCCAAATATATTCTAATAACACCCACTCAAAACAAAGTACAATTTTGATATTTTTTGTTACAAATAGCTAATTGGCTAAGTTGGTTAATATTAGTAATATTTTATCAAGGCCAATTTTTATAATGAGCTACTTATAAATGAACATAGCTAGTAATTTCCATTAAGATATTGTATAGTGTAAAATTAATTAAAAGAAAAAGTGATCCATAAGAGGTTTATCCGTTTACAGGAGACGAGCTCGAAATCTTTAATTAAGGTAGAAAGATTTCATCCATCCTGCCAATGCAGCTTGTTTCCATTCACAACCCAATTCTTGCAATTAATTTTCCAATAACACTACAAAAAAATCAAAAATGGAAAAAATAAAATAAAGAGGGTCTTTACACAAATAGCTTGCCATATTCCTTTTATTTTTTCTAGACATATATAGATTATACAAAATTATACATATATAATATATATATTTTGCATATAGCATGCCTCCACCGGTCATTTATAATTCAAGCAGTTGGGTGGACGGCTATTTGGTTAATTCTTCAAATATTAATCGTAATATTACAATTATCATGGGCCAGTTTTATGTAACCTGTCCTAGATGGGCTACTTGGGCTTTAATGATATCAAGCCTGGTCCAAACTAATAAGCCCGCTAAAGAAAAGGTAAGATTTGCACTAGAGAACCCCTTTTACACGTGTTATTTAAAGCCTAGTCATTTGTTTAAAAAATTTGGCTTTTAGCCTGAACCAGCACTCCTGCATCTTTCTGAAAGTACTTAGATAAAATTGTTTTTTCAAATATAGAATATTAAAAAATTTAGCTAAACATGCTCTTAATATAGTTCTTTATTACTTGTAAAATATTTCTTAGCTTATTATCAACTTTAAGACTTCTATCCAGATACGTATCTATTATTAATAAAAGTATTTTTTCATTACTGGATATTTTATTTTTGGGTTTCTATTGTCTGGTATTCAGATCGAACCTGAAACTTCTGGTTAAGGATGAATAAGTACTTACCACTCCACCGTAACCTTTATTAGTCTATTTAATGCTTCTTAGCTACTTTTTAATCAGTTAACTTAAACGGTATAACTTATTCACTTTATATCTAAGGTATAACTGAAATTTCATAAAATTATGTTTAATTTTCTTAGCTTTCTAATTTTTCCGAGAGTGGTCTTAGTCCATTAAATTGACCTTTTATATGGATACAATATCAGTTGGCCAATGTATACATGTGTGGTGCATTTTGAATTGCTTTCAATAACGAAAGTTTTCAACATAAAGCGGGGCAAATGACTTGCATCTATATAGATTATAGATCATAAGTATGACGACCCAAAATCTCTCTATAAAAGTCGTGATGGTACTTAATTTTTAAAATTAGGTAAGTCTAATACATATCGAAATGATAATAGATTTTGCTAAATAACTATTAAACATAATCAGAAACTTCTATATAAGCCAATAACGTCAGCATGATGCAGTATCCCAAAGCCGGTAGTACAAGTCATAAGCCTTTCTAAGAGTAACTATATATAATGAATATATCATTTTTCGGAGTAATAGGAAACCATGGAAATAAGCACACAGAAGGTGATTTTGAAGCATGCAACCGTCCAGCTGGTGTACCTTGAAGTCTCCAGCCGCACAAGCCTAAGTCTCAAAACCAACTCGATCAAAAGTACCTGGTTCTGAACAAAAATGTGCAGAAGCGTAACATGAGTACATCACATGAGTGGTACCTAGAAAGTATCGAGCCTATCCTCGGTATAGTAGTGACGAGGCTATGTCAAAACACCTACCGGACATGTAAACCTGTGCATGATATCATAAAGTGATGTTTTAGACGTCAATACCACACAAGGGGGGGGGGAGTGATTTGTGTGATACCTAATTTTCGCACTAGAAAAACCTGGTTCTTCTAGGTATTCTAACTACTATTATTTTCGGAATTAAAATACAGAAATAAAGAACACAGAAATTTTTACGTGGAAAATAGTTGGCTTAAACGGTGAAAAAACCACGACCTACTACTCAGTAGAATTTTTCCAAACTTCCACTAAACTCAATGAGCCAAAAATAATATTTACAAAACTCTTTGTAAACCTAAGGAATAACTCTAATCCCAGTATAGCACACAACCTCAATTGTTGCGACAATTTCAAGTTAACTCTAACTTGAGTACTCAATGCACCGAATACAATTGCTTCTAAGAAAGCTGGAAAGGTACAATGTTAAAACACCTACTACAATTGAACTAGAAATAAAGAAAGACACAATGGAATTGGTTCTTCACACTTAGTTCTTGTAACTTCAGATTTGCACACTAGTAGCATACACAAATTGCTTGCAAAAATCGCCTAGCTCTTTTGCTCTCAATTTGGTTTAACTTCAGCTTATGTGCAATCACATGTAAAAGAGAACAATCGTTATATTTATAGATTTAGTAATGAGAGTTTGATAAGAACTCAAATTATGGATCCTTTATCAATTCGAGTCCAAGAGCAACTCTAACTCCTAATCCATATTCTTGATCCGGATGTAATTCTCTTTTCATAAGGAGGCTTCAACTCCTTATCCTATATGCAATCTTTTCGACTAGTTCAGAAGATATTCATCAAAATATTGTTGCTTGATCTCAATGACTTATCTTCTTCAGGTGCATCTCATGTGTATGGGCCATAGCAACTGTGTTTCCTAAGATGAACCTGGTCCTTCATTGAGTTTGTTTGTCATTTTTCAAAACTTCAACTGATCTTGGACTAACAAATTCCCCTTTTTTATGATGACAAACTCTGTGCTTTACTGATTATAGAACCTGTGGAACTCAGCTAAAATATCATCACTTAAAAAATTTAACTTATCATTAAGGGCCAGATTTAATTAGGTCATAAACATCACTGTTTTGAAAATAGACACAATTTCTTTTAAAGGATAATATCTTCCCCCTTTTGGCATCATCAAAAAGTTGGATAAATATGTAAATCTCAGAATATTAATCATTACTCATGGCCATTGGGGCAACTGCTAGTGAAAGCATGCTTTAGTTAATCAAAAATCAACTTGACAAAAATAACTATTAAGAGCAAAATCATCACAAAACAAGAGAAATACAAATTGTCATTGATAAGGCAGCAATTCTACATTACAGTCCACAAAAAGAAAGAATAAAAACTACCAACCATGAGCAAAACCAAGAAAAATCCCTGATCTGGGTCACTGGGGGTAACTAAAATGGTTTAGAACTAGGACAAAGATGGTTAAGGATTTGAAGAACTGGAGGTTTGGGATTGGAGTAGGTTGAGCATTGTTTGTACTGTCCCTTCACTTTTTTCTTTTTCATTTGCAAGTTTTGCCTTCAACCCATTCCTTTCTTCTTCCAATTCGGCCACACGAGCTTGAAGCCTAGCAATCTCAGCATCTTTGGTCCCACATTCTTGCATCAAAGCTCTAACTTTGCTATTCAATGGAGTTTTCACTGATGAACCAGGTTCAACAGGGGTGAAACTTAACAGATAATCACATGCCTGGAGAGCCTTGATTCCAAAGTGCTCCTTACTGAAGGCATTTTCCCACTTCTTCAAAGGATAGTTCATCTTGTCCAGTATAGTTGTCAGAATGAATGCATAAGGAGTAGCATGAGCCTTTGAACCATTTATGACTTTGTCCAGCAATTTAACTATGAAAGCAGACCAATTGATTTGTTTACCCCTCACAAGACACTTCATGAGAACAAGGTCCATGTAATTTGCAGCGTGTCTCCTCTCTTGTCTAGGAAACAGACACTTGTTCACAAACTCAAAGAGTACTTTATGCTCTGGCTTCATTTCACTCGTTTGAACAGAACGTGCTTCAAGCACCTCTTCGGCATCCTTTGTGTCACAAAAGTTCCCGGTAATTTGGAGTTCAATGGGCAGATCATCTAGACAAGGCCACTTTTGCCTAGTGTAGTCATCATAGCCCTCATTTGGAATTTCTAGAATCGTGCCCAGCTCTGGTGCATCAAACTCCACTTTCATTCATTTCACTATATTGGTTACTCGCCCATTTTTCACTGAACCATTAGGCATAAATTCAACCAGCTCTCTTCTGGCTAGTCTTCCATCCATCTGAAGGACATGCCCTACCAGCCCTGTGCAGCTAAAACATCTACCATCCTAAGCATGCCTGGCTCCTCCATGTCTTTCAGCAGCCTTCCCTTCAATATCTTCCTCCTGCTAAAAATAACAAAGCGATCTTGCTCTTGTTCAGAGTCCTCCTTCTCTTCTCCTCCACTCCACTCCTCATTTTCTTCCTCAATAATTTTCATTTGTTTTCCCTTTACAACATACCTTGTTCTTTTAGCCAGAGAAGGTTCAGCATGCACAAATTTTGAGGACTTCTTTGTAGGAGTCTTGGTTCGTTTTGGTTTGACAGTGGGAACCTCTTCTTTAGTTGTGCCTCTCTCTTGATGGACCAAGTCCATTATCACGACCCGGATTTCCCACCATCCGACGTTGTGATGGCGCCTACTAACGGAGCTAGGCCAGCTAAACCTTAAACATACTCTAACCAAACTCAACAATATAATATACTAGAAAAAAATTAAATAAATGCAGAAGACATTAAATTAAGTAAAATTAAATCGATCGCGGAAGTTAATAACACATCACTACTCAAAATCTAGTGTCATTAGCTCACGGACTACTAAAGAGTACTGCGTACAAGTCTAAATGAAAAGAAAATCATATGTCTATCTCGATACAATGAAAACAAATTGAAATAAATTAAAAGGACTTCGGCCTGCGAACGCCAGCTAGGCTACTTGGAGAGTCCCTGGACTGAAGATAGCTCCTGGATAAAAATCCTACTGCTGCTGACCAAAAGCTGCTCCTGGATTTGTTCACAAAGAAATGCACAGAGTGTAACATCAGCACAACCGACCTCATGTGTTGGTAAGTGCCTGGCCTAACCCCGGCGAAGTAGTGACGAGGCTAGACAGGATTACCAAATCAACCTGTACAATTCTATATACATATATACAATAAAAGGAAAAGAAAACACAGAAACTAAATAGTTTAAAGGAAGGGAAACATGCTGTGGGGGAGTACAATCTGAATATAAAATTCATCTGCGTAATTAAGAAGTGCACAATAATAACTACCAAAGAATAAGAAATTCAATAATTGCATGGCATCAACCTTCATGCTTTTATTCTCATCCTCACCCAATGCAATTGAATAAAATACACGGCATCACCATTCATGCTTTCCCTCACATAACTCTCATTTCATGGCACGGAATAACCCTTCGTACAAATATAATCAAATCAGAGCATGGAATATTTCTTCGTACATAAATAGTCAAAACATAGCACGGAATGACCCTTCGTGCAAATATAATATAAAATGGCACGGAATGACCCTTCGTGCAGTATCACTCTTCCTCACCCAAACAACAATTACAACCAAACGGGCGAGGGTAATGAACAAATATCAGAACTGTCATGGTAAGGGAATAACACCGATAACAACTAAGTCCCAACAAGGGAACAATAGAACCTTCACATCTTGGCAAGGGAAATATTCAATATATTCATACCATCCCGACAAGGGATTATTCACGACTCTTTTCAATACTTTCATTTCCTACTCAATAGTATTTATCATTCGAGCCAACGCTTTAAAGTATTAATACTTTATAATTTATCCTCAACTCTTCACATTATGTAGAAATCATTATTTAGCTTAGAAAAGTTCCAAATTTTCTCAAAAACAAGTGTAAACAAAGACCCACGGTCATGCTAGACTCCGATGTATAGATACTCATCACTATGCCTATACACCGTACTCGATCAATTAGCAAATAGCAATTATGACACTCTAATCCTATTCCCTCAAGCCAAAGTTAGATCAAACACTTACCTCGGTTCAAAAATAGCAATCAAGGCTCTAAAACTACTTTTCCTTTTAGGATCCAACTCTGAAACAATGATATCTAGGCATAATTCAATTCAATAGTATCAATAAGAGCTCAAAAACATAGTCCCATAGTCTAGAAATGAATTCCCAACATTCTTTCAAAAATAGCAAAATTCTACACTAGGCCCACATGGTCTAAACTCGAGGCTCGGACCAAATTCTAATCACCCACAACCCCACTGTGAGCACGCGATTTTTGCCATATATATGAGTTTATTCCCATAAAATTCTAATGAAACAAAGTTTCCTTATTTTACAATTTGTGTGAATTTTGTGCATGGTATTTGTGCATGTTAAGTCAAATACAGAAATAGGCATTTGCATTTACAAAATTAATTTCGCTGTTAATAGATATTAATTCATTTTAGAACAATTTAAGAAAAAATCACAAAGATAGTTTTTAAGCATTTTTAGTTGATAATTATTGCATTTATTTTTTTAAGTAGAATTTTAAAAGTCAATTGGTTTAATCTTGAATTAGGTGTTTATTTTAGTACTTTTATAAAAAATCAGAAATAATAAAAAATATATAAAAAATACAAAGGAAAATAAAGTACAAAAATACAAAAGAAAAGAAAATACATACAATACAAAATGTGAAAAAATAACAATAAGTCCATTAGTTTTCAGTCCAAATATTTTAGCCCAAACACCCTTCAAGTCGTCAGCCCAAACAAACCTTTTCTGAGCCCAATAAATACCCAAACCCGATCCACCCCTCCTTTTTATCAAAACTACGTCGCATGGACTGAGTTTTAATCTTGGCCGTTAAAATGTCTTAATCCAATGGCCTGTTTTGAGATAGGATATGTGATGAAATAAAACGTTAAAAATATTAATCAACCCTAAACAAAAACAAGAACCCAGCCCCTGTTATATCGTCTTTGTCACCCCGCCACCCGTCGGAATTCGCTTACAGCTGCAGCGGGCCTCTATTTTTGGCCAAACAAACATCAAAACACTCCCCGTTTCTCCCTCAATTCAAATCACCGACTAGATTCTCCCCAATTCCACCACAACTCCCCGAATCCCTCAAACCCTAGGCGCCGCCACCACCGCCTACGACAACGCCGATGTCAAAACCCTACCCATGAACACCCCAAGTTCTTTTCATCTTCTTCATGCCTGATACATATTCTTTTCCCCTCGAACTATCACCAATCGCGTCGAACAGTCGTGTAAAGACTGTCCAAATGCTACGCTATTTTTCTCAAATCGTTCCAAGAACTTAAAACGACCGGATGTTTACAAACAAAAGAAAGAAGAATTTTCAAGAATAAAAGAATAAGAAGACTCAGTGAATCTGTAAGTCCATATTCTTGTTTGTATTTTTTTTTATTTTTCATTTTCTTCTTCTTCTTTGTTTGTTAGTTTTAGAATTCGTTTATAAGATTATGGTAATTAGGAATTGTATGGTTAGTTCGTTCATACATTTATAGATTTCGAGTAGTTTAAATATAGATTAGGGTTTCTCATATTTTGATTGGCTTAAGTCATAATAGTTTGGCATTAATTACTATGAGTTTACGATCCCGTTTTGATAATTGTTGGATAATATTTTTCTGATTTTGTTTCATGAAGTTTTTGTTAATTCTGCGATGATTCCTGATAACCCATTAGTATAATTAGTATGTAATTAATATCAGTTGGATTTTATTTATATTTGTTCTATCTTTCGATTCGATTTTTATAATTTATGTGATTTGTTCCTTAATTCAGTGGTTAATTGGTTTTAATGATGATTCCAGCCCTAATTGGATTTAGTAGAATTGATTTTAAGAGGTTTGATTGGCTATAGCTTTTTTAAAACTCGAATAGCAATTAGTTAATGTTAGGATAGATTTGTTAAAATTAGGAATAATTCTGATAGTTAGTGTTAGTTAATAGTTAAAACTAGAAATTAAAACGGCAAAATGGTAGTTAGAAACTTCTATTAGGTTTCAGGGGGATTTTGGGGATATAAAAGGGGTTAAGTGTAATAAATCTAAGGAAGTGAGGGCACTATAGGAATTTTAGAATAGGTTGATGGTAATTTCAGCTTAGTTTCAAGGGTATTATAGGTATTGAAAATAGTAGAATTAGTAAATAATAGAATGCAAGTGAGGGTAAAATGGACAATTCAAGGGGTAGGAACATGGTAGAAATAATTAGAACCTTCTAGGTTAGGGCATTAGTATAATTTCTAATAAATAGGTGTAGTAACTTGTTTAACAAGTTAAAAAATGGGGACTAATCTGAAAACATTGAAATTGAGTTTCCCTCCAATTTTCAGTTCTACAAATAGGAAGTTTCAGCCTTAATTCACAAGTTTTAGAACCCTAGAAAACCCTCAAAAATATCTGCTATGTCCCTGATCTGAAATTAACATTTTCAGATTATATTTTTCTCTTTTACAATTTGAATTCATGTCAAAAAACCCAAAAATCAGTATAAAACTCACAAAAATATACTGTTTCAGCAAAATCCCCAACATTAGAATTCTGATTTTGTTGTTTGAAAAGCAATGATTATTTCAAAAGATTCTAGTGAACTTTCAGTTGTTTTAGTTGAATTTTGATCCATACAGATTTGGCGGATATTTGGATTAATTTAAAGTTGATTTTGGTCTAAAATTGTTCCTACATTGGTCATGAATCACTACTCATTTGCTGTTGTAGTTTGTTACTATCAGTGATCCATCTCTCCTTCTACTTCTTACTTTCAGGTACATTCTAAGGCATTTCAAGTATTTTAAAGATGAAAATCACGTATGAATGTTGTTTTGTATAAAATATCATAAATTTCATGTACATGTTTGTTTAATTTGTAATATGGTTAGAATAATCATTTCATAATGAGCATTAGCAGAATAGAGACTTGTTTAGCTTGCTATTGACCAATTTGTATATTAATTGGACTGTTTATTAGTTTACGTAGCCACTCGGACGTTGTAAGCAATTAGAAACTTCGAAATTTTGATTTCTGAAAATTACTACTAGATTAGCTTGACTGAAATATCTTGAGTTCAGCATCTCATTGTTTAGTTATAGCTTAATTCATTATTTGAATTGTAGTACATCGAAACTGAATCTGAATTGATTAGTTCATTCAACTCTGAGTTTAGTTTCTTTTTCTTCTAAATTCACAGCTTCAATGAATTGTAAGTGGATTTCTGTTGTAGTAGACATCATTAGAATAGGATTGGTCAAAGGATTTATTAGGTATTGAATTAGGAGTTAGGCCATTCAAATGAAAAATAAAAAAAACAAATAAAAAAAACGTGTCAAGTGTCAAAGAAATGTCCATAGCCAATTTGGAGAATTAATTAGGACTATTTGTATGTTACGATCTATTCATGTTCGAACCCAAGCGCAAGTCACAATTCACTAATGAGTAGCACATGTCCCTTTGTGAATATATACGATTAGGCCTGGGATGAAATTGGCAATTAGCTAGTTTTGTTTGATAGGAATTAGGTGTTGCAATCCCATCATTAATTACTCGTAGTTACATTAGAAATAGCCTTTTCACAAAATAATGAGACGAGCCTCGCTAAACCATATACATAATTATAGGGCCCTCAATAATTACTTACAAACTACATATAATCGGGATAGACTGTTTAGCAAATTCCGCGGTCTTCACCAAAGCTAATAAATATGTATATGCTTTAGGATTGTGTGTTAATAAATATTACCTTCCTAATACGGGTGTGCATTTCATGTGACCCAAATCCAAATCTCAGCGAAGTCGAAATGTGTAAAAGTCACGGGCATACTGGTACAACGTGATTCGAGATGCATTTTCACGACGTTGCCATTCTTAAAAAATAAACAATAAATATAAATAAAATCGGTTGATTAATAAAAAGGCACATAAAAGTAGAACATGTATTAAAATTAGATAAATCAAATACAACAGTTGAGCGACCGTTCTAGAACCACGGAATTCGAGAGTGCCTAACACCTTCACCCGGGTTAACAGAATTCCTTATCCGGATTTCTGGTTTGCGGACTGTTAACAGAGTCATATTTCCTTGGTTCGGGATTCAATCGGTGACTTGGGACACCAATAATTTTCCAAGTGGCGACTCTGAAATAAAAATAACAAATCATGTTCTGATTGTCCTTAAAGTGTAAAAACTCCTTTATTATGCCCTTTCACGGGGTGTAAGCGGTAAAAAGGAGGTGTGACACCCACAAGTTCAAATATATATTTTGTTTCACGATTCGACCACATTTGAGGTTGAATCATCCAAAATTTTCAAGGCCCTAGTTATACCCAATTCCCCAATTTATACCTTAAATTATATGTTTTAGGCCTAGGAATTCAAGATATTTTGTTGGAAAGTAAAGAAAACGAGTTAAATAATACTTACCCAAGTAGACTTGGTGAAGAAAAGCTCTGAAAATCGCTTAGGGGTTGTGGAGAAGATGAACTCGTGTGTATAATCTGAAATAACCCGTCACTCTTTTGTTTTTAAGCTTTAAAAATAATTGGGAAAATTGTTCATCGCATTCGCGACACCACTGTCACGTTCGCGATGAAGGAAAATGGGTAGGCATCATGTTCGTGTGAAAGGGATCGCGAACGCGTAGAAGAAAATACATGGGGTCTGGGCAGGCTTATACGCGAACGCGAGAGAGGCTCGTGAATGCGATGAAGGGCAGTTGGGGTTCGAGGCATTGGCATATGCGTTCACGGGACAGGTATGCGAACGCGAAGAAGGGGACATGGAATCTATGCGAACGCGTGGCATTTCATGTGAACGCAAAGAAGGCTGGGGTACAAGGTATCGCGAACGCGAGACAAGGTCGCGTTCGCGTAGAACAATGGACCTGTGCAGAAATTGCAGAAAATTTGCTAAGGTTTTAGGTGTAAAACTACCCCGAACCACCTCTAAATCACTCTTGAGCCCTCGGGGCTCCCAACCAAACACATACACTAACTCAATATCATTCTACAAACTTGCTCGAGTGATCAAATCGCTAAAATAATATCAAAATCAAAGAATCAAACCCCAAAACCCAAAATTTTCATTTCAAAGTTCATAAACTTCCAACTTTAGCTATTTACGTCCGAAACACATCAAACGACGTCCAATTTCTACCAAATTCCACAAAAGGGCTTAGCGCAAATTTAAGACCTGTACCAGGCATCAGAACAAAAATACAAGCCCGATACCTATATTTTCTAACTCATTTTCATTTCCATTTTTCCTTAATAATTACAAAAAAATAATTTAATAGAAAAATACTTTTACCGGGGTTCTAGCGCTCGAATTTTGACTCCGAACACATATTGGAGTCCCATATTTTTCTACGGACCTCCCGGGATCGTCATATCACGGGTCCGGGTCCGTTTACTCAAAATATTGACCAAAGTGAACTATATCAATATTAATATCATAATTCTTCACACAGAATTCATATATTTTAACATAAAAAGTTTCCGGCGTTGCACCCGGATTGCACACGCAAATCGAGGCAACCAAAAGTGAGGTTTCAAAGGCCTCGATAGCGCAGAAAAAGGGAGAAATATGGTAATGACTCTTTGTGTCCACATCTATATCCTCCTCCTCTTCTACAACAGCTTCAGAACTTTCCACTATCTTTTCTTTTCCCTTTTTCTTACTCCTCTCTAATGCTTCCTATAGTTCTGCTTCACTTTGCCTTACTTTACTCCTTGTAGTTCTTCCCCTAGGTACAGAAGTAGCAGCAGTCTTGGGAGATGTTACTTTGCTTTTCTTTGAGGGTTTGTCAGCAACTAGGGTCTTTTGTGAAGATGCTGTACTCTTTTTTGGGTCATAACTGGCCCCCACTTTCTTTATAATATCTTCTAAAATTTCCCTTACAGAAGATCCAAGTTCTTCTTGTTGCTCACTCATCTGAACAAGTCCCTCAGCAACTTCCCCGCTTCCCCCTGACTTCAAGCCACTTTCTTCTCCACCACCACATATAGCAAGAACCTCTCCTTTCTTTTTCTTTCTTTTCCTACTAGATTTAACCCATTCAACGTTTCTCATAGAACCCACAAGTACAAACCTACTATCTACCTTCTCAGCTATATCAAAAAATGCATAACACGTGTTTACTTCTCTTGGGTTTTCTTGATTCTTGTCTTTGTCAGAAGACCCAGGTTTTTCTCCTTCACTAGCAAAGATGAACTTTTAGACTCAGAGCTTGAGTGGGATTCTTCAGCTGAAACCTCTTTTCTTTGACCAGCCTTTAATTTCACTTTCAAGGTTTTTCTGAGAGGGCCGGTTGCTACAATTTTTCTGGCTAACATCTTGTCGAATCTGGGTTTTAGGCTTTCAACTAGAGGTGTTGATGATGAGGTGTTAGAGGAAACAGGTGGCGGAGTTCCAGGATTGTCTTGTGGATTAGTCATGGCAGATAATTTCTATAAATCTTTTGGGAAGTTTTGGAGAAGAAGGGGGTTTATCAGAAGAGAGTGACAATTATGAGTGATTAGAGAAGGTTTGGAGTGTATTTAAAGAGGGATCATGATTAAGCCTATAATGACAGCTTTTTCAGAGGTCAATTAGAAGTCTAATCTTATTAGAGTTCTCTCTTTAGATATTAATGAGTGATGCTAGTTTTTAGGAAGCAATTCCCATTTTAGTTAGACTCCTAGGATAATGAAATTGGTTCAATGCTCAACGGTTAGAATTTCTGAAAGTTTGGTGTAATTAGGACTTCTACTCATGATTGATAATTTTATCTTTCTAATTGTGCAAAGTATAGAAACATACCTGAACTTTCTTATAAGCATATACTGATGAACTAGGTTCATCAAGTAAAACTTCTCTTGATCGTGCCTCAAATGTCAGAATAGAAAAACTTTGTAAGAGATTAAGGATTCATATAAACACATATCACGGGAGTATACTAATCAAAGTATGAGACCGAGTAAGAATTGATCTAGATATTTACACTGAATTAAGAACTCCTAACCAAAAAAAAATTTTCTTTTCAATTTTTTCTTTTTTCATTGTGCATTCTAAACTGGACCTTTTAGGTGTAATAATCCCTAATTCCAACTTATTCCTTTCAAAGTTTTCTCTACTTGGTGTTTTAGTGAAGATGTCAGCTATTTATTTATCAGTAGCACAGAATTCTATGGAGATTAACTCTTTCTCATAGTTATCTCTTAAGAAATGATATCTAATATCTATGTGTTTGGTCCTTTTATAATGAACATGGTTCTTTGTCATATTTATAGAACTAGTGTTATCACAGAATATTGGTATGCATTCCATTTCTATACCAAAGTTTACTAATTGTTATTTGATCTATAATAGTTGAGCATAACAAAAAGCTGCAGCCATATACTCAGCTTCAATAGTGGATAGGGCTACTGAATTTTGTTTCTTGGTAGCCCATGATACAAGACATGAACCAAGAACGTGAGCCATACCTGAGGTGATTTTTCTATCCGCTAGGAAACCTGCATAGTCAGCATCAGCATAACCTACTAGATTGAATTTACTACCTTTAGGGTACCATAGACACAATTCAGTAGCCCCTTCAGATATATCTCAATATCCTCTTGATAGCAATCAAGTGAGACTTTTTAGGATTAGCTTGGAAACGAGCACAAACTCCTACACTGAAAACAATGTTAGGTCTACTAGCAGTAAGATACAAAAGTGAACCAATCATACCTATATACAACTTTTGATCAACTGATGAACCATATTCATCAACATCTGATTTAGTGGCAGTTGAAATAGGTGTATCTATTTCTTTAGAATCTTCTATTTTAAACTTCTTGATTAGTTTTTTTTATACTTATGCTGATGAATCATGGTTCCATTTGGACTTTGTTTGATCTGCGAGCCTAGGAAGAAATTTAGTTCACCCATCATACTCATTTATAACTCACTTCCCATTATTTGTGCAAAGTCCTTACTCAACCTATCAGTAGTGACCCCAAATATTATGTCATCAATATATATTTGTACAACAAGGAGGTATTTACCTTTTTCCCTTAGGAATAAAGTGCTATTAGTTTTACCCCTTTTGTACCCATGCTCGAGTAGGAATTTTCATAGTCGTTCATACCAAGCTCTTGGGGCCTCTTTGAGCCTATATAGTACTTTATCCAGCTTGTACGCATGCTCAGGACATTCTTTGCTTTCAAATCCTGGAGGTTGTCTCACAAACACTTCATCCTTAAGATAGCCATTTAAGAAAGCACTTTTGACATCCATCTGATGGAGAGTGAATTCCATTGTGAGCACGTAATTTTGCCCTAAGAAAATTATTCCCAAAAATCCAAACAAAATGATGTTTCTATTTTTTTATAATTTTTGTGCATTTTAGTGTCATTTTTCGATAATTATTGATTTTTATTTGTGCATGTTAATTCAAATAAAATACAAAAAAAAAGTGCATTTCCATTTAGGATTTAATTCCATATTTTAGGATTAATTAGGGATTAATTTATTTTAGAGTAAAATATAAAGAAAATGACAAAAATAGTTTGCTTAGCATTTTAGCATTTTAATTGTGAAATTGTCTTAATTTAGGTTTAGAATAATTTTATGCATTAAGTAGTTTAGTTTAATTTCTAGTTTAATTTTCTTGCATCTCCACGAAAATCAGAAAACACATAACACAAAAATAAATTAAATAAAGAGAAAACATTTGGAAAAAAAAGGAGGGAACAAAAAGGTCGCCTCTAATAAAGGTCAATTGGGCTCATTTTGACCAATTTTCCCAGGCCCAAATCAGTTAACCACCTCCCAAACCCGGCCAGCCCAGAACCCTTCCCCATGCGGTCCAATACCCTAAAATCAAAATGATGTCATCTCAGAAATTGATCTAAACCGTCGCTTCTTGATCTAACGGTTGAGATCATTCTAGGTTATGAGTATAAGACTGTACGAACGAGAACCCCGCCCCCCCTCACTTCATCGTCTAGACGAACAGATCCACCACCATTAATAACCGTCCTCCGCCTACCGAAAATCACCTCACGGCAGTTCAGGCAAGCCAAATGACTCCATTTTCACACCAGAAACTCCCCTCTCCAACCATCCCCGTGGCTTACCTCGAATTTTAGCCATGTTCTTTGAATCTTCAATCAAAGAACGGCGGAAAAACCTCCAGTCTCCGATGACCTCCATAAATACATCACATAACTGCTTCAACCTCCTCTTCCTGAATATCCAAACCTTTTTATTCGAATCACCCATAGCACTTCGTATTTAGATTTGAAACCAAGAATCCTAGCGCCGCCACAAAATTCCCTGGTGGCGGCGCCACCTCCAACTGACCCCAAATTCATACCATACACTTCCCGTCTTTCCCTCATCACTAATACCTACCCAAAAACCCTCGAGTCTTACCAGGCCGCCCCTAAATTCAAATCTAGGGTTCATCGTGCCTAACCACTCTGTTGATTTGTCAATGTCGAGCTAACTCAGGGTAGTATTATAGGTTTATTTCGTATAAAATGGACGTATGATACTAATCTGAAGTTAGTTTTGAAAGTTTTCATGAAGGCCAAATTTCAGTAAGTGTTTCTTTTCTGTCTCTTCTTTAGTTTTCTTTTTCGATTCTATGTTTGGTCTGTTCGTTCGGGCATGGTTCTTAATTTACAGCTTAGTCGCCATAATGGTTGAAAATGTTTTGGTTAATTTTTAGATTAATCTTCACTTCTTTGTTCAAATTCTGGTCTTATTTTAATTCTTTTTGCTAAGTTTGAATGCTCAATATTAATTGGTCAATTAGCCGCTAGTTTAATTGAATTTTTTCTTTGTTTTGTTCATGTGATACTGATTTGGGATTTGATCTGATTACGGTAATTAATTGAGTGTCATATGTTTGGTAGAGGTTTTCAATTTACTAGTATAAAGTTCATATTTCTTTTAATTAGTTTGCTTGATTTTAGTTTTTGATTTTATTTGTTAGTTGATAGTGCAATGATGGTGTTATTTGATATTAATTAGTTTAGAGTTTAATTAGGTGTAAGGTTTGGACATAGAAGATTAATTCATTTATTTGTTAACTTCAGTTAAGCTCTTAGCTAAGGGTAAATGGGTTGGTGTAGTTAACTAGGTTTAGTAATTTTAAAAGGCAATAGGGGCAGTTTGGGCATGAAAAAAGAGTAATTTCTTTATGAATAGTAATTTCCAAAGTAGGAAAAGAGTAGTTTAGGAATTTTAATAGGTATAGGACCTTCTAGAATGGGGTGCAAGTGTAGATCTCAATAACTATGATGCATTTACTTGTTTAGCAAGTCAAGAATAGAGGGACTAAACTGAAAATAAGGGAGGGACTAAAAAGAAAACCTAAAATCTGATTTACCCATTTTTGTCACATATAAAAGGGAACCAACTGCGTTGAGGAGAGGTCTTCATGTTTTTTCGGCCACCAATTCCCCCCAAAATAGAATCCTTTCCATTTTCAGATTTTAAAAATTTGAAAGTTGAGCCTTTGAAAAATTCAATAAACCTAAAAAAAATCAGAAAAACAAAAATATTCATATTGTTCTATTAGCCTAGGTTAGTACTACTCCATAATTTGTGTAGATCTCTTCATTTCTGTTTCAAATTCGAGCATTATAATTCAATGAAGTTTGTTGCGCTAGTTGATTGTTGAGGATCTATTTCCATTGCTAAAGTGCTACATATTTACTGAGATCATTATTTGTTTGAGCTATTGTGGTGTTTGCTTGGGTATGATCTGATTTCAAATACTTTCGTGGTTTAAACTGGATTTTGGCTGTTGATTGTTGCCTGTGTAGATTGCTGCAAACTGATATGCTTTTCTTAATTCTTAAAATCAGGTACACACTCAAGTTCATCAATGTAGCCACCTGATTGAAAGGAAATAGATTTTGTGGAGAATTTAATTCCGTTTAATATGTAGTTGTTTAGTGTTTAATGTTAAAATCATTTGGAGTTTGGATAATTCGATTTTGTTTACTGATTTGAGCTGTGAAATGTATACTAATGGGCAATTAGATTGTTAATGTGAGGCTTGGACTATATTTACCTTTGAACTTGCAAATTGTGAAGTTAGACATTAGATCTAATTAGTTTAAGTCCATTACTCATATGCAATTACCTCTTTGAATTTAAATAACAGAGATAGGGATAGAATTTGTTGAACACTAGTGTATGAGTTTATGAGTTGAAACTTGGTGCAAGGCTCTTATACCCATTAAGGCTTAACAACTGCAGTTGTTTTTTTTTAAATCTGGTAATAGCCTGAGTATTGATGAGTAATTTAAAATAGTTATTATGCTCAGTAAAGTCTGATAAATTTAAGAAGTTTAACCAAATTATAATTAGTGTTAGTTTGCTGATTATTAATCTTGTTTGGGAGTTATCAAGCCCAATGTTATAACTCCTTTCGTTGGGATTCAATGCCTTGTCGAACTGGACAATCTTCAAATAGGCCTTACCTGAATGGCCCGTTTGTTGAAGCTGAAACAGATGCAAGGATTTGGGCAGTTTGGATCACGCGTTGGGCTCGAATAGGACTAATTTAATCGTGTCCAAAAGTTCCAATTCCTTTTCATTAATTCACTTTAGCTTTGATTAAAGTCTTTGGGCCAGGCATTTGGTGCCCGGACTTGAATTCCAGGTCCGAGATTTCATCACAATCAATTAGGATTTTTTTAGAGATAAAAATTAAAATAGAGAATATAGTCGCTTTTAGGTTTATCCTTTAAAATAAAAATGAGACAAACCTCGCCCAATAAAAATGCAAAATGTAGGGCTCTCGATAATTACTATATAAAAATACTTAGAAATTGGGAGGACCGTTTAATAAATTTCACGGTCTTCCCCAAAGATAATGAACGCGTAGTTGCATTAGGCGCGCATGTTAATAATATTACCTTCCTATATACAGGTGTACATTTGTGTGACCCAAATTCAATTCTCAACAAAGTCGAAATGTGTCAAAAGCCCCGGGCAAACTGGTGCGGCGTGGTTCAAGATATATTTTCACGACGTCGCAATTCTTATAAAAATAAATATATAAAAGGTGCGGATTACTAATAAAATGAACATAGGATAGAACATGTATTAAAATCAGATAAAATTAAATACAACAGTTGAGCGACCGTGCTAGAACCACGTAATCCGGGAATGCCTAACACCTTCTTCCGGGTTAACAGAATTCCTTACTCGGATTTTTGATTTGCGAATTGTTAATAGAGTGATATTTTTTCTCGGTTCGGGATTCAACCGATGACTTGGGATACCATTAATCTCCCAAGCGGCGACTCTGGATATAAATAATAAATCTCGTTCCGATTGTCCTTTAATTGGAAAAAACTCCTTTACGCTCTCACGAGTGTAGTAAGCGTAAAAGGTGGTGTGACAGCTCTGGCGACTCTGCTGGGGACACAAACCTAGAACATCGGTTCATGGTTTAGGAATTCGAGCTCGGAATAATTATTGTATTTCTTTATATCTGATTTTTTTTCTACATGTTCGTGCTTAAATGTGCTAAATATTTACTGCTTTGATATTATTTGAACTGTAAATATAAACCCTTCTTTTTTCACTTCTGGGGATGTGCTTACTGGTTGAGACTCCCTATTTTGTTAGTGTCATACCCTAAAATAAGAAAGAGACTGGACAAGTTACTAAGTCGAACGATCCCTCGGGTCCCCGGTATGTAGCCCCTTCCTCGACTCGAGTTGTCCGCTCGGGTACACAGTCTAGAAAATATAACCAGGTTTTGAACTTAGAATAGAGTTATTTGCATAACGTATGTCTTAGGGGACTCAACACAGGGTTGGGTCCGTCTACGACATGTAATCAAATATGAAAAGACCACCATGATACATTTTATGTGTTGCATTTATTTGTCTCGGGCCTACATGCTGACCAATTTAAAAAAAGAAAATTTTTGTGAAATTGAGAAAAGAGAAAAAGAGAAAAATAGTAGTAATTGTTTAGTTTTAGAAAAATCGATGCCCAAATACTATTGAAACTCTGCCAAAATTTCGTTGAAAAAATGGAAAGGTTTTGGTTTTTAATAACTCGTTTTACTAAAGCAAAGGAAAAATATAAAAGATTTTTTATTTTTGGTTGTTGAAACAATTAATTAAAAAAGTCATTATTTTGTCTTGTTTTCAAAAAATTTAAAAAAAAGTTTGTTTTGCCAATAAAAATGAAAATGAAATCTTTTTGCTTTGAAATAGTTTTGTTATTTGATTTTTGCCAAAAATAGAAATGAAAAAAATGGTCTATTTTAAAATAGTTTTGCCCGAACTACGCTGGTTTGATTCTCACCAAGTGTGAGATACGTAGGCAACCCCCGACAGGTCCAACCACCTCTTTTGCAAAAATAGCCAAAAAATATCAGATTTTAATTTTTTGTCAAAAATAAGTCAGGTGGTATTGTTTGTCAAAAATAGCCGAATGTCCAAAAGGGTGTCAGAAGGCTATTTATGAAAAATGGTCAATTCGAGTCATTTCCCGATGATTAGCGGGTACAACCTTAAAATCTTCTCTCCGAAAAGCTAAAAGGGCGTGTCAGCAAAATTGGGCTTTATTCTTGTAAATTAGAATTAAAATATATATAGTGTCTTTTTTTTAGGTCATAAATAAGTGATTAAATCACCTTAATAAATGTGTAGGATGAGCACGATCCGAAATGAACCTCTTTCAGTCATGAATAAAATCCCTTCGGAGTTACGTCTATGGTGGAATGATTTGGACGAAGAAGGACAAGATGAAGTAAAGAAATATTTGAAGGGGCTTACCGGTTTACTCGATATTGTGCTTCGAGGAGATATTATCAGAGCACTAGTTACCTATTGGGATCCAGCGCACAACGTGCTTCATTTTTCGGACTTTGAGCTTACCCCGACATTAGAGGAAGTTGTTGGTTACATTGGAAAAGTTGAGGTTCCTTTAAAGGACAAGAACCTAGTTACTCTCAGAGCGGTAACTACTCACAAATTCCTAGACTCTATGAAGATAGCCAGGATTGTCCATAACAAGGATTTGGCAAATGTTTTTTGTACTATGAATTTCATATATCACAGATATGACCATATCGGGGGTTTTAACAATCCAGAGAGCAAGGTTTGTAGCAAATCAAACCGCAAAAAATGGGATGAGCATAAACGTTTTGCTTTTATGGTAGCTTTTCTGGCTCTATTGGTGTTTCCAAGGAGAGACGAGAACATTGATTTAAGAATAGCTGCGATTTTCATCACCCTCCTTAGTCAAGCTAATAGTACTATAGCACCTATGGTATTAGCCGATATCTTCTGTGCCCTCACAGCCTGCAAAGCCAGAGTAGATTTCTTCGAAGGATGCAATTTATTACTCCAAATGTGGATGATCGAGCACCTGTGCCATCGTCCTTAGTTTTTGGGCTATGGATCTCCAGAAAATCATGCATAGAATAATTCTACACGAGGATTAATGGGGTCAAATTTCCGGAAGGATTTAAGGGTTGGACAACATACTTCCAATCTCTCACTGCTAGCCAAATAGAATGGACACTCGGATGGCTATCTATTAATGAAATCATATACATGCCAGCAGAAAGGTCGCATTTTCCTTGATGGGGATTAAGAGCATTCAATATGCTCCATATCGAGTCTTACGACAACTCGGAAGATGCTAGATAGTACCAATGGATGGTGATCTCAGTACTCAAGTAGTCAAGATTAGTCCCGACGGACAATTCCCTGAAGCAAAAGTCCGCCAAATTTTGAATGAATGCCAATGCTTAAAATCAGATACTTGCGTGAGGGATTAGGCTAAAGGCGAAGTGTCACTCGGCTATTCCGCTTGGTATATGCGAGATGGGAGCACAAAAGGCCAGCTAAAAGGCCTCACATCCAATAATTTATTGAATCATCAAGAGATCAATGGGATTGGTTAGCAAAAGAAAATGAATACAAGGCTAAAATAAGCAGGTTAGAAAAATAGGTACAAGACCTCAAGTTTGAAAATAGTGTGAAAGCAACAGCCAACAAGGGTGAGAAGAAACAATTGGCCAAGGAGAATGAGGCATTACGAGCTCAAATTAAGAAAATGAAGATAGCAGCTGAAACCCCTGTTAGAAATGTCCGAGATGCGAAGCTGATAGACAATTTGCGACAAAAAGTGAATGACTACAGTTTCGACCTTAACAAAGAAGAAAAAGAACTAGCTGGGGTTCAAAGAAAGTTGGCTAAAAATGCAGAGGAACGAGCTCGCATGGTTCAACAACTAAGAGAAGAGCATGATAATGAGGTCGCCAGATTGAGAAAAAAGTTCATTACCTCAGAAATCAAAATGAGCAAACAAGCAAAAAAGTTCAGTATTGAAAGGGAACATTGCTATACAACTTTAGCACAATTAGAAATGGATCTACAACAACTCCAGGAGCAAAATTAGCAAACTTTGGAGGGTAGGGATGAACAGATTGGGCGGTTGCTTCAAGAAAAAAGGATAATTAGAGAAAGAATCCTCGATATTGCTCATTACATCAGTCGGAAGTGCCAAATATGCGAGAACATTACCCAAACTACCTTTTTGCCTCAATAATGATATTTATGAAACAGATAATGGGCGACCTAGGCAAACTCCAATGGAATCTTGCATAAGGCCCGCGACGAGACTGAACAATGTCCCGCGGGCACCGGGAGCTTTAATGTATTCATGAGTCTGTACTTTATTATGTCAGTCATTTGAGTCTGTATTTTCATTTTTAGTCAGTGTGCATTTCATTTCAAAGTAGAATAGCTATCAAGAAGTTTGTAGTTTGGTCTGTCATTTAGAGTATGTCGTTGTAATAGATGTGTTGGCCATTAATAAATTTGAAAATTCCAAAAAAATGTATTTATATTTATATTTTTTATTTTAAACACAGTTGCGATATATAGGCAATATTTATAGTACCGACCATTACCATATGAAAATGTATACAAGTTAAAAGAATAGTGAAAAGAATGATGAAAAAGAAAGGAAAATAAAGAGAGAGGGAAAAGCCGCAACAAAAGAATTGGCAAAGCAAAGAAAAGGAAAGAATAAAAGAAAAGCTATAATTGAGAAAGCCGGGATGACGCATGTGGCCGAGCAAAATTGTTTAAGTGCATCTATGCTCCCAATGTGCGATTATTTGATCAATACTGCCCTAACCACTAATAACGTTGTTGTTGTTGTTGTTGATGAGTCCAGACATGCGGTTTTAGCTAGCTGGCATTCTGGCATCTAATCCATACAATACTCGTTCCAAAGATATGTCAAAAATGGTTAGCCAAGAGATTGAAGCTACAATTGTTGACCCGACTAGGGATGAAGAAATAGTGGATGTAAATGCTATGGAGGAGGAAATGTACAAGCTGAAACAACAAATGGCCGAAATGTACCATTCCTGGGCGAAAGGACAACCCTTACCTACATATCCTGCCAATCCCGCCTATATTCCTCCACCAGTTAAAACACAAAATCCTCCTACCGTAAATTCTTCCCCAACCTACCCTATATATCCACCATATTATGCAACCACTTCTCAAACCCTACCACCTCCACTACCAAAGCAAATCCCACCACCTTCATCACCAGTTTCTCCTTTGTACGTGGCTCCTCCACTTGCCACATAACACAAGTCTTCAAGTGAGCCTATTTTACTTACTCAAGAAAACCATTATTATTAATTGGAACCCACTTTTGGACCTCATGATCTATATTTGTACACTCCTCTCATTAATATATCCGAAGAAGAGAAACCACCCAAGAACCCTAAACAAGAAGAAATGATTCGTAAAATAAAAAGTTTGGAACAGTCGTTCCAAAACATGCAAGGTCTTGGAGGGCAAGTAAGAGTGGCTTATAAAGACTTGTGCCTGTTTCCAGAAGTCCAATTGCTTATGGGTTTTAAATTGCCGAAGTTCGATCTTTATGATGGTCATAGTGACCCCGTGACCCATTTGAGGGGATTTTTAGTAAAATGAGGGGTTTCAGGGGAAAAGATGAATTGCTAATGGCATTCAGCCAGAGCCTCAGTGGGTCAGCCTTGGAGTAGTACACTAGGTAGGATCACACCCGTTCGTATACCTGCGATAATTAGCCCAGGCCGTTGCCAATCATTTTCAGTATAATCTGGAGATTGTTCTCGATCATCTTTCCTTGACTAAGATTGAAAATAAACCTAGGGAGAGATTTAGGGAATATGGATTCTGATGGAGAGAGCAGGTCGCGAGGGTCGATCCGCTTATGAAAGAGGGTGAGATGATGGATTACTTTTTGCAATCCCTAGAGCCTACATATTACGACCATATGATTTCAGTCGTGGGCAAAAATTTCAATAAAGTCATCACTCTTCAAGATGGGGAGTATGGTAGAAGAAGGGTTAAAGTCCAATAAGATCATGAGTTACTCAGCAATAAAAGCGACCACCCAAGTCATCCAGACTGGCACTGGAGGGGTTCTGGGAACGAAGAAGAAAGAAGAAGAAAGAAGAAGTAGCTGTGGTGGAATCTAGGGCATGGTCCAGGGGTCCTTCCCCTTATTATCATCAACCTCGTCCACATCATCAACCCTAACCGCATACACCATATGGCCCACCATAACATTACTCTCCTCCTCTCGTTCCCCATGTTTCAGTTCACCACGCCCAAACTTACCCTCAACCCCAAGCACCATGTCATGCACCCACGCCTCATAACATCTACCATACCCAAAATGCATACCCACCTCTCAAAACATATAAAAATCCCAATAGAAATGGTTTCCGCCCAAACTCTACTGCTAGAAATGACAAATTGTAAAAGAAAAAAACTTTCACTCTGCTAGAAGAATTCTACACCAGCCTATTCCACATGATGAAGTAGCTTGGAGTGTTAAACCCTATTGAGCCAAAAATACCAAAATCTGCCACCGAAGAACCTGGACCATTCAGTTAGTTGTAAATATTGCTCAGGAGCTCCGGGGCATGATACAGAGAAATGTTGACACTTGAAAACTGCTATTCAGGAACTTATTGATACCGGGAGAATTGAAGTACAAGTTCTAGAAACTCCCAATATTACGCAGAATCCATTACCAACTCATCATGAGGCTCACATGATCGAGTTCGTACATAGGGGAGAGTATAAGAAGCCATCTCAAATGGTGATAATGATCAAGGCAAGTGAAAGTAAAGCAATGGAGAAATCAATTGATAGGAAGGCATTGGTTGCAGCGGAACAGGTAGTCTGTGAGCTAGTATTGATAGTAAAGCTAGAACTTGTGAAAGTGATAATACCAGGAGAAATTGTTAAGCCCGTGTTAGTTGTAGAGGGTGCTCAAATGGAATCGGTCATCATCAAACCGGTAACTCAGCTGCATGTGGTAGATGCAAAGGTTGTTTCATGGAATTATAATGAAGTGACTATTATGTATCAGGGAAAAGAAGTTAAAGATAAAGTAAGCGAAACTCATGGTTTGACTAGATCAGGGAGGTGTTTTGCCCTTGAGGAATTAAGAAAAGTTAAAATAGCTAGGGACAATCCGGCACCGGTGAAAAAGCTATTACTGATGAGGAAGCTGAAGAATTTTTGAGAAAGATAAAGGCCTAGGACTATTCAATTATGGAACAATTGAACTATTAATCCGGCACAGGGCATGAACTATTAATCCATTCGGATGAACATCACCGAGCGCTGATGAAGACATTAAATGAAGCACATGTGCCAGAGAAAATTACTGTGAAATATCTTGAATAGATTGCTAACAAATATTTTTGAGGTGAATAGGGTAACATTCTCTGATGATGAATTGTCAATGGAAGGAACTGAGCACAATAGAGCCCTGTATCTCATAGTAAAATATGAGGATTCCGTGGTGACCCGGGTGTTAATTGATAATGGGTCTAGTGCCAATATTTTCCCTCTATCTAATCTAGAAAAGTTGAAGGTTGATAATGAAAGAATTCATAAAAACAACATCTATATACGGGGATTCGATGGTGGAAGGAAGAATATATTGGGAAATATTGTGCTGGAGCTTACAATAGGGCCTGTAGAATTCACGATGGAGTTCTAAGTGCTTGATGTTACGATGTATTATAATCTTTTACTGGGTTGACCATGGATCCACACTGCAAAAGCTGTTCCATCTATGCTACACTAGATGGTTAAATTTAAATGGGATCGTGAGGAGATCATGGTTCACGAGGAGGACAATTCTTGCAATGCTATTACACCCTTCAAGGAAGTTGAAGTTGATAAGAGCCCTGGGTGTACCAAGTTGTAGATACAGTGCCAATTGCCAAAATCCAAGAAGGGGAGTATGTTCCTGTGCCTAAGGTGGCTACCGTATCTGTTATGGTGACAATAGAGATGTTAAGGAATGGATTTCTGCCCGGAAAGGGTTTGGGAGCTTCACTACAGGGCATTATACAACCAATGTCTCTTCCTGGTAATATTGATACTTTCTGGTTAGGCTTTAAACCTACTGCTGCTGGCATAAGGAGAGCTAGAAAGTTGAAGAAGAAAGTGTGGACCCTCCCTAAACCTATCCCTCACCTTTCTCATTCTTTCGTCTGGTCTGGTACTAAAAGGCGACCAGCAATAGTGATGCACATCTCTCTGGTGATAAAACCTGACAAGGAATTGATCGAAAGATTTGAAAGGTTCTTCGATGAAGTGAATATGGTGGAAACAGATGAGGGTCCGAGCAGAATTGATGTCCAGGTCGTGGGATATCACGCCAATCTTAATAACTGGGAAGCTACTCCTCTTCCAACTCGGAAGGAATCGCGGTAGTTAGTTTTTGATTTTCCTTTTGAGTATGAAATCTTTATTATTTTCAAGGTTGTAATTCAAATTTCCATGTTTCGTCCGTTTGGATGAGTCAAACCTTGTTATCTTACAAATTTCAATTAAATGCAATTTCTTTCTCTCTTCATTCCTCATAGCCTTTATTTTGTCTTTATTTTCTTTTTCTTGTACAGTCTAATTTATGCTGATTTCAATGATTTGTCATGCATATGGAGTTCCCTGCCTAGTCTTGATAATCAATGTGAAATAGTAATATAAGAAATTGAATGTAAGGATGAGGTAGAGTATGATGACGAGGAGTCTTTGGAAGAAATTAGTAAAGAATTGAGTCAATATGAGGAAAAACCCAAACCTAACTTGAATGACATGGAGGCAATCAATCTAGGGGATCAGAAAATGTTCGGGAAACAAAAATAAGTGTCCATTTGGAAGCCTCGCTCAGGGAAGAGTTGATCAGGTTGTTGTTTGAATACAAAGATATCTTTTCATGGTCATACGATGATATGCCGGGTCTGAGTACTGATCTGGTGGTCCACAAATTGCCCACTTATTCGGAATGCCCTCCTGTCAAGTAGAAATTGAGGAAATTTAAGACAGATATCAATGTGAAAATCAAAAAAGAAGTCAATAAACAGTTTGAGGCGAAGGTTATACGGGTTACCCGATATCCCACCTGGTTAGCCAATGTCGTGCATATGCCAAAGAAAAATGGAAAGACCAGAGTGTGTGTTGACTATCGTGATCTTAATAATATGAGCCCAAAAGACAACTTCCCACAGCCAAACATTCATATATTGATTGATAATTGTGTTAACCATGAGATTGGATCTTTTGTGGATTGTTATGCGGGTTATCACCAGATTTTGATGGATGAGGAAGATGCTAAAAAGATGGCATTCATCACACCTTGGGGGACATACTGTTATAGGGTTATGCCGTTTGGGCTGAAGAATGCAGGGGAAACATACATGATGGCGATGACCACCATGTTACATGATATGATACATCGGGAAATTGAAGTCTATATGGATGATGTAATTATAAAGTCAAGAAAATAATGTGATCATGTTAAGAACACGAAGAAGTTTTTCCACTGACTTTGCAAGTACAATCTCAAACTCAATCTGGCAAAGTGTGCATTTGGAGTCCTATCAGGGATGTTGTTGGGGTTTGTGGTGAGCCGACACGGTATTGAATTAGACCCTTCCAAAATCAAAGCCATCCAGGAATTTCCTCCGCCAAAGAGAAAGAAAGAAGTGATGAGTTTGCTCGGCAGGTTGAATTATATCAGCAGGTTCACTGCTCAACTTACGTCGACTTGCAAGCCTATCTTTAAGCTGCTGAAGAAAGATGTTGCAGTCAAATGGACAAATAAATGTCAGGCAACATTTGAACAAATCAAGGAGTATTTGGCCAATCCTCCTGTATTGGTTTCGCCCGAACCAGAAAGACCTTTGATCCTTTATCTAACAGTGTTGGATAATTCTTTTGGCTGTGTATTGGGGCAACATGATGTCATAGGGAAGAAAAAGCAGGCAATTTACTAACTCATAAAAAAGCTCACATCTTATGAGGTAAAATACACTCAATTGGAGAGGATGTGCTGTGCTTTGACCTGGGTAGCGCAGAAGTTGAAATATTATTTGTCAGTATATACCACTTATCTTATCTCCCGGTTGGATCCGTTTAAGTACATTTTTGGAAGCCCATGCCCACATGGAGGCTTGCTATGTGGCAAATCCAGCTCACGAAATTTGATATTGTTTATGTGACCAGTACTGCGATGAAAGAACAAGCAATGGCTAATCACCTAGCGGAGAATCCAACTGATGATGAATTTGAACCATTGAAAACATATTTTCCTGATAAGGAGGTAATGTATATTGAGGAATCAGAATGAGATGAAAAACCTGGGTGGAAGTTGTTCTTTGATAGGGCTACAAACAACAAAGGCGTCAGGATATGAGCGTACTTATTTCAGAGACAGGGCAACATTACCCTATTACAGCTCAGCTTCGCTTCTTTTGCACCAATAATATGGCTGAACACGAGGCATGTATCTTGGGTTTGAGGATGGCTATAGACATGGGTGTCCAAGATATTTTGGTTATGGGCGACTCGGATCTTCTGGTACATCAAATTCAGGGAGAATGGGAAACACGAGACATAAAGCTCATACCGTACCGGTAATGTTTGCATGAACTTTGTTAGTGGTTTCAATCAATAGAATTCAAGCACATCCCAAGAATTCACAATGAAGTTGTAGACGTTATGGCCACTTTGGCGTCAATGTTGCATCATCCGGATAAGGCTTATGTGGACACATTACAGATTCAGGTCTGAGATCAACATGCTTACTGTAATACGGTGGAAGAAGAGTTGGATGGTGAGCCATGGTTTCATAATATTAAAGAATACCTCAGAATGGGAGTATATCCGACACAAGCTATAGGGGATCAAAAGAGAGATATTAGACGATTGGCAAGCAGATATTTCTTTAGTGAGGGGTTTTGTATAAAAGAACTCCAGATCTTGGTTTGTTGAGGTGTATGGATGCTAAACAAGCTACAATTATCATGAACGAAGTATATGCGGGAGTCTGTGGACCACATATGTGTGGGTATATATTGGTAAAGAAAATTCTCCGAGCAGGTTATTATTGGCTACTATGGTACGGGATTGTATCAACTTTGTGCGCAAGTGTCATCAATGCCAGGTACATGGAGATTTGATCCATTCTCCACCATCCGAGTTGCACTTGAATATCGGCACCATGGCCCTTCGTTGCTTGGGGAATGGATGTCATTGGGTCCATCGAGCCAGCAGTATCTAATGGGAACTGGTTTATTTTGGTTGCCATTGATTATTTCACTAAATGGGTTGAGGCAAAAACATTCAAATCAGTCACTAAAAAGGCAGTGGTTGATTTTGTGCATGCAAATATCATTTGCCGGTTCGGAATTTCGAAGATGATTATCATAGATAATGGTGCCAATCTTAACAGTCATCTGATTGTGGAGACATGTCAGATGTTTAAAATTACACACTGCAATTCCACACCATATCGTCCTAAGGCTAATGGAGCAGTTGAGGTAGCTAATAAGAATATCAAGAAAATACTTCGAAAAATAGTGGAAGCATCCAGGCAGTGGCATGAGAAATTACACTTTGCTTTACTAGGATATCACACTACTATTTGTACTTCGGTAGGGGCGACTCCTTATTCATTGGTGTACGGTACAGTGTTAGTGATACCTACAGAAGTTAAAATACCCTCCCTTCAAATTATTACGGAGGCAAAAATTGATGATGATGAGTGGGTCAAAGCCCGTCTGGAAAAATTGAGCTTGATTGATGAAAAGAGATTGTTAGCAATATGTCATGGGCAATTGTACCAATAGAGAATGGCCAGATCTTATAACAAGAAAGTGCGTCCAAGGAAATTTGAAGTAGGGCAATTGGTATTGGGGCGTATTTTACCTCACTGACTGAACCAAAAGGAAATTTCACTCCCAACTGGCAGGGGCCATTTGTTGTAACACGAGTGTTGTCTAATGGTGCATTGTATCTAGCAAATGTGGAAGGAAAGTGTGTAGAAATGGCTTTCAATTCTGATGCAGTCAAGAGATATTATGTATGATTTCTTTATCTTTATGTATCTGATTGTATTTGACATATTTTGAGATTGAAATGATGAAGGCATTTTGTTCTGCTATCCAAACGCTTTATCCTTTGTTATCCCTTTGAGCCTTATTATATTTTATTTTGTATTCCTCTTTCAAAATCAACAACAAAATTTGAGGATCAAACAAGAAAAGAAAACAAGAAGAAGAAAAGAGAAGAGAAAAGAAAGAAAAGGAAAAAGAAAGAAAAAGAAAAAGAAAAAGAAAAGGAGAAAAAGAATAAGAAAAGAAAAAGAAGAAAAGAAAGAAAAGAAAAAAAAAGAAAAGAAAAAGAAGAAAGAAAAAAAAGAAAAGAAAGAAAGAAAAGAAAAGAAGAAAAGAAAGAAGAAGAAGAATGGAAGGAAGGAAACATCGCAACAATGAAGCGATTTTATGACCTGAACTACGTTTTACCTGATCCTTAAAGAGTACGTAGGCAGCCTCACTGAGGTTCAGTAACAACAAAAGAAAAATCCAAGAATCCCCAAGAATGAAAACTGTGGCAGAAGTTATGGTTGTTGCGAGATATATTATTCCGACAGTTATAATGTTGAACCCATGTTCGAATTATTTTGAGCCTTTATACCCTTCTTTCTATACCTATCCAAAATCCACATTACGGTCCAAAGAAAGACCTTATGATCAACTTTAAGAAATTTCAATACAAGCAGGTAAGGAGATTCATGTTGTGGATAACACTCTAGTGTCAGAAGAAAGAGATTGAAAATGAGAGAGTCCTATTGGTGAAAACCCTTACGGGCACCATAAGGCGATGTGAGTTGAGAGAAATGAAAATGAGAGAGTCTTATTGGTGAAAACCCTCATGGGCACCATAAGGCAAAGTGAGTTTGAGAAATATTTTTTTTTTAAAAAGAGTCTTATTGGTGAAAACCCTCACGGGCACCGTAAGGCGAAAGTGAGGTTTTTAGATGGGCAATTGAAGGAAGTCTGTAGTTGAAAGGTGTTTGAATCATGGCAAAGTAAGCATGGTTTGGGTTTTGGCGGAAGTTGGATTGTGAAAGTATGGAACAAAAAATATGGCAATTGACAGTCGATTGGTTGGATAGACTAGGTTGGTTAATCCCAAATGCATGGCACGATCAATGGAATCAGCCTTTCCACTATCCTCTTTCTCTTTATTACAAGTCACTCGTTTTTAGAGTCTTTTTTATCCTCAAAATCTTCGAGGTCATTTCATTTCATTTGTCTTGAAGCCTGTCTATAAGAAGTTTCAGTGTCAGTGCAATTCAAAACAAAATAAGGATGTCAAAGCTAACTACCAGCTTCCCAATTGTATGGCAGAACGAGATTGGGACACATTAAAAGAAAGTAAAACACGAAGGACCAATGCAAATCCCCTCAGAAGGGTAATCGGATAATTGGAGGGAGAAGTGAAGTTTCACAAAAAGGGGACAGAAACACCAAGACAGTAGCACGAGGTAAAACATTTGGGTCATTAGGATCAGAGGGTTTCAAAGTTAGCCGGGAAGTCATGGCAAGTCAAAGCAAGTCCAAAGAAGCAAGTCGGAGCAAAGTCGGAAGCAGGAGCATGGCCAACAAGAATGCCATCAGCTAACCACCATTTTTATATTAACAAATATTTCTTTAATTAAACAGGGGCAGAAAGAATTTTTTGCTTTGTAAGCAAGATCCACCTGGATAACAAGGGAATATCTTTCCAAAGTTAGCAAACAGGAGCCCACCTGGAGAACAAGGGAATACATTCCAAGCGCAGCAATTAGGCACCCACCTGAAGAATAAGGGAAGCATAATGCAACTCTTATCTTTCAAGTTAATATTCAGTAACATGATCGATTATAAACATAACCCGAAGGAAGAGCGGGCACAACTAACTTTTACCCAAATAGTGGTTCGGGGTCAATCCACAAGGAGTTGGAATTTGGAATGAGAAATTGCGATGAACTAGAATTGCGAGTTAGCTTCTAATTTATCTTCAAACATATTTGTGTTTCCTTTTTAATAACTAATTTATCACTTACTAATATGAAATATAAATTATGCTAGATTTGATTTAAAAGTGTAATGCAAGTAGGAAAAAGGACAAGGGTATTAGCATTTACCTAGGTGAATAACTAACGAGTAAATGCAAAGATGATATGATGGGATTATTAGATAACCGTTGCTCTATGTATTCATTCTCACACCTCTCGGTAGAGAGAACAATTTTGCCCAATTGACTCTCTCGAGACCAATTGGGTGGGCTAATTTGCCCAAGCAACTTTAGGCTCAAGTTGGGTAATTACTCTCTCGAGGTTTTTACCCGTTACTTGGGAATACCATTCTCATGTGTCCATCCCAAATCCTTGTTGGGATTGATTGAGAAGTTTTAGACTCTCTTTCTCAAGAAGAGTCCAAACCCACTAAACTAGACTTAGTGTTTGCAACCACCAAATCCAAATGAAAAACATTCAATCAACCCAAATCCTAACACCCATAATCATCTAAGCATTAAATAATCTAACCCATTAATTACCCACAGTAGGGTTGAGCTACAACCCTAGCTATGAGTTTAGCTAGCAATGAACAATGAAGAAATTAAAGATGAAATTGACATAGTATTTGATTACAAATTAAATCTAGAAGTTTCAATGATAAAAGACTAAGAAAATTTCCCAAAATAGGCAAAAATAACTTCTCACGAGCTCAGCTGTTCGTAATTAATATCTGACATCTCCTAAAAAAGTAAAAGAAGCTATTTATACTGTACAGAAATTTCCGGACAAAAATACCCCTGAGGGTCTCACGCGGACCGCACACTTTTGACGTGCGGCCGCGTAGGGCATTTGGTCTTCAAATAAGCGGGCACTGGAGCATGACATGCGGACCGCATACTTTTGTCACGCGACCGTGTAGGTTCAGCAACACGGACCGCGTAGAGATAGAGCGCGGCCACACTATGTAATTTCTCCAATTGTGAACTCTCTGAATCTTCACCCACGCGGACCACACTGATTTGGCAAGCGGCCACGTGGGACTTTGCCTTGAATTGTCTAGTCTCGAATTTTCATTGTTGCAGACCGCATGAAAATGGGCGCGGTTCGCGTAGATTTGCCTTCTCATTCTGGCCTCTTTGAAATTGTCTGCGTGGCCACACACCAAATCAGTACGGTCCACGCAGCTGAAGGTCTGCCTAGTCTACTCTCTGAATCCCCCTGTGCAGCCGCACAACAAAACAGTGCGGTCCGCACATGTCCCTTTTGTGTCTTTTTACTGCTTCACTTGACGCTTAACCGGTTTCACTTCTTTTTGAGCTGATTTAATAGTATTCATCCTTTTGTCGCTCAAACCAACAAAATAGCGCATTTGTAAGCAAATCAAGGCCATGCTAACACATTTTACGCACAAAACTCGGGCAAGAAAGTGGTCTAAAAGTATGCAAAATTCCTAGTTATCAACTGCCCCAAACTTAAACCTTTGCTTGTCCTCAAGCAAATCAAAATGAGACCTAACTTTTAGAGAAAATACGTCAAAAACAATTTCCATTTGTCCGAGGGTAACCTCACAAACATCAATTGGGACTAACAATTGTCCCTAATGCAAATGTAACATTGACACATTTTTGAAAATTTGAAGCTTTGTGGATCAAGTGTGACACAAGAGCTTCGAGGGTTGACTCGATCCATAAAGGAGCCTTTCTCAAAACACTTTGGTTAATGTGGACCCCAAACTCGTACATTCTCGGCTCTCCCTTAGTGTACCTTACCTTTTTGAGTATTTGCACACAAATCAATGTAGATAATTCCACACTCACTCTCTCAAAGAAGAGACCCTAAGCCCAACGCTAGGTACCATAGGCTTGCCCTTTATGTAAGTATCCACTAATGTAGGCTTTTCTCAACTTGAGATCATATAGGACTTTTTGGGGAGTCATTGTGAAGGCTTTTTGGGTAGGATAGGAATTTGGTTCTTATTGGTTCAATATTCCCTAAAGCGCTTCTTTTGATTCATTGATGGCACACTTTCTTGACTCTTTTTGAGCATTTCTTCTTTTAAGGATTTAAAGAGAGACACCATGGCACTCTTCCTTTTTGCAATTGACACTTTTTTATTTGATCACTTCATTCACATTTTTCATTTTTCCTTTTTCACTTTTCAATTCTTTTTAGCCTCCCCCCTTTTGGGTCTTATTCAACTTTTTGTTTATTTTTCTCTTTGTTTCCTTTTTCAATGCCTTTCTTTCCTTTTTGCTTTGGTGAATTTTTACCACATTGGTGCCTTTCTTGTCTTTCCCCTCCAAACTTATACTTTTGCTATCACTTTAAGGGAAGATTTCTGGGTGCCAAGAGAAGGTCTAAATTAAAACCGGTAAAGGCTTGCAACTTGGTTTATGAAGGAATAAGGTTTAAGGCTCAAACGGTTGAACTAGGGATCCTTATATTGGTAGGTTGGAAAGAATAGTTCAAGGTACGTTCATTTGGATGAAAGATGGCCTACACTCATTTCCCAAGTCAAATTTCACCTATGATTTCGCCTCAACAAACATTCGGGGCAAGTTCTAGACCATTGGTACGGTACTTGGGCTCACAAGTCTATTTCTCACCACACCTACACTCAGAGGTCACCAAAAATGGAGTTGAAGGCCCACAACAACCTCAGATAATATTCAAGCATGCGTTGGTTTACATGACCAATCGATGGTTGTTCGGTCAACACAAGATTCTCAAGGCCAAAACTTTCACCATTCTAGACACAACTCGATGTCTTTGATCATAAGATCGGAGACAAATGTGCTAGACCCAAGTGAAGTTTGCCTGAGGTACCCTTAACTACCACAACTTTGAAAATCAAAAAGAAAAAAGATAGAAAAAAGAAAAAATGACTTAACCCTTAAGAAAGTTGTCACGCTATCTATCATAGGGAAGAGTCACCCGGTTCACACAACACTTTACCCTTGGAAAGAACCGTGGCATTAAGAAAACAAAGGGTTTATTGAAAACTTAAAACAAAGCCTAATGATTTTACGAGAATAACAAAAATGAAAAGAAATCCAACTAAAAATAAATGAATATGTAGAAAGATAAATGCGAATACACAGATCCAAAGGGTTCAAAATGAAAAACTAGAGTAGATAAGCTAAAGTAGATCAAATTAACAAAGTATATACAAATTACTACATCTAAAAATGTACTAAAGAGTGATAAATATATACAGTCCAAAGAAAAAAAAATAGTAGGGCACACCCCCACGAATATAAGCTAGCATTGTCCCTAATGCTAACTACCAAATAAGCATAAAAAAGGATATCGATGGCCCCTCAAGCCTTATCAACTGGCCGACCCTCCTCAATGGTCCCCTGGTCCTCTGTACTGGTAGTAACCTCAAACTGGCTCCCGGCTTGTTGCTGCTCTGCTGCTGGGACATGGGTCGGGTCATGGATCAGCTGAACATCTAGAGAAACACTGGAGGGACCCTCCTGAACCTACCATAATGACAACTCCCTCAGTGTTGGGGAGTTTCCTCTTCTTCCGTGGCCTGGGCTCCTCCTATGGCTGCTCCGCTCGTGGCTCTACGACCGGCTCCACAAATAGCAAATCAAGTGGCAACTGGTCTGCCATGAGCTTGTACACCTGCTCCTTTAGAGCTGCAACTGACTCTGTAGAGGCCTTGGCCTTCCTCAATTTCCTGTGCTCCCTAGCAAGGCTCTTGAGCTGCTTGCTATGTCCTTCAACTGCCTCGGTCAAACTATCTTGCTTCTTCATCATCAGCTCCTGGTTAGCCAGGATCTTCTTCAATGTCTCCTCAATAGAAGCAGGAACTTCCACAATCACTGGTGCACTATGAGCCTGAACAGCTATCGTCAATGTGGACAACTTAGATGTCATTGCCGACATCCAGTTGCTCAAACTAGCCAATGGATATGTGAGTTGGTTGGCTGTGAACCTGTGAGTCTTGGATACTGGGATCTCCGGATCAGCAGTAGAGGAGGAAGGTGATGTGGAAGAACACGGAGGGAGGGAAGTAGTCTACTCAGTGGCAAATGGCTCCTCAGACTGGCCAGCTGTGGAGGAAGTAGTAGCTTGGCTCTTCTTAGCCGTCTTAGGGTTGTCCGAACCCTTTTGATCATACCAAGAGTAAGGCCCCGTCGGAGGCATCATCTCATCAAATTTCTTCTTCTTTACCTTGAGCTCCTTGAAGTACATAGTCAGGGTGTTGGGAAAGGGATAGTTGGTCTTGGTCTCATGGCCCACTGTAGACATCACTTGGTGCATTATGTTTCCCACATTCAATGGGAAGCCGGCCATAATAGAGGCTACCAAAACCGCATGATCAATAGGAACTGAATGGTCATGTGTGGTTGGGTCCAGTCAGTTGCATACAAATGTTAACCACCCTTTCGCTTAAAATCTAAGGGTGTTTCTGTAGATCTTCTCTTGTGCCTTCAGCCATACCGGAATAGTGCCGGGAGCATCTAGCACTTCTGCCAACCATGGACGAGCCTCCTCTTTCAGGGCAAACTTCTCCAAATACCGGGACTCATCCTCATCAGCGAACCCCAAGAACTCCTTCAAGGACTTGCTATCAAATAGCACTATCTAATCCCTCACCATTGTAGCAGTGGAATCCCAGACTATGTGGTGGATGTTTACATAGAATGCTTTGACCATGTGCTCATTAGCCATCTCCACTCGCTCCTTGAAGAAGCCCCAACCCTCTCTAGTATGAAACTGTGCCTGAATATGAGGGTTGTGAGATAACAAGTCCGCATCAAGAAACCGCCTCTCCGAAATCAGTCTTCTCTTGGGCCACCATTCCCTAAACTTGTGCCATTCTAACTCACTCACAAATCTATCAGCCCAAACATTTGGGTCCCTTGTTCGCTCAATACCACCCACTTGTGGCTCCCCTCCTTCCGCATCCTTCACTCTCCCCTAATAATGAAGCTGTGGGAGAAGTGGAGTATTCATCATCGCTGTTCTTGTCCGCTCTAGAATCATCAGACGAGTCTGAGACTACATTCATCGGCTTGGAGGTGGCAGCTATTGGTTGGTCTAGAGAGGAAGATGCCATGTTGGGTACAAAGATCGACATGTGGGAGGGGGCTGACTCTGAGCTCACACTCCTGGAGGGTATGTAATCACTCCCAGTAGAATGAGAGGCTGCCCTATCAGCTTCCCGAATCAGCTTTCGGGTCTTCTTTATGTTTGCCCGGGCCTCCAGAGTGAGCTTTACTATCCTTTTTCCCTTGCCCCCTCGGGAGGGACCACCTGTCCTGGGTTGTTTACCCCAACGTTGCGCAATATTGTTTTCACCATTGTCTGCAAGAAGTAGAGTCTAGATTTGTTAGTTGAAGCACATAAGTAGTATACAATGTGAGCAGAGTTTAAAAAGAAAAGTCACAGGTGGGTAACAGGGGTCACGCGGACCGCATGAAAATGCTACGCGGTCCACACAAGCTAAACAACAACGAATGCACTTCTCTAAAGTTGACCTACACGAACCGCACTGATTTGTGTTGTGGCTGCATGAGGTCAATGCGAACCACCCAGAAATGGATGCGGTCCGCACAGGCTAATCATCAAAAGAATCAACTCTCTGAAGTTGACCTACGCAGACCGCACTGATTTGTGTTGCGGCTGCGCGAGGTCAACGCGGACAACCCAGAAGTGGACGCGGTTCGCACAGAAGAGACTTATCGAATTACACTTCTCTGAACCTTGGGCACGCGGTCCACACTGATTTGAACCGCGGCCACATAGGTTTTAGTCTTCATGAAAGTTCAATCACGTGGACCGCACAAAAATGGTGTGTGGCCGCGTAGGGCAAATTTCAAATGGTAGGGTGTTTTGTTCATTTAAGTCCAATGTTTCCAACACTATGTGTCCTAAGTGTCCCTACTCAGTTATTTTATCAAAGATGTTAGCCGTAATTCTACAATTTTCATGCTTGAACCTAGTTTAGCAATTAAAAGAGGTAAAAATAAAGAAATTAAGAAGTTATTCTAGCATTAATTAATCTATGTACAACATAAATTAATCTAAGTGTTGAAAGAGAAGTGAAATGTTACCAAGGATTAATTGTGGTTGCAATTTGAGCACAAGATGGTACAGGGTGAACAGTAAAAATGCTCAGATGTAAATTTGGCCAAAAGGTTAAATGAAGGCCTGGGAACCCTATTTATAGAAAAGCGTGTGGGACCCGTCACTTACCCACCTGCGCGGCCACACACATTTGTCACGCGGACCATGCAGGATTTAACCATACATTCATTTGTTGAGCAAGGTCACGTGGACCGCAATGATTTGGTGCGCGGCCGCGTGACAACTTCAGAGACCTGCTACACTGGGTAGTTTCCATGCAGACCGCACTGATTTGGTGTGCGGCCGCGTGGTAAACTTTAGAGACCTGCCATATTTCATCCATTCCACGCGGACCGCATACTATTGCCACGCGGGCCACGTGGGTTGCCCTGAGGTCACTCTTTTGGCTTGGAAGAGCCGTGCGGACCACACTATTTTCTTGTGCGGTCGCATGGCCAAACTTCAGAGACTTTCAACTTGTGTGTTTTCCCTGCACTGTTTCAACATAACCCCTACAACACTTCATGAACTATTAGTTCAAAAATCCTACTCTACGAATGAAGAAAAACAAAGAAAAAGAAAAAGACATGGGTTGCCTTCAAAGAAGCGCCCGATTTAACGTCGCGGCACGACGCAAGTTACCATTCACTCATTTCAAATGCAAAAGCGCCACCACTTTGCTATCATCAGGCTTTCCCAAATAATGCTTCACACGGTGTCCATTGACTCGGAATACTTCACCATTTTTGTTCTTTAGATCAAGGGCTCAGACTGGTCCCCAATCTGCTGCTGTGCTGCTGGGATGGATACCTGCTCTGGAGGTGGCTCATCTACTGCAGGGGCACTGGAGGGCCCGTCCTGCTCAGGAGCTACCATAATGACAACTCCCTCAGTGTTGGGGAGTTTCCTCTTCTTCCGTGGCCTGGGCTCCTCCTATGGCTGCTCCGCTCGTGGCTCTACGGCCGGCTCCCCAAATAGAAAATCAAGTTGCAGCTGGTCTGCCATGAGCTTGTACAACTACTCCTTTAGAGCTGCAACTGACTCTGTAGAGGCCTTGCTCTTCCTTAATTTCCTGTGCTCCCTAGCAATGCTCTTGTGCTGCTTGCTATGTCCTTCAACTGCCTCGGCCAAACTATCTTGCTTCTTCATCATCAGCTCCTGGTTGGCCAGGATCTTCTTTAATGTCTCCTCAATAAAAGCAGGAACCTCCACAGTCACTGGTGCACTATGAGCCTGAACAACTATCGTCAATGTGGACAACTTAGATGTCGCTGCCGACATCCAGTTGTTCAAACTAGCCAATGAATATGTGAGCTAGTTGGCTGTGAACCTGTGAGTCTTGGATACTAGGATCTCCGGATCATCAGTAGATGAGGAAGGTGCTGTGGAAGAACCCGGAGGGAGGGAAGTAGTCTACTCAGTGGCAACTGGCTCCTCAGACTGGCCAGCTGCAGAGGAAGTAGTTGCTTGGCTCTTCTTAGCCGTCTTAGGGTTGTCGGAACCCTGTTGATCATACCAAGAGTAAGGCCCCGCCGGAGGCATCATCTCATCAAATTTCTTCTTTTTTACCTTGCGCTCATTGAAGTACATAGTCAGAGTGTTAGGAAAGGGATAGTTGGTCTTGGTCTCATGGCCCACTGTGGACATCACTCGGTGCAGTATGTTTCCCACATTCAATGGGAAGCCGGCCATAATAGAGGCTACCAAAACCGCACAATCAATAGGAACTGAATGGTCATGTGTGGTTGGGTCCAGTCAGTTGCATACAAATGTTAACCACCCTTTCGCTTCAAAGCTAAGGGTGTACGATCCTCCTCTTTCAGGGCCAACTTCTCCAAATACCGGGACTCATCCTCATCAGCGAACCCCAAGAACTCATTCAAGGACTTGCCGTCAAATAGCACTATCTAATCCCTCACCTTTGTAGCAGTGGAATCCCGGACTATGTGGTGGATGTTTGCATAGAATTCTTTTACCATGTGCTCATTAGCCATCTCCACTCGCTCCTTGAAGAAGCCCCAACCCTCTCTAGTATGAAACTGTGCCTGAACGTGAGGGTTGTGCGGTAACAAGTCCGTATCAATGAACCACCTCTCCAGAATCAGTCTTCTCTTGGGCCACCATTCCCTAAACTTGTGCCATGCTAACTCTCACAAATCTATCGGCCCAAACATTTGGGTCCCTTGTTCGCTCAATACCACCCACTTGTGGCTCCCCTCCTTCCGCATGTCCTTCATTCTCCCCTAATAATGAAGCTGTGGGAGAAGTGGAGTATTCATCATCACTGTTCTTGTCCGCTCTAGACTCATCAGACGAGTCTGAGACTATATTCATCGGCTTGGAGGTGGCAGCTGTTGGTTGGTCTGGAGAGGAAAATGCCATGTTGGGTACGGAGATCGACATGTGGGAGGGGGCTGACTCTGAGCTCACACTCCTGGAGGGTATGTAATCGCTCCCAGTAGAATGAGAGGCTGCCCTATCAGCTTCCCAAATCAGCTTTCGGGTCTTCTTTATGTTTGCCCGGTCCTCCAGAGTGAGCTTTACTATCCCTTTTCCCTTGCCCCCTCGGGAGGGACCACCTCTCCCGGGTTGTTTACCCCCACGTTGCGCAATATGTTTCTTCACCATTGTCTGCAAGAAATAGAGTCTAGATTGGTTAGTTGAAGCATACAAGTAGTATAAAATGTGGGCAGAGTTTACAAAGAAAAGTTACAGGTGGGTAACAGGGGTCACGCGGACCGCATGAAAATGCTACGCGGTCCGCACAAGCTAAACATCAACGGATGCACTTCTCTAAAGTTGACCTACATGAACCGCACTGATTTGTGTTGTGGCTGCATGAGGTCAACACGGACCACCCAGAAATGGACACGATCCGCACATGCTAATCATCAAAAGAATCAACTCTCTGAAGTTGACCTACGCGGACCGCACTGATTTGTGTTGCGGCTGCCCGAGGTCAATGCGGACCGCCCAGAAGTGGACGCGGTTCGCACAAAAGAGACTTATCAAATTACACTTCTCTGAACCTTGGGCACGCGGTCCGCACTGATTTGAACCGCGGCCACATAGGTTTTAGTCTTCATGAAAGTTCAATCACGCGGACCGCACAAAAATGGTGTGTGACCACGTAGGGCAAATTTTAACTGGTAGGGTGTTTTGTTCATTTATGTCCAATGTTTCCAACACTATGTGTCCTAAGTGTCCCTACTCAGTTATTTTATCAAAGATGTTAGCTGTAATTCTACAATTTTCATGCTTAAACCTAGTTTAGCAATTAAAAGAGGTAAAAAGAAAGAAATTAAGAAGTTATTCTAGCATTAATTAATCTATGTACAACATAAATTAATCTAAGTATTGAAACAGAAGTGAAATGTTACCAAGGATTAATTGTGGTTGCAATTTGAGCACAAGATGGCACATGGTGAACAGTAAAAAACGCTCAGATGTAAATTTGGCCAAAAGGTTAAATGAAGGCCTGGGAACCCTATTTATAGAAAAGTGTGTGGGACCCGTCACTTACCCACATGCGCGGCCGCACATATTTGTCACGCAGACCGTGCAGGATTTAACCATACATTCATTTGTTGAGCAAGGTCACGCAGATTGCAGTGATTTGGTACGCGGCCGCATGAAAACTTCAGAGACCTGCTACACTGGGTAGTTTCCACGCAGACCGCACTCATTTGGTGTGCGGCCACGTGGTAAACTTCAGAGACCTGCCATATTTCATCAATTCCACACAGACCGCATACTATTGCCACACGGGCCGCGTGGGTTGCCCTGAGGTCACTCTTTTGGCTTGGAAAAGCCACGCGGACCGCACTATTTTCTTGTGCGGCCGCATGGCCAAACTTCAGAGACTTTCAACTTGTGTGTTTTCCCTGCACTGTTTCAACATAACCCCTGCAACACTTCACGAACTGTTAGTTCAAAGATCCTACTCTACGAATGAAGAAAAACAAAGAAAAAAGAAAAAGACATGGGTTGCCTTCCAAGAAGTGCCTGATTTAAGGTCGCGGCACGACGCAAGTTACCATTCACTCATTTCAAATGCAAGAGTGCCACCACTTGTCTATCATCAGGCTTTCCCAAATAATGCTTCACACGGTGTCCATTGATTCGAATACTTCACCATTTTTGTTCTTTAGATCAAAGGCTCCGAACGGAGTCACACACACCACTTCGAATGGACCACTCCACTTGGATTTTAGCTTTCCCGGGAATAACCTCAACCTAGAATTGAAAAAAAGAACCATATCACCCACTTTGAATTCCTTGCCTCGAGCATATTTGTCATGGAGATACTTCATCTTGTCCTTATACAAGGACGAGCTGGAGTATGCATGAAACCGAAACTCATCAAGCTCGTTCAAATTCAAACCGAAGATTTGCAGCTACATCCCATTCCACATTCAACTTCTTCAAAGCCCACATAGCCTTATACTCAAGTTCCACCAGGAGATGACATGCCTTACCAAACACCAACCGGTAAGGAGACATACCAATTGGAGTTTTATAAGCTGTCCTATAAGCCCAAAAAGCATCATCTAATTTCTTTGGCCAATCGGTCCTATTGGCATTGACAGTTTTAGACAAAATACTCTTGATTTCACAGTTGGAAACTTCCACTTGTCCACTCGCTTGAGGATGATACGGGGTAGTGACCTTATGATTTACTCCATACTTGGTAAGCAATGAATCAAATGCCTTGTTGCAAAAATGAGAACCCCCATCACTAATGATAGCACAGGGAGTCCCTAATCTTGTAAAGATATACTTTTTCAAAAAGTTCACAACACTTTGAGCTTCACTATTCGGAAGAGCCACAGCTTCAACCCACTTTGACACATAATCCACCGCTACCAAAATGTACGTTCTCCCACAAGAGCTCACAAAAGGCCCTATAAAGTCGATCCCCCATACATCAAAAATATCAACCTCTAGAATGGTATTGAGAGGCATCTCATCTTTCTTTGAAATACCACCGGCTCTTTGGCATGCATCACAACTTTTCACCAAATCACTAGCATCTTTGAAAATCGTTTGCCAATAAAAACCATAGCTCAAAACTTTGGAAGCCGTTCTCACTCCCCCATGATGACCACCGTAGGAAGAAGAGTGACAAGACTCCAAGATACTCATTTGCTCACTTTTCGGAACACACCTTCAAATTACCCCATCCGTGCAAATCTAGAAGAGATACGGATCATCCCAATAGAAGATCCAAGCTATCCTACTTTAGCTTTTTCCTTTGGTTAGAGAAGAGCTCATAATGGACCACACCGGTCATAAGATAATTGGCAACATCGGCAAACCATGGCATATCATGCATAGACACCGCGAGGAGTTGTTCATCCGGGAAGGAATCATTTATTTCAAGGCCATTGGATGGCCTCCCCTCCTCCTCCAAATGGGACAAGTGGTACGCCACTTGGTTTTCACTACCCTTGAGATCAACAATTTCTAGATCAAACTCTTGAAGAAGTAGGACCCATCTCATCAACCTTGCCTTTGAGTCCTTCTTTGTCATCAAATACCTAAGGGCGGCATGATCGGTATGAATAATCACCTTGGCCCCCATAAGGTAAGGACGGAACATTTCAATAGCAAAAACAATATCAAGCAACTCCTTCTCGGTGACGGTATAATTTCTTTTAGCCTCGTTCATTGTCTTGCTTGAGTAGTACACCGGGTGGAACATCTTGTTAATTCTTTGGCCAAGTAACACTCCTACTGCCACATCACTTGCGTCGCACATAAGTTCAAATGGCAAGTTCCAATTAGGTGGGGTAATGATGGGAGTAGTAGTCAACTTTTGTATTATTAACTCAAAAGATTCCATACATCTCTTGTCAAAGACAAACCTGGCATCTTTCTCTAAAAGCTTACACAATGGGTTAACAACCTTGGGAAAATCCTTTATGAAGTGTCGATAGAAACCGACATGACCTAAGAAACTCCTCACCCCTTTTACAGAGTTAGGGGGAGGGAGCTTTAAAATAACCTCTATCTTTTCTTTGACAACTTCAATGCCGTTCTTCGAGATTTTATGGCCTAATACAATTCCATCTCACACCATGAAGTGACACTTCTCCCAGTTAAGCACGAGGTTTGTATCCTCACATCTTGCCAACACACGATCCATATTTGCCAAATAATCATCAAACGAATCCCCTACCACACTGAAGTCATCCATGAATATCTCGAGAATGTCCTCCACCATGTCGGTATAGATCGCCATCATGCACCTCTAAAATGTAGCTGGGGCATTACATAGTCCAAATGGCATTCTAGAGAAGGCGAATGTGCCATAAGGACATGTAAATGTTGTCTTTTCCTGATCCTTCAGGGCGATAAGTATTTGATTGTACCCCAAATAGCCATCAAGGAAGCAATAGTAGGATCTCCACGCAAGTCGGTCCAACATTTGATCCAAGAAAGGCAATGGAAAATGGTCCTTCCGTGTCACCTTGTTGAGCTTCCTATAGTCCATGCACACTCGCCATCCTATGACCGTACGAGTAGGAATCAATTCATTTTTTGCATTAGTGAAAACCGTCATGCCACCCTTCTTTGGAACACATTGGACCGGAGAGGTCCAAGAACTATCTGAAATAGGGTAGACCACCCCGGCATCCAACCATTTGATGCTTTCCTTTTTGACTACCTCTTGCATAGCCTCATTTAATCTTCTTTGGTGCTCAAGTGATGGCCTAGCATTCTCCTCCAATATGATCTTGTGCATGTAAAAAGTGGGGGTTATACCCCGAATATCCGCCAAGGTCCATCCTATTGGTCGCTTGCACTTTTGTAAGACCGCCAAAGTGGCGTCAACCTGCATGTTAGTTAAGCAAGAGGAAAGTATAACCGACAAAGTGAAATTAGGACCCAAGTATTCATACCTGAGGTGAGGAGGAAGTGGTTTCAACTCCAACACCGGGTGATCCTCCATAGATGGCTTAGTTGGAGGGGTGTTGCGATTTTCAAGGTCCAAAGATAGCTTCCTCGGCTCATAAGAGTAAGAGCCCATACCATGCAAAGCATTAACACATTCAACACGATCGGCATCATCATTGACCTCCATGTTCAAAAGGACAACTTCAAGTGGATCTTCAACATTGATCATTGTGCTTTTGTCATCCACTATCACCACCGTAAAAATGTCAACAAACAAGCACACCTCAGTTCTATTTGGTTGTCGCATGGATTTGCACACGTAAAACACCACTTTTTCATCACCGACCCGAAAAGTCAATTCTTCTGCTTCAACATCAACTAGGGCTTTCCCGATGGCTATGAATGGCCTTCCAAGAATGATCGGGACTTCAAAGTCTACTTCACAATCAAGAATGACAAAATCGGCCGGCAAGATAAACTTGTCCACTCGAACTGGAACCTCGTCGATGATTCCCAAAGGCCTCTTCATAGACCGATCCACCATTTGGAGCCTCATTGAAGTTGGACGGGGTTGTCCAATACCCAAGGTCTTAAACACGGAATATGGCATGAGATTGAGACTTGCACCCAAATCACAAAGTGCTTTAGCAAAATTAGCACTTCAATTGTATAAGGAATGGTGAAAGCACCGGGGTCTTCTAGCTTAGGAACCATGGAATGAACTATCGCACTCACTTAGTGAGTCATCATTATCGTCTGACAATCCATCGACCTCTTTTTCGTGACCAAGTCCTTCATGAATTTAGCATAACCCGGCATTTGCTCGAGTGCCTCCACCAAAGGCACATTAATGGTCAAACTCTTCATCATCTCTATGAATTTCTTGAATTGATTATCTCCTTTTTGCTTTGCCAATATTTGCGGATAAGGTGGAGGAGGCCTTGGCAAGGTTGCCTTGGATTTTGGAATAGTCGGCTTGGGAATATTATTGATGTGTTCCCTAGACGGGTGTGTCTTGAGACTCAATCCCGGCCTTGTCCTCAATATCGATCCGCACATCATTTGTTTCAATAGGTTCAACCACATTGTCATCATTCATCGGCATGTCATTATCATTCAAATGTACTTCCGCATTCACAACTCGATTCTCATTTGAGGCATTCACGACATCGCCTCTGTAACGACCCGGCCGGTCGTTTTAAAAAATTATGCCCAATCCCCAATTTAACTGTTCCCCTAAGTTCATTTCTGCTATTGTGGTTTGCCGGGAGAGTCGGTTATGAAATTTGGAGCATTTTGGGACATTTAGTCCCTAAATGAGAGCTTTAAAGCTAGAAAATGGTCCGTAGCCGGAACAGTGTTAAGATGATCTCGGAATGGAAATCCGATGGTTCCATTAGCTCCGTTAGGTGATTTCGGGGTTGGGAGCGCGTTCGGAATGTATTTTGGAGGTCCGTAGCTCAATTAGGCTTGAAATGCCGAATGTTGAAATTTTGGCAAATCCGAACTATAGGTGAGATTTTGATCCGGGGGTCGGAATGAAATTCCGACCATTTCTGTAGCTTCGTCATGTAATTTTGGGTTTGTCCGCAAATTTTCAGGTCATTCGGAAGTCGTTTGGTCGGGTTTTAGATCAAATGTGTAATTCGGAGAGTTTTAAGAAATTTAGGCTTGAATTCGATGTGAATTATGGGTTTTGATGTTGTTAGACGTGTTTTGAGGATTGGAACAAGTTCGAATAAGGTATTAGGATGTGTTGATGTGTTTGGATGAGGTCCCGGGGGCCTCGGGGTGGTTTCGGATGGTTAAACGAGAGAAAATCATGGAAATTGCAGGTTTAGGAATTCTGCCTCTATCGTTTTCGCCCCTGCGGAAATGGAACCGCAGAGGCGAGTCCGCTGAAGCGGAAATTGGAGCGCGGAAGCGGACTGGAGCGCAGGGGCGGTCCTTGTCCGCATAAGCGGCATCGCGGGTGCGAGAATGGGGACCGCAGAAGCGGTCAGGAGACGAGTTGGGGAATTCCGCAGAAGCGGACAAGCCTCCACTTAGGCGAGTCCGCAGAAGCGGACTACTGTTCGTAGGAGCAGAGAGTTCCGCAGGAGCGGCCTCGCAGAAGCGGCTTTAGGCTCGCAGAAGCGGAATGGGCCAGCCACGCCTGGGCTTCGTAGAAGCGACAAAATGTCGTGGAAGCGGATCCGCAGAAGCGGAAACTAGTCCGCAGAAGCGAAAATCGTAGAAGATTAATTGTATCAGAAGTTAGAAAATTTCAGAAACATTTCACATTGGGGTCTCGGCTTAAGAGGCGATTTGGGCAATTTTTGAGGGAGATTCAAGGGAAATCATCAGGTAATCAACTATGGACTCATCTTATGATTAGTATTGGTAATATTATGCAATTATATCATGAAAATGGAGGAATTTGGGGTAATTTATGGAGGATTTAGCCCTAGGCTTGAACTTTAGAAAATCAAGATTTTGAATGGGCAAATGGAGTCCGAATTTGGTAAATCTTATATGCTTAGACTCGTATTGAGATGAGGGTTCCGAATATGTAACTTTCGTGATTTTTTGATAAGCGTACCAAAAGTCGGGTTTTGGCAACTTGTGGGTTTTGGCGTATTTTGAGTTGTTTTGATTGGGTAATGCCCAATTGACCTATTTTGATATGATTCTATTGATTTTTATCAGATACTACACTTGTGGAGGCCGACATTCGCGGCAAGAGGGTTATTTCTTAGCGGTTTTGTACCGGAATTGAGGTAAGTGGCTTGTCTAACCTCGTGTGGGGGACTTTCACCCCTAGGATATTATGTGATACTTTAAATGCCTTGTACGCGAGGTGACGGGCGTGTACATGCGCTGGTTGTTGAATACATACTTTACTTAAAATGTTCAATGAGTGATATTCCTGTTTTTAGTTGTTAAATTCGATATTCCTACCCGGTAGCAGTTAGAAAAGCATGATTAGGTAGTATTTAACTGTCTAGTTGCCTAATTGTCTTACTTGAGTTTTCTTGGCAAATCGCTGGCGCTGTTTATCGGCGAAGTTATAATTAAGCATATTATACTTCTCTTTGTGTATTCCTTTACTTGCTGTGTTTGTGGACTGCGGGTTCAATTCCCGGAGATCCCAGGGCTGTGGGTTCGATTCCTAGAGACCCGGAGTGGTATTGTTGTGGACTGCGGGTTCGATTCCCGAAGATCCTGAGATGTATTGAAATGTGGACTACGGGTTCGATTCCCGAGATCCTGAGTTATTGGTAGGGACTACGGGTTCGATTCCCGAGATCCTGAGTTATTGGTAGGGACTACGGGTTCGATTCCCGAGATCCCGAGTTATTGGTAGGGACTACGGGTTCGATTCCCGAGATCCTGAGTTATTGGTAGGGACTGCGGGTTCGATTCCCGGAGATCCTGAGTTATTGAGATATTATTGAGATATGGGCTGCGGGTTCGTTTCCCGGAGACCCAGAGGTACTGAGAATGGGACTGTGGGTTCAATTCCCACAGGTCCTGGATTTATTTTATTGAGTTGGTTATTTGTTGTTAGCTTAATTGTAGACAGTTGCAGTAATCATCTTATTGTTGTTATTTCGGAAATTATTATCATTTAAACTGCTTATTTTTTGTTATCATCATTATATTATTGTTTCTCAGTAGGGCCCTGACTTTCCTCGTCACTACTCCATCGAGGTTAGGCTTGGCACTTACTGAGTACCGCTGTGGTGTACTCATGCTACTCTTCTGCACATTTTTGTTGTGCAGATCCAGGTACATCAGAGCAGGCTCGTGCTAGGTTATTCTGCAGCTTTCTGGGAGACTTCGAGGTATGATCTGCTACGTCCGCGGATCCGGAGGCTTCCCTTCTATTATAGTAGTACTAGTTGGCATTTTGCCTTCATCTCGTTGATAGATACTCTTTACACATACAGCCACAGTTGTATATTCTCTTTTAGTCTGTGTTACCATGGGATTCCGGATCTTGGTAGCGTTTTATTCATTGTGTGACGGATGTATATGCCAAGCGGCACGGATTACATATCTTTTTATGCTATTTTTCCGCTGTTTCTTATTTAAGTGTTTATAGCTTGTATATTCCGCAACGTGTTAGGCTTACCTAGTCGTGGGGACTGGGTGCCATCATGACATGTTCACAATTGGTGAACTAGGGTCGTGACAAGTTGGTATCAGAGCTCTAGGTTCATAGGAGTCACGGGACACGGACCGGTTACTTAGAGTCTCGTTGATCGATACGGAGACGTCTGTATTTATCTACGAGGGGCTATGTAACTGTTTAGGAAACTCTTCATTTCTTTTGGATTCCTTGTCGTGCGACATTCTTGGCATCAAAAATCTAAACTATTGCTTTCTATTCTCTCACAGATGGTGAGGACACGAGCTACTCGCGATGATCGGGTACCCGCGCCCCCTGTTGCCGCCGTCGAGGCCGGGGCCGAGGACGCGCCCGAGGTGCGGCCACGGCACCTGCGCGCGCCGCCGCCGAGGAGCCACGTGTAGACCGAGGTTGGAGCGCGAGCACCGGTACACCGACTACGACTGCTACTACTCCAGCACTACGAGAGACCCCGGCCCGGTTCATGAGTATGTATACCACTTTAGCCCGAGCAGGAGTGCTTCCTCTCGTCGCGGCTACATCTCGGGCCGGGGAGGGGCCCGGACTCCCGCGGCCGTTACACCGGAGCGGCGTGTGCTAGTGGGACAGGAGTTCCGGATGTTTGGTTATGCCTCCCGCCGCCCCGAGCACAACCCGGAGGTGGACCGGCTGCCTGCGAGGACGAGCGTCGTAGATTGGAGAGGTTCAAAAATATGACCCTCCGGTGTTTAGTGGTTTGGCTTCGAGATGATGCATTGGGTTTTCTAGAGGAGTGTCGTCGTATTTTTCGTATTATGGGGATTGTGGAGACCAGCGGGGTTTCCTTCACCGCTTTTCGGTTTCGTGGGGCCGCTTATGATTGGTGGCGCACGTATGAGTTGGATAGTCCAGAGGAGTCCGCTTCATTGACTTGGACGCAGTTTTCAGATCTGTTTTTGAGGGAGTTTGTTCCACAGAGCCTTAGGGATTCTTGACGCTCGGAGTTTGAGCGGTTGCGACAAGGCTCCATGTCAGTATCGGAGTATGCTATCAGTTTCACCCGTCTAGCCAGGCATGCACCGACTTTGGTAGCCACGGTTCGGGAGAGAGTGCGGAGATTTATTGAGGGCCTTGTTCCGCCTATCCGATCCGGCATGGCCAGAGAGCTTGAGACAGATATATCTTATCAGCAAGCGGTTAGCATTGCCAAGAGGATCGAGAGTATGCTCCCTAGAGAGCGGAGAGAGAGAGAGGCCAAGAGGTCTCGTGAGTCGGGCCATTTCTCTGGTGCCCGCACTTCATCAGCCGGTCGTTTTGGCAGGGGTTATTCCGGTCGACCAGTTCACTCGGCATTGCCCGCAGCCGGTAGTACTCCGGGTCTTCCAGCACCTCAGGAGCCTTATTATGCTCCCCCAGTTTCTAGTGCACCTCCTGCGCGGGGTCCTTCCAGGGGTCAGACTAGTGGGGGTGAGGCCAGTCAGTCACAGCCACGGCGTCCTCCCAAAGCTTGTTTTGAGTGCGGGGATACTCGCCACCTGGTTAGGGAGTGCCCCAGGCGCAGGAGAGGAGCCCCTCATCAGTCATCACAGCATCCGCGTGGTTCTCAAGGCCAGCAGGCTATCATTCCAGCCCCAGCTGCCACTCCACCTGCCCAGCCATCCAGGGGCGGGGGTCAGGGTTCCAGAGGCCGCCCTCGAGAGGGGGGACAGGCCAGATTCTATGCTATTCCTGATCGCGCTGCGGCTGTTGCATCCTGACTCTGTTATCACAGGTATTATTCTGGTTAGTCACAGGGAGGCATCGATTCTATTCGACCCTGGTTCCACTTTTTCATATGTGTCTTCTTACTTTGCTTCTCATCTGGGTGTGCCTCGGGATTCTTTGAGTGCCCCCATTTATGTTTCCACTCCGGTGGGTGATTCTTTGGTCGTGGACCGTGTATATCGGTCGTGTTTGGTTACCATTTGTGATTTTGAGACCAGAGCGGATCTATTGTTGCTCGGGATGGTCGATTTTGATATTATTCTGGGCATGGACTGGTTGTCGCCCCATTATGCTATTCTTGATTGTCACGCCAAGACCGTGACGCTGGCTATGCCAGGCATTCCACGTATTGAGTGGAGTGGTACTCTAGATCACACCCCTAGCCGTGTTATTTCTTTTCTCAGAGCTCAGCGTATGGTTGAGAAGGGGTGTGCTGCTTATCTAGCCTATGTGCGAGATGTCAGTATTGACACTCCCTCTATTCCGTTCCTGTGGTACGTGACTTTGCTGATGTATTTCCAGTCGATCTCCCGGGCATGCCGCCCGACAGAGACATTGATTTTGCTATTGATTTGTTGCAGGGCACTCAGCCCATTTCTATTACACCGTACCGTATGGCTCCTCCTGAGTTGAAGGAGTTGAAGGATCAGTCATAAGAGTTATTGGGTAAGCGTTTTATTTGACCCAGTGTTTCGCCTTGGGGTGCTCCTGTGTTGTTTGTGAAGAAGAATGACGGTTCTATGCGTTTGTGTATTGACTATCGTCAGCTGAACAAGGTTACAATAAAGAACCGGTATCCTTTGCCTCGCATTGATGATTTGTTTGACCAGCTACAGGGCGCACATGTGTTTTCTAAGATTGATTTGCGCTCTGGGTATCACCAGCTGAAGATTCGGGAGCCAGATATCCCGAAGACTGCCTTCAGGACCCGGTATGGTCACTATGAGTTCCTCGTGATGTCTTTTGGGTCGACTAATGCCCCAGCAGCATTTATGCATTTGATGCACAGTGTGTTCAGGCCTTATCTGGACTCGTTCGTGATTGTTTTCATTGATGATATTCTAGTATATTCCGGAGCCGGGAAGAGCACGAGCAACATTTGAGGATAGTGCTTCAGATCCTGAGGGAGAAGCAGCTTTATGCCAAGTTCTCTAAATGTGAATTCTGGTTGAGTTTAGTGGCATTTTGGGCCACGTGGTGTCGAGTGATGGTATTCGAGTAGATTCGAGGAAGGTGGAGGCCGTGCAGAGTTGGCCCAGACCCTCCTCCGCTACTGAGATTCGCAGTTTCCTTGGTTTGGCGGGCTACTACCGTCGTTTCGTAGAGGGGTTCTCTTCGATTGCAGCACCTATGACTAGATTGACCCAAAAGGGTGCCCCTTTTCAGTGGACAGACGAGTGTGAGGCGAGCTTTCAGAAGCTCAAGAGAGCTTTGACTTCGGCCCCTATATTGATGTTGCCTACAGGTTCGGGGTCCTATACTGTATATTGTGATGCCTCACGAGTTGGACTCGGTGCGGTATTGATGCAGGACGGTAGGGTGATTGCCTACGCGTCGAGACAGCTGAAGGTGCATGAGAAGAATTACCCTGTTCATGATTTGGAGCTGGCTGCCATTGTTCACGCCTTGAAGATTTGGCGTCATTACTTATATGGGGTCCCTTGTGAGATTTACACTGATCATCGGAGCTTGCAGCACTTGCTTAAGCAGAAGGACCTTGAATATGCGTCAGAGGAGATGGTTGGAGCTACTAAAGGACTATGATATTACTATTCTCTATCATCCGGGCAAGGCTAATGTGGTTGCTGATGCCTTGAGTCGTCGGGCAGAGAGTTTGGGGAGTTTAGCATATCTACCAGCTTCAGAGAGGCCTATGGCGATGGATGTTCAGGCTTTAGCCAGACAGTTTGTTAGACTGGATCTTTCGGAGCCCAGCCGGATTACGGCATGTGTGGTTTCTCGGTCTTCTCTATTTGACCGCATCAGGGAGCGTCAGTTCGACGACCCTCATTTGCTTGTCCTTCAGGATAGAGTTCGGCGTGGTGATGCTCGAGATGTTACCATCGGAGATGATGGAGTTATGAGGATGCAGGGACGCATCTGTGTGCCCAATGTAGATGATCTTCGAGAGCCGATTCTAGCAGAGGCCCATAGCTCGCGGTATTCCATCCATCCGGGAGCCGCGAAGATGTATCAGGACTTGAAACAACATTACTGGTGGAGGCGGATGAAGAGGGATATAGTTGATTATGTTTCTAGATGCCTCAACTGCCAGCAGGTGAAGTATGAGCATCAGCGTCCGGGTGGATTGATGTAGCAGATTGAGATTCCCGAGTGGAAATGGGAGCGCATTACCATGGACTTTGTATCTGGACTTCCACGGACGGTTAGGAAGTTTGATTCCATTTGGGTCATTGTGGATCGGCTGACCAAGTCCGCCCATTTTATACCGGTGAGCACCACCTATTCGTCGGAGCGACTGGCGGAGATCTATATCGGAGAGATAGTTCGGCTGCACGGTATTCCAGTTTCCATCATTTCAGATAGAGGCACTCAGTTCAATTCGTGGTTCTGGAGAGCTGTATAGCAGGAGTTAGGTACTCGGGTGGAGCTGAGCACAACATTTCACCCCCAGACTGATGGGCAGGTCCGAGCGCACTATTCAGATTTTGGAGGATATGCGCCGTGTGTGCGTGATTGAGTTTGGAGGTTCATGGGATCACTTCTTGCCACCGGCGGAGTTTGCTTATAACAACAGCTACCAGTCTAGTATTCAGATGGCACCGTACGAGGCCCTATATGGTAGGAGGTGCAGGTCTCCCGTGGGTTGGTTTGAGCCGGGCGAGGCCGGGTTGCTAGGTACTGATATGGTTCAGGAGGCTATGGACAAGGTCAAGGTGATTCAGGACAGACTTCGTGCAGCCCAGTCTAGACAGAAGAGTTATGCGGACAAGAAGGTTCGCGATGTGGCTTTTATGGTGGGTGAGCGGGTTCTGCTTCGAGTCTCGCCCATGAAGGGCGTTATGAGGTTTGGGAAGAAAGGGAAGCTGAGTCCCGGATTTATTGGTCCTTTTGAGATTTTGAGGCGTATTGGGGAGGTTGCCTATGAGTTAGCCTTACCTCCTAGTCTAGCTGGAGTTCACCCCGTATTTCATGTCTCCATGCTCCGGAGGTACCATGGTGACCCGTCGCATGTGTTGGATTTCACTTCTGTTCAGCTAGACAAGGATCTGTCTTATGTTGAGGAGCCAGTAGCCATTCTAGACAGGCAAGTCAGAAAGCTAAGGTCAAAGAACATCGCTTCGGTAAAGGTTCAGTGGCGGGGCCAGCCGGTCGAGGAGGCGACTTGGGAGACTGAGCAGGATATGCGCAGCCAGTACCCTCATCTTTTCACTACTCCAGGTATGTTTTCTATGCTCGTTCGAGGACGAACGAATCTTTTAAGGGTGGGAAGATGTAACGACCCGGCCGGTCGTTTTAGAAAATTACGCCCAATCCCCAATTTAACTGTTCCCCTAAGTTCATTTCTGCTATTGTGGTTCACCGGGAGAGTCGGTTCCGAAATTTGGAGCATTTTGGGACACTTAGTCCCTAAATAAGAGCTTTAAAGCTAGAAAATGGTCCGTAGCTGAAACAGTGTTAAGACGATCTCGGAACGGAAATCCGATGGTTCCATTAGCTCCGTTAGGTGATTTCGAGGTTGGGAGCGCGTTCGGAATGTATTTTGGAGGTCCGTAGCTCAATTAGGCTTGAAATGCCGAATGTTGAAATTTTGGCGAATCCGAACGATAGGTGAGATTTTGATCCGGGGTCAGAATGGAATTCCGACAATTTCTGTAGCTTCTTCATGTGATTTTGGGTTTGTTCGCAAATTTTCAGGTCATTCGAAAGTCGTTTGGTCGGGTTTTAGATCGAATGTGTAATTCGGAGAGTTTTAAGAAATTTAGGCTTGAATTCGATGTGAATTATGGGTTTTGATGTTGTTAGACGTGTTTTGAGGATTAGAACAAGTTCGAATAAGGTATTAGGATGTGTTGGTGTGTTTGGATGAGGTCCCGGGGGCCTCGGGGTGGTTTCGGATGGTTAAACGGGAGAAAATCATGGAAATTGCAGGTTTAGGAATTCTGCCTCTGTTGTTTTCGCCCCTGCGGAAATGGAACCGCAGAGGCGAGTCCGCGGAAGCGGAAATTGGAGCGCGGAAGCGGACTGGGGCGCAGGGGCGGTTCTTGTCCGCATAAGCGGCATCGCGGGTGCGAGGATGGGGACCGCAGAAGCGGTCAGGAGACGAGTTGGGGGAATTCCGCAGAAGCGGACAAGCCTCCGCTCAGGCGAGTTCGCAGAAGCGGACTGCTGTTCGTAGGAGCGGAGAGTTCCGCAGGAGCGGACCTTTGTCCGTAGGAGCGGCCTCGCGGAAGCGGCTTTAGGCTCGCAGAAGTGGAACGGGCCAGCCAGGCCTGGGCTTCGTAGAAGCGACAAAATGTCGCGGAAGCGGATCCGCAGAAGCGGAAACTAGTCCGCATAAGCGAAAATCGCAGAAGATTAATTGTATCAGAAGTTAGAAAATTTCAGAAACATTTCACATTGGGGTCTCGGCTTAAGAGGCGATTTGGGCAATTTTTGAGGGAGATTCAAGGGAAATCATCAGGTAATCAACTATGGACTCATCTTATGATTAGTATTGGTAATATTATGCAATTATATCATGAAAATGGAGGAATTTGGGGTAATTTATGGAGGATTTAGCCCTAGGCTTGAACTTTAGAAAATCAAGGTTTTGAATGGGCAAATGGAGTTAGAATTTGGTAAATCTTATATGCTTAGACTCGTATTGAGACGAGGGTTCCGAATATGTAACTTTCGTGATTTTTCGATAAGCGTACCGAAAGTCGGGTTTTGGCAACTTGTGGATTTTGGCGTATTTTGAGTTGTTTTGATTGGGTAATGCCCAATTGACCTATTTTGATATGATTCTATTGATTTCTATCAGATACTACACTTGTGGAGGCCGACATTCACGGCAAGAGGGTTATTTCTTAGCGGTTTTGTACCGGAGTCGAGGTAAGTGGCTTGTCTAACCTCGTGTGGGGGACTTTCACCCCTAGGATATTATGTGATACTTTAAATGCCTTGTACGCGAGGTGACGGGCGTGTACATGCGCTGGTTGTTGAATACATACTTTACTTAAAATGTTCAATGAGTGATATTCTATTTTTAGCTGTTAAATTCGATATTCCTACCCGGTAGCAGTTAGAAAAGCATGATTAGGTAGTATTTAACTGTCTAGTTGCCTAATTGTCTTACTTGAGTTTTCTTGGCAAATCGCTGGCGCTGTTTATCGGCGAAGTTATAGTTAAGCATATTATACTTCTCTTTGTGTATTCCTTTACTTGTTGTGTTTGTGGACTGCGGGTTCAATTCCCGGAGATCCCAGGGCTGTGGGTTCGATTCCCAGAGACCCGGAGTGGTATGTTGTGGACTGCGGGTTCGATTCCCGGAGATCCCGAGATGTATTGTTGTGGACTGCGGGTTCGATTCCCGAAGATCCTGAGATGTATTGAAATGTGGACTATGGGTTCGATTCCCGAGATCCTGAGTTATTGGTAGGGACTATGGGTTCGATTCCCGAGATCCTGAGTTATTGGTAGGGACTGCGGGTTCGATTCCCGGAGATCCTGAGTTATTGAGATATTATTGAGATATGGGCTGCGGGTTCGTTTCCCGGAGACCCAGAGGTACTGAGAATGGGACTGTGGGTTCAATTCCCACAGGTCCTGGATTTATTTTATTGAGTTGGTTATTTGTTGTTAGCTTAATTGTAGACAGTTGCAGTAATCATCTTATTGTTGTTATTTCGGAAATTATTATCATTTAAACTGTTTATTTTTGTTATCATCATTATATTATTGTTTCTCGGTAGGGCCCTGACCTTCCTCGTCACTACTCCATCGAGGTTAGGCTTGGCACTTACCGAGTACCGCCGTGGTGTACTCATGCTACTCTTCTGCACACTTTTGTTGTGCAGATCCAGGTACATCAGAGCAGGCTCGTGCTAGGTGATTTCCGCAGCTTTCTGGAGACTTCGAGGTATGATCTGCTATGTCCGCGGATCCGGAGGCTTCCCTTCTATTCTAGTAGTACTAGTTGGCATTTTTCCTTCATCTCGTTGATAGATACTCTTTACACATAGAGCCACCATTGTATATTCTCTTTTAGTCTGTGTTACCGTGGGATTCCGGATCTTGGTAGTGTTTTATTCATTGTGTGACGGATGTATGTGCCAAGCGGCACGGATTACATATCTTTTTATGCTATTTTTCCGTTGTTTCTTATTTAAGTGTTTATAGCTTGTATATTCCGCAACGTGTTAGGCTTACCTAGTCGTGGGGACTGGGTGCCATCACGACATGTTCACAATTGGTGAACTAGGGTCGTGACAGCCTCTTCCAGTTCTTGTTGTCATGGCCATCACATGATTGTTCCCTCCCTTCGGTTTTACCACCGTGTCACTTGGTAGTGCACCCTTAGGTCGGGAATTCAAAGATTGAGAAAGTTGGCCAATTTGAACTTCCAAATTCCGAATTGAAGTATTGTGAGAAGCTACTTGGGCATCCGAATCTTGATTCTTTTTCATTATTTGTTCAAACATGACTTCAATTCGACCCATATCATTGCCCGAAGAACTTGATCCTTGTGAATGGAAAGGGGGTGGATTGTTGGGTTGTTGATACATGGGAGCTCTTTGAAAACCTTGCCCCCGATTGTTTTGATTTCCGCCATTGTTCCATCCGCCTTGATTGTTGTTGTTCCCCCAATTGCTAGTATTACCACTCTAATTGCCACCATTATTTCCTTGATTGTTCCAATTTTTGCCTTGATTGTTCCAATTGTTTCCTTGGTTGTTCCAATCACCACAGTTGTTACCATTGTTAATATTGTTCCAATTTCCTCTTCCTTGTTGGTTCCCCCAATTGCCTTGGGAATGCCATTGTTGATTATATTGATTCCCTCTATTGCGTTGAAAGTTATTCACATATTGGCAATCTTCATCTTGATCATCAAAGCCATCATTAGAAAATCCTCCATTGTCATTGTTGTTCTCATTTTGATCACATTGGCCTTGTTGTGCTTGTTGCCCTCTATTCCTTCTTTTCAACATCGAGACACTTTCCATGGAATTTATTTGGCACGGATTTTGGACTTGTTGAAGTTGAGCTTTCTACAATTGATTCATGGTTGTAGTGAGCTCGGCAATGGCTTGGCCGTGGTCATGCAACTCTTTGTGTAAATGGATCACATTTGGATCACCTTGAGGTACATTCGCCCGACTTTGCCATGCCGATGAAGTGTCGGCCATTAGGTCCATAACATGACATGCTTCCTCCAAAGATAACTTCATGAAATTGCCACCCGCCAATTGGTTCACAATGTATTGATTAGCTGTGTTGACCCCCTTATAGAAAGTTTGTTGAACCATAGCATCAGTCATGTCATTGTTAGGGCACTCTTTCACTATAGTCCGGTACCTCTTCCAAATTTCATGTAACGGCTCCGTTGGCTCTTGTTTGAAGGCTAGAATCTCATCTCTCAAGGCCGCCATATGAGTTGGAGAAAAGAACTTGGCAATGAACTTGTCCGCCAATTCATCCCATGTAGTGATTGAGTGATTCAGTAACCGCTCTAACCAATCCAATGCCTTACCCCTCAATGAGAAAGGGAAAAGCCGCAGTCGGACACATTGGTTTGTTAGCTTCCCCAACAGGTATCTACGAACCCTTTCAAGTGCTTGTAGGCATTTTGATTGGAGGCGCCCGTAAAATACCATCTTTGCTCCAATAGTGTTAGCATCACATTTGTAATTTGGAAGTTCCCCGTCTGGATTCAGGGAGGAACAATGGCACTGGCGTAACCTTGGTTTGTTATTTCCCTTGGTGCAACTCTTGCCGGTGGCGGAGGAGGGTCTGGAATTTGGTCCTGTTTATTTGCATTGGCATTTTGGGCCCTCCGTGGTACATGTTGTACTGGGAATTCATCCTGCTCGAGGTCCTCTACCTCCTCCCCCGCCATGGCATCGCCAAGAGGAACATTAACATTTGCATTAAGAGCCATTTGTACCTGTTAGATTGAGTTAATAAAATTAGTAAAAGAAGGAAAAAAGAAGCAAAACACAACACTAACAACACAATTAATCAACACTATCAACTCCCCGGCAACGGGTCCAGAAAGTTGATCGATTGCAAACTCAACCCGAAGGAAGAGCGGGCACAACTAACTTTTACCTGAAATAGTGGTTCGGGGTGAATCCACAGGGAGTTGGAATTTGGAGTGAGAAACTGCGATGAACTAGAATTGGGAGTTAGCTTCTAATTTATCTTCAAACATATTTGTGTTTCCTTTTTAATAACTAATTTATCACTTACTAATATGAAATATAAATTATGCTAGGGTTGATTTAAAACTGTAATGCAAGTAGAAAAAAGGACTAGGGTAGTAGCATTTACCTAGGTGAATAACTAACGGGTAATGAAATTCAATGCAAAGATGATATGATGGGATTATTGGATAACCGTCGCTCTATGCATTCATTCTCACACCTCTCGGTAGAGAGAAATATTTTGCCCAATTGACTATCTGGAGATCAACTGGGTAGGCTAATTTGCCCAAGCAACTTTAGGCTCAAGTTGGGTAATTACTCTCTCGAGGTTTTTACCCGTTACTTGGGACTACCATTCTAATGGGTCCATCGCAAATACTTGTTGGGATTCATTGAGAAGTTTTAGACTCTCTTTCTCAAGAAAAGTCCAAACCCATTAAACTAGACTTAGTGTTTGCAACCACCAAATCCAAATGAAAAATAATCAATCAACCCAAATCCTAACACCCATAATCATCTAAGCATTAAATAATCTAACCCATTAATTACCCACACTAGGGTTGAGCTACAACCCTAGCTGTGAGTTTAGCTAGCCATGAACAATGAAGAAATTAAAGATGAAATTGACATAGTATTTGATTAAAAATTAAATCTAGAAGTTTCAGTGATAAAAGACTAAGAAAATTGCCCAAAATAGGCGAAAATAACTACTCACGAGCTCAGCCGTTCGTAGCTAATATCTGATATCTCCTAAAAAAGTAAAAGAATCTATTTATACTATACATAAAAATTTGGACAAAAATACCCCTGAGGGTCTCACGCGGACCACACACTTTTGACGTGCGGCCGCGTAGGGCATTTGGTCTTCAAATAAGCTGGCACTGGAGCATGACATGCGGACCGCATACTTTTGTCACGCGGCCGCGTAGGTTCAGCAACGCGGACCGCGTAGAGATAGAGCGCGGCCACACTATGTAATTTCTCCGATTGCGAACTCTCTGAATCTTCACCCATGCGGACCGCACTGATTTGGCACGCGGCCGTGTGGAGCTTTGCCTTGACTCATCAGTTCTCTAATCTTCATTGTTGCGGACCGCATGAAAATGGGCGCGGTCCGCGTATATTTGCCTTCTACTTTTGGCCTCTCTGAACTTGTCTGCGCGTTCGCACACCAAATCAGTCCGGTCCGCACAGCTGAAGGTGAGCCTGGTCTCTTCTCTGAATCAACCTGTGCGGCCGCACAACAGAACAGTGCGGTCCGCACGGGTCCCTTTTGTGTCCTTTTACTGCTTCACTTGACGCTTAGCCGGTTTTACTCCTTTTTGAGCTGATTTAACGATATTCGTCCTTTTGTCGCTCAAACATGCAAAATAGCGCATTTGTAAGCAAATCAAGGATAGACTAACACATTTTATGCACAAAGCTCGGGCAAGAAAATGGTCTAAAAGTATGCAAAATTCCTAGTTATCATAACACAACGCGCCCAATTATCAAACTGGGGCAGAAAATTTTCCTCGTTTTGCATGGGTGTTGCAAGCAGGAGCACACCTGAAGAACAAAGGGAATATCTCTTCAAACGCAGCAAGCAGGATCCCACCTAGAGAACAAAGGGAATATCTTTTCAAATTCAACAAAACAGGAGCCCACGTGAAGAACAAAGGGAATATCTCTTCAAATTCAGCAAGCAGGAGCCCACCTGAAGAACAAAGGAATATCTTTTTAGCAAGCATGAGCCCACCTGAAGAACAAAGGGAATATCTTTTCAAATTCGACAAAGCAAGAGCCCACCTGAAGAACAAAAGGAATATCTTTTCAAACGCAACAAGCAGGAGCTCACCTGAAGAACAAAAGGAATATCTGTTCAGTAAGCAAGAGCCCACCTGAAGAACAAATGGAATATCTTTTCAAATTCAACAAAGAAGAAGCCCACCCGAAGAACAAAAGAAATATCTTTTCAAACGTAGCAAGCAGGAGCCCACCTGAAGAACAAGGGAAAAACGCAGCAAGCAGGAGCCCACCTGAGAACAAAGGAATATCTTTTCAAATTCAACAAAACAGGAGCCCACCTGAAGAACAAAGGGAATATCATTTCAAATTCAGCAAACAGGAGCCCACTTGAAAAAAAAAAGGAATATCTTTTCAGCAAGCAGGAGCCCGCCTGAATAACAAGGGAATATCTTTTGCAAATTCAACAAACAGGAGCCCATCTGAAGAACAAACGGAATATTTTTCAAAGTCAGCAAGCAGGAGCCCACCTGAAGAACAAAGGAAATATTTTTCAAAGTCAGCAAGCAGGAGCCCACCTGGAAAACAAGGGAATATCTTTTCAAATTTAGCAAGAAGGAGCCTACCTGAAGATCAATGGGAATATCTCTTCAAATGCAGCAAACAGGCACCCACCTGGAAAATAAGGGAAGTACAATCCGAATTTTAGCTTTTAATTTCAATATCTGATAACATGATATACCCAATCACTATACTGGGGCAGAAAATTTGCTTTGTTTGTCTATTTTGTTCCAAATAGGAGCCCACATGGAAAATAAGGGAATACTTTTCAAGCATTGAAAACAGGAGCCCACCTGGAGAACAAAGGTATATTTTTCAAGCATTGCAAACAGGAGCCCACCTAGAAAATAAGGGAATACTTTTCAAGCAGGAGCCCACCTGGAGAACAAGGGAATACCTTTTCAAGCAATCAAAAGCAGGAGTCCACCTGAAGAATGGACACATATTTCAAATTATAGTAATCAAGCAACATCAGGAGGAATGGCAAAACATCGCCAAGGCAACCGGAATAATTCCGTTGAAAGAACACAAGATACAAGTTCAAAACAACACAAGAACAAGTTGAAGGCATAGATAGGATTTCTTGTAACTCATAGAGCATAGCTTAGGATAGTTTCTTTTTATCTTGAACATGGTGTAATAAGGAGGTCAGCGAGCAGTAACAACAGCAACAGCAATGAAATTACATCTCCTAGTAGTCCCAGCTACCAGACACTTCCGAACTACACTGACCTGATTGCTGTTTAGCCTGGGATATGTAGGCAACCTCTCAAGCGGGGTGTGGTCAACTCTATCAAAAGTGCTTCACACGAAATATGTGAACGGGCGAAAATCCCTCATTTCCGCTCACTTGTCTTAGCACGAAAACTCTTCGTGTTCTCGGGAAAAGAGGGCCAGCTGTGAGCACGTGATTTTTCCCTAAGCAAATTATTCCCAAAAATCCAAACAAAATGATTTTTCTATATTTTTACAATTTTTATGCATTTTGGTATCATTTTCCGATAATTGTTGTATTTTATTTGTGCATGTTAATTCATATAAAATACAAAAAGGTGCAATCTCATTTAGGATTTAATTCCATATTTTAGGATTAATTAGGGATTAATTTATTTTAGAGTAAAATATAAAGAAAATGACAAAAATAGTTCACTTAGCATTTTAATTATGAAATTGTCTTAATTTAGTTTTAGAACAATTTTATGCATTAAGTAGTTTAGTTTAATTTTCTTGCATCTCCACAAAAATCAGAAAATAAATAACTCAAAAAAAAAATACTAAATGAAAAAGACACAAAAACAAATTAAATAAAGCGAAAACATTTGAAAAAAAAGAGGGAACAAAAAGGCCGCCTCCAAAAAAGGCCAAGTGGGCTTATTTTGACCAGTTTTCCCAGGCCCAAATAAGTTAACCACCTCCCGAACCCGGCCATCCTAGAACCTTTCCCCACCCGGTCCAATACGCTAAAATAAAAATGACGCCGTCTCAGAAGTTTATCTCAACTGTTGCATCTTCCTCTGACGGTTGAGATCATCCTAGGTTACGTGTATAAGACTGTCTGAACGAGCACCTCCCTCACTCATCGTCTTTCATAGAGACGAACAGACCCGCCACCATTAACAACCGTCCTGCGCCTACCGGAATTTGCCTCACGGCGGTTCCGGTAAGCCAAATTACTCCATTTTCACACCACGAACTCCTCTCAACCTCCCCTTTCCAATCATCAGCATGGATTACCTCAAATTTTAGCCATGTTCTTCAAATCTTCAATCGAATAACGATCGGAAAACTCCAAGCTCCGATGACCTCCAAAAATACATCACATAACCGCCTCAACCCCCTCTCCTTGAATACCCAAACCTCTTCATTCAAATCACCCCATAGCTCTTTGAATTTAGATTTGAAACCAAGAACCCTAGTACCACCACAAAATTCTCTGGTGGCAGCGCCACCTCGAACTGACCCCAAATTCATACCATACACTCCTCGTCCTTCCCTCATCACTAATCACTTCCCAAAAACCCCCGAATCTTACCAGGCCGCCCCAATTTCAAATCTAGGGTTTAGTGTGCCTAACCACTCCGTTGATTTGTCAAAGTCGAGCTAACTTAGGGTAGTATTATAGGTTTATTTCGTATGCAATAGATGTATAATACTAACTTGAAGTTAGTTTCGAATGTTTTCATGAATGCCAAATTTCAGTAAGTGTTTCTTCTCTGTCTCTTCTTTAGTTTTCTTTTTCGATTCAGTGTTTGGTCTGTTCGTTCGGGCATGGTTCTTAATTTACAGCTTAGTCGCTATAATGGTTGAAAATGTTTTGGCTAATTTTTAGGTTAATCTTCAGTAAGTGTTTCTTCTCTGTCTCTTCTTTAGTTTTCTTTTTCGATTCAGTGTTTGGTCTGTTCGTTCGGGCATGGTTCTTAATTTACAGCTTAGTCGCTATAATGGTTGAAAATGTTTTGGCTAATTTTTAGGTTAATCTTCACTTCTTTGTTCAAATTCGGTCTTATTTTGATTCTTTTTGCTAAGTTTTAATGCTCAATATTGATAGGTGAATTTAGCCGCTAGTTTAATTGGATTTTTCCTTTGTTTTGTTCATGTGACACTGATTTGGGATTTGGCCCAATTTCAGTAATTAATTGAGTGTTATATGTTTGGTAGAGGTTTTCATTTTACTAGTATAAAGTTCATATTTCTTATAATTTGTTCCAATAGATTTTAGTTTGCTAGATTTTAGTTTTTGATTTTATTTGTTAGTTGATAGTGCAATGATGGTGTTATTTGATATTGATTAGTTCAGAGTTTAATTAGGTGTAAGGCATAGCTGATTAATTCATTTATTAGTTAACTTCAGTTAAGCTCTTAGCTAAGGGTAAATGAGTTGGTGTAGTTAACTAGGGTTGGTAATTTTAAAAGGCAATAGGGGTAGTTTGGGCATGGGAAAAGGGTAATTTCTTTAAGAATAGTAATTTTCAAAGTAGGGAAAGGGTATTTTAGGAATTTTAATAGGTAGAGGACCTTCTAGAGTGGGGTACAAGTGTAGATCTCAGTAACTATGATGCATTTACTTGTTTAGCAAGTTAAGAATAGAGGGACTAAACTGAAAATAAGGTAAGGACTAAAAAGAAAACATAAAATCTGATTTACCCTTTTTTGTCACCTATAAAAGGGCACGTCTTCAAGTTTTTTCAGCCTCCAATTCCCCAAAAAAAAACCCTTTCCATTTTTAGATTTCAAAAATTTGAAAGTTGAGCCTTTGAAAAATTCAAAAAACCTAAAAAGAAAATTAGAAAAACAAAAATATTCACTGTTTTATTAGCCTAGGTCAGTACAACTCCAGATTTTGTTTAGATCTCTTCATTTCGGTTTCAAATTCGAGCATTATAATTCAATGAAGTCTGTTGCACTAGTTGATTGTTGAGGATCTATTTCCATTGTTGAAGTGCTACATATTTACTGAGATCAATGTTTGTTCGAGCTATTGTGGTGTTTGCTTGGGTGTGATCTGATTTCAAACACTTTCGTGGTTTAAACTAGGTTTTGGCTGTTGATTGCTTCTTGTGTAGATTGCTGCTAACGAGTCTGCTTTTTCTTAATTCTTAAAATCAGGTACACACTCAAGTTCATCAATGTAGCCTCCTGATTGAAAGGAAGTAAAATATGTGGAGCATTTAATTCCGTTTAATATGTAGTTGTTTAGTGTTTTATGTTAAAATCATTTGGAGTTTGGATAATTCGATTTTGTTTACTGATTTGAGCTGTGAAATGTATACTAATGGGCAATTAGATTGTTAATGTGAGGCTTGGACTATATTTACCTTTGAACTTGCAAATTGTGAAGTTAGACATTAGATCTAATTAGTTTCAGTTCATTACTCATATGCAATTACCTCTTTGAATTTAAATAACAGAGATAGGGATAGAATTAGTTGAACACTAGCATATGAGTTTATGAGTTTAAAATTGGTGCAAGGCTCTTATACCCGTTAAGGCTTAACAACTGCAGTAGTTTTTTTTTTAAAATCTGGTAATTGCCTGAGTATTGATGAGTCATTTAAAATAGTTATTATACTCAGCTAAGTTTGATAAATTTAAGAAGTTTAACCAAATTGTTATTAGTGTTAGTTTGCTGATTATTAATCCTGTTTGGGAGTTATCAAGCCCTATGTTATAACTCCTTTCGTTGGGATTCAATGCCTTGTCCAACTGGACAATCTTCAAATAGTCCTCGTCTGAATGGCCCGTTTGTTAAAGTTGAAACGGATGCAAGGATTTGGGCAGTTTGGATCACGTGTTGGTCCCAAATGGGACTGATTTAATCGTGTCCATAGAGTTTGAATTCCTTTTCATTAATTCACTTCAACTTTGATTGGAGTCTTTGGGCCTGCCATTTGGTTCCCGGACTTGAACTCTAGGTCCGGGATTTCATCATAATCAATTAGGATTTTTTTAGAGATAAAAATCAAAATACAGGATATAGTCGCTTTTAGGTTTATCCTTTAAAATAAAAATGAGACGATCCTCGTTCAATAAAAATGCAAAAGGTGGGGCCCTCGATAATTGCTATAGAAAAATACTTAGAAATTGGGAGGAGTGTTAACGAATTTCACGGTCTTCCTCAACGATAATAAACACGTAGTTGCTTTAGGTGTCCATGTTAATAATATTACCTTCTTATATACGGGTGCACATTTATGTAACCCAAATCCAAATCTCAATGAAGTCAAAATGTGTCAAAAGCCACGGGCGCACTGGTGCGGCGTGGTTCAAGATACATTTTCACGACGTTGCAATTCTTATAAAAATAAATTTATAAAAATGGTGGATTACTAATAAAAGGCACATAGGATAGAACATGTATTGAAATCAGATAAAATTAAATACAACAGTTGAGAGACTATGCTAGCACTACGGAATTCGGGAATGCCTAATATCTTCTCCCGGGTTAACAAAATTCCTTACTCGGATTTCTGATTCGCTGACTGTTAACAAAGTCATTTTTTTTCCTTGGTTGGGATTCAACTGGTGACTTGGGACACCATTAATCTCCCAAGTGGTAAATCTGAATATAAATAATAAATTCCGTTTTGATTGTCCTTTAATTGGAAAAATTCATTTACGCCCTCACGGGTGTAGTAAGCGTAAAAAAGAGGTGCGACATCCATATGTTCTGCAAAGGCAATGAGAAGTCTGATTGCCTCTAATCTTGCAACTGGAGAAAATGTCTCATCATAGTCTATTCCTTCGTCTAGGCTATAACCTAGGACTACCACTCTTGCCTTGTTCCTTGTGACAGTTCCATTTTCATCAAGTTTGTTCCTAAGGACCCATTCGGTACCAATGACTGATCTATCATTTGGTCTAGGAACTAGGTGCCAAACTTGACTTCTTTCAAACTGATTTTGCTCATCCTGTATTGCATTTACCCAATCTGCATCCTGCAAAACCTCATAATATTTTTAGGTGCAATAATAGATAAGAAAGCATCAAAAGCACACAGATTCTTTAATTGTGATCTAGTTTTTGACTCCAGAAGTTGGATCAGTGAGAATGTCTCAATGGGGTGAGAACTTTGATACTAGTGAGGTTTAACAATCAACTGGCTTCTGCTGGATGTTTCAGCAATTTTAGGAGGAACATGTTCATGAGTAGGTTCTTTTAGGGGGTTTATTTCAGTTTCTTTTTTATGTCTTCCCATTGTCAGATTGCCCTGTAAGGATGAACCTGTTCCATCACCTGTTCCTTCTGCAGGTGCCACTTTGACTTGAGCTGATGATTCAGCCAGATCTTTGACTAGCCCAATGGCTTCATCTTCTTGTTCCTGTCTCTCAGAAAGAATGTTAGCTTCATCAAATACTACATTCACACTTTCTCTACACATAGAGTTCATTTATTATAAACTTTATAAGCTTTACTATGTGAAGAATATCCCAAGAATACTCCCTCATCACTTCTAGGATCAAACTTTCCTAGAGAGTCTTTTCCATTATTGTGCACATAGCACTTGAAACCAAAAGCCCTAAGATAGGGTATGCTTGGTTTTCTCCCTTTAATTAACTCATAGGGAGTCTTCTCTACTAGTAGTCTAGTCATGCATCTATTTATGATGTAGCATGCAGTGTTTACAGCTTCTGCCCAGAAACTGTACGGTAATTTGCTAGATAGTAACATTGTTTTGGCCATATCCTTAAGAGTTCTATTTTTCCTTTCAACTATACCATTTTGTTGTGGAGTCATAGGGGCAGAGAAATTATGATCTATGCCATTGTCATCACAAAATTCAGTAAACTTTGAGTTTTTAAAAACTCAATTCCATGATTAGATCTAATGGATGCAAGTTGATTTCCTAGTTGTTTCTAAGCTTTCCTAACAAATGCATAGAACATGTCATATGTTTCATCTTTAGAGGTTAGAAATAAAACCCAGGTGAATCTGGAATAGTCATTAACTAGCACCATTACATATTTCTTTCCACCTCTGCTCATGGTTCTCATTGGACCACAAAGATCCATATGAACCAATTCCAACGTCTTGCACGTACTTACCATTTTCTTGGTTTTAAAGGAAGACCTTACCTGCTTCCCCCTTGCACATGCCTTACAAACTTTGTCTTCCTTGAACTTGATATTAGGTAAACCTACAACCAAGTCCTTGGAGACTAAGTTGTTTAGCTGATATAGACTAGCTTGACCAAGTCTTTTGTGTCATAGGAGGGGATCATTTACCAACACGCTTAAGCATGTGAGTTAATTTCCTGAAAGAGTTAACAAATCTACAATATAAATATTGTTAATTCTTTTTCCCTACAAAATAATTTTATTAGTGATAAGATTAATCACAAAGCACTTGGTGGAGGTAAAAGCTACGAAGTTACCTCTGTCAAAATCGAGCTAGAGTCTCCTAAAGACCCGGAATCATGATAGGCACAGCTGGTGCCTAAACAGATGCTATTGGGACCTCTGCAACTGGAGGCTAATCCGAAATAGGGATAGCTGGTGGGTCAACTGGTACTGCGCCAGCTGCTCTACACCTACCACCACCACGGCTGCGTCCACGGCCTTTAGCAGGTGGCAATGGTGTTCGTCTGCCTCGTCCCGTAGCACGAGTTCTCACCATCTACGAGAGAATAGAATGCCAAAATTTAGTTTCGAATCAGCAAAGTCGCACGACATCAATTTCAAGAATTTGAAGTTTTCCTAAAGGTTCTATAACCTCCCGAGGATAAGTACGGACGTCTCCATACCGATGCGCGAGACACTGCTAAACCGGCTCATGACTCGCGAGACCTGATAACCTAGGCTCTGATACCAACTCGTCGTGACCCAAATCTCGGTCGTGATGGCGCCAAGCACATTGATAGGCAAGCCCGACCATTACCCGATAACCAATCCAATTATTATTTCAAAAATATTCCAATTAAAGTCAATTATCATGTTCTCATAATAATTGTAAGAGTGCGAAATTCAAAACAACGGAATTAACAGCCCAATACGATATGGTGTCACAAATCTGAGCCTCTACACATCAAAGTAATACCCTATACAACAGAGTCTAAGTTGAAAATCAAAAGATAATGGAAGGAGAGATCGGGTCTTGCGGACGCCAGCAGCTACCTCGATGGCTCTGTAGAAGCTGGAATAGCAGTAATATAGCTCAACTACCCTCCTGAATCCCTCTATCTGCACATAAGGTGCAGGGAGTAGAGCTAGTACTTCCAACTCAGTGAGTAGTAGAAATAAATAATGACTGAAAATAAGAAAACCTGTAAGAACACTAAGTAGTTCTAAAGGCAACAATACAGGAAATACATCTCTACAGCGGAAATCCAGTATTAGTCTACTATTGTCTCACATAAACCCAATACTGCTGCAGCGTACAGCCCGATCCTTACTAATACTGCTATGGCGTGCAGCCCGATCCAATATAGTATATATAATGCTGCGGCATGCAGCCCGATCCAATATAATAGATATAATGCTGCGGCGTGCAGCCCGATCCAATAATATATATATAAATGCGCTCACTAGAGGTATGTGCAGACTCCGGAGGGGCTCCTTCAGCCCAAACGCTATAATACTGCAGCGTGCAATTCGATCCACATATGTATCACTGCGGCGTGCAGTCTGATCCCTATATATATATATATATCATATATATAATAATGCGACGCGCAGCCCGATCCAATACATGTATATGTATATATACTGCTGCGGCGTGCATCCCGATCCAGTATATATATCAATACCTCCTCATGGGTCCTCGACCCCTCTCAGTCAACCTAGAGTTGGCCTCTCGGGCCCACTTAGCTGGAACAGGGTATTCAACCCTAGGTATTCTCACTTAGAGTACATTTCTAGTACTGGTTCATAATATGCTACACAGCTAAGAGTACGATTGAGGGTATGTGTTCCCTAAGGCTTCCCTAAGGTTCTACCGGTCGGCACAAGGCCCCAAACATGGCAAGTAGCACAAATATACGGATATAAGCTTAATCTCAGTCAATATGCATAGTAAACCATTAATCGGGATGGACTAAGTCCAAATCCCCAGTCACAATATCACCACGCTCATCACACGATGTGTGTTTCAAATACGTGGTTTCAAACCCTCAATATATCATTCATGACTACCACTCACCTCGAACCTGCCAAAGTCCTAGCTCGCCTTGCGCTTTCCTCGCAAATCGACCTCCTCGGGTGCCAAATCTGATCAAAACCAATAAGAATACATCAAAATAGGCTAATAGGACATAACCAAATCAAAAGGACTCGAAAAACACCCAAAAACATGAAGTTGCCAAAACCCGAGCCCCGGGCCCGCTTCTCGAAAAATTAAAAAATTCATATTTCAGAATCCTTGTCTCACCATGAGTCTATACATATAAAATTTATCAAAATCGAGCTTCAAACGAGCCGCGAAATCATGATTTTACATAGAAAAAATCCAAGCCCTAAGTTCCTCAATTTATACCCAAATTCAGAAAATTAATGGATGATTCTTTAATAAAATGATGTATTAAGACCATGAGACTTACCTCCAATTACTTACCGATGAAATCCTCTTCAAATTCTATCAATTAGCTCTCAAGTGTGCGAAAATGGAGGAAAATATGAAGGGGTTCGCGACTGAATTCTTTTTAAAAATCCTTCTGCCCAGTTATAATTAACCATACGCAACCGTGATGCTCTTCACACGTTCGTGATAAACAAATCCAGCTTCAGGCTATTTTACTCTACGTGAACGCGTACACCCTGACGCGATCGCGATGGTCAGTTTTTCCCATGCTTCGCGAACGCGGACCTTCTAGCGCGAACGCGAACCTCCTAGCGCGAACGCGGTTCATTGATTTCCTAAACCTACGCGTTCGCATCACCTCTTTCGCGAATGCGAAGGAAAAATCCCTAGGCTCACCAGATTACACTACGCCTTCCCGTGATCCTCATCACGAACGCGATGAACAAAATCCTGCTGCAATTATGACAACAAACCTGATCTCTCAAGTAGCCAAAAATGGTCCGTTAAGACTCCCGAATCACCTTAAGGACCCCCGGGACCCCAACGAAAACCACTAACCTACTCCAAAACATAATACGAACTTGTTCCAACCATAAAAACACATCCTTAAACACAAAAATCATTCAATCAAGGAGGATTCAAGCCTAAGTTTCACAAAAACTTCCGAAACCTATATTCAATCAAAAACCTGACCAAATGATGTCCGAATGACCTGAAAATCTGTAAACATATCCAAAATCACCTAACAAAGCTACTGCAACTGTCGAAATTCCATTCCGACTCCCGGATCAAAATCTCACCTATCTACCAGAATTCATCATAATTCGAACTTCGCAAATTCAAGCCTATTTATATACCGGACCTCCAAATTCAATTCCGTTCACTCTCCTATGTCACAAATCATCCCCCGAAGCTAACCAAACCATCAAAATTTGATTCCGAGCCCTCTAACTCACAAGTCAACATCCAGTTGACTTTTTCAAACTATTCTTTCATCAAAGAGACTATTTATCCCATTTCCTACGAAACTTGACCCGAATAGACTCAAATTCACCAAATACATATATTAAAACATGAACAAGCATATAACGGGGAAAATGGGGTGGTATCTCACGTGACAACGGACCGGGTCATCACATTCTCCCCAACTAAATCAAACGCTCATCTTCGAGCGGATTAAGAAACATATTTGGAGTCTCAAATAAGTGGGGGTATCTACTCTGCATCTCTTGCTCGGTCTCCCAAGTAGCCTCCTCCACGGGCCGACCTCTCCACTGCACCTTTACTAAAGCAATATCCTTGGACTTCAACTTACGAACCTGTCGACCCAGAATAGCTACCGGTTCCACATCATAAGATAGATCATCATCCAGCTGAATTGTACTGAAGTCCAACACATAAGATGGATCCCCGACATACTTCCGAAGTATAGACACATGGAACACTGAATGCATGCTGGACAAGATGGGTGGAAAAGCTAGCTTATATGCCACCTCTCCAATCCTCCTGAGTATCTCAAACGAGCCAATGAACCTGGGACTCAGCTTCACTTACTTCCCAAACCGCACACCCTTCATGGGTAAAACCTTCAACAAGACCCTCTCGCCAACCATGAAAGACACATCTCGAACCTTCCGTTCCTCATAACTCTTCTTGCGTGAATGAGCTGTGCGAAGACTCTCCTGAATCAACTTTACTCTCTCCAAATCATCCTAAACTAACTCAGTCCTAACAATCTAGCCTTGCCAGGCTCAAACTATCCCACAGGAGATCTACACCGTCTACCATACAATGCCTTATACAGAGCCATCTGAATACTCAACTGATAACTGTTGTTGTAGGCAAATTCTACAAGTGGAAAAAACTCATCCCATGAGCCTCCAAAATTGATCACACAGGAATGCAACATATCCTCCAAGATCTGAATAGTGAGCTCAAACTGTTCGTCCGTCTGATGATGAAATGTTGTGCTCAACTCTACCTACGTACCAAGCTCTCGCTGAAATGCCCTCCAGAACTGATAAGTGAACTGAGTACCTCTATTCGATATAATAGACACTGGAACCCCATGTAATCTGAAAATATCCTAAATAAAGATCCCTGCTAACCGCTCCGATGAATAAGTAGTACATACTGGAATGAATTGTGCAGATTTGACCAGCTGCTTAATAATCACCCACACACTTAATCGAACTTCCTCAAAGTCCGAGGGAGACCACTCACGAAATCTATAGTAATCCGCTCCCATTTCCACTCAGGAATAACCATACGCTGAAGAACACCGCCCGATCTCTAATGCTCATACTTGAACTGCTGGCAGTTGAGACATATAGCTACATGACTCACAATATCCATCTTCATCTTCCTCCACCAGTAATGCTCTATCAAGTCCTGGTACATCTTCGCGTCACCCGGATGAATAGAGTACCGCGAGCTATGAGCCTCCTCTAGTATCAACTCTCGAAGACCATCTGCATTGGGTACACAGATCTGGCCCTGCATCCTCAGAACACCATCACTATCAATACACACATCCCTGACATCATTATGCTGAACTCTGTCCTTAAGGACAAGTAAATGGAGATCATCGTACTGATGCTCTTTGATGCGATCATATAAAGAGGACCGAGAAACAACACAAGCCAACACCCTACTCAGCTCAAAAATATCCAACCTCACTATCTGGTTGGCCAACGCCTGAACATCATATGCAAAGGGCTTCTCCCCAACTGGAATATAAGCCAAGCTTCCCATACTAACCGCCTTGTAGCTCAAAGCATCAGCCACAACATTGGCCTTCCCCGAATGATACAATATGGTAATTTTTTAATCCTTAAGCAACTCAAGCCACATCCGTTGTCTCAAATTAAGATCTTTCTGTTTGAACAAATGCTGAAGGCTGCGATGATTAGTATACACCTCACAAGAAACACCATACAAGTAATGTCTCTAAATCTTTAGAGCGTGAACTATGGCTGCTAACTCAAAATCGTGCACGGGGTAGTTCTTCTCATAAGGATTCAACTGGCGAGAAGCATAAGTGATAACCCTACCCTTCTGTATCAGCACACATCCAATGCCAACTTTCGAAGCATCACAATCCACAGTATATGAATCTGAAGCTGACAGCAATATCAAAACTGGCACCGTGGTCAGTGCTGTTTTGAGCTTCTGAAAGCTCTCCTCACACTTCTTTGGACCACACAAATGGAGCACCCTTCTGAGTTAACTTAGTCAAGGGTGAAGCAATCGAAGAAAATCCCCGAACAAATCGGCGATAATACTCTGCCAATCCCAGGAAACAACAAATCATAGTAGCTGAGGTCAGTCTAGGCCAACTTTGCACCGCCTCTATCTTCTTCGGATCCACCTATATCCCATCATTGGACACCACGTGTCCCAGAAAAGCCACAGATTCAAGCCAGAACTCACACTTGGAGAACATTGCATAAAGTTTCTCCTCCCGCAACCTCTGTAGAAAAACTCTCAGATGCTGAGCATGCTCCTCCTGGAAACGAGACTACACTAGGATGTCATCAATAAACACAATCACAAAGGAATCCAAATACAGTCGGAACATACTGTTCATCAAATGTATGAACGCAGTTGGTGCATTAGTTAGCCCAAAAGACATTACTAGAAACTCATAGTGCCCATGTCTCGTCCTGAAGGCTGTCTTCATAATATTAGAATCTCTAATCTTTAGCTGGTGATAGCTTGAACGAAGATCAATCTTCGAAAATACCCACGCTCCCTGGAGCTGATCAAACAAATTATCAATGCATGGTAGAGGATACTTGTTCTTCACTGTTACCTTGTTCAGCTGCCTTTAATCAAAACACATCCTCATTGAGCCATCCTTCTTCTTGACAAATAAGACCGGTGCACCCCCCGGTGACACACTCGGCCGAATGAACCCCTTATCTAGGAGTTCCTGAAGCTGCTCCTTCAATTCCTTCAGCACAGCTGGTGCTATATGATAAGGAGAAATAGAGATAGGCTGAGTGCCCAGCACCAAATCAATCCCAAAGTCAATATCACTGTCCGGCGGCATGCCCGGCAAGTCCAAGGGAAACACATCAGGAAAATCCCTCACAACAGGAACAGAATCAATACTGGGAGTCTCAGCTCCAACGTCCCTCACAAATGCCAAATACGATAGACATCCCTTGCCAACCATCCGTTGGGCCTTTAAGAAAGATATTTCCCTGCTGGGTATATAATAAGTCATACCTAGCTACTTAATCCTTGGGATACCCGGCATAGCCAATGTAACTATCTTGGAATGACAGTCTATAATAGCGTGTCACGAAGATATCCAATCCATGCCCAAACTAACATCAAAATCGATCATGCTCAACAGCAACATGTCTACTCGGGTCTCTAGACCCCTAATAGTAACAAGACAAGACCGTTACACATGGTCCACAATCATGGTATCGCCCACCGGGGTAGATACATGCACGGGTAATGCAAGACACCCTCGAGTCGTGCCCAAATGAGGAGCAAAAGTATGAAGATACATAAAAATAAGTGGAACCGGGATCGAATAAAATTGAGGCATCCCTGTGGCAAACTAAAATAATACCTGTAACAATTCTGAAGCAACTGCATCTGAACGGCCCTGAAGAGCATAGTAACGAGCCTGACCACCTGATCGGCCTCCCCCTCGAGGGTGACCCCTAGATGCCTGACCCTCACCCCTAGCTGGCAGGGCGGGTGCTAAAGTAGATGGACCAGAAGATAAGGGTTGTCCCCTCTGCTGAGATGGCCTGGATACAAGGCGGGGACACTCTTTCTAAATATGCCCAAACTCCCTACACTCAAAGCAACTCCCGGGTGCTGGGGGCTGGGACTGAAGGGAACCCCTCGCACCGAAGTGGCTAGCTGAAGAACTCGGTCGGGATGAACCAATAACAGATGGAGTCTGAGATGAACTTTGTGGTAGATGGGCATTGACAGATGGCTGACCCTGATGGGAGCCCTGATGACCTCGGCCAAAAGATGACCCACAATACTCTGAGCGGGCAGGTTGTGAAGACCTAAAAGAACGATCTCGGCTCTGCTGACCCTGGCCTCTAGACTGAGCACCGCCGAAACTACCTAATCCCTGAAGCCACTTGTCCTCCCTCTCCTCTAGCTCTCGGTGATGGTCAATCTCAATGTCGCGAGAAATATCAAATGCATCCTCGAAGGAATAACTTAGGACCCTCTCTCAGGTCATCAAGATGCAAATAGGAATGACAAGTCCATCCACAAAGCGCCTGATCCTCTCCTGATCAGTAGGAACCATCCATGGGGCATATCTGACTAACTTTTAAAACCTCACCTCATACTCCATCACTGACATATCCCCCTGACAGAGCCACTCAAACTTCCTGCGTAACTCCACCCTCTGAGACCATGGTATCCACCTCTAGAAAGATAGTGGAGAACTTCTGCCATGTCAATGGTGCCGCACCTTCCGGCCTACGGTGCTTATATGCCTCCCATAATGTGAAGGCTGCTCCCTCAAACTGGAAAGTAGTAAATGATACCCCACTCGACTCGAGAATCCCTGCTGTACGGAGCATACGACGACACTTATCGAGAAAACCCTAGGCGTCCTTGCCCGGAATACCACTGAATGTAGGAGGCGAAAGACTACTAAATCTCTCAAGACGATACTGCTGATCGTCAGGAATCACTAAGACCCGGTCAACCCGAACCCGAATAATCTGCTGAACTGGGGCCGCTGGCTGGACTGGTGGTGCCTAAGGTGTCTGAAGACCCTGCACTACCTGCTCTGGAGTGCGAGCTGTGGGGGTCTGATGACCACCCCTAGTTTGGGATGTAGCTACTACAGTGAAGGCTGAAACTGTCTGATCCAGGCCAGTACAAACTGTCAAAATCTGAGCTAGGGTCTCTTGAAGTCACGGAATCACGATAGGCACAACAGGTTCCTGAACAGGTGCTGCTGGGACCTCCACAACTCGAAGCTGATCCGAAATGAGGACAACTGGTGGGTCAACTGGTACTTCCCCAGCTGCTCCACCCCTACCACGACCACAGCCGCATCCACAACCTTTAGCAGGTGGCATTGGTGGCCGTCCACCTTGGCTTGTAGCACGAGTTCTCACCATCTGCGAGAGAATAGAATCCCAAAATTTAGTTTTGGATCAACAAAGTCGCACGACATAAATTTCAAGAATTTGAAGTTTTCCTAAAGGTTTTGTAGCCTCCCGAGGATAAGTACAGACGTCTCCATACCGATCCGTGAGACACTACTAAACCGGCTCATGACTCGCGAGACCTAATAACCTAGGCTCTGATAACAACTTGTCACAATACAAATCCTGGTCGTGATGATGCCCAACATATTGCTAGGCAAGACCGTTACCCGATAACCAATCCAATTATTTCCAAAATATTCCAATTAAAATCAATTATCATGTTCTTATAATAATAGTAAGAGTGCAAAATTCAAAACAACGAAATTAATAGGCCAAAACGATCTGGTGTCACAAGTCTGAACCTATACACATCAAAGTAATACCCAATACAACTGAGTCTAAGCAGAAAAGCAAAAGATAATGGAAGGAGAGGTCAGGTCCTGCGGACTCCAATAGCTACCTCGATGACTTCACAGAAGCTGGAACAACAGTAATATAGCTCAACTGCCCTCCTGAATCCATGTATCAGCACACAAGGTGTAGGGAGTAGAGTGAGTACTTCCAACTCAGTGAGTAGTAGCAATAAATAATAAATGAAAATAAGAAAACCTGTAAGAACACTAAACAGTTCTAAGAGCAATAGTACAGGTAATAACAACTCTAAAGTGGAACGTCCAGTTTCGGTCTACTACTGTCTCACACTGATCCAACACTGCTGTGGCGCCCGATCCTTACTAATACTACTGCGGCATGACAATCATATATATATAATGATGTGCAGCGTGTAGCCTGATCCAATATAATAGATATAATGCTGCAACGTTCAGCCCGATCCAATAATATATATAAGCTCACTAGGGGTGTTTTCAGATTCCGGAGTGGCTCCTTCAACCCAAGCGCTATAATATTGTTGCGTGCAATCTGATCCACATATATATCACTGCGGCGTGCAGTCCGATCCATATATATATATATCATACATATAACATTGCGGCGTGCAGCCCGATCCAATACATGTATATGTATATATACTGCTGTGGCGTGCAGCCCGATCCGGTATATATATCATTACCTCCCCATGGGTCCTCGACCCCTCTCGATCAATATAGAGTTGGCCTCTCGGGCCCACTTAGCTAGAACAGGGTATTCAACCCTAGGTATTCTCACTTAGAGTACATTTCTAGTACCGGTTCATAATATGCTACACAGCTAAGAGTACGATTGAGGGTATGTATTCAACAGATATAGGGGTAATTTAGCTCCACAGGCTTCCCTAAGGTTCTACAGGTCGGCACAAGGCCCCAAACATGGCAACTAGCACAAATATACGAATATAAGCTCAGTCTCAGTCAATATGCACAGTAAACCGTCAATCAGGATGGACTAATTCCGAATCTCCAGTCACAATATCACCATTCTCATAACACTACACGTGTTTCATCTCAACAGAGCACTGTATAGTGCAAATATGGGGTTTTAAACCCTTAGTATATCATTCATGACTACCACTCACCTCGAACCGGCTAAAGTCATAGATCGCCCTGTGCTTTCCTCGCAAAGAAACCTCCTCGGGTGCCAAATCTGATAAAAACAAATAAGAATACATCAAAATAGGCTAATGGGACATAACCCAATCGAAAGGACTCAAAAAACACCCAAAAATATGAAGTTTCCAAAACCCGAGCCCCAGACCAGCTTCTCAGAAAATTACAAAATTAAAATTTTCAAAATCCTCATCTCGTTACGGGTCTGTACATAGAAAATATATCAAAATCGGACTTCAAACGAGCCGCCAAATCACGATTTTACATAGAAAATATTCAAACCCTAACTTCCTCAATTTATACCCAAATATAGAAAATTAATGGAAGATTCTTTGATAAAATGATGTATTAAGACCACGAGACTTACCTCCGATCACTTCCCGATGAAATCCTCTTAAAATTCTATCAATTAGCTCTTAAGGTGTGAAAAAATGGAGGAAAATATGAAGGGGTTCGTGACTGAATTCTTTTGAAAAACCCTCTGCCCAGTTATAATTAACCCTACGCGAACGCGACGCTCTTCATGCGTTCACGATGATTAAATACAACTTCAGGCTATTTTACTCTACGCGAACGCGTACATCCTAACGTGATCGCGATGGTCAGTTTTTCCCATGCTATGCGAACGTGGACCTCCTAGCGTGAACGCTATTCACTGATTTCCTAAACCTACGCATTTGCATCACCCCTTCGCGAACCCGAAGGCGAAATCCCCAGGCTCACCAGATTACACTACGCCTTTGAGTGATACTCATCACGAACGCGATGAACAAAATCCTGTTGCAATTATGACAACAAACATGATCTCTCACTTAGCCAAAAATGATCCGTTAGGACTCCCGGAATCACCCCGAGGCCGTCGGGACCCCAACGAAAACCTCCAACCTACTCCAAAACATGATAGGAACTTGTTCCAACCATAAAAACACATTCTTAAACACAAAAATCATCCAATCAAGGTGGATTCAAGCTTAAGTTTCAACTAAAACTTCTGAAACCTACATTCAATCGAAAACCCGACCAAATGATGTCCGAATGACCTGAAAATTTGCAGACATATCCAAAATTACCTAACGAAGCTACTGCAACTGTCGGAATACCATTCCAACTCCTTGATCAAAACCTCACCTATCAACCGGAATTTGCCAAAATTCCAACTTTGCCAATTCAAGCCTATTTCTACACCGGACCTCTAAATTTAATTCCGATCACTCTCCTAAGTCACAAATCATCCCTCAAAGCTAACCAAACCATCAGAATTTGATTCTGAGCCCTATAACTCACAAGTCAATATATGGTTGACTTTTCCAATCTATTCCTTCATCAAAGAGACTATTTATTCTATTTCCTACCAAACTTGATCCAAATTGACTCAAATTCACCAAATACATATATTGAAACATGAACAAGCATATAATGGGAAAAACAGGGCGGTAAATCATGTGACAACGGACCGAGTCATTACATCTTGCCAGTGTATGTGTAGATTTTATTTTCAAGAAGAGTGAGGTACTTGCTTTTTGGATCCCATTTAGGAGCTTGAGTTCCATAGCCAAGTCCTCTTTTGTTACTGCTATGATGCTCTTGCAACCAAGAGAGAGCACCATATGCTTTGTTCCACTTGCAAGTTCTATCTAGTTCATGTCTTACCTTTCTTAGATCTTCTTTTAAGATTTTGATGAAGTCATCTTTCTTATATAATTCATCCTTCATTTTTCTAAATTTTCTTCTAGGGTAAGATATGTGTGATCACCTATCTTCTTTCCTGTTCCTAATTTCAGTTTTAGATTTTCAAATCTATGTTCTAGGACACTGTTATCAAGTTCAAGAACCTGGTTCTTCAACTCAACATTTTTGTTATAACTCTCATTGGCCATAGACTCTAGACTTTTACATTTAGCTTTTAAAATTACATATTCCCTAGATAGAACTTCCGTCTCATTATTAATTATCTTAGACTAATCAATGAAGTCACTTAAGAGTTCAGCTAGCCTTTCTTTATACAAGAATTTGATCTTGCCTTCGAGATAAATAATACTTACTTCTTGTTCATCGTCTGATTCTCCAATGGACATTAGAGCTTGATCCTCCCTAACTTCATCTTTAAAGTCCTCATCTGATGTTTCTTCCTAAGCAACATCCATAGCCTTAGTTGAGCCTTTGTTTCTCTTTGGTTGAACCTGTTCCTTCTTTTAGCTCTTTCTTTCTTCCATTCAATCTTCCATTTGAGGACAGTTTTTGATCATTTGATCAGTTTTACCACACCTGTAGCAGCCTTCATTGGTCTGTCTCTCTGAAGCTCTTGTTTTGTTGATGTTTGTACTTCTTGAAGCACTCTTTCCTCTAATTAGATACTTCTTGAAATCCCTGGTGATCATGGCTACTTCAACATCTTCCAAATCTGCAGCTTCAGTGATTCTAAGAGCTAAGCTTCTCAACTTTTGGGGGGTATCCATATTCATTGTTTGTCTCCTCATTTCATAGGCAGTTAAGTTCCCAATTAGTTCATCCAGTCTGAGGGTTGCAATATTCTTGGATTCTTGAATGGCAATGATCTTGCTTTCCCAAGTGACTGCTAGAACTCTTGTCAGAATCGTTTTAACACAGTCTTCTTCGAGGATGGTCCTTCCAAGAGATTCAAGCTCATTAGTCAGAGTGGTGAATCTAGTATATGTCTCCCGGATAGTTTCTCCTTCCTAGATAGTGAAATTCTCATATTGAGAGTACAGAAAAGTTCCTCTTGACCTTTTCACTTGAGGTGTTCCTTCATGAGCTACTTGAAGAGTGTCCCATATTTTCTTAGAAATTGTACAACTTTGGATCCTGCTGTACTCATCTGGTCCTAGACCACACGCTAGCTACTTCTTGGCTTTAGCATTTTTCTCCCATTTCCTCAGATCCTCAATAGTACAATCAGCCCTTATTTTTGGCACACCAATTCTTTTTGCATTCTTCTTAGTGGTAGCTAGGGGACCATCAGTCACTATATCCCTAAGCTCATAGTCTTCCCCTATGATGTGATCTCTTATTTTGTTCATCCACCAAGAGTAATATAGGTCATTGGAAAGTAGAGGTCTGACAGTAGATTGCCCTTCCCAGTTTTCAGGTAGTGCACTCATTTTTTATCTTCTCCTAAGATGTTAGCCTCTTCAAGGATAACCTTCTCTGATACCAATAGATATTTTAGACGTCAATACCACACAAGAGAGGGGGTGATTTGTGTGGTACCTAATTTTTGCAATAGAAGAACATGGTTCTTCTACGTGTTCTAACTATTACCTTTTGTGGAATTAAATTATAGAAATAAAGAACATAGAGATTTTACGTGTAAAACTCCTGGCTCAAAAGGTGAAAAAACCACGACCTACACAGTAGGATTTTTTCAAACTTCCACTAAAATCAATGAGCCAAAAACATCATTTACAAAACTCTTTGTAAACCTATGGATTAACTCTAATCCCAGTCTAGCACACAGCCTCAACTGTTGTAATACTTTCAAGTAAACTCTAACTTGAATAATCAACGCACCTAATACAATTGCTTCTAAGAAAGCTGGAAAGGTACAATGTTAAAACACCTAGTACAATTGAACTAGAAATAAAGAAAGACACGATAAAATTGGTTCTTCACACTTTGTTCTTGTAGCTTCAGATTTGCACACTTGTATCACACACAAATTGCTTGCGAAAATTGCCTAGCTCTTTTGCTCTCAATTTGGTTTAACTCAGCCTATGTGCAATCGCCTATAAGAGAGAACAATCTTTATATTTATAGAGTTAGTAATTAGAGTTTGATAAGAACTCGAATTGTGGATCATTTATAAATTCAAGTCCAAGAACGACTATAACTCCTAATCCATATTCTTGATCCGGATGTAATTCTATTTTCATAAGGAGACTTTAATTCCTTATCCTATATGCAATCATTTCGATCAGGTTAGAAGATATTCATCAAAATATTGTTGCTTGATCCGAAGGACATATCTTCTTCACATGCATCTCATATGTATGGGTCATAGCAACTGTATCTCCTAAGATGAACCTAGTCCTTCACTGAGTTCATTTGTCATTCTTCAAAACTTCAACTGATCTTGGGATAACATAAAGCTAACACTGAAGGAATATCAATGTAACGACGACAACAGAAACAATCAAAATTACAATCAATAGTGAAGATGAGTGGAACACGAATGGCAACGAGAAATAACCAAGTAATTAAGAAATAACATAGTCGGGGTGCGGATGAAGTATGAATGTATACCTTGGTAAAGTAGTGACGGGGCTATATCAAGATACCTACCGGACATGTAAACCTATGCATGATATGATATAAAGCTAACAATGAAGGAATATCAATGTAAGGCCAACAATATAAAGAATTAAAATTACAATCAACGGTGAAGATGAGGGGAACACGAATGGCAATTAGAAATAACCAAGTAATTAAGAAATAACATAGTCGGGGTAGGGATGAAGTATGAATGTATACCTCGGTAAAATAGTGATGAGGCTATGTCAAGATACCCACCGGACATGTAAACCTGTGCAGGATAATGATATAAATCTAACAAAGAAGGAATATCAATGTAAGGCCACCAACAGAAAGAATTATAATTACAATCAACAGTGAAGATGAGGGGAACACGAATGACAATGAGAAATAACCAAGTAATTAAGAAACAACATAGTCGGGGTACGGATGAAGTATGAATGTATTGAAGTAGGGAAAACGATGACAACTCAACCAATCAAATCATTCCTAATACATAAATTTCAACAATCACACTTCTCGTAATCTCAGATCATAAATCACAACTTCCAAACCTTTAAGACATATGGAACCTCGTGGCCATATTTTTTTTCATATCTCCTAGCACGGCAATATTCATGTGCTACGGTACATACTATCCATGTCAAATGCCATAAATAACATTCAAGGGAATTGTTCATATATAATAAAGTAAAATTATAGTTTTTGAACCAAAAAGGAAAGCAACGAGAGAATGAGCCTATTTGGAAAATAATTGGACGAAGAGAATAACAATTTCAAACAACATAAGGCGTCAGTTAAGCTACTGATTTGAATATAGAATTTAATAAATTAAAATATAATAGTAATTTCTTTTTATGTAAAGTAGAAACATCAGATAGTGTAAGGAGATTAAGTTAAGAAATCGCTTAAACTGATATAGCCCCGTCACTACTTTACCTCGTCACTAATTCATGTAAGGTACTGAATGAAATGACGAGTGATAACTTAAGCGTCACATAAGGTAAACATGTTATTAATTCTTTTATTTAAAACCGTTATGTTACTAACAACTCAGCATGATATGAGAGTAAATTTATCTTTACACAGGAAGAGAAAACAAGAAATGACGGCGAGGAAGAAAATCAATGAAAAACAACTCAATCCTAAAAATAAAAATAAAAAAAATAAAACTACCAAATCCTCAGAGTCTCGCACGAAAGAATCGAAGCAAACACAATATACCAATGAATACAAAACACATAAACTGTTACAGCGCACAACCTAATTCCACCGCACATCCTTATCCATCAGTATTCCACCATGTAATAATCAATAATAATAATAATAAGTGTGTGTGTCACCATATAATCAGAGTTAATTTCATAATTCACCTTTAGTTCACCATATCAATCTACCCATATTTCACTTGTTGTGGTGTGCAACCAGATCCCATCGTATGAATATAAATTCTTCCTTATTTCGCCTGTTGCGGCATGCAATCTGATCCATAATAATTTAAATCAACAACAACAATTCAATAACTCAATTTACATGAATTTCTACAATTAAGGGTAAGAGTACACGACAATAAACGAATCACGTAAAAGTCAAAGGAATACAACAAATTTACAAAAATGACAGGACAAGTAAGGCACGTGATAACTAAGAAGTACAATCACAACAATTAGGATAGGTAGTAGATAAGTACAGAGTCATCGAAGAAACTCAACAATTAAGAGGTCATAATATAATAAGGAAGGCAACATCTCCAACTAAAGCACAAGAATGCAAAATATCAAGTAAAGGCACGGGAAGTATATAAATGCTCTAAACTAGTCAATTACCACATATAGGTGTGTATCCACTCGTCACCTCACGATCTCGTCTTTCACATTATGCAAATAGCACAATCATCTCAAACCTAAGGGGCAATTTCTCCGACACAAGGTTAGGCAAGATACTCACCTTTACGAAGTTAAGCCAATACTCTTAAATGGCATCTCACGTGAAACGACCTCCAGACGGCTCAAATCTAGCCAAAATAATTTCCTAAAGTAATTAAATTCATAGGAACTATTTCTGGATAATAAAAGGTCGACTTTTAATTTTACACTAAAAGGCAACCCAAAAGTCAACTTCGGGATCGCTCCTCGAAATTCGACAAATATTCACTCTATCCATATACCCATTCTGATATGAGTCCAAACATACAAAATATTATCAATTTCCAATATCGAACCGCCCTTCAAATCTTCATTTTTATTTTTGAAAGGTTTTACGATTTTTCCAATGTTTCACTTTGATTCTCACTATCTTGATGTTACTCAAATATAATCATGAAGTATGCATAGATATTAAACAATGGCACTTACCCATCAATTATAGATGAAATTTCTCTTTCAAAATTGCCCATTCTCGAACTTAGGGTTTAAAATATTAAAAATTAAAGCAAAAACAAAATTATACAGCGAAACAAGCTGCACATATCGCATTTGCAATTCAGGATTCAGAATTGCGATCAAGAATAGGGCTGGAAAATATTGCAATTGTGATAAAATGCTCGTAATTGCAAACTTGAACAGTGCAGAAGTCGCAATTGTGATCCTTGGATACCAGAAACCAGCAATTTTTACCGACACGAAAATGGGCATAACTCATACGATGTTTAAATTCGATAATTCTTTTTTATATGGTTTTGTAATTATAATAGAAATCTAGTGCATTAATAAAAAATAAATGTAGAGTTCTTTTGCTTAATGTGGTACCATTTAAGATTAAAGAAATGATACCGGAACATCATAAACAAGCACAACACGACCTAAACCTATACAAAACTCACCCAAGTCCCCCTGGACTGCGTACAAACATACCAATAAGTTTCAAAACATAATATAGACCCGCTAGAGGTCTCCAATCCCAAAACATAATGTCAAAACCAAGAATCGCACCTCAAACGAACTTAAAAATATTCAACTCTTCCAACTTTCAAAACTTGTGCCGAAACATATCAATTCAATTCTGATTGACCTTAAATTTTACACACAAGTCATAAATAGTATAAAGAACCTATTCCAATATTCGGAAATGAAATTCGAACCCAACATCATCAATATCAACTATTGGAAAACTTATAATATTTCAAAACTTGAACTTTCTGATTTTCGCTAAAATGGTTTAAATCAACCCACTGTGACGATCCGACCCGTCGTCACGGGAATTACCACCCCGTTATGTTGTAATTACATGTTTTATGCTTTTATATCAGTGTTAGAGTCTATCGGGTGAGTTAGGAGTGAATTGGATTGAAAATGAGGCATATAGCCTTTTTGAAGGAAACTTGAATAAAGAAAGTCAACCTGGAGTTGACTATTTGGTTAGAGGGCTCGGAATCAGATTCTGATGATTCGGTTAGTTCCGGGAGGTGATTTGTGACTTAGGGGAGCAATCGGAATGGAATTTGGAGGCCCGGTGTAGAAATAGGCTTGAATTGGCTAAGATTGAATTTTGGCGAAATCCGAACGGTAGGTGAGATTTCGATCCGGGAGTCGGAATGGAATTCCGACAGTTGCAGTAGCTTCGTTATGTGATTTTGGATGTGCCTGCAACATTTCAGGTCATTCGGGCGTCGTTTGATCGGGTTTTTGATCGAATGTGTAATTTGGAAAGTTTTAAGAAATTTAGGCTTGAATCCATGGGTAATTGGTGATTTTGATGTTTAGGGTGGTGTTTTTATGATTAGAACAAGTTCGAATAAGGAATTAGGATGTGTTGGTGTGTTTGGATGAGGTCCCGGGGGCCTCGGGGTGTTTTCGTATGGCTAAACGGGAGAAAGTGTGGAAAATTGCAGGGAAGTGTTCTGGTTCTGTTATTTTCGCTCCTGCGGAAATGGGGGCGCAGGAGCGAGTCCGCAGGAGCGGACGAGGAGGCACAGCAGCGCTTGTCTTCGCAGAAGCGGAAAAATGTCCGCTGAGGCGGCGTCGCAGGAGCGAAGAGTAGACCGCAGAAGCGGTCAAGAGGCGAAATGGAGAGTCCGCAGAAGCGGGTGATTGATCGCATAGGCGAGTCCGCAGGAGCGGATTCTTGGTCGCAAAAGCGGAACATTTTGCAGGAGCGGAAGACTTTCCGCAGAAGCGGACCCGCAGGAGCGGTCCGTGTATCCGCAGAAGCGAAAATCGCAGTGAATTAATTGTATCAGAAGTTAGAAAATTTCAGAAATATTTCACACATTTGGGTCTCGGCTTAAGGAGGCGATTTGGGCGATTTTGAAGAGAAACTCAAGGGAAATCATCAGGTAATCAACTATGGACTTAAACTATGATTAGTATGGATAATATTATGCAAGTATATCATGAAAATGGAGGAATTAGGGGTGATTCATGGAAGATTTAACCCTAGGCTTGAACTTTAGAACATCAAGGTTTTGAATGGGCAAATGGAGTCCGAATTTGGTAAAATTGATATTCTTAGACTCGTATTGAGATGAGGGTTCCGAATATGTGACTTTTGTAATTTTTCGAGAAGCGTACCGAAAGTCGGGTTTTGACAACTTTGGGAATTTTGATGTAAATTGAGTTGTATTGATTGGGTGTCGTCCCAATGGCCTAATTTATTGTATTTCTACTGTATTTGATCAGATTCTACGCGTGCGGAGCTTGATTCTCGTGGCAAGGGCATCGCGGACTAGTCGTCGAGCTGTATTGAGATGAGTAATAGATGTGGGTAATGACCAGCGGGTTCGAAACCCCGGTATACCACTTTGTGACGCTGTATAGCGGCGAGACACGTACTCTCATGTGAGTGCGGGGTCGATTGTGATTTGGGGACTATGGCTTAGTCCGACTTGCTGATATTGTGTTATGATATTAGGCCATTCTTGAGCCGTCGAACCTCCTTCTCGGATGGTTGCATACTATATTGTGATATTGGCTACTCTTAAGGCGTTGAACCCCCTTCTTGGGCGGTTGAGTATCTTTGGGTTGTGAGCCAGTTATTTGGATCCCGCGAGGATCGTTATCATTGTCTTATCATATTGACATGTTAGTTACTACCAGTCCGTAGCTATTTCTATTATCATGCTATTTCCAATCTCTGGAACTTGATATTACTGTTTTCAACTGAAAAATGATAAAAGAGTTTTCAAAAATTACTTTTGAGCCTGCGAGGCTGTATTTGCACATTAGCTGACTGGTAGTGGATCGGGCTGCGCGCCGCAGCGGTATATATGTTGGATCGGACCGCACGCCGCAGTGATATTGTGCTTGGGCTGTAGGAGCCCCTCCGGAGTCTGAACCCCCACAGTGAGCACGGGTACCCAAATTGGATCGGGCTACGCGCCGTAGCGGTCATATCATGCATTGCATTGCATTTAGCTACATCTGCTAGCTGTTATACTCTTTTGCTGGTACTTGTTGGTACAGGTACAGTTGATATTCATTTGGACAGGGTACTTGATTACAACTTTGCATAGTGCTTTATTGCGGATTTCTTATCTGCGCTGTCTTACCCCTGTTTATTACCACTGAGTCTGGCAGTACTCATTTTACTCCCTGCACCTTGTGTGCAGATCTAGGTACCTCTCAGCAGTGATCCGGTAGTTGTTCGAGGCGACATATGTAGGATATTCGAGGTAGCTGCAGAGTCCGCATGACCCGATATTTCTTCTTACTGTCTTTTGATTCCGTATTGACTTTTCTTTCCGCACTTGGTATCTTGTAAACCTTTATACACTTATGTTCAGTGGAGGCCCATGACTCTTGACCCTGCGGTCTATGGGAGTTGGTATATTTTGGGACTTGGTTCCCCGTTTTCGATATATGTATCGCTGTTGTTTCATATTTTGTTATGCTTAAATGAGATAAAGAGAGTTCCTAGCTCCGTCGTTGTTATTGATTGGTCAGGCTGGCCTAGCAATGTGCTGGGCGCCATCACGACCGGAATTGGGGTCGTGACAGTTAACCCCTTCTAAACCCTAGAAAATACACCATAAGGGATATTCGTGAGAATATTCCAAATACTGCAACTATATGTCCTCTATTCGCTGTCCATCGTCCCTCGTAGGGCATCCCACTTATGACGATCTCATCTTTCGTTGTATTTGTCAATTGGCTGTGATCGTTCACATTTGGACCTATACACTTGATATGCGAGTGAATGCACGGCGTCGACAAGGTAAAAACGTACTCACGTGAGGTTTTTCTGATTTAATTTATAGATGTATGATATGTATTTATGAATAAATTTACCCATCTGTCAAAAGTTCGAGTCTATGTTGTAATTAGTCTTTCTTTTGGTATGGTTTCAAATTAATAGAGCGGTTTAAAGTTTAATTAAAGCATATAATTTATAAACATGTATAAAATCAGGAATTTTTAGCCATTTATAATAATTGAAGCAACCGTGCTAGAACCACGGGATCCGGGGGTGCCTAACACCTTCCCTCGGGTCAACAGAATTCCTTACTTAGAATTTCTGGTTCGCAGACTTCATTGGAAAGTCGAGATTTCTTCGACTGCACCAGCTCCAGCTCAGCTGCACTATGGTTCAAGTTATGCCCGACGACGAGCAGCGTCGTCTCGAGAGATTTGGTAGACTTCAGCCACCCCATTTTAGCGGGGTTGAGGGCGAGGATGCCCAGGGTTTCTTGGACAAGTGTCAGAGGATGTTGCGGACGGCTGGTATTCTCGAGTCCAGCGGAGTTTCATTTACTACCTTTCAGTTCACTGGTCCCGCATTTGATTGGTGGGAAGAGTTTGAGAGGCGTAGGCTTGCAGGAGCAGCACCTCTCACATGGCAGCAGTTCTCTACTCTCTTTCTAGAGAAATATGTACCTCAGTCTCGTCGCGAGGAGCTACGTCGCCAGTTCGAGTGGTTGGTTCAGGGCGACATGTCTGTGACCCAGTATGAGCTTAGATTCACACAGTTGGCTAGGCATGCCACATGGATGATCCCTACTGATAGGGAGAGGATCAGGAGGTTCATTGATGGCCTCAACTATTCTATCCGCATTCTTATGACCGGAGAGCGAGTTCTGTCATCATCTTTTGAGCAGGTTGTTGATATGGCACGCTCCATTGAGGCGGATCGTCGCAGAGAGAGAGGAGCGGGAGGCCAAGAGGCCTCGTGGTTCAGGCAGTTTCAGTGGTGCTCCATCTAGAGGGCATTCCCAGCAGAGCAGAGGTCGCTCATCTAGACCTTCTCATTCAGGCCGCCCAGAGCAGAGCGGAGGTTCTTATGGTCGTGGTCGACAGGGGTTTCAGCAGGGTCAGTCATCACTTAGTGCCCTCCCAGGGTGCAGCACCTACTTCATCAGCCCAGGGTTCTTCTGCAGTGAGGGGTTCCCTTCAGTCCCCTTCTCTAGCACCAGGTGCATGTTATGAGTGTGGTGAGTTTGGCCACATGAGGAGACAATGCCCTCGACTCCGTAGGGACAGGACTCGGCAGAGGGATCAGCCCTCATCTTCAGCACCATCTCAGTCTAGTAGAGGTGGAGGTCAGTCTTCTCGTGGTCGCCCCAGGGGCGAGGAGATATCTGGTGGAGGCCAGGCACGGTTCTATGCACTTCCTGACAGGCGTGATGCAGTTGCCTCCGATGCAGTGATTACAGGTATCATTTCTGTCTGTCACAGAGATGCCTCTGTTCTATTTGATCCAGGGTCCACATATTCATACGTGTCCTCTTATTTTGCACATCATTTGGGTGCGACTCGTGGTAGTCTTGACTTACCTGTTCATGTATCCACCCCCGTGGGTGATACGATTGTTGTGGATCATGTCTATAGATCCTGTGTTATATCTATTGGGGGTCTGGAGACCCAGGCAGATTTGTTATTGTTGGGGATGGTGGACTTTGATGTTATATTGGGTATGGACCGGTTGTCTCCGTACCATGCTATATTGGACTGTCATGCTAAGACAGTTACGTTGGCCATTCCTGGTATTTCTCAGAATTGAGTGGCGGGGTTCGACCGATTTCGTCCCTAGCCGTGTCATTTCGTTCTTAAAAGCTCGGAAGATGGTCGAAAAAGGGTGTTTATCATACTTGGCTTTTGTGAGAGATGTGGGAGCTGAGTCTCCTAGCATTGATTCTGTACCTGTTGTGAGGGACTTCCCAGATGTATTCCCCTCAGACCTGTCAGGCATGCCGCCGGACAGGGATATTGATTTTGGCATTGACTTGGTGCCGGGCACTCAGCCCATATCCGTTCCTCCTTATCGGATGGCACCAGCTGAGTTGAAAGAACCGAAAGAGCAGCTTCAAGAGCTTCTGGATAAGGGTTTCATCCGTCCTAGCGTGTCCCCGTGGGGTGCGCCGGTATTATTTGTTAAAAAGAAAGATGGTTTCATGTGAATGTGTATAAATTATAGGCAATTGAACAAAGTGACAGTGAAGAACAAGTACCCTCTGCCGCGCATAGATGATTTGTTTGACCGGTTACATGGTGCGAGGGTGTTTTCAAAGATTGATCTTCGTTCAGTCTATCATCTGCTGAAGATCAGGGACTCGGATATTATGAAGACTGCATTCAGGACCCGATATGGTCATTATGAGTTTCTTGTGATGTCGTTTGGGATGACCAACGCCCCAGCAGCATTTATGCATCTGATGAACAGTGTGTTCAGGCCCTATTTGGATTCATTTGTGATTGTGTTCATTGATGACATTCTAGTCTACTCCCATAGTCAGGAGGAGCATGCTCAGCATTTGAGTATTGTGTTGGAGAGATTGAGGGAGGAGAAGCTATATGCTAAATTCTCCAAGTGCAAGTTTTGGCTCGAGTCCGTAGCATTTCTGGGACATGTGGTGTCTCGTGATGGTATTCAGGTTGATCCTAAGAAGATAGAGGCGGTGCGAGTTGGCCTAGACCGTCTTCAGCTACAGAGATCAGGAGCTTTCTTGGTTTGGCGGGGTATTATCGCCGGTTTGTTCAGGGATTTTCATCCATTGCTTCTTCATTGACTAAATTGACCCTGAAGGGTGCACCATTCGTGTGGTCGGATGAGTGCGAGGAGAGCTTTCAGAAGCTCAAGGCAGCTTTGACCACAGCTCCAGTGCTAGTATTGCCATCAGCTTCAGGTTCATATACTATTTATTGTGATGCCTCGAGAGTGGGGATAGGTTGTGTGTTGATGCATTAAGGTAAGGTAATTGCTTATGCTTCTCGGCAGTTGAAGCCACGTGAGAAGAACTATCCTGTTCATGATTTGGAGCTAGCCGCCATTGTTCATGCCTTGAAAATTTGGAGGCACTATTTGTACGGCGTGTCTTGTGAGGTGTATACCGACCATCGTAGTCTCCATCAATTGTTCAAACAGAAAGATCTTAATTTGAGACAACGGAGATGGCTTGAGTTGCTTAAGGATTATGACATTACTATTTTATATCATCCCGGGAAGACCAATGTAGTGGCCGATGCTTTGAGCCGGAAGGCGGTCAGTATGGGGAGCTTGGCATATATTCCAGTCGAGGAAAGGCCATTTTCTTATGATGTTCAGGTGCTAGCCAATCGGCTAGTGAGTTTAGATATTTCGGAGCCCAGCCGGGTATTGGCTTGTGTTGTATCTCGGTCATCTCTATATGATCGTATTCGTGAGCGCCAGTATGATGATCCACATTTGGTTGTCCTTAGGGATAGAGTTCAGCATGATGATGCTAGAGATGTCACCATTGATAGTGACGGCATATTGAGGATGTAGGGCCGGATATGTGTGCCCAATGTTGATGGCCTTCGTGAGTTGATTCTGGAGGAGGCCCATAGCTCGCGGTATTCTATCCATCCAGGAGCCGCGAAGATGTATCAAGATTTGAAACAGCATTATTGGTGGAGAAAGATGAAAATGGACATTGTCAGACATGTATCACGGTGCCTCAACTGTCAGCAGGTTAAGTACGAGCATTAGAGGCCCGGTGGTGTATTTCAGCGCATTGATATTCCTGAGTGGAAATGGGAGAGGATCACTATGGACTTTGTTATTGGACTCCCTCGGACGGCGAGGAAGTTTGATTCTGTATGGGTGATTGTGGATAGACTGACCAAGTCAGCTCACTTCATTCCAGTTAGTACTACCTACTCATCGGAGCGGTTGGCGGCGATCTTTATTCGAGAGATTGTCCGGTTGCATGGAGTCCCAGTGTCTATCATATCCGATAGGGGTACTCAGTTTACTTCTCAGTTTTGGAGAGCATTTCAGCGAGAAATGGGTACGCGGGTTGAGTTGAGTACAACATTTCACCCCCAGACGGACGGGCAGTCTGAGCGCACTATTCAGATCTTGGAGGATATGTTGCGAGCATGTGTGATTGACTTTGGTGGTTCGTGGGATGAGTTCTTACCACTTGCCGAGTTTGCCTACAACAACAGTTACCAGTCGAGTATTCAGATGGACCATACGAGGCATTGTATGGCAGATGGTGTAGATCCCCCGTGGGATGGTTTGAGCCTGGTGAGGATAGATTGATAGAGACTGAGTTAGTCCAGGATGCTCTGGATAGAGCAAAGTTGATCCAGGAGAGGCTTCGCACAGCACAGTCTCGCCGGAAGAGTTATGCGGACCGTAGAGTTCGAGAGTTGTCTTTCATGGTTGGTGACAGAGTATTGTTGAAGGTTTCACCTATGAAGGGTGTCATGAGGTTTGGGAAGAAAGGAAAGTTGAGTCCCAGGTACATTGGTCCTTTTGAGATACTTAGGAGAGTTGGAGAGGTGGCATATGAGTTAGCCTTGCCACCCAGCTTATCCAGCGTTCATCCAGTATTCCATGTGTCTATGCTCCGGAAGTACATCGGAGATCCGTCTCATGTATTAGACTTCAGTACCATTCAGCTTGATGGTGATTTATCCTATGATGTGGAGCCTATTGCTATTTTGGGTCGTCAAGTGAGAAAATTGAGGTCCAAGGAGATTGCATCAGTTAAGGTTCAGTGGAGAGGTCGACCCGTGGAGGAGGCCACTTGGGAGATCGAGCGGGAGATGCGGAGCAGATATCCTCACTTGTTTGAGACTTCAGGTATGTTTCTTGACCCGCTCGAGGACGAGTGTTTGCTTAAGAGGGGGAGAATGTGACGATCCGGCCCGTCGTCACGGGAATTATCACCCCGTTATGTTGTAATTACATATTTTATGCTTTTATATCAGTGTTAGAGTCTATCGGGTGAGTTAGGAGTGAATTGGATTGAAAATGAGGCATATAGCCTTTTTGAAGGAAACTTGAATAAGGAAAGTCAACCCGGAGTTGACTATTTGGTTAGAGGCCTCGGAATTGAATTCTGATGATTCGGTTAGTTCCGGGAGGTGATTTGTGACTTAGGGGAGCAATCGGAATTTAATTTGGAGGTCCGGTGTAGAAATAGGCTTGAATTGGCTAAGATTGAATTTTGGCGAAATCCGAACGGTAGGTGAGATTTCGATCCGGGAGTCGGAATGGAATTCCGACAGTTGTAGTAGCTCCATTAGGTGATTTTGGATGTGCCAGTAAAAATTTCAGGTCATTCGGACGTTGTTTAGTCGGGTTTTTGATCGAATGTGTAATTCGGAAAGTTTTAAGAAATTTAGGCTTGAATCCGTGGGTAATTGGTGAGTTTGATGTTTAGGATGGTGTTTTTATGATTGGAACAAGTTCGAATAAGGAATTAGGATGTGTTGGTGTGTTTGGATGAGGTCCCGGGGGCCTCGGGGTGTTTTCGGATGGCTAAACGGGAGAAAATGTGGAAAATTGCAGGGAAGTGTTCTGGTTCTGTTGTTTTCGCTCCTGCAGAAATGGGGGCGCAGGAGCGAGTCCGCAGGAGCGGACGAGGAGGCGCAGGAGCGCTCGTTCTCGCAGAAGCGGAAAAATATCCGCTGAGGCGGCGTCGCAGGAGCGAAGAGTAGACCGCAGAAGCGGTCAAGAGGCGAAATGGAGAGTCCGCAGAAACGGGTGATTGATCGCATAGGCGAGTCCGCAGGAGCGGATTCTTGATCGCAAAAGTGGAACATTCCGCAGGAGCGGAAGACTTTCCGCAGAAGCGGACCCGCATGAGCGGTAATTCTATCCGCAGAAGCGAAAATCGCAGTGAGTTAATTGTATCGAAGTTAGAAAATTTCAGAAACATTTCACACATTTGGGTCTCGGCTTAAGGAGGCGATTTGGGCGATTTTGAAGAGAAACTCAAGGGAAATCATCAGGTAATCAACTATGGACTTAAACTATGATTAGTATTGATAATATTATGCAAGTATATCATGAAAATTGAGGAATTTGGGGTGATTCATGGAAGATTTAACCCTAGGCTTGAACTTTAGAAAATCAAGGTTTTGAATGGGCAAATGGAGTCCGAATTTGGTAAAATTGATATGCTTAGACTCGTATTGAGATGAGGGTTCCGAATATGTGACTTTTGTAATTTTTCGAGAAGCGTACCGAAAGTCGGGTTTTGACAACTTTTGGAATTTTGATGTAAATTGAGTTGTATTGATTGGGTGTCGTCCCAATGGCCTAATTTATTGTATTTCTACTGTATTTCATCAGATTCTACACGTCCGGAGCTTAATTCTCGTGGCAAGGGCATCGCGAACTAGTCGTCGAGCTGTATTGAGGTGAGTAATAGATGTGGGTGATGACCAGCGGGTTCGAAACCCCGGTATACCACTTTGTGACGCTGTATAGCGGCGAGACACATACTCTCATGTGAGTGCGGGGTCGATTGTGATTTGGGGACTATGGCTTAGTCCGACTTGCTGATACTGTGTTATGATATTAGGCCATTCTTGAGCCGTCGAACCTCCTTCTTGGATGGTTGCATACTATATTGTGATATTGGCTACTCTTAAGCCGTTGAACCCCCTTCTTGGGCGGTTGAGTATACTTGTGGGCCGTGAGCCAGTTATTGGATCCCGCAAGGATCGTTATCATTGTCTTATGATATTGACATGTTAGTTACTACCAGTCCGTAGCTATTTCTGTTATCATGCTATTTCCAATCTCTGGAACTTGATATTACTGTTTTCAATTGAAAAATGATAAAAGAGTTTTCAAAAACTACTTTTGAGCCTGCGAGGCTGTATTTGCATATTAGCTGACTGGTAGTGGATCGGGCTGCGCGCCGCAGCGGTATGTTGGAATGGACTGCACGCCGCAGTGATATTGTGCTTGGGCTGTAGGAGCCCCTCCGGAGTCTGAACCCCCACTGTGAGCACAGGTACCCAAATTGGATCGGGCTACACGCCGTAGTGATCATATCATGCATTGCATTGCATTTAGCTACATCTGCTAGCTGTTATACTATTTTGCTGGTACTTGTTGGTACGGATACATTTGATAATGATTCTGTGACAGGGTATTTGATTACAGCTTTACATAGTGCTTTATTGCGGATTTCTTATCTGCGCTGTCTTACCCCTGTTTATTACCACTGAGTCTGGCAGTACTCATTTTACTCCCTGCACCTTGTGTACAGATCCAGGTACCTCTCAGCAGTGATCCAGTGGTTGTGCGAGGCGGTTTCTGTGGGATATACGAGGTAGCTGCAGAGTCCGCATGACCCGATATTTCTTCTTACTGTCTTTTGATTCCGTATTGACTTTTCTTTCCGCACTTGGTATCTTGTAAACCTTTATACACTTATGTTCAGTGGAGGCCCATGACTCTTGACCCTGCGGTCTATGGGAGTTGGTATATTTTGGGACTTGGTTCCCCGTTTTCGATATATGTATCGCTGTTGTTTCATGTTTTGATATGCTTAAATGGGATAAAACGAGCTTCTAGCTCCGTTCTTGTTATTGATTGGTCAGGCTGGCTTAGCAATGTGCTGGGCGCCATCACGATCGGATTTGGGGTCGTGACACCCACAGACCTCCAAATTCAAATTCTAATGCACGACTAAGTCCGAAATTATCACATAAAGCGATTGGAATCAACAAAATACCATTCTAAAGTAGTCTTCACAAAAGTCAAATCTCGATCAACTCTTTTCACTTAAGCTTCCAAAACAAGAAGTATTCTTTAAAATTGATCCAAAATTGTGTGAAACCCAAAGTTGAGCATATACGCAAGTCATAATATAGTATACGAAGATGCTCCAGGTCTTAAGCCACCGAACGATAATGACCTATCGAATTGTTATAATAAGTTATTGTTTTTTCAAGAATAATTGGTACCTAGTATATATAGACATCATTATACATAGTTTGACTACATGGATGAATGTTGTTTTAGGTTAGTGGGCTTATCTGAATTCAATATATTTGATGTAAATTATAAATTTATATGTAAAAATTCACTTTTGTGATAAATAGTAGATATTAATACCGAACTTTTTACTTGATTAGTTTTTAACGCTATATTTAATTTTCCGTCATTCCAAAAAGGTGGTACTTTTTCTTGAATCAATTTAACTAATCTTTGAAGCAAAATTGAATTAGATAAAATTCAAATATTCAAAACCTAAAGTGTTATTAGTTGTAATCTTTTTCTTATCAATATGTTAAAAAAATACATTCTATAATATTGGTCAAAATTTATATAATTTGAATGTCAAAAACATAAAACAACAAATAATTTGGCACGGTAGGAGCAAAAACATAGGGTCACATGATGGTTTATGCATGTGATGTTATTGATGTATATATAACTCTAATTTTGACAGAGGAAGTCACCCTTTTCTCGTTTTTAATAATTGTAATCTTGATTTTTTTTAAGCTTTTGGTTTTTGAAGTACACTTGAGAATGGAGCAGAATATGGCAAAAGCAAAATTCATTACCTTGTTGACTAAAACAGATACGTATCTCACTCCCTTTAGACAATAAATTGGTCCATTTTCTCATTATATCTACATTGCCATAGTGTGTAGTTGGCAATAGTAAAAGATAGAGTAAGTGAAGGTTTGAGTGGCTATATATGCTACTATTCAAAATACGGAAAAGGTCCAAATACCTTCTTATACTTTGCGAAAAAGGCCAAATATACGTCTCGTTAAAAGTTTGGCTCATATCCGACCTTGCCGTTACACTATTGGTCCGGACATCCCCTTGAACTTTAAACGGAGCCAAATACCCCATGAACTTTACGATAAGGTCTATATATAACCCTCATTTTTTAACAAAATTTTTTTTTGTAAAAATATATCTGTAAAAACTGAAAATATTTTGTTGAAAATAACTTCTTCAGTTCTTAAAAACGAAAATATTTTGTTAAAAATACTTTTTTTTTATGTTTTTAGAAAAAAACAATTTTTACAAATTTATTTTTCCAGTTTTTCTGGTTTTTAAAAAAAACTTTAAAAAACTAAAAAATGAAGAAACAAAATATTTTCCAAAATCAAAAATAATTTGTTGAAAATATTTTATCCAATTTTTAAAAACAAAAATATTTTGTTAAAAACTGTAAATGTTCTAATTCCTCTATTTTTACATGTTTTTACAGTTTTACAAAAAAAATATTTTGTTAAAAAAATAATTTTTTAATTTTTACAATTTATTTTGCAAAAAGAAATATCTTTTGCTTTTGGAAATGTTCTAATTTCTTTTTGTAAAACTTTAAAAAAATTGCAAAAATCATTTTTTTAACAAAATATGTTTTTCGTAAAAATATATTCGTAAAAAATGTAAAAACAAAGGAATTAGAACATTTTCAGTTTTAACAAAATATTTTTATTTTTTAAAAACTAAATAAAATATTGTCAACAAATTATTTTCGCTTTTGAAAAATATTTTTTTTTCATTATATAGTTTTTTAAAACTTTTTTTTGTAAAATTGGAAATTTTTTTTTGTAAAAACTATTTTTTTTTAAAAAGGGGAAAAATCATTTTTTTAAAAAATATTTGTCGTTTTTTAAGAACTGAAAAAATTATTTTTGAACAAATAATTTTTAGTTTTTACAAAAAAAAAATTGTTGAAAACTAAGGGTTATATATAGACCTTATCGTAAAGTCTAGGGAGGTATCCGGGCCAATAGTGTAACGGCAAGGTTGGATATGAGCCAAACATTTAACGAGTGGTATATTTAACCCTTTTCACAAAGTATAGGGGGTATTTATCACGACCCCAAAACTCGATCATGATGGCGCCCAGCACCTTGCTAGGCCAGCCCAACCAACCAACTGAAAAACAGAGCTGTCAGCTCTCACTTTACCAATTTTAGGCATAGGCAACAATAATATAATGAAATGACATTTAGCACATCGGGGATAGATATCCCAAACCAATATAAACCTTCCACCGAATCAGGAGTCATAAGTCATGAGCCTCTACCAGAATTTATAAATTGTGATATTATGTACTGTGAGCACGTGATTTTTACCCTACATATGAGTTATTCCCACAAAATTCAAATAAAACAATTTTTTTCTTTGTTTTTGTAATTGTTGTGAATTTAATGTCCTTTTTCTTTTGTGCATATTTATTTGTTAAATTGAAAATAAAATAAAAAAATATATCGCATTTGCATTTAGGATTTAATTCTACAATTAGGAATAATTAATTTTATCTTACAAAATGAAAATCACAAAAAAATAGGCATCTTTTGCATTTTTACCTTTAATGTCCAATTGTATGATTTTATTTTAATTACCATTTAAATTTAGGTGACAATTATTATTCTGAGTTAATTAGTATTTCAAGATAATTTTAGTTTCTATAAATTAATCATAGTATTTTGGGCTTTATTAATTAGGAAGTTGAATAATGGAGAAGAACAAAATAGAAAATTTTGGATTGGGCCATCTTGCAAATTAAGTTACAAGCCAAATCCTAAGCACCCTTACCCAACCCAAAAGCCCTTGGCCCAAAAAGAAAATTACAGATTTTTTAGCAAAAAATAATCATAATCACATAACATAAAGTAGCGGGGACAAGGAAATCAAGGAAGAAAACAGGGAGAAGAAAACATGGATTAGTGGGTTTTCTTTAAATTAAAAAATATTTTCTTTTTAATAAAAAAAATCTGAAAATTTTCGAAATTCTTGCCTATAAATAGAAGATAAGATTTATGAAAAAAGAGGTGGAAACAAGAGAGGAAACAATAGGAGGAGAAGAAGAAATAAGGAAAAAAAGATAGCAGTATACGCTCGATATACACTCTGGATATAGAAGTATACATGGACAAAATTTAATTTTTGAGAGTTTCTTTTGAGAATTGAAGAGAGTTCAAATCTAGAAAGAGAAAGTAAAGAGAAATTCGGGAATATATTTTCCTTCTCTATTTTTATTGGTTTTTCTCCATATTGCTGGGATTTTCTGGATTGAGATGTTAAAGCGACTGCTGGTTGTTACTGTTGTTGTTGTTGTACTTTCACCGCCCTGTTTATTTTCCATCTCCCCTTCTTTTCAATACCAGGTACACAACTACTACTTAAACATGTTATTGGCAGCTAATATTGAAGAATGAATTCTATGAGTTGATTTTCAGAAGAATACTATTTCTGTTACTATTATATATTCTTACTTTATCACACAAATAGATACTTTGTAATTTGATAGGAAATAGTTGTATAACTAAAATATATGAAAACATGAGATGATGCTAAAGATAATGTAATAGATAGGATATAGATTAGAGTAGAAGTAACCGTAATCACTTAGCTTAGTTAAAAAAAAATAGGTTAATTAGTTAAAAACTAACTCACTTAGCTCAAAAAGTATTCTTGTAACTTGATATAACCACAATAATAATCCGAATTAGCATGTGATAATTAGTTTAGCTTGATGTCTTTTTGTTAATCTTAAATAGTTTAATAGCAACTGAAAATGACGTAGCTTAAAACAAGTAGCTAATTACAAAGTTAAGAATCATGTGACTGATCGAAATCGTTACACAATTAGCCTACTATTTGAATACAATTAGCATTCGATAATAACAATCAGAAGAGTATGAGTCATAATTAGTAATACATTAAGTAATAATACTGTTTGCATAATTAAGTAATGATCTGTTATTTTAATCGATAATGATCCTGTTTACATAGTTAGGTAATTCATTACTAATAAAATATGAAGAAAAGTAGTCTGTTATTAAGATTTGATTAGTGTTAGATAATGGTAATTTAAAATTGATACCGTTAATTCTGTACTTTTGTTTCTCTTATGAAATAAATACAATTTAGGTTGATTCTTCTTTTTGATTTCAAGTATTTGTGTATATCATGAATTCTCGATTCTATTTCCTTCCTTTCCCTCGTTTGGTCTGGGCCTGAAGAATAGCGCAGGCCTGGATCCAATTGGACTTGTACTTGGGCTTCTGAAAAATGACTTCAGCGTATTCTGGGTTTCTGAAACCCAGATATGCGAGCTGGTTCACTGAATTAGAGGCTCGAATGTCCAGGCCTGGTAATACAAATGATAAGGCCTCGACATACTTCTGAAATTATAACATAACTAAAAATGACTAAGGAAAAACCAATAATAGAAAACATAGTATTTATTAGGATTGGACTATTAATATAAAAATGGTACGAGCCTCGTATGAAAACAAAATAAGCGGGGCCACCATAATAATAGTAATAATGTGATAGATCAGGGAAGACTGTTTAGTAAATTCCATGGTCTTTCCAAAAGAATAATAAGCCGTTAGACGATATAGGCACGATTTTAAAATATACCTTCCCTAATATGAGTGCACATCTAATGTGACTCAAATCTTAAATCTCGGCGAAGTCGAAGCGTGTTAAAAGTGACAGTCGTACTGGTTGCGGTGTGACTCGAAATACGTTTTCGCGACGTCGCAAGCCATAAAATATTAAAAGCGAAACATTGCACACATTGTTAAAAAGCATATAGTGAAATCAGATAAAAACAAAAATTGCAGTTGAGCGACCGTGCTAAAACCATAGAATCCGAAAGTGCCTAACACCTTCTCCCATGTTAATAGAATTCCTTATCCAGGTTTCTAGTTTCGCAGACTATAATACAGAGTCATAAATTTCCTCGGTTCGGGAATAAACCGGTGACTTGGGACACCATTATTTTCCCAAGTGGCAACTCTGAAAAATTAAATAAATTGATCCCGTTCCGACTGTCCTTTAAGTGGAAAAACTCCTTCCCTGATTATTATTATATCCCTTCTCAAGGTATAGTATTAAACAGTGGCACATTATACGTTATGTGAAAAAAGGATGTGTGACAGCTTTGGATACTCTGCTGGGGATAAGTAACCCAGAACTTCGTTTCGGGGTTTAAGAATTCGAGCTCAGTTAAATTGCTGTTTTTGCTTAGATTTGATTTCCATATATGTTTTGATTAATGTGGTACATGTTTACCGCTTTGATATTACGTGAACCGTATATATAAAAACTGTACCGAAAACCCTTCTCTTCTTACCTCCGGAGATGTGCTTACTAGTTGAGACTCCCCTTTCCGTTAGTGTCATACCCAAGTAAGAAGCAGAGGCCGGATAAGTTACAAAGTCGATTGACTCCGTTGGTCACCGGTACGTAGCCCCCTCCTCGATATGAGTCGTCCGCTCGGGTACACGGTCTAGCACCATTGAAAACATCAGGATATTGAACCTAGGTCTAGGACGTTTATTTGCATCATATCTGACTTAGGGGACTCAACACAGGGGTTGGGTCCGTCTAGGACAGGTGACCCGATAATCAAAGACCGAGCATATTATATGTTGCATTTATTTGTCCTGTATTATTATGCTGATTGGTTAAATTCCTGAAAACAAAAAGAAAGAGAATTTTAGAATAGAAAAATATCGAAATGTCGACGAAACGCTATCGAAAATTTGAAAAAATAGGTGGAACAATATTTTTGAAATAATTGGTCATAAAATAATTTTACCGAACTACACATGTTTGATTCTCGCCACTAGGTGAGATACATAGGCAACCTTCATCGGGTCCAACCACCCCTTTCAAAAAATCAAAAAAAAATGTTTGTTTAATTTTGTCAATAAATCAAAGTGATGCCATTTTTGAAAATAACCGAATGTTCTGAAAGGACGCCGGAAGGCTGTTTGTGCAAAAATGGCCACTTTGAAATCTTTTCTTTTTCTTTTTGAATAATAGACTTGAAATATTCCATGTGGAAATGTTGAAAGGCCATAGCCGCAAAATCAAGTTCGGGTTCATACCCCTTTTGCAAAAAATAACCAAAAAAAATGTCAAATTTTTGATTTTGTTATAAATAAGTCGGGTGATGCTATTCTTGCTTAAAATAAGCCGAATGTCCCTCAAAAGGACGCCGGAAGGCCGTTTTTGTAAGAATAGCCACTTTGAGTCATTTTAAATAATTTGCGGGCATAGCCTTGAAAAATCCCTCGTGAAAATGTTGAAAGGCCGTATCCGCAAAATGAAGGTTGAGTCATCACTCAACTTTGCAAAAATAACCACTTTATCAAATAAGCCATTACATGGCCGAAATTTTTGCTGAAATAGCCACATTTTTGCATTTTAATTTCCTCAGTCTTGTGTTGGCCTGTGTCGGTGCTGAGCGATGCCCCTATAGTCCCCAGGATAAAAATTTTGAATTTTGTATCTTCTTAAATAAAATTTTGCAAAAAATAGCCACTTTGTCTAAATAAGCCATTACATGGCCAATTTATGACAAAATAGTCTTGTGTTGCTTTATGACGATGCCGAACGATGCCCCATGAGCCCCAAGATGAGAAAAAATTTCAAGTTTATTTCCTTAAATTTTTTTTTTGCAAAAATAGCCATTTTGCCAAATAAGCCATTACATGACCAATTTTGTAGAAATAGTCATAATTGACACTAAAATTATTTTTAATCTTGTAGAAATCTCTGGCATAAGCTGTGAAAGTTTTTATCAAAGCTTGAAGTTGGAGTCAGCTTCTACAATTTTTCTCCAAAGAGAACAAAAAAAAATCAAATAAATATCTATTTATTCTTGCATTAATTTGCAAGAACTACGCTCGGTCTGATTCATGCGGGGTCATGATACATAGTCAATCCACATAGGATTCGACCATATCCATAACCAAAAAGAAAAAAAAAATGAAAAACTACAAAAGAAAAAAAAGGGAAAATACCCACAAAAAGAAAAAGAAAAGAAAATAGCAGAAAAACAAAGGAAATCAATAAGCGGAATACCTTAATGCTAACATGGTGGTTTCATTTTGTTAATTCAGAAAGTTGAGGTGGTTGGTAGTGGTAAATTGGAAAACAAGATCCAAGGAAAATGATAACCGACATCGAAGCTGTTACGAGTGCTCAAGAGACTCTGGGTCAAAGAATTCAACAAGGGTCTACCGAGGTTGAGGAAAATAGAACACTGAAACAACAAATGAGTCAAGCATGGGCCAATGGCCAGGGATAGCCTTCTCATGAATCACAATTTTCTATACAGCAAGAATAGTACCAGTTTCCCGAGTACCACTCATACACGTTTGATCTTCCTGTGAACATCGAGAAGCCTACCGGAAAGAAGGTACATGAAGAAGTGGCCCAAAGATTGAAAAGATGAGAATAGCAGCTGAAAAACACACAAGAAATGGCAGGTCAAAAGAATGTTGCTTTCCGAGATCTATGTATGTTCCCCGATGCTCACTTGCCGCCTGGTTTCAAGATTCCCAAATTTGAAAAAGACGATGGACGTGGAAACCCCATAGCCCACCTGAAAAGGTATTGCAACCAATTGAGAGGTGTGGGAAGAAATGAAGAATTGCTTATGGCTTATTTTGGGGAAAGCCTATCGGGAGTAGCATCTGAATGGTTTTGGGATCAAGATGCATCTGGTTGGTACGTTTGGGATGACATGGCACGAGCCTTTGTCAAACGGTTTCAATACAATATCGACGTCACCCCAAACCGCATTTCCCTTTCTAAACTAAAAAAGAAACCAACTGAAGGTTTCAGGGAATATGCCATCAAATGGAGAGAGCAGGCAGCGAGAGCTAAGCCACCCATGGATGATCACGAGTTGGCCATTGTTTTCCTTCAGGCTCAAGAGCCGGATTACTTTCAAAACATGATATCTGTAGTTGGTCAATCCTTTGAAGAAATAATCAAAATGGGAGAAATGGTGGAAGACGGTCTTAAGACAAGCAAAATTATAAGTCAATCAGCTCTCAAAGACGCAGCTCAGGATGTTCAAAGTGAATTTAGTGATGTGAATAGAAGGGATGAAGAAATCATGATGATATCAGGGTCAAGAAGAGGTCCTATGAGAACATCTCGAAGGTATATGCAGCATCATCAGATTTTCCATGACCCCTTTAAGCATTACTTCCCGCCTAAGAACCCTTCATACTCTGTTGATCCAGTCCAATATGTTGCTCAACCCTCAAAACACCCAAGAAAGCGAGCCCGAACATCACAAAATCTCCACCAGCCTCCGCAAAATTTTCAAGTACCTTATAACCCACATCAAAGCCAGAGGTATGGAAAGGAACACAATTTGAAAGATAATTTTACACCAATAGGAGAGTCCTATGCAAGCTTGTTTGGGAAATTAAGACGACATGGCACGATTGCACCCATCCCTCCAAATTGGGTGGACCGACGTGCGAGAAGCTTTGAATCGTCCAAAAGGTGTGAATACCACTCGAATGCTCTGGGGTACGATGTTGAAAGTTGTCGGTATTTGAAAAGAGAGATAGAAAGAATGATTCGGGAAGGAATAATTGCGGTTCAAGACAGTGGCATCCAGAACATTGCGCAGAATCCTTTACCTGCACATGACAGAGCACATTTTATGGGAATGATGCCCGGTGACATAGGGGAGGGGAATCTTCTTGGGAAATTGTCAAATGAAATTGAAGATATTGAAACAGAAAATAATCTTGGCAATATTAATGCAAAATTCAGCGGCTAAGATGCCATGCTTGTCAATTGGGAAGGCGCTCCATCTCTCGGTGTCTTGGTGTTTTATTTTGGTGTCATCTCTGTTGCCCGGGTTATTTCAGGGTTGTAATCCGGACGTTGTTTTGAGAGTCAAAACCCTTATATCTTTCCACTTTGCTTTGTTTTCTGTTTTAGTGCTATCTAGGTTTGTAATTCTAGTCTAGTCTATTCGTTTTGTTGTTCGTCTTGTTATTTCTACCCATCAGTTTAATACAACTCTCTATTTACCATCATTTCTAGTCATCCCATTTCTAATCACTTTACAATTCTTCTCATAACTGATTTTAGCAACATGACATGCACATAATTCTCTGCTTGATTTTAAAAGTCAAATTAGCAATAAAATAATGTTGAAGATGTAACGATACTCGGAAGAAATGATACATATTCGAATACTTTGAAGTCTGAACCAAGTGAAACTGTAAAATAAAGCGTAAAGAAATACCTTGGAAATGCATCATGCTTCATCGGTTTAAAGCCAAAGGCAAGAGTACCTCAAGACTAAAGGAACCATTCGTGGTATCGAGATTGTTGCCCAATGACACTGAGAATCATCAAATACAGAAGGCAAATATGTGGATCAATCAAAGATGTTTAATTGTGTAGTTTGTACTTCGTAGGTTTTGAAGATTGGAATGACGAAGGCATTTTATTCAGCTATCCAAACACTTTATCCATTGTTGTCCCTTTGAGCCTTATTATATTTTCTTTCATATCCCTCTTTCAGAATCAACAACAAAAAATTAAGGATTGAGCGGGGAAATCAAATGGAGAAACAAAAGGGGAGAAAAGAAAAAAACAAAAAGAAAAGAAGAAAAAAAAACAGAAAGAAAAAGAATGCAAAGAAAAGAAGAAATCAGGAGACGTCAAATCGCAACAACGAAGCGATCTTATGATCCCGAAAGGGTATGTAGGCAGCCTCACTGAGGTTCAGTCAAAATAAAGGAAAAATCCAAAAAAATCCCCCAAGAAGGAAACTGGGGCATGAGTTATGTTTGTTGAAGGAATACAATTCCGAAAGTTGTAATATTTAACCCACATTGAAATATTTTGAGCCTTTATATCCTTTTTTCTAAATCCCATCCAAAAGCCTGCATTATGGTCCAAAGGAAGACCTTCCGATAAATCTTCAAGAAATGCCGAGTCAAACGAGCAAAGGTGAATCACGTCAGGGGCAATACTCCAGTCCGAACAAAGGAGAATGAACAATTTGAGGATGATCAGAACACCAAGAGACTCCAAGATGAGAGAAATCAAAATGAGAGAGTCTTATCGGTGAAAACCTCACGGGCACCGTAAGGCGATAGTGAGTTGAGAGAAAGAAAAATAAAAAATGAGAGAGGCTTGATGGTGAAAACCCTATGGGCACTACAAGTCGATTAAGGATTTAGAATCAGATCACATAAATGAAGTGTTGAAGACCAGTTTCATGGCAGAACTTGCAACAAGAGTTGAACATCAAATTTGCTATACATAGAAGGCTAAAAGTGCATGTCAAGGTCGCAGAGTCGGTATTCACATCCGATAGGTCATTCTTCTGTAGGTTTCTTGTTAGAAATCGTATTTTCCTTTCTCGTTATTCTTCATACCTTGTTTCACCCTCCCTCTTATTGAGTCTGTCGGGTCATAATAAGTATAGAAATGATTTCAAAATTTGCCACCAAGCTTTCCAATATGGGATTTGGCCAACACGACAATTGTCGTAAGTCAGGAAAAGACAAGGCCAGTGGTTTAAGCCAAAAGAGCAACATGTGCAATAAAGCGGGTAACAATTAAAATGTTTGGGGATCATGCGAGACACAAACGTCGGCAAAGTGTCAACTCGAGGGAAAATATAACTAATGGAAGTATGGAGTTCGAAAGAGAGAAGGTATAAAGAAAGAGTCAAGAAACACCCAAGTTTGTCAAATGAAGTCATTAAAGGAGTCATAGGCTTCAAGATCGGACTTTGTGGGATCCATCAAGAAAGGAACAACATACATGCCATAAGGAAGACGGGTTTGAACAAATAAGAAGTGAAATGGATAGTCGGCAAATAAGGCAAGGTATTCAAGTGGAAAGCAGTCGCCATCAAAGTTCAAGGCCACAACCAACCACCGCATTTTAAATTAACAGATTTTTCTTTGCTTTGAAACAGGGGCAAAAGAATCATCAAACTTGGGTAGAATAAAATTTTCTATCATTTTCTTGAAATCGGATAGTCATCCGAAGAGAATGAAGGTAAATACGATTGTTGGAAAGTTCAAGTTGGAAGGTAAAGGAAACAAATGTCGGAGAATGATAAAATCTTAGTCTGTTGAAACTTTCTCCTAAAGTCTTAGTCCGATGAATTTTTCACCTAAGATAAATGGATAAAATCTTAGTCTGTTGAATCTTTCTCCCAAGATAAAAGTCTTGGTCTGATGAATTTTTCACCTAAGATGAAAGGAAAGAATCTTAGTCTGTTGAAACTTTATCCTAAGATAAAATCTTAGTCTGATGAATTTTTCACCTAAGATAAAGGGATAATGTAAATTGAAAACAAAGGAAAGGCGTTTGTCAATTTAGAAGTTGGAAAAAGAAACGAATGCATAATTTGAAAAGAAAAGGAAAGCACAATTTGAAAACAAATGGAAAAAGTAGAAGTTAGAAAAAAGAAAGGAAAGTTTGTTGAATTTGAAAGACTAAGAAAGTCTGAATTGAAATAGACCCAATCTGATGAATTATCTCCTAGAGTCATAATCTCAGTCCGAAGGATCTTCCTCCTGAGACCACACAGAAAATAGACCCAGTCCGAAGAATTATCTCCTGGAGTCATAAACTCAGTCCGATGGATAAACCTCCTGAGATTACAATGAAGTGGACATAGTCCAATGAGAATCAAAATCTTAGTCTGTTGAAACTTTCTCCTAAGATTAAATGTCTTAGTCTGATGAATTTTTCACCTAAGATAAACTTCAGTCTCAAGGTAAAATTTTAATTTCTGTTCAGGCGCCTACCTGGAGAATAAGGGAATATATTTATGCAATTTTCAATTTCTGTTCAAGCGCCCACCTGTAAAACAAGGGAATATTTTCTGCATTTTTATTTTCATGCATCAGGCGCCCACCTGGAAAATAAGGGAATACTTTTTTGCATTTTTTAATTTCTGTTCAGGAGCCCACCTGTAAAACAAGGGAATATTTTCTGTATTTTTCATTTTTCATGCATCAGGCGCCCACCTGGATAACAAGGAAATACATTTATGCATTTTTTAATTTCTGTTTCAAAAAAAAATGAAAATGTTTCTTTAAATTTTGACATGATGTGCCCAGTCACCATACTGGGGCAGAAAAATCTTTCTTTGGTTGTTTATTTTGTCAAAAGCAGGGGTCCACCTGGAAAATGGACGCATATTTCAAGTTGAACAAGTTCATGGCAATAACAAGAATGTCGTTAGAGAAAATACAAGTTTAAGGCAATAATAAGAATGTCGGTGAAAGAGAAAATACAAGTCAAGGCAATAACACGAGTGCATTTGGAAAAGAAAATACAAGTTCAAGGCAATAACAAGAATGCCGTTGGAAGGAATACAAGATACAAGATCAAGAAAACACAAAAAAAAGTTGGAAGACATAGATATGAATTTTTGTATTTCATAGACTGTAGCTTAGGATAGTTTCTTTTATTTTTACCATGGTGTAATAAGGGGTCGGTCAGCAGTAACAACAGTAACAACAGCAACAGCAGTGATCACAGTCCCTAGTAGTCCCAGCTACCAGACATTCCTGAACTACACTGACCTGATTCCTGTTTAGCCCAGGATATGTAGGCAACCTCTGAAGCAGGGTGCGGTCAAAACCTTTTCAAAATACTTCACAACGGAATACTCGAACGGGTATAAATCCTTCATAGTTGCTCACTTATCTTTGCACCGAAACTCTTCGTGTTCTCGAGCAAAGAGGGGCAGCTGTGAGCACGTGATTTTTACCCTACATATAAGTTCTTCCCACAAAATTCAAATAAAACAATTTTTTCTTTGTTTTTATAATTGTTGTGAATTTAATGTCCTTTTTTGTGCATACTTATTTGTTAAATTAAAAAAAAATCGCATTTGCATTTAGGATTTAATTCTACAATTAGGAGTAATTAATTTTATCTTACAAAATGAAAATTACAAAAAAATAGGCATCTTTTGCATTTTTGCCTTTAATGTCCAAATTGTGTAATTGTATTTTAATTACCATTTAAATTTAGGTGACAATTATTATTCTCAGTTAATTAGTATTTCAAGATAATTTTAGTTTCTATAAATTAATCTTAGTATTTTGGGATTTATTAATTAGAAAGTTGAATAATGGAGAAGAACAAAATAGAAAAATTTGGATTAGGCCATCTTGCAAATTAAATTACAAGCCCAATCCTAAGCACCCTTACCCAACCCAAAGCCCCTTGGCCCAAAAAGAAAATTTCAGACTTTTTAGCCAAAAATAATCATAATCACATAACATAAAGTAGTGGGGGGCAAGGAAATCAAGGAAGAAAACAAGGAGAGGAAAACATGGATTAATGGGTTTTCTTTAAATTAAAAAATATTTTCTTTTTAATATAAAAATCTGAAAATTTTTGCAATTATTTCCTATAAATAGAAGAGAAGATTTATGAAAAAAGAAGTGGAAACAATAGGAGGAGAAGTAGAAATAAAGAAAAAACAAGAGCAGTATACACTCGATATACACTCTGGATACAGAAGTATACAGAGAAAAAATTTAATTTTTGAGAGTTCCTTTTGAGAATTGAAGAGAGTTCAAAGCTAGAAAGAGAAAGTAAAGAGAAATTCCGGAATATATTTTCCTTCTCTATTTTTACTGATTTTTCTCCATATTGCTGGGATTTTCTGGATTGAGGTGTTGAAGCTACTACTGGTTGTTACTGTTGTTGTTGTTGCTGTACTTGCACCGCCCTATTTATTTTCCATCTTCCCTTTCTTTTCAATACCAGGTACACAACTACTACTTAAATATGTAATTGTCAGCTGATATTGAAGAATGAATTCTATGATTAGATTTTCAGAAGAAGACTATTTCTATTACTATTATATATTCTTACTTTATCACACAAATAGATACTTTGCAATTTGATAGGAAATAGTTGTATAACTGAAATATATGAAAACATGAGATGATGCTAAAGATAATGTAATAGATAGGACATAGATTAGAGTAGAAGTAATCGTAATCACTTAGCTTAGTTCTAAAAAAACAGGTTAATTAGTTAAAAACTAACTCACTTAGCTCAAAAAATATTCTTGTAACTTGCATATAACCACAATAATAATATGAATTAGCATGTGGTAATTAGTTTAGCTTGATGTCTGTTTGTTAATCTTAAATAGTTTAATAGCAACTGAAAATGGCGTAGCTTAAAACAAGTAGCTAATTACAAAGTTAAAAATCATGTGACTGATCGAAATCGTTACACAATTAGCCTACTATTTGAATACAATTAGCATTTGATAATTACAATTATAAGAGCATGAGTCATAATTAGTAATACGTGAAGTAATAATCCTGTTTGCATAATTAAGTAATGATCTGTTATTTTAATCGATAATGATCCTGTTTACATAGTTAGGTAATTCATTACTAATAAAATATGAAGAAAAGTAGTCTGTTATTAAGATATGATTAGTGTTAGATAATGGTGATTTAAAATTGATACCGTTAATTCTGTACTTCTGTTTCTCTTATGAAATAAATACAATTTGGGTTGATTCATCTTTTTGATTTCAAGTATCTATGTATATCATGAATTCTCGATTCTGTTTCCTTCCCTTCCTTCGTTTGGTCTGGGCCTGAAGAATAGCGCATGCCTGGATCCAATTGGACTTGTACTTGGGCTTATAAAAAATGACTTCAGCGTATTCTGGGTTTCTGAAACCCAGATATGCGAGCTAGTTCACTGAATTAGAGCCCCGAACGTCCAGACCTGGTAATACAAATGATAAGGCGTGGACATACTTCTGAAATTATAACATAACTAAAAATGACTAAGGAAAAACCAATAATAGAAAACATAGTATTTATTAGCGGGGAAGAGCCTCGTATAAAAACAAAATAAGCGGGGCCCCCATAATAATAGTAATAATGTGATAGATCGGGGAAGAATATTTAGTAAATTCCATGGTCTTTCCAAAAGAATAATAAGCCGTTTGACGATATAGGCACGATTTTAAAATATACCTTCCCTAATATGAGTGCACATCTAATGTGACTCAAATCTTAAATCTCGGCGAAGTCGAAACGTGTTAAAAGTCACAGGTGTACTGGTTGCGGTGTGACTCGAAATACGTTTTCGCGACGTCGCAAGCCATAAAATATTAAAAGTGAAACATTGCACACATTGTAAAAAGCATATAGTGAAATCAGAAAAAACGAAAATTGCAGTTGAGTGACCGTGCTAAAACCATGTAGTCCGGGAGTGCCTAACACCTTCTTCCGGGTTAACAGAATTCCTTATCCAGGTTTCTAGTTTCGCAGACAACTAACTACACTAAAAAATTTTGTACTTCTTTCAATCGTAATTGATAACACCATTAAGCCCTCGACAATGGTGCCAAAATTTCATCACGTCTATCACGACCCAAACCCTGGTCGTGATGGCGCCCAAAACATTGCTAGGCAAGCCCGACCATGTTATCCAATTTACCAGCCAGTTATTAATTAATACTGATCAATTAACATTAACAACTTGTTTTGATTTCGAAACAATAAGTGTAGAAATGAAATACAAGAACACAGTCCCAACCAAATCGTGGTGTCACAAGTCTGAGCCTCTACAAATGAGATCTACTACAAAATCAAGTCTAAGCAGAATGGAGACAACAAAATGATAAAGAGGAAGAGGTCAGGTACTGCGGACGTCGGCAGCTACCTCGAAGTCTCCACGGAATGGGGATAATAAAGCAATTGCGATAGCTCAACTGCCCTCCTGAACCTGTATATCTGCACAAAAAGTGCAGGGGAGTGGGGTGAGTATATTTCAACTCAGTGAGTAATAATAATAAACAATAACTGAAAATAAGAACTCCTGTACTATCACTAAACAGTTCTAAGGCAGCCCCCACAGGTTAGTCATCACTATAATGAGTACTCTGATCTCCAGTCCACATCTATCTCATCTAGGTCCCACACTGACCACATCCTTGCTCGTACCATTACGGTATACATCCATCTTAATATAAGGAGACATATACATCTGTCTATAACATATAAATATTTCAATATATATATGAATATGAATAAGTATAATGCTGCGGCGCGCAGCCCGCTCCAATACATATAGCGCTGCGGCGCGTAGCCCTCTCCAATACATATACCGCTACGGCGCGTAGCCCGCTCCAATACATATACCGCTGCGGCGCGCAGCCCGCTCCATTTAACGTCGACGGCGCTCACTGGGGGTGTATACAGACTTCGGAGGGGCTCCCTAGGCCCAAACGCTATGATGCTGCGGCGTGCAGCCCGATCCACACATGTATTACTGCGGCGTGCAGTCCGATCCAATATATATATGTATATATATTTATACTGCTGCGGCGCGCAGCCCGATCCCATAATATACACCAGTGCTCACTGAGAATATGTGCAGACTCAGACTCCGAAGGGGCTCCTACAGCCCAAGCGCAATAATACTGCGGCGTGCAGTCCGTCCCACATGTATATTACATGTATATTACTGCGGCGTGCGGTCCGATCCAATATATATACTGCTGCGGCGTGCAGCCCGATCCAATATAGGTATATATATATATAATACCCCATAATGGGTCCTCGACCCTATCCCAGTCAGTATATACTTGGCCTCTCAGGCCCAATATAATATATCACAGTGGGTCCTTGACCCTGTCTCAGTCAATATAGACTTGGCCTTCCAGGCCCAATATAACATCTCATAGTGGGTCTTTGACCCTATCTCATCTCAATCGGTATAGACTTGGCCTTTCAGGCCCGCTTAGCTAGAACAGGGAATTCCACCCTAGATAATCTCTCTCAATGTACACATCTAGTACGGGCTCATATTATGCTATACAACTAGAGCTACGGCTGAGTGTATGTTTCCAACACGATATAAGGGTCACCTAGCTCTATAGGTTCCCTAATGCTCTACAGATCGGCACAAGGCCCCAAACATGGCTATCAGCCCAATTGCACAGTTATAAACCTATTATCAGTCATAACACAATATACTATTAGTCGGGACGGACTAAGTCCGAACCCCCAATCACAATATCACCACGCCCGTCATAGAACGCGTGTCTCATCTCAATATAGCACTGTGAAGTGCTAGTACGGGGTTTCAAACCCTCCGTACATTATTTACTACTACCACTCACCTCGAACCGGTAGAAGCTTCATGCCCGCGACGCCTTAGCTCCTCGAACCGGCATCCACGCATGTCAAAACTAGCCAAAATCAGTACAAATATATCAAAATAGGCTAATGGAACATAACCCAATCGAAAGAACTCGAAAAATATCAAAAATCACGAAATTGGCAAAACCCGAGCCCCGGTCCCACATCTCGAAAAATTTCAAAACTCATATTTTCGGAATCCTCGTCTCTCTACGAGTCCGTACATACCAAGAACTCCCAAATCGGACCACAAATGACCCTTCAAATCCTAAATTTTCGTTTTTGAAAAGTTTATAAATTTTCTCCGATTTCTTCCATTTGATTCACTAATACTTGATGAAAATAACCATGGAATCATTAAATATAATCACTTTTGGATAGAGAACACTTACCCCCATCCATATGGTGAAAATCGCTTCAATCCGAGCTCCATAGCTCCAAAAATGAAGAAACATCTCGGACTGCCCCAAATTAAATGTCCAGCGATTTTCGCATCTGCGGTTACTGTTCACCGCAGGTGCGATTTCACTGTTCATCGCTTCTGCGGAACTGTTCATCGCAGAAGCGGAAAATCACTGTTCACCCGCTTCTGCGGGTACTGTTCATCGCAGAAGCGAAAATACCAGATTTGCCCCAGAAAATTGCAGCAACTTTTTATTTCACTAAAAATGCTATAACTCAATCATACGAACTCGGAATTCGACGATTCTTTTTCCTATGACTCCGTAATTTTGATACGGATCCAGTGGTTCAAACAAAACTAAATTTGGATCTCATTTGCTAAGTGCAATACCAATTTCGCTCGTTAAACAATTAACTCACATATCGCGTCAAAAACCCAATCGCGACTTGATGAAATTAAACCAAAATTTCCAGATCAGTCCTATAATTCATGATTTAAATTCTCGAAGTCTCGAAGTTAAATTTGGATATCTAGAACTAAAAATAGACCTTTGGATCATTACATTTACGCTCAAAACTGCAAAAATCTTCCAAAAATGACCCGTTGGGCATCCGAATTTACCCCGAAGCCTCCGGGACCTCAACCAAAAGTACTAACACCTCTTATAACATCATTCAAACTTGTTCCAATCATCAAAACTCTATCGTTAACATCAAAATCGTCATTTTTCAACAAATTCAAGCTTAAGTTTAACTATAACTTTCCAAATTCTTATTCGATCAAAAACCCGACCAAACGACCTCCGAATGACCTGAAATTTTGCAGGCACATCCAAAATCAACTAACGGATCTACTGCAACTATTGGAATTCCATTCCGACTCCCGGATCAAAATCTCACCTACCGTCCGGATTTCGCCAAAATTCAACCTTAGCCAATTCAATCCTATTTCTACGCCGGACCTCCAAATTCAATTCCGATTGTTCCCCTAAGTCACAAATAACCTCCCGGAACTAACCGAATCATCCGAATCCGATTCCGAGTCCTCTAACTAAATAGTCAACGTCCAGTTGACTTTTCCCAACTATTCCTTATTCTAAGAGACTTTCTGTCTCAATTTCAATCAAACTCAACCCGGATTGACTCAAACTCACCCAACATGCATATTACAACATCAACAAGCATATATAGGGGGTATCAGGGTGATAAATCACATGATGACGGGCCGGGTCATCACATTCTCCCCAACTTAAGCAAACGCTCGTCCTCGAGCGGACCAAGAGGTCTACTGGAAGTGACCCAATAGCAGAATGACCTTACCAAGCATATATTCGGGGAGATACCACTTCACCCTATCTTTCATAAGTCCGATAACATAGTATAGCTGAATTTCCACAGTCTAACTGAACCATAAACCACATTGCACTTTCCGAAATCATATACCAGTCTGAATCCCACATCTATACTCAGAGTACACACGATCCAACCGTAATAGCCAACTCACCACTTCGGGTGAGATCACATGATGTATCAAACAACCCGATCACTCGATACGATAGTCTCTAATCACGACAACTGGCCACAATAACCAAATACTAGCAGAAAGAACCTTTCTCATTAGATAGAGTCTTATTCCAACACCTTCATATCCTGCCCACGGCAACTGAAGCACGCGATATACCGAACCCATCTCTCGGGTCAACCATTCGTGAATCTATTTCCCTTTTAAAATTGATACCACAATAAGTTTCGGAGCCAAACCTCGATATTACCTTTCTAACGAGCTGAAATCATATATGCTCGCTCTCATTAATGACTCGAATGATCATTTCGGTTATAACACACCACACTGGTAACATGACACCTCAGCATCGGCCTAGGCCACAACGAGCACAACACAGGCTCCAATAAGAACGATCTGAACACACTCGAATCATGACAACCGACTCGCACAAAGAGCCATAATTCAAATTCTTCCATACCATCACAACACATAACTGAGATTCTCGTCTCACATCATAGAATTAGAGTGCCCGAATCCTCCTCGAAAGGTCATAACATCACGTGGCCTTGCCACAACTCATGATTCTATCCAAACACTATTACTCATGGAGCACCTAAGTCGCAATGCTCAAAACGGTCAGCCACACACATATTTAGGTCTGAACTCAAGCAATCAATCACATGCGGTGATACAATTAGTATATGCTATCGAATCCTGAATGGACACAACCGATGTGTTATTCCCCGAGCGATACCCAATACGGACTATTCCTCAGAAGAGAGGAAGTATTGTATACAAGGTACATATAGGAAGCTATATTCCCCACATCACACTGTTGCGGCGCGCAACCCGTTCCAATAGCATCCTGCGGCGGCGTGCCACCCGATCTAGATACCATACATGTGGCGGCGTGCCACCCGATCCAGATACTATACATGTGGCGGCGTGCCACCCGATCCAGATACTATACATATGGCGGCGTGCCACCCGATCCACGCATAAATCTAGCAAAAGGGAATGCACATCGACTCAAGTTGCTCATTGCAACAAACATGTATATATAGCCTCGAGCTCGGTCACATGAAACTCATCCGACAAAGTTCCTCAATACCGAAACTGAATCAATGGTAGATACCTCTACACTGACATCCGCCACGAAGGCCCAACTGGCAAAGCAATACCTACCAACCGTCCGCTGGCTCTAGGGTATATTCACCCTGCTGGAACATGATCTAATGCGCTCTGCCATGCAGTTTGCTACATGTTTCTGACATACTCCATATCACATTAGTCTAGACAGTCTCACTTATGACAACCAGCCTGCAATCATATATCATTATTCAAATTCATCATATCAAGTGACGAGATAGCCACTAGGGCTTCCAATTTCCGATAACCGCTACACCGTGCCGATACACACGATATACCACCGCTGCGTAGGCGGGTTACGAGAACTTCTAGTCTCCAACACATACATAACACAGGAATCACTATGCCTAATTCTGTACTTCACCGTATGATTACATAACGCACCTCAAGCGTCCATTCATACCACGAAAGTCATTCATAAATTTCACTATGTCATCAACGACTCAATTATTACAATCGATCGAACGAGAAAATACCACCATACCACTAGATATTATCAATTTACATTACCTTGTCCATTTGCACCATATACCCTGCCAAATTACTAGAATAGCAGTACCATTTTCTTAAATCATCAGAAAGATCGATTTTTAAATCACCTGCAGCTGTCCGTGCTGCTCAATAATTTTATTGACTTCCTATATATTATGAACTGATCTCAAAACCTTGAATATGCCATTATCAACTTTCCATAACACATCGCGTATACCATATCACACTAAGACAACATGGAAATTCATATCCCTTTCCTCCGCTGCAAACATCGGCGCACTCAACTCGTCAAGGGCTTTCATGATCCCATATAGAGAAAACTCATTACACATTCCCAGCCTTGCATACCAACAGGAAAAATACACTCATTTTCAAACCACGGTATAACACATCACAAACTCTTTCTCCCAATTACATTGCATAAATTAAACCGCCAGGACTCAGTCCTTATACCCATATCAAGTTACACAACTGCCACCACTCAAAAGCTTTGCTGCACAATATTTGCAAGACTCATCACTTCAAACACATACCATGAATTAATCGTATTCCTTATCATACCGCTTCAGTTTATTAACAAGTTGTTCCATTTACCCAGTTTCCTTTCTGATTCATCTCTAATTTCATATCAGTCTTTACTGTAGTACGACAATGCCTCAACCCTTTTACCACACAAGACTCGTACACAAGACCACACTGTCTAAGACCCATAGGCCACTTGAATACTCTCTCAGTGTTCCCAGAAGTACCACGTTCTACCAAACTTTATTTTGATAAACTTCCCGCGATTTTTAAATTGTTATCATTACTTCCCAATACGGATACGTAGAATCTCATCCTTCACATGATATAACACAAGCCTTGATCTTCTCTAACGAAACCGCCATCTTTAGCCACATACACAAATCTTAAGGCACCTGATTGTTACAAGCAAAATCTTGAACACTGCAAAACCATTCTCGGGCATCATTCACCCTTATTCAGCTGTAATTTAACTGTCCCATTGAGTAGAACCACTCGTGTTTTGTTAGAACTCTGACATTGCAGAACATGATTACTTACAGATACAATGAGCCATCTTTTCTTTCTATACACCGAACAGTCCTTACCAACAGTAGTTCAAAACATCCTAGTATTTCTTCACATCTACGAAGCACCATAACCTTGTCAGAATTTTCCCAACATACTTAAAGACAGTGCCCACATAGCACACAACCGTGCAATTAGTTATTTAATAGCAACCTCCCCAACTTGGCTCGAAGCCATTCATCCAAGCACTTTTAACCACTCATATCATTATTATTCAAGTGATGCCGAAATGTTACAATGAGATTAAACTCAAGTCATTTACAAGCCTTGACAGAGACTCGAATCATCAGAGACCATAACTGTTATACAATTCTTGCATTTATACACACACCACCAATAAGCCCACTCTCTTTAGGTGACAGAAATCTTTCTAAGTCCCAAATTTTCCAAAAATTTCGGCAAAGTTTCCTTTGTAATTTGGCCTATCCACCTGCCAGAGAATCACCAAAATCATCCTAACAATACATCCGCAACTCGACAAGACATCACAATGTATATCAACAACATAAATCTCAATACTACACAATTATATCATCAGCATTAGTACATGAGCATGCGCTGCACCTGCTCAAATCATAACACATATACCTTTCACAATGATACACCTAGCACAACCAATTCAGTTTTCTTGAGTTTGAACTCATACTACCACACGTAGTGCACTTTACATTTCCGCTAAGAGGCAATGAACATATTTCTCACACCCATAGCTAGTGTTACATATCAAATCACAATGAGAACCGAATACCTTACAGCTCTCCCATTATCATACTGCCATTTTCATAATTAAGATCAATACCGATCGTATGAACTTCATAATACCGACTCGAGAAATTAGCACCTTGGTGCTCAAGCCATAGACAAGGATTTGCCATCAAGTCCTCCAGACAGGCCCCACATGAACTCATAGAGATTATATCTCATACCTCGATTGGGGAATCATAAGTCATCAAGGCAAATTATCATTAAGCACTCGAGTGCGCGCATCAATGTGCAGGAGGAATTTCAAAAATTACATATCAAGCAGAATAAAACACGCACGATGAGAATTCCAAGAATTTGAAACTTTCCTAAAGGTTTGCAGCCTCCCGAGGATAAGTACAGGCGTCCCCGTACCGATCCACGAGACTCTACCAGCCGGCTCATGACTCGCGAGACCTGTTAACCTAGGCTCTGATACCAACTTGTCACGACCCCAAACCCCGATCGTGATGGCGCCCAAAACATTGCTAGGCAAGCCCGACCATCTTATCCAATTACCAGCCAAGTATAATTAATACTAATTAATCGGCGTGATTAGCCTGTTTTCATAACAAATCAAGAAATGTAGAAATGAAATACAAGAACACAGTCCCAACCAAATCGTGGTGTCACAAGTCCTGAGCCTCTACAAATGAGATCTACTACAAAATCAAGTCTAACCAGAATGGAGACAACAAAATGATAAAAAGAAAGAGGTCGGGTACTGCGGACGTTGGCAGCTACCTCGAAGTCTCCACAGAATGGGGATAATAAAGCAGTTGCGATAGCTCAAACTGCCCTCCTGAACCTGTATATCTGCACAAAAAGTGCGAGGGAGTGGGGTGAGTATATTTCAACTCAGTGAGTAACAATAATAAACAATAACTGAAAATAAGAACTCCTGTACTATCACTAAACAGTTCTAAGGCAACCCCCACAGGTTAGTCATCACTATAATGAGTACTCTGATCTCCAGTCCACATCAATCTCATCTAGGTCCCATACTGACCACATCCTCGCTCGTACCATTACGGTATACAGCCATCTTAATATATGGAGACATATACATCTGTCTATAACATATAAATATTTTAGTATATATATGAATATGAATAAGTATAATGCTGCGGCGTGCAGCCCGCTCCAATACATATACTGCTGAACCTTCTCTCGGGTTAACAGAATTCCTTATCCAGGTTTCTAATTTTGCAGACTGTAATACAAAGTCATAAATTTCCTCGGTTCGGGATTATAACCGGTGACTTGGAACACCATTATTTTTCCAAGTGGCGACTCTGAACTAAATAAATAAATCCCGTTTCGATTGTCCTTTAATTGGAAAAACTCCCTCGTGCCCTCGCGTGGGTGCGGAAAAAGGAGGTGTGACAGTGCTCACTGAGAATGTGTGCAGACTCAGACGCCGAAGGGCTCCTACAGCCCAAGCGCAATAATACTGCGGCGTGCAGTCCGTCCCACATGTATATTACATGTATATTACATGTATATTACTGCGGCGTGCAGTCCGATCCAATATATATATTGCTGCGGCGTGCAACCCGATCCAATATAGGTATATATATAATACCTCATAATGGGTCCTCGACCCTATCCCAGTCACTATATACTTGGCCTCTCAGGCCCAATATAATATATCACAGTGGGTCCTTGACCCTGTCTCAGTCAATATAGACTTGGCCTTCCGGGCCCAATATAACATCTCATAGTGGGTCTTTGACCCTATCTCATCTCAATCGGTATAGACTTGGCCTTTCAGGCCCGCTCAGCTAGAACAGGGAATTCCACCCTAGATAATCTCTCTCAATGTACACATCTAGTACGGGCTCATATTATGCTATACAGCTAGAGCTACGGCTGAGTGTATGTTTCCAACACGATATAAGGGTCACCTAGCTCTATAGGTTCCCTAATGCTCTACAGATCGGCACAAGGCCCCAAACATGGCTATCAGCCCAATTGCACAGTTATAAACTTATTATCAGTCATAACACACAATATACTATTAGTCGGGAAGGACTAAGTCCGAACCCCCAATCACAATGTCACCACGCCCGTCATAGAACGCGTGTCTCATCTCAATATAGCACTGTGAAGTGCTAGTACGGGGTTTCAAACCCTCAGTACATTATTTACTACTACCACTCACCTCGAACCGGTAGAAGCTTCATGCCCGCGACGCCTTAGCTCCTCGAACCGGCATCCACGCATGTCAAAACTAGCCAAAATCAGTACAAATATATCAAAATAGGCTAATGGAACATAACCCAATCGAAAGAACTCGAAAAATATCAAAAATCACGAAATTGGCAAAACCCGAGCCCCGGTCCCACATCTCGAAAAATTTCGAAACTAATATTTTCGGAATCCTCGTCTCTCTACGAGTCCGTACATACCAAGAACTCCCAAATCGGACCACAAATGACCCTTCAAATCCTAAATTTTCGTTTTTGAAAAGTTTATAAATTTTCTCCGATTTCTTCCATTTGATTCACTAATACTTGATGAAAATAACCATGGAATCATTAAATATAATCACTTTTGGATAGAGAACACTTACCCCCATCCATATGGTGAAAATCGCTTCAATCCGAGCTCCATAGCTCCAAAAATGAAGAAACATCTCGGACTGCCCCAAATTTAATGTCCAGCGATTTTCGCATCTGCGGTTACTGTTCACCGCAGGTGCGATTTCACTGTTCATCGCTTCTGCGGAACTGTTCATCGCAGAAGCGGAAAATCACTGTTCACCCGCTTCTGCGGGTACTGTTCATCGCAGAAGCGAAAATACCAGATTTGCCCCAGAAAATTGCAGCAACTTTTTATTTCACTAAAAATGCTATAACTCAATCATACGAACTCGGAATTCGACGATTCTTTTTCCTATGACTCCGTAATTTTGATACGGATCCAGTGGTTCAAACAAAACTAAATTTGGATCTCATTTGCTAAGTGCAATACCAATTTCGCTCGTTAAACAATTAACTCACATATCGCGTCAAAAACCCAATCGCGACTTGATGAAATTAAACCAAAATTTCCAGATCAGTCCTATAATTCATGATTTAAATTCTCGAAGTCTCGAAGTTAAATTTGGATATCTAGAACTAAAAATAGACCTTTGGATCATTACATTTACGCTCAAAACTGCAAAAATCTTCCAAAAATGACCCGTTGGGCATCCGAATTTACCCCGAAGCCTTCCGGGACCTCAACCAAAAGTACTAACACCTCTTATAACATCATTCAAACTTGTTCCAATCATCAAAACTCTATCGTTAACATCAAAATCGTCATTTTTCAACAAATTCAAGCTTAAGTTTAACTATAACTTTCCAAATTCTTATTCGATCAAAAACCCGACCAAACGACCTCCGAATGACCTGAAATTTTGCAGGCACATCCAAAATCAACTAACGGATCTACTGCAACTATTGGAATTCCATTCCGACTCCCGGATCAAAATCTCACCTACCGTCCGGATTTCGCCAAAATTCAACCTTAGCCAATTCAAGCCTATTTCTACGCCGGACCTCCAAATTCAATTCCGATTGTTCCCCTAAGTCACAAATCACCTCCCGGAACTAACCGAATCATCCGAATCCGATTCCGAGTCCTCTAACTAAATAGTCAACATCCAGTTGACTTTTCCCAACTATTCCTTATTCTAAGAGACTTTCTGTCTCAATTTCAATCAAACGCAACCCGGATTGACTCAAACTCACCCAACATGCATATTACAACATCAACAAGCATATATAGGGGGTATCAGGGTGATAAATCACATGATGACGGGCCGGGTCATCACAATTATTATATCCCTTCTCGGGGTGTAGTATTAAAAAGTGGCACATTATACGTTATGTCAAAAAATGAGGTGTGACATGTACAACTGTGCAAAAGTGTGGAATAGACTAAACAAAATATGGATAAACTGGAGAGTCAGGTTCTGCGGACGCTGGCAGCTACCTCGACTATCCAAATGCAACTCCCGAGCAACTATAGAATCAGCTCTGTTGTGATGTACCTGGATCTGCACACAAGGTGCAGGGAGTCGGGTATGAGTACTTCCAACTCAGCGGTAATAAAAGTAAATAATGTTGAAGAAAAGAAAACCACGCAAAGCACTATCTCATGCTACACAATACAGAACTATCTTTAAACTTCAATACACTATCATTTTATTCCCTTTCAGCATATGTGAGTAGATTATTTAGAAATCTCATTTTTCAAGCTTTCTTACTTTCATGATAACATACCAATGCCTGGGTACAACCTCAAGAAATGCAAGTCTGCACTCAATTCAGCCCCTTGGGCTCAGCACTCCTTAATAATTTCCACCAGGAGATCCGGTCAATAACGCAAATAATGCATGTGTGCCAATAATGTATGACTGCTAAATGTTATGCCACATAGTACAATAAACTAATGTATGTATGCCATGCAATGCATATGAAGCTGTGGCGTACAACCCGATACATGCAAAGGCGCCCGTGGTCACTGTAGGAGTTCAGACTCCGGAGGGGCTCCTACAGCCCAAGCGCAAAATCACTATCACACCTGCTGCGGCGCGCAACCCGATCCATATACTACTGCGGCGTGCAGTCCGATCCATGCATGTATATGCATACGCTCACATAAATCGTTATGCCCTCACATATGGCCCTTGGCCCCAATCAGTCTAATGAATAATCAAGTAAGCCCCTCGGGTAATAGTATCATATTAGCTCACAACTAGAAATGTCATTAAGACCTTGTTCAAGTTTTTCACAACCTTATAAAAATGCTCAGTAGAAAAATACTATTTAAACCTTAGATTGAGATAAAAATATGCACAGTGTTATCAAGACAGTGATACCAATCCCTGAAGGATTCAAATAATTGGCACGAAGCCAAAGCATGATAATCAGTCCAATTCATGATAATAAATCTTTATTAAGATGTCAATTCAATTTCAAGCAATTAGGTGTTATTATTTGTTAAGAGGGACGGACCAAGTCACAATCCCCAATGGTTCTCTACCCCATGCCCATTATCCGGCGTGCAAGTCACCTTAATACAATACTAGGATGTGCAACTACGGGGTTTACTAACCCTCAGGACATCATTTACAAGTATTACCAACCTCAATCCGGCGAAAACACAAGCTCCGCGATGCCTTAGCTCCTCGAACAAGCATCCACGCACGTTAAAGCTAGGAAAATTCAATACAAATATATCAAAATAGGCTAATGGAACAACACCCAATCGAACACAATTAAATTACATGAAAAACCACAAAGTTGTCAAAACCTGACTTTCAGTACGCTTATTGAAAAATTACAAAAGTTACATATTCGGATTCCTTACCTCAACACGAGTCCATGTATATAAAGTTTATCAAAATCGGACTCCGTTTGCCCATTCAAATCAATGATTTTCCATAACCCAGGCTTAGGGCAAAAATCCCCCATTAATCCTCCCATTAACAGTGAAATAATCGAATATTCTACAATAAAATCACACATTTAGGCCATAGAACTTACCTCCGATGATTACCCGGTGAAATCCCCTTCAATTCCCGTCAACTTGTTCTCTATGAACTCAAAAATGGAGGTTTTGGGTATATGGGTCGCGAATACACTGTTCTGATTTTTAATATTTCTGACAGACAGTTAACCCTATGCGATCGCAGCCATTGGCTCGCGATCGCAATTTACAAAATTTCCTGGGCTCCAAAATGTTCTATGCAATCGCGGCCCTTGGCACGCGATCGCGACGCACAAAAATCTGGGCGACCGAATTTCCTTCTACGCGATCGCGGTGGCCAACTTATTAACTCTACGCGATCGCAACACTGGATACGCGATCACATTGATTCCCAATATTGCCCTACGCGATCACAGACGGATCCTCACGATCATAGAGCTCATTAACTTCCTCTTACGCGATCGCAAGAAGAACTTCGCGATTGCAAAGAACAAAATCTCTGCATTTATGTTGCAGCACATCAGCAGTGATCTTTTGGCACAAAATGGTCCGTTTGGACCCCCGGATTCATCCTGAGGCCCCCGGGACCCCAACGAAAGCCACCAACCTACTCCAAGACACGATATAAACTTGTTCCAATCATAAAATCATGCCCTTAAACACAAAAATCATCGAATCAAAGCAGATTCAAGCATAAGTTTCATAAAAAACTTCTGAAACTAACATCTAATCAAAAACCCCACCAAACGATGTCCGAATGACCTAAAACTTTGGAGGCATATCCAAAATCACCTAATGGAGCTACTGCAATTGTCGGAATTCAATTCCGACTCCCAGATCAAAATTTCACCTACCGTTCGAATTTCGCCAAAAACTCAACCTTAGCCAATTCAAGCCTAAAACTATACCGGACCTCTAAATTCAATTCTGATCGCTCTCCTAAGACTCAAATGACCTCCCAGAGCTGACCGACTCATCCGATTTCGATTTCGAGATCTCCAACTCATAGGTCAACATCTGGTTGACTTTTCCCAACTATTCCTTCTTCTAAGAGACTATTTGTCTCAATTCCATCCAAACTCAATCCGAATTGACTCAAACTCACCAAACATACATATTGAAACATGACAAACATATAATGAGGAAAACTCGGTGATAACTCGCATGATGACGGGCCGGGTCATCACATTCTCCCCAACTTAAGCAAACGCTCGTCCTCGAGCGGACCAAGAGGTTTACTAGAAGTAACCCAATAGCTGAATGTCCTTACCAAGCATATATTCGGGGCGATCCCACATCACATTATCTCACATAAGTCCGGTACACACTATAGATAGAATTTCACAGCCCATCTGAACCATAGACCACATTGCACTTTCCGAAATCACATACCAATTCTAATCTCATTCCTATACTCAGGATACACACGATCCAACTGTAATAGCCCATACTCGCCACTCCGGGTGAGATCACATGATGTATCAAACAACCCAATCGCTCGAGACGATGGTCTCTAATCACAACAATTGGCCACAATAACCAAATACTAGTAGAAAAACATTTCTCATTAGATAGAGTCTTATTCCAACACCTTCATATCCCGCCCACGGCAACCGAACACGCGATATATCGATCCCATCTCTCAGGTCAACCATTCATGAATCTATTTCCCTTTTAACTGATACCACAACAGATTTCGGAGCCAAAACTCGATATTACCTTTCTAACCAACTGAAATCACATATGCTCGTACTCATTAATGGCCCAAATGATCATTTCGGTTATAACACACCACACTGGTGATATGACACCTCAACACTGGCCTAAGCCGCGACGAACACAACACAAGCTCCAATAAGAAATGTCTGAACATACTCAAATCATGACAACTGACGCCAATAACAGAGCTGTAATTCAATTCCTCTGTACCATCATAACATAGAACTGAGATCCCGTCTCACATCATAGGAATAGAGTACATGACTCCTTCTCGAAAGGTAACATCACGTGGCATTGCCACGACTCATGATTCTATCCAAACACTATTACTCACGAAGCACCTCAAGTCACCATGCTCATAACGGTCAGCCACGCACAGATCTAGGTCTAAACCCAAGCAATCAATCTCATGCACGGTGAAACAATTAATTAATATATGCTATCAAATCTTGAAAGGGAACAACCGATGTGTTATTCGCCGAGCAGTACCCAATACAGACTTTTCCTCAGAAGCCAGGAAGTATTGGATACAAGGTAACATATAATTAAGTCTATTTTCACATTACACTATTGCGGCATGCAACCCGCTCCAATGACATACCTGTGGCGGCGTGCAACCCGATCCAGATACCATACCTGTGGCGGCGTGCCACCCGATCCTGATACCATACATGTGGCGGCGTGCCACCCGATCCAGATACTATACATGTGGCGGTATGCCACTCGATCCATGCATAAATCTAGCAAAAGGGAACGCACATCGAGTTAAGTTGCTCATTACGACAAACATATATAGCCTCAAGCTCGGCCATATGAAATGCATCCGACAAAGTTCCTCAGTACCGAAACTGAATCAATGGTAGATACCTCTACACTGACTTCCGCCACGAAGACCCAACTGACAAAGCAATACCTACCAGCCGTCCGCTGGCCCTAGGGTACATCTACCCTGCTAGAGCATGATCTGATGCTCTCTGCCACGGAGTTTGTGACATTTTTCTGACATAGTCCATATCACATCAATCTAGACAACCTGACTTATGACAACCGGTTTGCAGTCATATATCATTATTCAAATTCATCATATCCGGTAACGAGAGAGAGCCACTAGTGCTTCCAATTTCCAACAACCGCTAAACTGTGCCGATACACACGATATACCACCACTGCATAGGTGGATTATGCGAACTTCTAGTCTCCAGCACATATATAACACCTAAATCACTATGCCTGATTCCACACTCCACTGTACGAATACATAACACACATCAAGCATCCATTCATACCACGAAAGCCATTCAGAAATTTCCCTATGCCATCAACAACTCAATCATCACCGTCAATCCAACAATTGGATACCACAATATCACTAGATATAATCATTTTACATTACCTTTCATTTTTGACCATATACTCTGCCAAATCACTAGAATAGTAGTACCATTTTCATTAATCACCAAAAAGATTGATTGTCAGATTATCTGCAGCTGCCCACGCTGCTTGAGAATTTTAATGACTTCCCATATGGAAGAAAAAATCATTACACATTCCATGCTTCGCATACCGATAGGAAATATACTCATTTTCAAACCATGTTAAAACACATCACACACTCTTTCTTCCAATTCGTTGCATAAGTTTAACTGCCAGGACTGAGTCTTTTTACCCACATCGAGCTACGCAACTGCCAGCACTCAAGAGCTTTGTTGCACCATATCTGCAAGACTCATTACTTCGAGCACATACCAGGAATTAATCGTATCCTTATCATACCGTTTCAATTTATTAACAAGTTGTTCCATTTACCCAATTCCTTTCTGATTCATCTTTAATTTAATATTAGCCTTTACTGTAGCACCACAATACCTCAACTCATGTTACCACACGAGACTCATACATAAGACCACACGGTGTAAGACCCATAGGCCACTGAATACTCTCTCAATGTTTCCCAGAAGTACCACATTCTACAATACTTTATTTTGAAGAACTTCCTGCAATTTTAAATTTATTATCATTACTTTCCAATGCGGATACATAGAATCCCATAATTAACATAACATACCACAAGTCTCGATTTCTTCTAACGAAACCACAGTCTTTAGCCACATACACAATCTTAAGGCACCTGACTGTTACATGCACAATCTTGAACACTGCAAAACCATTCTCGGGCGTCATTCACCCTTATTCAGATGTAGTTCAACTGTCTTATTGAACAAATCCATCCGTGCCTTGTTAGAACTCTAACACTACAGAACATGATTACATACAGATACAATTAGCTATATTTCTTTTCTATACACCGAAAATTCTTTACCAACAACAGTTCAAAACATCCTAGTATTTCTTCACATCTACGAAGAACCATAATCCTTTGTCTGAATTTTCCCAACATACTTAAAGACAGAACCAACATAGCACACAACAGTGCAATCAGTTAATCAATAACAACCTCCCCAACTTGGCTCGGAGCCATACATCAAAGCACTTTTAGCCACTCATAGCATTCTTACTCAAATTATGCCACAATGTTATAGTGAGATTAAACTCAGGTCATTTACAAGCCTCGACAGAGACTCGAATCATCAGAGACCTTAACTCTTCTGCAATTCTTGCATTTATACACATACAACAGTTAAGCCCATTCCTTAGGTGACAAAAGCTTTTCTAAGTCTCAAATTTTCCAAAAATTTCAGCAGAGTTTCCTTTGTAATTTGGCCTATCCACCTTCCAGAGAATCACCAAAACCATCCTAACAATACATCAGCAATTTTACAAGACATTATAATGCACATAGCACAACACATTTGATCTTTCTGAGTCTGAACTCATACTACCACACATAATGCACTTTACGTTTCCACTAAAAGACATGAACATATTCGCCACGCCCATAGCTAGGGCTACACAATGAATCACAATAAGAGTCTAACACCTAAGGGCTCATCCATTGTCAAGTTTCCATTTCCTCATTTTGGGACAATACTGGTCATATAATCTTCATAATACCAGCTCGCAGAATTAGCACCTTGGTGCTCAAGCCATAGAAAAACATCTCGCCTCAATTCCTCCCGACAGGCCGAACATAAACTCACGGAGATCATATCTCGCCCATCAATCGGGAAGTCACAAGCCATCAAGGAAATTATATTACTGAGCGCTCGAGTGCGCATACAGGCGTATGGAAGGAATTTCAAGAATTATATCTCAAGATGAATCAAGTACGCATGATAAGAATTTCAAGATTGTGAAGTGTTTCCTAAAAGGTTTGCAGCCTCCCGAGGATAAGCACAGGCGTCCCCGTACCGATCCACGAGACTCTACCAACCGGCTCATGAATCATGAGGCCTAGTAACCTAGGCTCTGATACCAACTTATCACGACCCCAAAACTCGGTCATGATGGTGCCCAGAACCTTGCTAGGCCAGCCCGAACAACCAACTGAAACACAGAGCTCTCAGCTCTCACTTTACCCTTTTTAGGCATAAGCAACAATAATATAATGAAATGATATTTAGCACATCGGGGATAGATATCCCAAACCTGTATAAACCTCCCACCGAATCAGGAGTAATAAGTCATGAGCCTCTACCAAAATTTATAAACCGTGATAGTATGTACAACTGTGCATAAGTGTGGAATAGACTAAACAAAATAAGGATAAATTGGAGAGTCAGGTCCTACAGACGCTGGCAGCTACCTCGACTGTCCAAATGCAACTCCCGAGCAACTATAGAATCAGCTCTGCTGTGATGTATCTGGATCTGCGTACAAGGTGCAGGGAGTCAGGTGTGAGTACTTCCAACTCAGCAGTAATAAAAGTAAATAATGCTGAAGAAAAGATAACCACGCAAAGCACTATGTCATGCTACACAATACTGAACTATCTTTAAACTTAAATACACTATCATTTTATTCCCTTTCAGTACATGTGAGTAGATTATTTATAAATCTCATTTTCAAGCTTTTTTACTTTCATGATAACATACCAATACCTGCGTACAACCTCAAGCAGTGCAAGTTTGCACTCAAATCAGCCCCTTGGGCTCAACACTCCTTAATAATTTCCACTAGGGGATCTGGTCAATAAGTCAAATAATGCATGTGTTCCAATAATGTATGAGTGCTAAATGTTATGCCACGTGGTACAAGTAAACCAATGTATGTATGCCATGCAATGCATATGACACTGTGGCGTATAGCCCGATCCATGCAAAGGTGCCCGCGCTCACTGTAGGGGTTCAGACTCCGGAGGGGCTCCTACAGCCGCAATATCAATATCACACCGGCTGCGGCGCGTAGCCCGATCTATATACTACTGCGGCGTGCAGTCCGATCCATGCATATATATGCATATGCTCACTTAAATTATTATTCCCTCACATATGGCCCTTGGCACCAATCAGTCTAACGATTAATCAAGAAAGCCCCTCGGGCAACAGTATCATATTAGCTCACAGCTAGAAATGTCATTAAGACCCCGTTCAAGTTTTTCACAACCTTATAAAAATGCTCAGTAGTAAAATAATATTTAAACCTTAGATTGAGACAAAAGTATGCACAATATTATCAAGACAGTGATACCAATCCCTGAAGGATTCAAATAATCGGCACGAAGCCCAAGCATGATAATCAGTCCAATTCATGATAATAAATCTTTATTAAGATGTCAATTCAATTTCAAGAAATTAGGTGTTATTATTTGTTAAACGGGATGGACCAAGTCATAATCCCCAATGGTGCTCTACCCCATGCCCGTTATCCGGCGTACAAGTCACCTCAATACATCACTAGGATGTGCAAGTCCGGGGTTTACTATCCCTCAGGACATCATTTACAAGTATTACCCACATTGATCCGGCGAAAACTCAAGCTTCGCGACGCCTTATCTCCTCAAACCAGCATCCATGCACGTCAAAGCTAGCCAAATTCAGTACAAATATATCAAATAGGCTAATGGAATAATACCCAATCGAACACAATAAAAATTACGTGAAAAACCATAAAGTTGCCAAAACCCGACTTTCAGTACGCTTCTCGAAAAATTACAAAAGTTACATATTCGGATTCTTATCTCAACACGAGTCCATGCATATAAAGTTTATCAAAATCGAACACCGTTTGCCCATTCAAATCAATAATTTTCCATAACCCAGGCTAAGGGCAAAAATCCCTCATTAATCCTCCCATTAACAGTGAAATAATCGAAGATTCTAGAATAAAATCACGTATTTAGGCCATTGAACTTACCTCCGATGATTACCCGGTGAAATCCCCATCAATTCCCATCAACTTGCTCTCTAAGAACTCAAAAATGGAGGTTTTGGGTATATGGGTCGCGAATACACTGTTCTGGTTTTTAATATTTCTGATAGACAGTTAAACCTATGCGATCGCAACCATTGGCTCGCGATCGCGACGTTCAAAATTTCCTGGGCTCCAAAATGTTCTATGCGATTGCGGCCCTTGGCATGCGATCGCGATGCACAAAAATCTGGGCGACTCAATTTCCTTCTACGCGATCGCGTAAACTAACCCGCGATCGCGGTGACCAACTTATTGACTCTACGCGATCGCAACACTGGATACGCGATCGCATTGCTTCCCAACATTGCCTTACGCGATCGCAGACAGATCCTCTTACGCGATCGCACGAAGAACTTTGCTATCGCGAAGAACAAAATCTCTGCATTTATATTGCAGCAGATCAACATTGATCTTTTGGCACAAAATGGTCCGTTTGGACCCCCGGATTCATCCCGAGGCCCCTGGACCCCAACGAAAGCTACCAACCTACTCCAAAACACAATACAAACTTGTTTCAATCATAAAATCACGCCCTTAAACACGAAAATTATCGAATCAAAGCGGATTAAAGCCTACGTTTCATCTAAAACTTCCGAAACCAACATCTAATCAAAAACCCGACCAAACGATATCCGAATGACCTGAAAATTGCAAGCATATCCAAAATTACCTAACGGAGCTACTGCAACTGTCGGAATTCCATTCTGACTCCCGGATCAAAATCTCACCTACCGTTCGGATTTTGCCAAAAATTCAACATTAGCCAATTCAAGCCTAAAACTACACCGGACCTCCAAATTCAATTCTGATCGTTCTCCTAAGCCACAAATGACCTCCCAGAGCTGACCGACTCATCAGAATTTGATTCCGAACTCTTCAACTCATAAGTCAATATCTGGTTGACCTTTCCCAACTATTCCTTCTTGTAAGAGACTATTTGTCTCAATTCCAACCAAACTCAATCCGAATTGACTCAAACTCACCAAACATACATATTGAAACATGAGAAAACATATAATGGGGAAAACGAGGTGATAACTCGCATGATGACGGGCCGAGTCATCACAATATTTAGACCTTTTCCGTTCAAAATATGATTATTTGATTACATATGCATTTTGTCTTTCACTTTGAGCTTTCTATAGTAGTGGCTAAATGGGGCCACAAAGTATACTTCCATTTTATGCTCATTATTCAACTATTTCTATCCTAATTCGTTTGATTTATTAATCGTAAGTTGTGACTAATTAGATTCTCTAATTGAATACTAATAATTATCCATGGAAACTTTTGTTAATCAACAAAGCTATAAGCTTCACCTCAAATTGGACAGTGACATATTCAAAGTACACTATGCTTTTATACAATGTTGATTGATGCAATTCCACCTAGGTAAAAATTTCAAATGTCTTAAAACGAAAAAATGTTATTTTATTTTTTTGGATTTTTGCCTAGTGTTTAGTCCCGTATTAGGGTGCTACTAAATTCCAATTTCCATTGAAAATCTCACTCTGTCCTGAGCCGAGGGTCGATTAAACAGCCTCTCTGCCCTTTCGGGTAGGGTTAAGGCCTGTGTACGTATTACCCTCCCCGGACCCCACCTTATGAGATTATACTGGGTAGTTATTGTTGTTGTTGTTGTTGAAAATCTCATTCTGGGTGGGTGGGAAGGGAGGGCAAAACATTCCTTACAAAAGCAACTCTATATTCAAAGTTCGAATTCGAAATCGCTTTATTAAAGATGAAGCATTACATACTATTCTACAATAACCATCATTGTTTAGAAGAAAAAGTTTCCACTTGCTTTATATAGTTGAAGGTCAAATATATAATTGATTATTTCATACTGTTGTTTGTATATTGGTATCTTTGTTCATTTATCTAATTATCTAGATCTAATATCTCGGGTCAGTTTTCAAGATTTACTATATGCATAGGATAACCCATGATTTGAAGGTCGAGGGTGCACATTTAGATTCAAACAAAAAATGCTTTGTATGAAGGGTGCCCACTACTAATATATATGTGACGACCCGACCCGTCGTTTTATGTGTTACTGCTCCATTTTTCCCGTTTATTGCTTCCTTAAGTTTCACTATCGGCATGTGGTGTGTTAGTGTTGATTTAGATTGATTATGATAAGAAGTGAGTTACTTAGTCTCTTTTAAGAAGGCTTAAGTTGGAAAAGTCAATCGGGTATTGACTATTATGTTAGAGGGTTCAGATGTAATTTCCGGTGATTTGGTTAGCTTCGGGGGATGATTTGTGACTTAAGAGTGCGATCGGAATTGATTTTGGAGGCTCGGTGTAGAATTAGGCTTGAATTGGCGAAGTTAGTATTTTGGCGAATTCCAGTTGATAGGTGAGATTTCGATCCAACGGTCGGAATGGAATTTCAAAAGTTGCGGTAGCTTTGTTAGGTTATTTTAGATGTGTGTGCAAAATTTCAGATCATTTGGAGGTGTTTTGGTCGGGTTTTTGATCAAATGCGTGTTTCGAAAGTTCTTAAGAAACTTAGGCTTGAATTCGATGTGATTTAATGGTTATAGTGTTGTTGGATGTGTTTTGATGATTGGAAAAAGTTTGAATGATGTTTTAGAATGTGTTCGTGCATTTGGTTGAGGTCCCGGGGGCCTCGGGGTCATTTTGGATGGTTAACGGAAGTTTTTCTAGGACTTGGGCTGTGCAGAAAATTGCAGATTAGTGTTGCAAACATTTATTCTATGTGATCGCATGAGTAGAGCTGCGATCGCATAGAAGAATTTTGGAGGCATGGTCATTTGTTTAATACGATCGTGTGGCAGTAGTGCGATCGCACACAGGAATATTTGGAAGCCTGGATTTTGTGTAATGCAATCACAGTGTCGTATATATGATCACACAATTTAAGTTGTCTAGTCAATATGATCGCGGGGTCCCTTGTGCGATTGCATATGGTTAAACCAAAGGTAGATATTTTTGTGCTATGCGATCGTAATGGCTTGTATGCGATCGCATAGAGGAAATCTGGATTGGATAGAAGGGTTTTATTAAACATTTGGTCCACGAACCAAGTCCCATTTCCTCCATGTTTTAGCATCCTTGAGAGCTTTTGACGAGGTTTAAAGAGGGTTTCAACTGGGAATCGATTGGAGGTAAGTTTTATGAGTTAGATACATGATTTTATTGAAGAATCATCCTTGAAATTCATGAGATTATGACCAAATTGTAAGAGATTTGGGCATGAACTAGAAATTCTAAATTTGGGATTTGAGGGCCCATTTGTCGTCCGATTTGGGAGTTCTTGGTATGTATGGACTCGTGGCGAGATGAGGAATCCGGTAAGGTGAGTTTTGTAATTTTTTGATAAGCGGGCCCGAGCCTCTGGTTTTTCTAGTTTTTAGGTTTTTGCTATAATTCGATCGTTTTCGGTTGGGTATATGCCATTTGCATATTGTGAAGTATTCGCTCTATTTTTTGCTAGATTCGACGCGCGTGGAGGCCGATTTGAGGGGAAAAGACGTCGTAGGCTTGAGATTTTGCTGGTTTGAGGTGAGTAATACTTGTGAGTGATATCCTGAGGGTTTGAAACTCCGAATTTGCACATTATAGTGCTCTATTGAGGTGACTTGCACGCCGGATATGAGCGTGGGGTAGAGCACTGTTGGGGATTGTGATATGATCTATCCCGGTTGTTGATTTTACTACGTATTTAACTGAAATTACTAGTCATCATTATAATTTGGGTTGAATTTCATGTTTGGGGCTTTGTGCCAACTTGTAGTATCATTTAGCGATTGATATTACCGTTTTAGCATAATTTGCATAGCATACGGTCTTAGACCAAGGTTTTGAATTCTATTATGCAAACTCAACCATATTTCTAAGTTTTGAAAACTCAGATGATATTTAAGAGTTATTTCGGGCTAAGACTACTATTTTATAAATGCCCAAGGGGCTTATAATATTTTCCGGACTAAATTTGGGTGGCTCGTGCTGCATGCTGCAATAGTGACTTGAAACAGTGGAAACAATGACACTATTCGATGTAACTTGAAACAGTGGTAACAGTGACACTATATGATGTAACTTGAAACTATATGTGTCTAACAGGTGGGTGGGCCAGGCTGGGCTTGGATTTTTTAACACGTACGGGTCCGGCTCCGGGCCGATTATGGGTTAGGTTTTAACGTATTTAACGAGCTTAGATTAATATGGATAAAACTTAAACCATAAGGGTTATGGGTCGAGGGCGCCGGGCCGGGCCGGGTTGAGTGTTTTTTTATTTTTTATTTTTTGAAATTTTATATAACTATTGTAAGTTATATTAATACTTTGTATTAATTTAAAGAATACAATAGTGAATTTGGGTGGCTCGGGCTGCACGCTGTAATAGTGACTTGAAATAGTGGTAACAATGACACTATCTGATGTAACTTGAAACAGTGGTAACAATGACACTGTATGATGTAACTTAAAACTATAGGTGTCTAACGGGTGGGCGGGCTAGGTCGGGCTTGGATTTTGTTTGACCCGTACGGGTCCGGCTCCCGCTCCGGGCCGATTAAGGGTTGGGTTTTAACGTATTTAACGAGCTCAGATTAATACGGGTAAAAATTAAACCATAAGGGTTACGGGTTGAGGGGGCCGGGTTGAGTGTATTTTTAATTTTTTTTTGAAATTTTATATAATTATTGTAAGTTATATTAGTACTTTGTATTAATTTAAAGAATACAAGGAAGTTGGGAAAAATTGCACTTATAAATTGCAAGTACTACATTTATTTCAAAATTCAAAATTAAAGTTTGCATTTAAAAAGTAAATTAACAAAAAAAAATAGTAAAACTAAATTTTCATGCATAATAAATTAATAATACTTCAAATTAATATAACAAACTAAAATATTAAGCATAAATACGTCTAATAATTTTAAAATAGTACAAATTATCTTAAAATCTTAAAATAACACATATATATATATATATCATATTTTAAAAATAATACATTACCATCATATTCTATGATGTGATAATTTATAGTTTTATTATACCCTAAATATATACACTATATCTTAAATTTCAACAATTTTAAGTTATGTTAATTAGTATACAATAATTGGTATATTCGCGGTATATTGAAGGTATATTCATGATATATTTATGGTATATTTATTGTATATTCATAGTATATTCATGGTATATTCACAGTATATTAATGTTATATTCACATTTCGGGCTGGTTTGGGCTGGGGAGATTAAACGGTTTAATGGCACTATTCATCTAACGGGTTTTACCGAGCCAGGTAACCATTTTAAAAATTTAAACCATCCAAACCCAGCGTAGCCCCCTACCTAGCCCAGCTCAGCTACCCTTACCGAACCGGGCCGGTTTCGGGTTCTACCAGTTTGGGCCGGTCCAAAACCGGGTTGACCCGGCCTGTTTAACACCTATACTTGAAACAGTAGTAACAATGGCACTGTATGATGTAAATTGGTTAGGTAACATTGGCTGGCCGGTCAGGTAATGTTGACTAACCAGTATTATTGCGCTTGGGCTGTAGGAACCCCTCCGGAGTTTGTACACACTCCTAGTAAGCGCGAGTACCCAAATAGATCGGGCTGCACGCACTAACGGTCATGTGTATTGCATTGCATTCATGCATTCACTCCTGTTTGTACTACATGGCATTACATTTAGAACTCACATATTATAGGCACACATGCTATTACTTGCCTCGTTGACCAAAAACCCTGGTGTTATATGTTAAGGAGTGATGTGCCCAAGGGCTGACTTATGTGCCGAATTGCACTATCTGATATAACCTTCATATGCTTGGCTGTTGAGAGTAAAAAGGGATATTTTTAAAAAGAGTTTTTTACTTGAGCTTCCGATTTTCTAAAGGATTTTCATATTGTTACGATCTTCTCAAAGGGTTGTTTTGTCTTTATAGCATTTTGGAGTGCTCATATGTGTTTTCTTATTGCTCAGATATTATTCGCTCTTTTTACCACTAAATTGGAAGTACTCACTTTACTCCTTGCACCTCGCCTGTAGTTGCGGGTATCGTTCACCCGTAGTGGGTTAATAGTTGATTGAAGGTATTGCTATCCTAGCCCAGGAAGGTGGTCGCCGATGTTCGCGACACCGACTTCCTTCTTCTTGATTTCCTGATTTTACTCAATGTATTATAGAATTTGAAATTCTAATAAAGGTCCTCCTAGATGCTCGTGACTTGTGACACCCCCGATCGGGCTAAGTTAGGTTGAAATGTTGTTAATTAACATTATTTAAGTTACATTTTCCATTGATTTATGTTTAGAAAGTGTTAAAGAACGAATTGGGTTTGTTGGCTAGCATTGTCTTCATTAGAGGCGCCATTACGACCAGGTATGGAAATATGGGTCGTGACAAGTTGGTATCAGAGCCTAGGTTACAAGGTCTCACGAGTCCTGAGCAGGTTTAGTAAATTCTCGTGGATCGGTACGGAGATGTATGTATTTATCCTCGAGAGGCTGCAGAACCCTTAGGAAGACTTCACTTTCTTGGAGCTTATCGTGTGTGCTTGATTCAGTTTTAAATATAACTCTTGAAATTCCTTCCACATGTCTATATGCACACATGAGCGCTCAGTAGGATACGTGCCTTGATGGCTTTTGATTCCCCGACCGAGGGGTGAGAGCTAATCGTTGTGAGTATGTCGGGCCAGTCTGGAGGACTTGGGGCAGGATCTTTGCCTATGGCTTGAGCACCGAGGTGCTTATTGTGCGAGCAATTGTTTTGAACTTATATGTTCAGTATTGTCCTTATTAGCCGGAATGGCGACTGGATATCCATGTGATGAGTATGTTAGTAATGCGAGGTGTATCTATGTGATTTTGGTAGTGATGAAGAAGTCTGCCGGATAATAGATGAACTGTTAAGTGTTCGATTCCTATTGTTATTCGATGTGTAGCCCGAGTCATGGGGCGCGTGAAGAATATTTTTGTATCTCCTAGTTGGAAAGTAAAGTGCAATACATGTGGCAGTATGAGTTTAGACTCAGGAAGACTAGATTGTTGTGTTATGTGTATGTCGATGGATGGTGTGCTGAAATGCCGAATTGAGGTGAAGTAGGTGGGTTATCACCTACGGAGTATTCATGGGTGGTATAATCCTTATGTGTATGTTAGAAGATCTCATGTGTAATTGAAGGGTATGTGTTGAAATATGAGAATTTAGGTCGCTTAAGATAGTGGACTCATCTGTGGTAGCGATGTATGCGAGATGTGTAGAGGATTATGGTACTAGTTGATATGTGTTTTCACGAACTTGTAGATGACTTGATTTTAATCTCACTATAATATTGTGGTTTCATAAGAGTAAAAGTATTAAGAATTATTAGGCATTTCCTAGTATATGGCTTCAAGCCATGTTGGGGAGGTTACTATTGATTAGCTGATTGCACTGTTATGCGCTATGTTGGTTTTGTCTCAAGGTATGTTGGCGGATCAGTTCTGGTCACAGAAATTGAGCCAAGAATGGTGCGTGTGAAGGAAAATTTTGATAAAAGGTTATATGGTGCTTCGTAGATGTAAATAAATATTAGGATTTCTTGAGTTGTTGTTGATAAAGAATGCTCAGTATGTAGAGATGGAAGGTGTTTGTTGTGTTGGAATGGGATCAAATGTTGCAGTGTCAAAGTGTTAATAAGGCATGAGTGGTTCTGTCCGTTAAGTCAGGTGATTTACAATTGTATAAGTGTGAATGACTCTCGAGAATGGTTTTATTGTGTTCAAGATTTTTCATGTAACGATCAGGTGTCTTAAGGTGGCGTAAGTGGCTAAAGACTGTGTTCTCACTAGAAAAGATCAAGACTTGTGGTATTTATGTTAATTATGGGATTCTACATATCAGTATCTGGAATGTGGTATTTCTGGGAAACGTTTGAGAGGGTATTTAGTGGCCTATGGGTCTTAGACAGTATGGTCTTATATGCATATCTTGTGCGGTAAACACAAGTTGAGGTATTGTGGTGCTAGAGCAAGGGAGAATATCAAATTAATGATGAAACAGGAAGGAAATTGGATAAATGGAATAGCTTGATAATAAATCAAATTGGTATGGTAAGGATATGATTAATTCTTTGTATGTGTTCGAGGTAATGAGTCTTACAGGTATTGTGCAGCAAAACTCTTGAGTCATGGCAGTTAGCTTGTGCAGTGGAATTGGGAAAGAGAGTTCTTGATGTGATTTAACGTGGTTTGAATATAAGTATATTTCCTATGGTTATGCGAAGATGGAGTGTGTCATGGTTTTTCTTCCATATGGGATAAATGAATGTTCTTGACTAGTTGAGTGCGTCGATGTCCGCGACGCAGAAAAGAGATAAAAGTCCTCATGTTATCCTAGGGTGGTATGGTCTATGCGATATGATATAGAGAATTGAGATTTGCATGTTCATGGTTTTGGTTTAGTTCATAATGAGAAGTCATTAAATTCTTGAGCAGTACGGCTAACTGCAGGTGAGTAAAGTATCAATCTTCAGATGATTAAGGTGATATAAACTGATGATACGTCAGTAGTATTGCGACATTTTCTTGTTGGATCGACTACGGATATTTGAGTTTGTTGATAGTGCAAGGAAATTTTTTGAATATCTTTCGTGGTACGAATGGATACTTGATGTGTGTTATGTATTCGTAAGACAGGGTATGGGATCAAGCATAGTAATTCATATGCTATATATGTTGGAGACTAGAAGTTCTCGTGACTATGCAGTGGTTGTAGAATGTGTGTATCGGCACCATTTAGTGGTTATTGGAAAATTGGAGGTCCGAGTGGATCATTCTTTGCTTGGTATGTTAGATTTGTTTTATGATATTAGATTGCAGACTGATTGTCTCAGTGTTGGGTTATTCTAGACTATCATGCTATGAGCTATGTCGGAAAATTCCATAGGTTGCATGGCAAGGTGCATCGGACTATGTTCTAGTAGAGTGGTTGGTATCCCAAAGGTTAGCGTACGGTTAGAAAGGATTGCTTTTCTTAATTGGGCTTTCGTGGCGGAGGTTAGTGCAGAGGTTTCTATCATGGAGTCAGTTTCGGTGTTGAGGGACCTTCTCGGATGCATTTCTTATGGTCGGGCATGTCGCCTGGTGAGATGGTGGATTTTGGTATTTATTTGGTGCCAAGCACCATGTCATACGGCTTTGGCAGGAGTTATAGTAGTGGGAGGAGTAGCTTCAGGATTCTTGGTATTGAGTTCGTTGGCAGGTCAATATGGATATGTATTTAGCTTGAGTTAGCTTGGTTAGTCTCGAGTTGTATTGTTGAGGGATAGGTTGATTTGATTATTCTTGAACTGGTTGGTGATTTAGGGAGATCTACCAGTTGTTTTCTATGTTGTGAGGTGTTATTATTGGTTGGATATTGGCGCATGTGATGCGGTTCTATTGAGGGTTCATAGAGGAAGTCGAGCGGGAAGAGTGATTTGGTATTGCTCAGTATATGGAGTATTGGTTATGACCTTTCGGGGCTGATTCATATGTTCTATTCTATGATGTGATACGGGGTCTCAGGCTTATGTTGTGATGATACTGAGGAATTTGAGTTACAACTCATTCGTTTGAGTCGTTTGTCATGATTTGAGTATGTTCAGACTGTTTCTCGTTGGTGCATGTATTATGCAAGTTGAGGCTTAGGCCTATTAAGATGCCATATCACCAGAGTGGTGTGTTGTAGTTGAGGTGATCGTTGGGGTCATTAATGAGTACGAGCATATTTGATTTCATCTTGTTAGAAAGGTAATATCGAGGTTTGGCTCCGAAATCTGTTGTAGTATTAGTAAAAAAGGAAATGGATTCATGAATGATTGATTTAAGAGATGGGTTCGGTTTATCTCGTGTTTTAGTTGTCGTTGGCAGTATATGAAAGTATTGGAATAAGACTTTAGCTAATAAAAAGATTTTTCTATCGGTGTTGGGTTATTGTGGGCAATTTTTGTGAATAGAGGCCATTGTTTCGAGTGTTTGGGTTGTGTAGTTTATCATATGGTCTCACTTGGAGTGGCAAGTATGGGTTATTACAGTTGGTTCATGTTTATTCTGAATACAGATGTGATGTTCTAATCTGGTGTATGATTTCGGGAAGCACAATATCGTTTATGGTTTAAATGGATTGTGAAATTCCAGCTATATTGTATTATCGGACCTATGTGATATAAGGTGACGTGGGATTACCTCGAGTATATGCTTGGTGAGGTGATTGGGTTGCTTCTAGTAAATCTTTGGGTACGCTCGAGGATGAGCGTTTGTTTAAGTTGGGGAAGATGTGACGACCCGACCCGTCGTCTTATGTTTTACTGCTCCGTTTTCCCCATTTATTTATTCCTTAAGTTTTACTATCGGCATGTGGTGTGTTAGAGTTGATTCAGACTGATTATGATAAGAAGTGAGTCACTTAGTCTCTTTTAAGAAGACTTAAGTTGGAAAAGTCAACCGGGTGTTGACTATTACGTTAGAGGGCTCGGATGTAATTTTCGATGGTTTGGTTAGCTTCGGGGGATGATATGTCACTTAGGAGTGCGATCCAAATTGATTTTGGAGGCTCGGTGTAGAATTAGGCTTGAATTGGCGAATTTTGTATTTTGGCGGATTCCGGTTGATAGGTGACATTTCGATCCTAGGGTCGGAATGGAATTCCGAGAGTTACAGTAGCTTTGTTAGGTAATTTTGGATATGTGTGCAAAATTTCAGATTATTCGGAGGAGGTTTGGTCGGGATTTTGATCAAATACGTGTTTCGGAAGTTCTTAGGAAACTTAGGCTTGAATTCGATGTGATTTGACGATTGGAACAAGTTTGAATGATATTTTAGGATGTGCTGGTGCTTTTGTTTGAGGTCCCGAGGGCCTCGAGGTGATTTCGGACGGTTAACAGAAGTTTTTCTATGACTTGGACTGTGCAAAAAATTGCAGATCAGTGTTGCAAACATTTGTTCTATGTGATCGCATGAGTAGAGTTGAAATCGCGTAGAAGGATTTTGGGGGGCATGGTCATTTGTTCAATGTGATCGCGCGGCAATGGTACGATCGCACAGAGGAAAAATTGGAAGCATGGATTTTGTGTAATGCGATCGCAATGTAGTATATGTGGTCGCACAGTATAAGTTGTCTGGTCAATGCGATCGCGGGATCCCTTGTGCAATTGCATAGGGTTAAATCAAAGGTAGATATTTATGTGTTATGTGATTGCAATGGCTTGAATGTGATCGCATAGAGGAAATCTGGGATGGACAGAAGGGTCTTATTAAACATTTTATCCGCGAACCAAGTCTCATTTCCTCCATTTTTTGAGTATCCTTGAGAGCTTTTGACGAGGTTTAAAGAGGGTTTCGACCGAGAATCAATTGGAGGTAAGTTTTATGAGTTAGATACATGATTTTATTGAAGAATTACCCTTGAAATTCATGAGATTATGGCCAAATTGTAAGAAATTAGGGCTTGAAGTAGAAATTCTAAATTTGGGATTTGAGGGGCTATTTTTGGTCCTATTTGGGAGTTCTTGGTATGTACGGACTCGTGGCGAGACGAGAAATCCAGTAATGTAAGTTCTGTAATTTTTCGAGAAGCGGGCCCGAGACTCGGGGTTTGCTAGTTTTCAGGTTTTTGCTATAATTCGATCATTTTTGATTGGGTATTAACCCATTTGCATATTGTGATGTATTCATTCTATTTTTTGCTAGATTTGACGTGCGTGGAGGCCGATTTGAGGGGCAAAGGCGTTGCAGGCTTGAGATTTCGCCAGTTTGGGGTGAGTAATACTTGTGAATGATATCCTGAGGGTTTGAAACCCTGGATTTGCACATCATAGTGATGTATTGAGGTGACTTGTACGCCAGATATGAGCATGTGGTAGAGCACCATTGGGGATTGTGACTTGGTCCATCTCGGTTATTTATTTTACTGTTTATTTGACTGAAATTACTAGTTATCATCATAATTTGGACCGATTTCCAAGTTTGGGGCTTTGTGCCAACTTGTAGAATCCTTCGGGGATTGATATTATTGTATTAGCATAATTGTCACACCTCCTTTTTTAATAAAATGGTATTATTACGATACTTTACCCGTGAGGGCGTAGAGGAGTTTTTTCTAATTTAAGGGCAGTCGGAATGGGATTAGTTATTTGAGTTTTCAGAGTCACCACTTGAGAATATAGTGGTGTCCCAAGTCACCTGTTTAATCCCGAACCGAGGAAAGTTTGACTCTGTTACAGTCTGCGAACTAGAAATACGGATAAGAAATTCCGTTAACCCGGGAGAAGGTGTTAGGCACTCTCGGATTCTATGGTTCTACACGGTCGCTCAACTGTTGTTTTTGATTTTATCTAGTTCCGATTATATGTTTTAAATCATGTGCATTAATGTTTCGCTTTTTGATTTTTAAGAATTGCAACATCGTGAAAATGCATTCCTTGACCACACTGTACCAGTACGCCTGTGGCTTTGGATACATTTCGACTTCGTTGGGAGTAGGATTTGGGTCACATAAATGTGCACCCATTCATGAGAATGTATATTAAAATTGTGCCTAGTGGTGCTTATTTCTTTGTTACTTTGGGAAAGATCGTGGAATTAGCCAAATGATCATTTCGATGTCTAGATTATCATAATTGTTATTCAAGGACCCCGTTTCTCTATTTTATGACGGGGTTCATCTCATTAAGTTTTAAAGGTTAACCTATATTGTATTATGTTTTCTATCACTTGTTTTTCCCTTAATATAAATAGCTATTAATAGCTTTCTAACAGTTCTTATTATCGTTTGTGCGGATCCAAGCCATTATACGTTATTGGGCCTGGATTTTGGACTAATTTTAACAGAAATACACCAGTTGCATCAGGCTATTTAAAGCACATTCCAAAGTTACGAATTCAAGTCCATTGGGCTTAAAAGCTCTCATATCTAATTCCAGTTTTTATGCCCAATCTCGTCAACACTAACAGTTGAATTTGAAACAAACTTAATACAAATAGTACTACTTCCGTAAGGTGTAACTCTGATTTTATTCATCTATTAATATCTATCAATCAAAACTATATTAGTCAAATTGTATCAATATACGTGTGTGCGTTCAAATTCAGGTCTACTTAATTTTTACTTGTTGCTTCTAAATGGTTAAACTAATTATACAGTTAATAATATTTTCAACTGGATCCTGAACTTTATTCAAATTATATTCATTGTTTCAGGTCTGGTTTTGAATTTAAATGGATTTAAGCAAAGTCTAACACCCCAGAATTAATACGAAAGTTAAATAGATTTAACACCTCAGAATTATGAACCAAATGTATCTAGTTACGTCATTACTTACTGACAATCGCTAGTCCAGAAACTTTAAACAGCGGAAATATTCTAAGATTCCGTATTCATTTCTTAATTTCAGAAACAAATGAAAATTTATAGTACTCAATTTGATTTCAACCAGTTTTGAACTTACAAATCTAGGTGATCATTTTTTTTAAACTAGTCTATTCTATATTATCCTATCTTAAGATCTAAATTAACGTTTTTACAGAATTACTAACTTCAAATCATAGTTCAAATAGTCAAAGTCAAAATTATACAATAAATTCCAAACGAATTACATGATTTCTAATTACTCACAACTACAAATAGAACAAAACTGAAATACAGAGATGATTAATGCATATTTTGTTTCTCTAGAACTTCAATTACATCCTCGAAAATCAATAGTGTACTGGGTCAAATTGAGAAGAGAATCGATGAGTTCTAAGGATGTAGAAGAAGAAGATCAGTTCTAGGCAGCAATCCAAGTAATAACAGCAGTGAATCCAATATAACACAGCAACAGGCTTGATTTCAGAGTAGAAGCTCAAATGAATTCAACCAAATGATGAAAAAACAGCAATAAAAAACAACAGAAACACAAAATTTTCACTCGAACAGAACCAATGAAATCGTAGTAATATTTTCAGTGTGTTTCCGATTTCAAATCTTCTGAACGCCTCAAAATGTGCCCTAAAGAGGCCTATTTATAGAGCGAAATGGGAGGGAAATTTTAATTAGATATTCAGATTTCCCACCCCTACTCTTTTAAATTATTTTTAGTTTGGTATGTGTAAATTAGCCGTGAATACACTTGAACCCTTGCTAGAAGGTTCTAGTGTGTTCTATATTATTCCATTTAAGCCTAAATTCCTTTATTATCCTCACTTACTAGTGATTTCTACCTATTTACCCTTTAGGTATACCTAAGGTACCCTTTAATATTTAACTAATTACATCAAAACCAGGCAGATTTGTCTTTAATACTCTTAGCCTCTTCAAATTATTTCCAGACTACTACTTATCCCTTCCCCTTTTACCCCTATCTTTTATTCCTGTTTACCCGACCAAACTCTAGGTCAATTAGACCTTGAGTAGTCAAACTCGGCATTATATTTAACAAATAGCCCTAATTAAATAAATTTTATAATATAGCCAAACTAAAGCTAAGTAACCCTTTTACAGATATAGCCCTAATTACGACTAAGTAATCAACTAACCCTTTTTAATTAATCATAACTTTAAAGGTCAAATTCAGAATTGAATTACACAAATAGCCAATACTAAACAGTCTTATGAATATAGTCAATTTCAGACTAAGTTAACCAATTAAACCTCTTATTCGATCTAAGTCGCAGAAATAGCCAACATTGGATAGTCTTACAAACATAGCCAACTAAGACAAATTACCCAATTAACCCTTTTAATTAATCAAAAAATTCAGAAGAAGACAAAAATCAAAAATTACATTGCAATAACAACCAGTATTAAACATCTTACAGGTATAGCCACATGATGATTAAACATTCGATTAACAAGATTCCGAGGACAAATTGGATATAGGTTGAATCCATTAACAAAATTATTCAATCAGAGTTAAACCTTTTCAAGCAAGACACTTAATCGGTTATAAAGCATGCAATTTATCCACATGACTTAAATCATGAAAGAAGCATATAAGAACATAGTCAAGTATTCACAGAAGGGTTTGAACATGTAGCAGACTCAAGAAAGTTCAGAAATAAATGAATAGAAGAAGTTGAGAAACAGAAGTAGAAAATAGAGAAAAATAGGGTTTTGGGTACTTAGCTTTTGTGTTTTCTTTTCTTTCTTTCTATTTTTCTTTATTCTTCGTTTTACTTTCCTCGTTCGCTTCTTTTTTCTTGATTCCCCGGCATAAGAAGTCCAAGAACCATTTTCTTCAATTTTTGGATCTTCGAACAGATTCATCAAGTCTTTTTGTAGGAAAGACTCTTGGAAGAGGGTCAGGGGTTTGATAGGTTAGTTTTGAGGGGTTATGGGTGGTCGCCGGAGTAGGGTTCCGACGAAACATTTTTTAATATTCGAGACGTTTGGGGCTTATTCAAGGGATTCTGCCTAGTGGGGGTTGAAGAGGATGATGAGAGGGTCAAGGGGAGTTAATGGTAGACACTTGTTCAAAAGTGGTGGTCGCCGGAGTAGGGTTCCTGCGACACCTTTTGGATTATTTGAAGATTTTCAGTGGTTTTCTGAGGGATCTGATATGATAAGGTGATAGGGGAGATGAGGGCGGTGAGATGGTGTTAAGGGTATCCTGAATGGAGAAATTATTGAACCACCACCGGTGAAGTTCCATCGATGGTGGAGAGCAATATAGGGCGGCTAGGGTTTCAATTAAGACGAAGGTGTGTATAATGATGTATGTAACGTTGTTTTGTATATTTAAAAGCTTTGAACAATCTGGGACCGTTAGATTAAATTTACCAATGGTCCAGATGCAATTATAGCCAGAACGACATCGTCCTCATTAAATGGTTATTTAATCGTGACCATAGGATATATGATATCAACGACTCATATTGGTTCAAACGTACGCCGTCGTTTTGGTTATTAGGTAACCATTTGTTTTGGACCGTTTGGTAGTGATTTAAGTTTCAAAAATGTAGAGAATTAATTTTTCCAAAAAGTGTCAAAAGTACGGTCGATATGCGATCGCATGTCAAATCTGCGGTGCACTTTGCGACCGCAGATCAAGCATGCGGACCGCATTCTTGCCGCAAAACGTTCCAGAGAGTTTCCGAAAAATCGTGTCAAAAGTGCGGTCGATATGCGATCGCATGTCAAATCTGCGGTGCACTTTGCAACCGCAGATCAAGCATGCGGACCGCATTCTGGCCGTATTCCTTAACAGAACCTGTGTAAAATTTGGGGCAATTCTGCGGTCACTATGCGGACCGCATGTTGATTCTGCGGTCGCATAGTGCACCGCATAATTGACCCCGGCCCAGATTTTTGTAACATTTTGACCCGATCTCTTCTTTAATATAACACCTTTCACCCTCATTTTCTCATATCATCTTACCAAAATTAGAGAGAGAAGAGAGGGTTTTTAGAGAGAGAAATCTTTCATCTTCAAAGATTGTTCCAATCATCTTAATTCCAAGGGATCCTAGGGCAAGGGTTCAACTTCCCCAATATTTTCAAGGTAAAAACCCTAACTATTTTCTTTGATTTTCAGTTTTAAATTGGGTAAAGAGAGGTTTGCATATAATAGCTTTTGGAAATAGAATTTTACACTCATGCATGATTATTGAACTTGATTTCTAGTAAAAGAAGTGAGTAGAAGTAAGAGTCTTCAAGAACAAGGTTGGCAAGAGTAGGATATCTTGGGTAAGCATAAAGTAGGAAGAAAAATCATCACCAGGTATGTATGGCTAATTTTTATTCTTGTGAAATCGCCCTTATGTGTGCAATTCGTTTGGCATGTGTTAATTTGAGAGATTGTGTGTAATTTGTTGATTTTGTTGTTGGGTATCTAATTGATGTTAAACTACATGTGGTGTGGTATGAAATATGAATTGAAAGATAACAAGGGAATTGGAATTGGTGAAGAATTGTGAATAATGCTTATGATGGCCTATATGACACTTTGTGGAAAGGAAACGAAACACTCGAGAATTGGTTTATTGTGGAAAGAGATGAAACACTTGAATTGTGGAAAATTGTTGAACATACTTGTGTGAATATTCTTGATTATGGAAATATTGTAACTTGGTTGTGATATTGGCTTGATAAGTAATTGAGAACATGAAACAATGTGCAAGTTGCTTATTTGAACTTGTTGAAATTGTGTGTAGTACCTTATCTGCTGTTTGAAATTGTTGTGTTTTCAAACTGTAAGGCGGGGTCGTGTTGCGCGCCGCAACGTGGGGAAATAAGGTGTGGGTTGGGGTGATAAGGGTGGCCGAGGTAATAAGGGTGGTCATGGGCAATAAGGATGGAAAGCGATCGAAATCGCTATTGAAAATTGATACAAAAATCAATAATGTGAAATTGTGAAAGGAGACAGCAGGAGAGTTTGCAACCTGTGGGGCACTGATTGCCCCTTTGTTTGACTACTTGTGCTTTACGTGATTGATTGGTTATTGTTAAATTGGTTGATTGTAGAAAGTGCTTTGTGTTGAGAATTATTTGAAATGAGGAAAATGTGGAAACATGGTTGGCTGGCTTAATTAATTGTTGATGTAATTTAATGGCTTGAGTTTACTTGGGACAAAGTTTGTCCATACATACCAGTACAATTCAAGTGTACCGACGTCCCTTTTGCCGGGGGCGCTACATTCGTGTCATGATTGTAGGTGGATCAGTAGCAGGCACTTCAGCTCATCGGCGGTAGTATCCTTCTCCTTCCACTGCCCGTTTTGGTGAGCCCCTTTCTTCCTCGGGGCCTTGTGTGGTTCATGCCACTCGGTTTAGATTTCATTTTGGTTTTGTAAGGTATAGCTGGAGCCTTATTACCGGCAAGTATTGTATTTCCCTTTTTGTATCCTAGAGGCTCCATAGACATGTAAACTGTGGGATTGTGGCCTATGTATATGTATGGGGCGTTGTAAATATAAATTATGAACTTGTTAGTGAATCAATCACATGGTTATGTTTATGCATTATGAAATAAGTCATTATTGGTAAAATATTTGGTTAATGAGAAACAATCAACAAAGGGTTAACGCGTGGGAATGAAAGGCACCCAGGTCCGCTTGACTGGGGCAACTCGGTCAGGCGCCGGTCATGTCCCTCGATTTGGGGCGTGACAAACTTGGTATCAGAGCCTATGGTTTTTTAAAGTGTCCTAGGATGTCTCGGAGCCGTGTCTAGTAGTGCCCTTCTTATAGGTGTATTGTCGACCACATCATATAAGTAGGGGGCTACACGGGCATTTAGGAATTTACCTACTTCTTTGATAATCTATATCGTGCGGTAAAGTGCAATGTGGAGATATCCGTGTCTAATTCGTGCCTTGTTCCCAAATTTTCAGAATATGGCACCTAAGAAGAAGGCTAGACTCGGCCTTAGGGCCAATGCCGACCCAAGTGCAGCTGTTAATCATGTACCCGATGCCGTGGGAGAGAATGACCCACCAGTCCCGAATTTGCCTGACCCATCTGTTCAAAACCAAGTGTCCCTATTCCAGCCGCGGCAGAGGATGCCACCATTCCTCCTCCCGGTGTTCCTGACTCAAATACAGTTCCCGCTTCGGGCTCTGGTATCTCTAATGAAGATCTTAGGGGAGCCATCCATATGTTAACACAGCTAGTGGCCGCCCAGGCCCAGAGATCACATGATGCCCCTGCATCCTCCAGCGGACAGGGAGATTCCTTTGGCTCCAGAGTCCACCAGTTCTTGTGATTGGCCCCTCCAGAATTTTCAGGTACCGATCCAGAGGCTGACCCACAGGAATTCCTTGATGAGATATACAAGACCCTCGAGTGATGAAGGCTACAGATATAGAGGGGGTAGAGTTGGCCTCTTACAGGCTGAAGGGAGCGGCACGTTCATGGTTCGAAATGCGGGAGGATTCCCGTGAGGAAGGGAGCCCTTCGGCCAGATGGGATGAGTTCGTAGATGCATTTATGGACCACTTCTTGCCTGCCGAGGCAATGGCAGCCCGTGCCACAGAGTTCGAGGTCCTCAAGCAGGGCAGTATGAGTGTTTGGGAGTATCACATGGAGTTTGTAAGGTTGTCCAAGTACGCTCCTCATTTAGTGTCGACCATGGATGCCCGGGTTCGACGGTTTGTTCGGGGCCTTAGCCCTTTGGTAGTGAATGAGGCCGCCACAGCAGCTTTGCACTCAGATATGAACTATGGGAGGATCGTGGGGTTTTGCTTAGGCCACAGAGGCGAGGAAATTGAAGATTCGTGCAGAAAGAGAAAGTAGCAGTAGGGCCCGGTCAATGGGTCGTTCAGGGAGATCACTTCCAGGGAAGGGGTCATCAGGGCCATCCCAGTCATATGCTCGGTCCTCCGCGAGTGCACCGCCATCCGTGCACAGTCATCAGCAGGGCAGTTACTCGAGACCTGGTTCAGACAGCAGGAGGTCTCGTCAGTCCGGTCATCCTGGGGTGAGATCCCAGCAGCAGGGGAGACCTACATGCCCCAAGTGTGGGAGATTTCATACAGAAACTTGCTACCTTGACCTTCCGGTGTGCTTCGGGTGCGGGGTGAGAGGTCACATTCAGCGGGACTGCCGTGCACCCCGTCAGGGTATATGTAGGGGATCTGCTCAGTCATTCGGTTCTTCAGCTGCTACATCATCAGCGCGTACTCAAGCAGCAGCAGGGCGTGGTGCAGCTAGGGGTGGAGCCCAGGGTAGGGGAGGACCTAGCCGATTCTATGCATTGAGTGGCTGCCAGAATGCCGAGGCTTCTCCAAATGTTGTTACAGGTATCCTGTCTGTTCAGACTATTGATTGCTATGCCCTTATTGATCCAGGGTCCTCCTTGTCTTATGTTACTCCATTCATTGCTTCAAGTTTTGGGATAGAACCCGAACGGCTTCATGAGCCGTTCTCTGTGTCGACTCCAATTGGTGATTCTATTACAGCCTCACGAGTCTATAGGAATTGTGTTGTTACGGTGGGTGGTCGTGATACCACAACCGATCTTATTGAGCTTGGGATGGTAGATTTTGATGTAATTATGGGGATGGATTGGCTCTATTCATGCTTTGCCAAACTTGACTGTCGAACGAGAGTTATGAGGCTCGAGTTCCCTAACGAGCCAGTTATTGAATGGAGAGGAAATGGTGTAGTGCCAAGGGGTAGGTTTATTTCCTACCTTAAGGCTTCGAAGATGATTAAGAAAGGGTGTATCTATCACCTGGTTCGGGTAACGGACACCACCTCAGATGTGCCTACCCTCGAGTCCGTGCCAATTGTGAATGAATTTCCTGAAGTGTTTCCAGATGATCTTCCAGGCATCCCGCCGGATAGGGAGATTGATTTCGGGATCGATGTAATGCCAGATACTCAGCCAATATCCATTCCACCATGCAGAATGGCGCCAGCGGAGTTAAGGGAGTTAAAGGAGCAGTTGAGGGATTTATTAGAGAAAGGGTTCATACGACCGAGTGTGTCGCCGTGGGGAGCTCCGGTTCTCTTTGTCAAAAAGAAGGATGGGTCACTTCGAATGTGTATTGATTATCGGCAGCTCAACAAAGTCACCATCAAGAATAAATATCCTTTGCCTCGAGTGGATGATCTGTTTGACCAATTGCAGGGAGCGAAGTTCTTCTCAAAGATTGATTTACGGTCCGGGTACCACCAGTTAAAAATCAGGGAGCAGGATATTCCTAAGACCGCCTTCATAACGCGTTATGGTCACTTCGAGTTTTTGGTCATGCCTTTTGGGCTAACCAATGCCCCAGCAGCTTTCATGGACCTTATGAATCGGATTTTCAAGCCATTCCTAGATTCCTTTGTAATTGTATTCATTGACGACATCCTCATCTACTCTCGGAGCAGGGAAGATCATGCCATTCACCTCAGAGCAGCATTGCAGACCCTTCATCAGCATCAATTGTATGCCAAGTTCTCAAAATGTGAGTTTTGGTTGGAGTCCGTAGCCTTTCTAGGGCATGTTATTTCCAATGAGGGAATCCAGGTGGATCCTCAAAAGATTGCGGCAGTGAAAGATTGGCCTAGACCCACGACCCCAACAGAGATTCGTAGCTTCTTGGGTTTGGCAGGGTACTATCGGAGGTTTGTAGAGGGATTCTCAACGCTCGCTTCCCCATTGACAAAACTGACGCGGAAGGCAGTTAAGTTCCAGTGGTCCGAAGCATGTGAGAAAAGTTTCCAGGAATTGAAGTCAAGATTGACCTCGGCACCAGTATTGGCCTTGCCAGAAGGCATAGAGGGATTTGTGGTTTATTGTGATGCCTCTAGGGTTGGTTTGGGATGTGTATTGATGCAGCACGGGAAATTCATATCTTACGCTTCCAGGCAACTCAAGAATCACGAGAAGAATTATCCGACGCATGATAATATGGCGGCACTATCTTTATGGAGTTCATGTAGATGTGTTTTCAGACCACAAGAGCCTCCAGTATTTGTTCAAGCAGAAGGAGCTAAATCTGAGACAACGGCGGTGGTTAGAATTGCTCAAGGACTATGATATGAACATATTATACCATCCAGGAAAGGCAAATATGGTAGCCGACGCTCTTAGTCGAAAATCCATGGGTAGTTTGGCTCATTTGGGTTTGGATCAGAGACACCTGGCTCGAGAGGTTTACCAATTAGCCAGTTTGGGGGTTCGTATATCGGCGTCAGACGAGGGGGATATTTTGGTGCATAATGGAGCAGAATCATCATTGGTCGCGGAAATCAAGGAAAAACAGTTCATGGATCCAGCATTGGTTCGGGTAAAGGAAGCAATCATGAATAACAAGACCTCAGCATTTGTACTCAGCAGCGAAGATGGTGTATTGCGGTGTCAAGATAGACTATGTGTTCCGGATGTGGACGAGCTTCGGGAAAGGGTAATGGCAGAGGCTCATATTTCCAAGTATTCGGTACACCCAGGTTCCACGAAAATGTATCATGACCTTAAGGAGATTTATTGGTGGAACGGTATGAAAAGGGATGTAGCAAGCTTTGTAGCTAAATGTCCGAACTGTCAACAAGTGAAGGCCGAGCATCAACGGCCTGGTGGATTAACTCAGCTTATAGAAATACCAAGGTGGAAATGGGAGATGATCAATATGGATTTCGTGGTGGGGTTACCTCGCACTCGGCGTAAGTTTGACTCAATATGGGTGATAGTAGATCGACTCACCAAATCAGCTCACTTCCTGCCTGTCAAGTCCACTGATACCGCGGAGCAATATGCAAGATTGTACATCAAAGAGATAGTAAGGCTTCATGGCACTCCACTTTCTATCATCTCGGATCGCGGGGCTCAGTTCACCGCTAACTTTTGGAAGAAGTTTCAGCAAGGTTTGGGAACTCAGGTGAATCTCAGCACAGCTTTCCATCCACAGACCGACGGTCAGGCCGAGCGGACCATTCAGACGCTTGAAGATATGTTACGGGCATGTGTCCTAGATTTTAAAGATAATTGGGACGAACACTTGGCACTGATAGAATTTGCTTAAATTAATAGCTATCATGCTAGCATTCAGATGGCCCCATTTGAGGCATTGTACGGGAGAAGATGTAGATCGCCAATCGGGTGGTTTGAGGTAGGTGAAGCGGAATTGCTAGGGCCGGATATGGTGTACGAAGCTATGGAAAAGGTCAAGGTTATTCAGGAGAGAATGAAAACAGCACAGAGTCGTCAAAAGTCCTATGCAGACATTCGTCGAAGGGATTTGGAGTTTCAAGTCGATGATTGGGTGTTCTTGAGGGTATCTCCCATGAAGGGAGTCATGCGATTCGGAAAGAAAGGGAAATTGAGTCCTAGGTATGTCGGGCCATATCGGATCGTTCAAAGGATTGGTCAAGTTGCTTATAGGCTAGAGTTGCCTCCCGAGATGTCATCAGTGCATCCGGTATTCCATGTGTCCATGTTGAAGAAAGTGATTGGAGATCCATCCACCATCATGCCAGCCGAAGCTATAGAGGTTAATGAAGATTTGTCATATGAAGAAGTTCCAGTTGCCATTCTTGATAGGCAAGTCCGTAAGTTGAGAAATAAGGAAGTTGCCTATGTTAAAGTATTGTGGCGTAGTCAACAAGTTGAGGAGGCCACATGGGAAGCGGAAAAAGAGATGAAGGAAAAGTACCCCCATTTGTTCGATCAAGCCTAGAAGAAATTAGGTGACCCTTCTACTCCTAGTAACTGCTATCTTGTCCAAGTTGTTTCCCTCTTAGTATTAGTAAAGTCTCCTTCATTTTGTAATGAGTTAAATGTGTTGTTGCCTCTGGGTCACTTGAACTTTTCTTGATATATGAAATCCTTATAAATATTCACGTGTTAAATAAACAACTAATAGTAAGTGTAGATTGGTAATGGTTTGTTGAGTGTACATGGTGTTAAATTGGTTTAATAAGGTAAGAATTCATTGAAGTGACTAGTTTTTGTGCAATTGTAACAATGTGATAGAATATGTGCATTCGTTGAGGTAAGAAAGTGTATACCAGTTGTGAGAAATATTGTATTTGTGTATTGTTGTTTGGTAATGTGTTTCGGGGGCCCTCTGACAGGTGGATATGTCCATAATACAAAGGAAACTCTGGCGAAATTTTTCTAAAATATAAGAGTTAGTCAAAATTTTGATGGTTGCATATCATGTCTTTCAAAACCAACTCATTTATTTCAAAATCCTCATTCGAGGACGAATGATCTTAAACGAAGGGTGATTGTAAGGCCCCGTAAAAATTTTGTGCATAAAACCTAGTAGTTGTGGTGTCATGGTCCGAATAATGTGTTAGGAATGCGTAGAATTCTTCGCGGCGAGCTTGCTCGCCGCGGTTCGGACCCTTGGTAGTGATTTAAGTTTCAAAAATGTAGAGAATTAATTTTTCCGAAAAGTGTCAAATATGCGGTCAATATGCGATCGCATGTCAAATCTGCGGTGCACTTTGCGAGCGCAGATCAAGCATGCGGACCGCATTCTTGCCGCAAAACGTTCCAGAGAGTTTCCCAAAAATCGTGTCAAAAGTGCGGTCGATATACGATCGCATGTCAAATCTGTGGTGCACTTTGCGACCGCAGATCAAGCATGCGGACCGCATTTTGGCCGCATTCCTTAACAGAACCTGTGTAAAATTTGGGGCAATTCTGCGGTCACTATGCGGACCGCATGTTGATTCTGCGGTCGCATAGTGCACCGCATAATTGACCCCGGCCCATATTTTTGTAACATTTTGACCCGATCTCTTCTTTAATATAACACCTTTCACCCTCATTTTCTCATATCATCTTACCAAAATTAGAGAGAGAAGAGAGGGTTTTTAGAGAGAGAAATCTTTCATCTTCAAAGATTGTACCAATCATCTTAATTCCAAGGGATCCTAGGGCAAGGGTTCAACTTCCCCAATATTTTCAAGGTAAAAACCCTAACTATTTTCTTTGATTTTCAGTTTTAAATTGGGTAAAGAGAGGTTTGCATATAATAGCTTTTGGAAATAGAATTTTACACTCATGCATGATTATTGAACTTGATTTCTAGTAAAAAGAAGTGAGTAGAAGTAAGAGTCTTCAAGAACAAGGTTGGCAAGAGTAGGATATCTTGGGTAAGCATAAAGTAGGAAGAAAAATCATCACCAGGTATGTATGGCTAATTTTGATTCTTGTGAAATCGCCCTTATGTGTGCAATTCGTTTGGCATGTGTTAATTTGAGAGATTGTGTGTAATTTGTTGATTTTGTTGTTGGGTATCTAATTGATGTTAAACTACATGTGGTGTGGTATGAAATATGAATTGAAAGATAACAAGGGAATTGGAATTGGTGAAGAATTGTGAATAATGCTTATGATGGCCTATATGGCACTTTGTGGAAAGGAAACGAAACACTCGAGAATTGGTTTATTGTGGAAAGAGATGAAACACTTGAATTGTGGAAAATTGTTGAACATACTTGTGTGAATATTCTTGATTATGGAAATATTGTAACTTGGTTGTGATATTGGCTTGATAAGTAATTGAGAACATGAAACAATGTGCAAGTTGCTTATTTGAACTTGTTGAAATTGTGTGTAGTACCTTATCTGCTGTTTGAAATTGTTGTGTTTTCAACCTGTAAGGCGGGGTCGTGTTGCGCGCCGCAACGTGGGGAAATAAGGTGTGGGTTGGGGTGATAAGGGTGGCCGAGGTAATAAGGGTGGTCGGGGCAATAAGGATGGAAAGCGATCGAAATCGCTATTGAAAAATTGATACAAAAATCAATAATGTGAAATTGTGAAAGGAGACAACAGGAGAGTTTGCAACCTGTGGGGCACTGATTGCCCCTTTGTTTGACTACTTGTGCTTTACGTGATTGATTGGTTATTGTTAAATTGGTTGATTGTAGAAAGTGCTTTGTGTTGAGAATTATTTGAAATGAGGAAAATGTGGAAACATGGTTAGTTGGCTTAATTAATTGTTGATGTGATTCAATGGCTTGAGTTTACTTGGGACAAAGTTTGTCCATACATACCAGTACAATTCAAGTGTACTGACGTCCCTTTTGCCGGGGGCGCTACATTCGTGTCATGATTGTAGGTGGATTAGTAGCAGGCACTTCAACTCATCGGCAGTAGTATCCTTCTCCTTCCACCGCCCGTTTTGGTGAGCCCCTTTCTTCCTCGGGGCCTTGTGTGGTTCATGCCACTCGGTTTAGATTTCATTTTGGTTTTGTAAGGTATAGCCGGAGCCTTGTTACCGGCAAGTATTGTATTTCCCTTTTTGTATCCTAGAGGCTCCATAGACATGTAAACTGTGGGATTGTGGCCTATGTATATGTATGGGGCGTTGTGAATATAAATTATGAACTTGTTAGTGAATCAATCACATGGTTATGTTTATGCATTATGAAATCATTCATTATTGGTAAAATATTTGGTTAATGAGAAACAATCAACAAAGGGTTAACGCGTGGGAATGAAAGGCACCCAGGTCCGCTTGACTGGGGCAACTCGGTCAGGCGCCGGTCATGTCCCTCGATTTGGGGAGTGACAGTTGAGACCTAGAGCCCAAGTTATGAATTTTTCTGTGAAATTGTTTTTGATGTAATTGTTAAAGGAAAATGAATTAATTGACCTTGGTATCGGGCACGTATTTTGGTTCCGATGCCCGGTACAAGTCTTAAATATTATATATGTGCTTTCTGCAAAGTTTGGTGACATTCGGATGTCGTTTGATATGTTTTGGACCTTGAGTTCCATGTTTGAAAGTTTTGAAAAACCAAAAGTATGAAAATCATGAACTTGAGGCTTGATTTGATGAAAACGATGTGATATTGGCGATGTGATCGCACGAACAAGTTCGTAATGTGTTTTTGATGTTGTGTACAAGTTTGGTTTGGAGCCCGGGGGCTCGGGTAAAGATTTGATAGACCGTTGGATCAATTTCTGAATTTTAACACTGCTGGTTTTTCACCCAGTTGTTGGCTTCGCAATTGCGAAGACTTTCTCGCAATTGCGAAAGAGGCAGATCAAGGCAGGGCTCGCAAATGCGAACCCTGATCGCAAATGCGAAGCCCACCCAGGACTGTTTGGGTTCGCAAATGCGAACCAAACCTCGCAAATGCGAGGCCTTCTGTGTTAAGCCATTCTTCCCAAATGCGAAGAATTCTTCGCAAATACGAAGGCCCCTCAGCCCAGCTTTGTTCGCAAATGCGAACAAATGTTCGCAAATGCGAAGGCCCCATAATTGCCTTGGCTTCGCAAATGCGAACAAAAGTTCGCAAATGCGGACTTCCCAGCCTTAGCTTATTTTTCAAACTCCAGAAATTGGTCGGGGTTCGCAATTGCGAACACAGAGACCTGTAAATCCCGATTTCAAGCTTCATTTTTCACATTTCACAACCCAAAAATACCCATTCACGATTTTTCACGAACTCCCTCTTCTTCAAAACAATTGTAAGTCACTTTTTACTTAATTCTTTCAATTCCTAATAACATTAAACATGTTTTTCAATAGAAATCAAAGGTTTTCATGGTAGAATTTCTTGTTTTTGGTAGAATATAGGGTTTTTCATGAATTAGGAAATTGGACCTCGAATTGAGGTCCAATTTTGAAACAAATCATATACTTGAACTCGTGGGGGGATGGGTAAACGGATTTTGGTCCGAACCCCGAGTTCCGACCATGTGGACCCGGGGTCGAAATTCACTATTCCGGGCAGAAAGTTGTAAAAGTTGAAATTGGCCTTATGAATTAGTTTGTTGAGTAGTATTGATGATATTAAATCAATTGTGTATAGATACGATTGGATTGGAGCCGAATTTGAAAGGAAAAGGCATTGCCACGGATTGAATTATTCGTAAAACATTTGAGGTAAGTGTTTGTTCTATCCTAGCTTGAAGGAATAGGAATTTAGTTATGTATAAATTGTTGATTAAGAGTTATTGGTGTCATACCGGTAATGGAGATAAATTGTTGAATTATTATCAATTATTGGTTCAAAACCGGTAATTATAAATATTGTTGATGCAGAGATTATTGGTTAAATGTCGGTAATATATATATTTATGAATTGGGATCGTGTGGCGCACCGACCACTTATATATTTATGAATTGGGATCGTGTGGCGCGCCGACCACTTATATAATAAGAAATGGGATCGTGTGGTACGCCGACCACAAAGTGATTTAAATCTTGGCATTGGCCATAGTTGCCGGTAGCCTATTAATATATTTGGGATCGGGTGGTACGCCTACCACAAGATATAACCTATTGATATATTTGGGAGCGGGTTGTACGCCTACCACAAGATATAATTACTGTGATAGTTGGGAGCGGGTGGTACGCCTACCACGAGATATGAAATGAAAAAGGAATTGAGACATGAAAGTAAGATTTATTCCGTTGACTAGATTATTCTGGATATCACGAGTTATTGACTGTTATTTTAGAGCAGAGTCTTTCCTTATAAATGTTTTTGTACATGTATATATGTATTGCAACTTTACAGGTTTATGTAGGTGACTGGCCTTAGTCTCATCACTATTTCGCTGGGATAGGCCAGGCACTTACCAGCACATGGGGTCGGTTGTGCTGATACTACACTCTGCGCTCTTTTTGCGCAGATACAGGTTAGGGACAGCCGCAGTGACAGTAGCGATTGTGGATATTCCGACTACGGAGACTACGAGGTAGCCTTGCAGGCGTCCGCAGGACCCGTTGTCTTTTCTATCTATGTATTTCATTCTATTATCTCATGTATTCGAGATAAACAACTTATATTTTCTTTCAGACAATTGTGTGTATTATTCTTAGAAGTTCGTGAGTATTGTGACACCAGTCTTGGGTAGTGTATCATGTTTGGGGTTTTATTTATCATATTTGATAAGATTGACTAAGTCTTCCGCTAAGTTTAATTATTCTGCTGTGATTTATATGTTTTTAATTTTAAAGTCTTAATAAGAATTTGGTAATTAATGGAGGTGTAATTAATATTTAGCTTGCCTAGTTGCCACTAGTAGGCGCCATCATGACCCCGATGGTGGGAAATTCGGGTCGTGACAAGTTGGTATCAGAGCACTAGGTTGCATAGGTCTCACAACTCACGAACAACCTTAGTAGAGTCTGAAGGATCGGTACGGAGACGTTTGTATTTATCCTCCAGAGGCTACAGAGTTAGGAAAATTTTCCCTTTATTCTTTCCAGTCGTGCGACTTGATCTTTCAAATGTTAATTGAACTTCTATTCTGTCCTTTCGCAGATGGTAAGGACACGCGCTTCTTCGTCCGCTGACCAGCAGCCCGAGCCCCAGGCAGCTCCCGTGAGGGGCAGGGGCCGAGGCCGTATCAGAGACCGTGGTAGGGGTAGAGCTCAGCCCCAGGCATCTATTCCAGAGGTGGAGCCTCATGTTGAGATTGGTGAGGAGGTTCCAGTCCCAGCAGCTCCAGTGGGCCCAGCTCAAGTCCCGGGAGAGGCTTTATTTACCCCGGATCTTCGGGAGGCTCTGGTCAGGATAGTGGATTTTATGGACAGCGTTGCCAGAGTAGGCTTATTACTAGCTGCACCAGCGGCTTCTCAGGCTGGAGGAGGGGCCCAGACTCCTGTCGCACGTACTCCGGAGCCAGTAGCTCCCCAGCCTTAGGCACCAGTGGTTCAGCCAACTGTGGCCACTTAGTCAGGTACCACAGCTCAGGCCGGAGATAGAGCGGCCATGACTTCTAATTCTCTATGAAGACTTGATCGGTTCTCCAATCTATTTACCACTACTTTCAGCGGTTCCACATCAGAGGATCCTCAGGATTTCTTATTCAGTTGCCATGAGATTCTCAAGACTATGGGGATCGTGGAGTCAAATGGAGTTGACTTCTGTACATTCAGACTTGCAGGATCCGCCAAGACTTGGTGGAGAGATTATTGCTTGACTCGACCAGCGGGGTCCCCAGCTTTATCATGGGATCAGTTTGCGGAACTATTTATGGAGAAGTTTCTCCCTGCTACTCAGCGGGATGCACTTCGAAGACAATTTGAGCATCTTCATCAGGGTTCTATGTCTGTCACACAGTACGAGACTAGGTTCGTGGACCTGGCTCATCATACTATTATCATACTTCCCACAGATCGGGAAAGGGTGAGAAGGTTTATTGATGGCTTGAATCAGCCAATTCGACTACATATGGCTTTGGGGGCAGGAACTGAAACCACTTTTCAGGAGGCGGTTAATGCAGCCCGCCGGATCGAAATGGCTCTGTCACAGAGAGCAAGATATGGATCAGATAAGAGATCTCGTAATTCAGGTAGATTCAGTGGTACCTCGTCTGGAGATAGAGATTTTCATGATAGAGGCCATCCTCCTAGGCCTTATCAGTCAGCTCTTCAGGTTTCTCATGATGCTTCAGGTGATCGTAATTCTCAGCCACGCTACTTTGATCAGCAGCCTATCAGTGCACCACCACTTCGCTATTTTCAGCAGCCGAGGGCTTGTTTTACGTGTGGTGATCTGAGGCACATTGCAAAGTATTGCCCTCGAACTTCTAACAGATCTCAGCAGCAGGGTTCTCGAGCCATGATTCAGGCCCCAGTTCCCCAACAGCCTGCCCAGCCAGCTAGAGGCGTAGGTAGAGGACATAGATGTGGAGGTAGAGGTCATAGAGGTGGAGCTCAGACCGATAGAGGTAGAGACGAGCCAGCAGCTGATCGTCCTAGAGATACTGCTCAGGGTGGTGGGGCACAGTCCCGATGTTATGCACTTCCCGCCAGACCAGAGGGTGAGTCTTCCGATGCCGTCATTACAAGTATTATTTTGGTTTGTGATAGAAAGGCATCAGCATTATTTGACCTTGGGTCTACATATTCGTACGTGTCTTCCTATTTTGCACCATACTTGGTTCAGCCCAGTGATCCACTGAGTGTTCCTGTTCATGTGTCTACACCAGTAGGCGATTCTATCGTGGTTGATCGAGTTCATCGGTCATGTATTATAGTAATTGAGGGTCTCGAGACCCGTGCTGATTTATTGCTCCTAAATATGGTGGACTTTGATATTATATTAGGCATGGACTGGCTATCTCCATATCATGCTATTTTAGATTGCCATGCCAAGACCGTGACTTTAGCTCTGCCGAATTTGCCTCGTATAGAGTGGAAAGGAATTTCAGGTCATACTAGTCGCAATGTTATTTCTTATGTTAAGGCTCAGCGTATGGTTGGAAGGGATGCTTGGCTTATTTGGCCTATGTCCGTGATTCCAATACCGAAGTTCCTTCTATTGATTCTGTGCCCGTGGTCCGTGAATTTCCTGAAGTATTTCCTTCTGACTTGCCAGGTATGCCCCCCGACAGGGATATTGATTTTTGCATTGACTTGGCTCCAGGCACTCAGCCCATTTCCATTCCCCCATATCGTATGGCTCCGCCAGAGTTAAAAGAATTGAAGGAGTAGTTGCAGGATTTACTTGAAAAGGGTTTCATTAGACCCAGTGTTTCGCTGTGGGGTGCACCAGTATAATTTCTAAAGAAGAAAGATGGTTCGATGAGAATGTACATTGACTATCGACAGTTAAACAAGGTGACTATCAAAAATAAATATCCACTTCAGCGAATTGATGATTTATTTGACCAGCTTCAGTGTGCCAAGTTATTTTCGAAGATAGATTTGAGATCTGGCTATCATCAGCTGAAGATTAGGGCATCTGATGTCCCTAAGACAGCGTTCCGCACTCGGTACAAACATTATGAATTTCTGGTCATGTCTTTTGGGTTGACAAATGCCCCAACAGCTTTTATGGAATTGATGAATCGGGTGTTCCGGCCTTATTTAGACTTGTTTGTAATAGTCTTCATTGATGACATATTAATATATTCCCGCAGTCATGAGGAGCATCCGCAACATCTCAGAGTGGCGTTGCAGACTCTAAGAGATAGCCAACTATATGCAAAATTTTCAAAGTGTGAATTTTGGCTAAGTTCAGTTACATTTCTAGGTCATATTGTGACAGCAGCAGGTATTCAGGTTGATCCGAAGAAGATTGAGGCAGTCAAGAACTGGCCTAGACCGACATCAGCCACAGAGATTCGGAGTTTCTTGGGATTAGCGGGTTATTATCGCCGATTCGTAGAGGGGTTTTCATCTATTGCAACCCCACTGACCAGATTGACCCAGAAGGGTGTTCAATTTGAATGGTCTGATGAATGTGAGGCGAGCTTTCAAAAGCTCAAGACGACCTTGACCACAACACCGGTATTGGTTTTACCCACAGGTACGGGACCTTATACTGTTTATTGTGATGCTTCCCGTATTGGGCTTGGTGCAGTGTTAATGCAGGATGGCAAGGTTATTGCCTATGCTTCGAGGCAGTTGAATATTCATGAAAAGAACTATCCAGTACATGATCTAGAATTGGCGGCGATTATTCACGCATTAAAGATCTGGAGGCATTATTTGTATGGGGTAGCATGTGAAGTATACACCGATCATAAGAGTCTTCAGTATTTGTTTAAGCAGAAAGAGTTGAATTTGAGGCAGAGAAGGTGGTTAGAATTGCTAAAAGATTATGATGTCACCATTTTATATCATCCGGGAAAAGCAAACGTGGTGGCCGACGCTTTGAGTAGGAAGTCAGCCAGTATGGGTAGCCTTGCTTATATTCCAGTCAATCAGAGACCACTTGCTTTGGATGTTCAGTCATTGGCCCACCGATTTGTGAGGTTGGATATTTCCGAGCCTAGTCGAGTACTAGCTTGCACGATCGCTCGCTCTTCATTATTGGAGCGTATCCGCGGTCAACAATATAATGATTCTTATTTGCGTGACCTTAGAGATAAGGTTCAACGAGGAGGTGTTAAACAGGTCACCTTAGATGCTGATGGGATCCTGAGGATGCAAGGGCGCATTTGTGTGCCAAATGTTGATGGGCTTAGAGAATTGATTCTAGAAGAAGCTCACAGTTCGTGGTATTCTATTCATCCAAGCGCAACGAAAATGTATTGAGATTTGCATCAACATTATTGGTGGCGTAGAACGAAAAAGGGTATTGTGGCATATGTGGCATGGTGTCTTAATTGTCAGCAGGTTAAGTATGAACATCAGAGACCTGGCGGTTTATTTCAGAGAATTGAACTTCCTTAATGGAAGTGGGAGCGAATTACGATGGATTTCGTTTCTGGACTTCCGAAGACTCGGAAGAAGTTTGATGCTGTTTGGGTGATTGTTGATAGGCTGACCAAGTCGGCTCATTTTGTTCCTATTGCCACTACCTATTCATCCGAGAGGTTAGCCGAGATTTATATCAGGGAGATCGTTCGCCTTCATGGCGTGCCAATCTCTATTATTTCAGATCGAGGTGCACAACTTACCTCATATTTCTGGAAGGCGGTTCAACGAGAGTTAGGCACGCAAGTTCAGCTAAGTACAACCTTTCATCCCCAGACGGATGGTCAGTCCGAGAGGACTATTCAGATACTGGGAGATATGCTACGGGCGTGTGTTATTGATTTTGGAGGTTTGTGGGATCAATTCCTGCCGTTGGCAGAGTTTGCTTATAATAATAGTTATCAATCGAGCATCCATATGGTTCCTTATGAAGCATTGTATGGTAGGCGGTGTCGTTCTCCGGTTGGATGGTTTGAACCGGGAGAAGCTCGATTATTGGGTACGGATTTAGTTCAGGAGGCCTTAGATAAGGTCATGATTATTCAAGATAGGCTTCGCACAGCTCAGTCTAGACAAAAGAGCTATGCAGATCGCAAGGTTTGAGATATAGCTTTCATGATTGGGGAGCGAGTATTGCTCCGAGTGTCGCCTATGAAGGGCGTAATGAGATTTGGAAAGAAGGGAAACTTAGCCCTAGGTTTATTGGGCCATTCGAGATTCTTGATCGTGTGGGAGAAGTGGCATATAAACTTGCCTTGCCACCTAGCTTATCAGTTGTACATCCAGTGTTTCATCTGTCCATGCTTCGAAAATATCATGGCGATCCGTAGCACGTGTTAGATTTCAGCAATGTCCAATTGGACAAAGACCTGTCCTATGAGGAGGAGCCGGTAGCTATCCTAGATCGGCAGGTTCAACAGTTGAGGTCGATGAGTTTTCCTTCTGTGCGAGTTCAGTGGAGGGGTCAGCCTCCGGAGGCATCGACCCGGGAGTCCGAGTTTGACATGCGGAGCCGATATCCTCATCTATTCCTTGACTCATGTACTTCTTTCGTTTGTCCGTTCGAGGACGAACGGTTGTTTTAGAGGTGGAGAATGTGACGACCCAAAGGGTCATCACTTATTTTATTAATCATTTCGAGGTTCTGGGGCCTTGAAAATCTCATTCTATGTTGCCTCGATTTACGTGCACGATCCGGGCATATGGCCGGAAAGTTTTTGTGATAGAAAATATGAATTCTATGAGAAATTTGGATAAAAATGATATTAATATTGATATGGTTGACTTCGGTCAACATTTTTGGTAAACGGACCCGGACCCGAGATTGGATGGTCCCGAAAGGTCCGTAGGAAAATATGGGACTTGGACATGCGTCCGGAGTCGAATTCCGAGGCCTAGAGCCCAAGTTATGAATTTTTCTGTGAAATTGTTTTTGATGTAATTGTTAAAGGAAAATGAATTAATTGACCTTGGTATCGGGCTCGTATTTTGGTTCCGACGCCCGGTACAAGTCTTAAATATTATATATGTGCTTTCCGCAAAGTTTGGTGACATTCGGATGTCGTTTGATACGTTTTGGACCTTAAGTGCCAAGTTTGAAAGTTTTGAAAAACCAAAAGTATGAAAATCATGAACTTGAGGCTTGATTTGATGAAAACGATGTGATATTGGCGATGTGATCGCACGAACAAGTTTGTAATGTGTTTTTGATGTTGTGTACAAGTTTGGTTTGGAGCCCGGGGGGCACGGGTAAAGATTTGATAGGCCGTTGGTTCAATTTCTGAATTTTTGCACTACTGGTTTTTCACCCAGCTGTTGGCTTCGCAATTGCGAAGCATTTCTCGCAATTGCGAAGGTAACAGATCAAGGCAGGGTTCGCAAATGCGAACCCTTGATCGCAAATGCGAAGGGCGCCCAGGACTGTTTGGGTTCGCAAATGCGAACCAAACCTCGCAAATGCGAGGCCTTCTGTGTTAAGCCATTCTTCGCAAATGCGAAGAATTCTTCGCAAATGCGAAGGCCCCTCAGCCCAGCTTTGTTCGCAAATGCGAACAAATGTTCGCAAATGCGAACAAATGTTCGCAAATGCGAAGGCCCCAGAATTGCCTTGGCTTCGCAAATGCAAACAAAAGTTCGCAAATGCGAACTTCCCAGCCTTAGCTTATTTTTCAAACTCCAGAAATTGGTCGGGGTTCGCAATTGCGAACACAGAGACCTGTAAATCCCTATTTCAAGCTTCATTTTTCACATTTCACAACCCAAAAATACCCATTGACGATTTTTCACGAACTCCCTCTTCTTCAAAACAATTGTAAGTCACTTTTTACTTAATTCTTTCAATTCCTAACAACATTAAACATGTTTTTCAATAGAAATCAAAGGTTTTCATGGTAGAATTTCTTGTTTTTGGTAGAATATAGGGTTTTTCATGAATTAGGAAATTGGACCTCGAATTGAGGTCCGATTTTGAAACAAATCATATACTTGAACTCGAGGGGGGATGGGTAACCGGATTTTGGTCCGAACCCCGAGTTCCGACCATGTGGGCCCGGGGTCGAAATTCACTATTTCGGGCAGAAAGTTGTAAAAGTTGAAATTGGCCTTATGAATTAGTTTGTTGAGTAGTATTGATGATATTAAATCAAATGTGTATAGATACGATTGGATTGGAGCCAAATTTGAAAGGAAAAGGCATTACCAGAGATTGAATTGTTCGTAAAACATTTGAGGTAAGTATTTGTTCTATCCTAGCTTGGAGGAATAGGAATTTAGTTATGTATAAATTGTTGATTAAGAGTTATTGGTGTCATACCGGTAATGGAGATAAATTGTTGAATTATTATCAATTATTGGTTCAAAACCGGTAATTATAAATATTGTTGATGCAAAGATTATTGGTTAAATGTCGGTAATATATATATTTATGAATTGGGATCGTGTGGCGCGCCGACCACTTATATATTTATGAAGATCGTGTGGCGCGCCGACCACTTATATATTTATGAATTGGGATCGTGTGGCACGTCGACCACTTATATAATAAGAAATGGGTTCGTGTGGCATGCCGACCACAAAGTGATTTAAATCTTGGCATTGGTCATAGTTCCCGGTAGCCTATTGATATATTTGGGAGCGGGTGGTACGCCTACCACAAGATATAATTACTGTGATAGTTGGGAGCGGGTGGTACGCCTACCACGAGATATGAAATGAAAAAGGAATTGAGACATGAAAGTAAGATTTATTCCGTTGACTAGATTATTCTGGATATCACGAGTTATTGACTGTTATTTTAGAGCAGAGTCTTTCCATATAAATGTTTTTGGTACATGTATATATATATTGCAACTGTACAGGTTTATGTGGGTGACCGGCCTTAGTCTCGTCACTATTTCGCTAGGATAGGCCAGGCACTTACCAGCACATGGGGTCGGTTGTGCTGATACTACACTCTGCGCTCTTTTTGCGCAGATACAGGTTACGGACAGCAGCAGCGACAATAGCGATTGTGGATATTCCGACTACGGAGACTACGAGGTAGCCTTGCAGGCGTCCGCAGGACCCGTTGTCTTCTTCTATCTATGTATTTCATTCTGTTATCTCATGTATTCGAGATAAACAACTTATATTTCTTTCAGACAATTGTGTGTATTATTCTTAGAAGTTCGTGAGTATTGTGACACCAGTCTTGGGTAGTGTATCATGTTTGGGGTTTTCTTTATCATATTGGATAAGATTGACTAAGTCTTCTGCTAAGTTTAATTATTCCGTTGTGATTTATATGTTTTTAATTTTAAAGTCTTAATAAGAATTTGGTAATTAATGGAGGTATAATTAATATTTGGCTTGCCTAGCTTCCACTAGTAGGCGCCATCATGACCCCCGATGGTGGGAAATCCGGGTCGTGACAGTAGATTGCCCGGTTATTTTAATTTGGGCCTGGTCTCTTGTATAGTATCAATTGGGCCACTGATTTTGTTATTTGCCCCAATTTCTTGGTATATTGTATTTGTACTTTGTATTATACCTTATATTTTTATATTTTTCGTATTATATATTTTTGTATTTATTTTATTTTCTGTATTTTTTATTACTCTTGTATTTATTCCTTGTATTTTCTTTGTATTTTCCTTTTAATTTACTAATTTTTCTAAAATTAAGGATAATTTCTTATTATATTTTTGGTATTTTCATATTTAATACGGGAAATATATTTTTCTTTAATTCTTTTCAACAATAAAATGAATACTGGTATTTCACACAGTTATCAACAAATTGCACACAAAAAACATTTTTATTTTATTTTTTGGAATAATTTACTTTGGGGAAAAAATCACGTGCTCACAACTGCCCCTCTTTGCTCGGGAACACGCATAGTTTCAGTGCAAAGACAAGTGAGTAGTAATGAGGGATTTTTTCCCATTTGCATATTCTGTGTGAAACATTTTTTGAAAATTTTGATAGCATCCTGCTTCAAGGATTGCCTACATATCCTGGGATAAACAGGAATTAGGTCAGTGTATTTTTGTAATGTCTGGTAGTTGAAACTACCAGAGAGCTGTGATTCTATTGCTGTTACTTGTTATTACTGCCTGCTGATCTCCTTATTACACCGTGGTAAAAATAAAAGAAGCTAGACTAAACTATGCTCTATGATTTACAAAATCCTAGCTATGTCTTCCAACTGGTTCTTGTGTTGCATTTGTATCTTGCATAACTTTGATTGTGTCAATTCTTCAAGAGGACTCTTGCTTGCAACTTGCTTTGAATGTATTCCCTTATTCTCCAGGTGGGTGCCTCATTGGCAAACTAGAAAACATATTCCCTTATTCTCCAGGTGGGAGTTTGATTGCAAAAAAACTTGAAAAAATATTCCCTTGTTCTCCAGGTGGGCGCCTGATTGCAAAAAAACTTGAAAAAGTATTCACTTATTCTCCAGGTGGGCGCCTGATTGCAAAAACTTAAAAAATATTCCCTTGTTATCCACGTGGGCGCCTTCTTACTATCAAAACAAAGAAAAACTTTCTGCCCCAGTATGGGGCTTAGGTATATCATGCTATTAAATGTCAGAATTTTTAAAGAAGAAATTCAACTTGAAAAGTATTCCTTTGTTCTGCAGGTGGGCGCCTGCTTGCAAAACTTGAAAAAGTATTCCCTTGTTCTCTAGGTGGGCGCCTGATTGCAAAACGCTTGAAAAATATTCCCTTGTTTTCCAGGTGGGCGCATGATTGCAAAAACTTGAAAACTATTCCCTTGTTATCCAGGTGGGCGCCTGATTGCAAAAGAACTTGAAAAATATTCCCTTGTTATCCAGGTGGGCGCCTGATTGCAAAAAACTTTAAAAATATTCCCTTGTTATCCAGGTGGGCGCCTGATTGCAAAAAGAACTTGAAAAATATTCCCTTGTTATCCAGGTGGGCGCCTAATTGTAAAAAACTTGAAAATTATTCCCTTGTTATCCAGGTGGGCGCTTGATTGCAAAAACATTTCTGCCCCAGTTTGATAAGTGGGTGTAATATTTTCAATTTTTGAAATAAAAGGTAATACTTCCCTTATTATCTAGGTGGGCGCATGATTGTCGAGATTTTGTGCTCCCTGGTTTGTCCACATTGGCACATTCATTTTAAAGTGATTAGTAAGAATTTGAATCTTTTGTCCCTGTTCTAATCAATGAACAACTTGTTAATACAAAAATGGTGGTTAGCCACTGACATTCTTGTTGTCCTTGCTTCCATTTTTGAATTTGCTTCATCGTGCTTTTGTACTGCCTTGCTGTGACGTCTGGCTGTTTTTTCGATAATTATCTAAACCCTACTTTCCTTGTGACCTTCTCTTGTTGTTTCTTCCTTCTTCTCTTGTTTTTACTTTTCTTCTGACTATATGGCTGCCGTATGTCATCTTATTTCTCCTCTCCTTTGAAGGACCCCAATCTCGTTGTGCCATATAACTGAGAAGCTGGTAATTAGCTTCAACTGACAATGTCTTATAGACAAATTTCAAGAAAAATAAAATGCAATGACCACGAAGTTTTTGAGGGTAGGAATACTTTCAAAATAAAAGGACGAGACTTATCTGAGTGGGAAGGCTGATTTCTTTGATCATGCCATGCATTTGGGCTAACCGACCTACTCTTTCCAACCGAATCAATTGTCAGCTTTATTTCTCTATTCAACAAACCCAAACTTGGCTTGCTTTGCTGCTTTTCTTCCCACAAAATCCTTTCTCCCTTTCGCTTTACGGTGCCCGTGAGGGTTTTCACCAATAATACTCTCTCATTTTCATCTTTCTCAACTCGCGCTGCCTTATGTTGCCCGTGAGTGTTTTCACCAATAAGACTCTCTCATTTCATTCCTCTCAGCTCCCGTCACCTTATGGTGCCCGTGAGTGTTTTCTATAATGACTCGACCCGTCATTATGGGAGTTACCGCCCCATTTTCTTCATTTTACACTTTAACATGTTAATTTATATGTATTTGAAAAGTTAGAAGTAAATTGGATGGGATCTAGTTAGAAATGATGGAATAAATCTCTTTATGAGAAGGATAATTTGGAAAAGTCAACCAAATGTTGACCGATGAGTTAGAAAGCTCGGAATGAATTTATGATGATTCGACTAGTTTTGGGGGACGATTTATGACATAGAAGAGCAATCAGAATGGAATTCGGAGGTTCGGTGTAGATTTAGGCTTGAATTGGCTAAGGTTGAATTGGCAAATTCCGGACGGTAGGTGAGATTTTGATCCGGGGCTCGGAATGAAATTTCGAGAGTTGTAGTAGCTCCGTTAGGTGATTTTGGATATGCGTGCAAAATTTTAGGTCATTCGGAGGTGTTAGGTTGGGTTTTAGATCAAATGTTAGTTTCAGAAGTTTTAATGAAACTTAGGCTTGAATCCGTGAGAATTTGGTGATTTTGATGTTTATGATGGTGTTTTCATGTTACGAGCAAGTTTGAATGAAGTAGTGCGACATATCTGTGCATTTGGTTGAGATCCCGAGGGTCTTGGGATGATTTCAGATGCCCAACGGGAGGTTTTGAACTTGGAAGTTGCAGCAAAAATTTTGCAGTCAGATATTGCTCTATGCGATCGCATAGGGTCATTGCGATCCCATAGAAGGACCTGAAGGGGATGAGAAATTGCTCTATGCAATCACATAGGTTGAGGAAATTACAAAGTGCGATCGCAAGGGCTGTTAATACGATCGCATAGAATGGGAATTGAGGAGCTAGGAATTTGCTCTATGCGATCGCATAGGTTCATAATGTTACATAGTGCGATCGCATACACTGTGATGCGGTCGTAGAGAAGGAATTTAGGGCCTAGGGAGATAGCTCTATGCGATCACATAGAGGTATTTCGATCGCATCAGTCCAGGCTAGAAATCACTATTATGAAATGCTAAGTCACTTGTTCTTGGAAAATTAAATAAAATTAAAGTATTATTCATTGTTAATGATCTGGAACCTGGAAATAAATAAATTGAACTATTGTGTGAGTCATATGCATATTGTGGACTGAGTATGGATCGGGCTGCACGGCACAGTGGATGATATAAATATTGCGCTTGGGCTGAATGAGCCCCTCCGTAGTTTGTACACACCCCTAGTGAGCGCCGTCGACCTTAAACGGATCGGGCTACGCATCGTAGCGGTCATGTGCATTGCATTGCATTTTTTTTTGTAAATTACCTATTATATTTGTGATTTGCTGTTGTTGTTAGTTCGTGGTAGGTATCGGACGGTAGTTTTAGCTTCGCTTTATGGTATTTTGTGGATTTCCTGCTTTAAGCTATTTTATATACTTTTTACTCACTGAGTACTTAGTACTCACCCCAACTCCCCGCACCTTTGTGTGCAGATTTAGGTACACATAAGGGTTAGATGAGCTTTCTAGCTTATTCAAAGTATATTCGAGTTGCTGAGGTAGCTGCTGGCGTTCGCAGGACCTAACTTCTCTCTTTATTTCAGTTATTTTTATATATATTCCCAGACTTGAGTATTTTATTCAGTATTCCTATTACTATTCAGTTTTTGTTTAGAGGATCTAGACTCGTTACCCAGATCTTTTGGGAGTGTTATTTCGATGTTCGCACTTCTCAATATTTAATTATACTATTATTATTAGAGTATTATTATTTACTCTTATATTCTTCCTAAAATTTGTCCTTTTGGGACCGGGCTTTAACTATGGAAACAATTGTTGGTCTGTCTTGCCTAGCTTTAGGGTTGGGCGCCATCACGACTGGGTTTGGGTCGTGACAAGTTGGTATCAGAGCCTAGGTTACTAGGCCTCACGAGTTATGAGCCGATTTCGTAGGCTCTCGCGGATCGGTATATACACGTCCGTATCTATCCTCGGGAGGCTGCAGAACTTTAGGAAACACTTCATTTTCTTGGATTCATGTCGTGCGGTTTGTGATATTGTGAAACTAAATTTTTCCTTATTGTATCTCGCAGATGGCGAGAAAACGTGCTAACGGACGTGGTGAATGACCACTGGTGGCACCCAGAGGTCGTGGTCGTGGCAGAGGTAGGGAAGCGGTGACAGCACCTGCTGACCCACCAGCTGACCAGACTCAGGGTCAAATTCCAGCGCCAGTGGAACAAGTTTAGGATCAGGTCCCAGCTACAGGCATCCTAGCAGCTCAGGTTCAGGCAGTAGTAGTGTCTATTGAGATACCGGGTCTTCAAGAGACCTTAGCACATATCCTATCAGTGTGTACTAGCTTAGCTCGGGTGGTTGTGGCCTCTACTGTAGCAGCTTCTTCGCAGGCTGGGGGAGGAAATCAGACCCCAGTTGCTCGCACACCAGAGCCGGTAGTTCAGGATTTACAGGCACCTGAGGCAGCTCCAGCTCAGCCAGTTCAACCTGCTGCATCAGTCATACCAGCCTAAGCTAATGTGGTCCCATCTATGCCTGATAACGAGCAGCGTCCGTTCGAGAGGTTTGGGAGGCTACAGTCTCTGGCGTTTAGCGGTGTTAATGGCGAGGATACCTAGGGTTTTCTGGAAAAGTGCTAGTGCATACTTCGTACTGCGGGCATTCTGGAGTCTAGCGGTGTTGCTTTCACTATCTTCCAGTTCACAGGACCAGCATTTCATTAATGGGAGGATTTTGAGAGGCGTAGGCCTATTGGGGCAGCGCCCCTCACTTGGCAGCCATTCTCCACTGTATTTCTGGTGAAGTATGTGCCTCAGTCTCCGAGGGAGGAGCTGCATCGTTAGTTCTAGTGGTTGAAACAGGGTGATATGTCAATGACTCGGTATGAGTTGAGGTTTACACAGCTAGCTCGGCATGCCATGTGGATGATTCCGATAGATCGTAAGAGGATCAGGAGATTTGTGGATAGTCTCAATTATCCTATTTGTATATTGATGACTAGAGAGAAGGCTACAATAGTTACTTCTAAGGAGGTCGTTGATGCGGCTTGTCTGATTGCCGTCGAGAGCATGAGGAGAGGGAGGCTAAGAGGCCTTGGGGTGCAGGTAGTTACAGTGGTGCTCCGTCTAGGGGCGAGTTTCAGCACGGTACAGGTCGTTCCTTCAAGCCTCCTCAGTCAGCTCGCCTTGAGTATAATGGGTCTTCTTCAGGCCGTGGTCATCAGGGATTCAATTAGGGCCAGCCTACACATAGTTCCCTTTTCGCACAAAGCTCTTCTCATGCCTCTTCGGCCTGAGGTTCATCTACAACGAGGGGTTCTCAACAATCCCTTTCTCTGGATTCAGGCCGTTGTTTTGAGTGTGGTGAGTTTGGCCATATCAGGAGGGAGTGTCCCCAGTTGCTTCGTAAGTGGTCTCAGCAAAGGGATCAGCCTTCGTCTTCTGCTCCTATTTCTTCAGCACCAGCTCAGTCAGCTAGGAGTGGTGGTCAGGTAGCCAGAGGTTGCCCTAGGGGTGAGGATCATACTGGCGGAGGTCAGGACCGTTTTATGCTCTTCCAGATAGGAGGGACGCTAGTGCATCAGATGCAGTCATCACAGGTATTATCTCAGTCTGCTATAGGGATGCTTCTGTCTTATTTGATCCCAAATCTACCTATTCCTATGTATCCTCATATTTTGCGCATCATTTGGGTACGACCCGTTGTATTCTTTCCTTGCCCGTACATGTGTCTACCCCGGTGGGTGATATAATTATTGTGGATCATGTATACTGATCATGTCTTGTTATTATTGGGGGTCTGGAGACCCGAGTTGATTTATTATTACTGGGCATGGTGGATTTCGACGTGATTCTAGGCATGGATTAGTTATCTCCTTACCATGCGATTCTAGACTGTCATGCCAAGACAATCACATTAGCTATATCCGATAGGGTAATTTCCTTCCTAAAAGCCCAACGAATGATTGGAAAGGGTTGTTTATCTTATTTGGCTTTCATTAGAGATGTTGAGGCCGAGGCTCCTAGTCTTGATTCGTTCCTCGTTATGATGACGCCGGATAGGGACATTAATTTTGGTATTGAATTAGTGCCATGCACTTAGCCCATTTCTATTCCTCCCTACACCATGACACAAGCTGAGTTAAAAGAGCTGAAAGAACAGCTTCAAGAACTCTTAGATAAGGGGTTCATTCGCTCGTATGTGTCACCATGGGGTGCACCAGTATTATTCGTAAAGAAGAAAGATGGCACAATGAGAATGTGCATTGATTACAGACAGTTGAACAAGGAAACAGTAAAGAATAAGTACCCATTACCTCGTATTAAGGACTTGTTTGATCAGCTTCATGGAGCAAGTGTATTCTCTAAGATTGACCTTCGATCGGGTTATCAACATTTGAAGATTAGGGATTCAGATTATGAAGACAGCTTTCAGAGACAAGATATGGGAACTATGAATTTTTGGTGATGTCTTTTGGGCTGACTAATGCCCCAGCCGCATTCATGCACTTGATGAACAGTGTATTTCGGTCGTACCTTGATTCTTTTGTGATCGTATTTATTGATGACATCCTGGTGTACTCGCGCAACTAAGAGGAGCACGCACAGCAGTTAATGGTGGTATTGCAGAGATTGAGAGAGGAAAAGCTTTATGCAAAATTTTCAAAGTGTGAGTTCTAGCTTGATACAGTGACTTTTTTGGGAGATGTAGTCTCCAGCGATGGTATTTGGGTTGATCCACAAAATGTTGAGGCGGTGCAGAATTGGCCCAGGCCACCCTCAGCTACTAAGATCCAGAGTTTCCTCGGTTTTGCAGGCTATTAACGTAGGTTTGTTCAAGGCTTTTCATGTATTGCTTCACCTTTGACGAAGTTGACACAGAATAATGCTCCATTTGTGTGGTCTGATGAATGTGAGGAGAGCTTCCAGAAGCTCAAGTCGGCCTTGACCACAACTCTACTACTTGTGTTTCCATCAGCTTCAGGGTCTTATACAATGTATTGCGATGCTTCGAGAGTTGGGATTGGTTGTGTATTGATGCAGGAGGGTAGAGCTATTGCATATGCTTCTAGTCAATTAAAGCCCCGTGAGAAGAACTATCCTGTTCACGACTTAGAGTTAGCTGCTATTGTTCATGCCTCGAAGATTTGGAGGCATTACTTGTATGGTGTATCTTATGACATATATACAGACCACCGTAGCCTTTAGCACTTGTTTAAGCAGAAAGATCTCAATTTAAGGAAGCAGAGATGGCTTGAATTACTCAAAGACTATGATATTACTATTTATCATCCTGGGAAGGCTAATGTAGTGGACGATGCTTTAAGTCGGAAGGCTATTAGTATGGGCAACTTGGCGTACATTCCAGTTAGGGAGAGGTCCCTTGCAGTTATTGTTCAGGCTTTAGCTAATTAGATGGTTAGGCTGGATATTTCCGAGCCCAGTCGGCTGATGGCTTTCGTGGTATCTCGGTCTTCCTTATATGACCGTATTCAAGAGCGCTAGTATGATGATCCACACTTGCTTGTCTTTAAGGACAAAGTTCAACATGATGATGCCGGAGATGTCACTATTGATAGTGATGGTGTGTTGCGGATACATGCACGGATATGCGTGCCCAATGTTGATGGCCTTCGTGAGTTGATATTGGAGGAGGCCCACAGCTTGTGGTATTCTATTCCTCCAGGTGCCGCAAAGATGTATCAGGATTTGAGGCAGTATTATTGGTGGAGAAAGATGAAGAAAGATATTGTGAGTCATGTAGCACGGTGCCTCAACTGTCAGCAGGTCAAGTATGAGCATCAGAGGCCCGATGTCGTGTTCCAGCATATAGATATTCTCGAGAGGAAGTGGGAAAGGATCACTATGGACTTTGTTAGTAGACTCCATCGGACATCGAGGAAGTTTGATACAATCTGGGTGATTGTGGGTAGGCTGACCAAGTCAGCTCATTTCATTCCTATGTGTACTACATACTCCTCGGAGCGATTAGTAGAGATATTCATTTGTTAGATTGTAAGATTGCATGGAGTTCCAGTTTCTATCATATCAGACAGAGGTACTCAGCTTACTTTACAGTTCTGGAGGACATTCCAATGAAAATTGGGTTCACAGGTAGAGCTGAGCACAATATTTCACCCACAGACGGGCGGGTAGTCCGAGCATACAATTCAGATACTGGAGGACATGTTACGTTCTTGCGTCATCGATTTTGGAGGTTCTTGGGCTAATTACTTGCCTCTTGCAGAGTTTTCTTATAACAATAGCTATCAGTCCAGCATTCAGATGGCGATGTATGAAGCTTATATGGGAGGCGGTGTAGGTCTCCTGTCGGTTGATTTGAGCCCGGCGAGGCTAGATTATTAGGGACAGAGTTAGTCTAGGATGCCTTAGATAATGTGAAGGTGATTCAGGAGAGACTTCGCACATCTCAGTCACGTCAGAAGAGTTATGCGAACCAGAAGGTCTGTGATATGTCTTATTCAGTAGACAAGAAGGTGTTGCTGAAGGTTTCGCCTATGAAGGGCGTTATGAGGTTTGGAAAGAAAGGAAAGTTGAGCCCAAGGTTCATTGGACCTTTTAAGGTGCTTAGAAAAGTTGGGGAGGTGGCCTATATGCTTGCTTTGCCACCTAGCTTGTCGGGAGTTCACCCGTTGTTCCATGTATCTATTCTCCGAAAGTATGTTAGAGACCCGTATCATGTATTAGACTTCAGCACGATACAGCTGGATGAGGTCTTTACCTATTATGTGGAGCCAGTAGCTATTTTGGATCGACAAGTTCGTAAGTTGAGATCCAAAGACATAACTTCATTGAAAGTGCCGTGGAGAGGTTGTCCCATGGAGGAAGCAACTTGGGAGACCGAACATGAGATGTGGAGCAGATATCCACACTTATTTGAGACTCCAGGTATGTTTCTCAACCCGCTCGCGGATGAGCGTTTGTTCAAATTGCGGAGAATGTAATGACCCGACCCATCGTTACAGGAGTTACCGCCCCAGTTTCTTTATTTTATACTTTAACATGTTAATTTATATGTGTTTGGAGAGTTAGATGTAAATCGGATGGAATCTAGTTAGAAATAAGAAAATAAATCTCTTTATGAGAAGGATAATTTGGATAAGTCAACTGAATGTTGACCGATGAATTAGAAAGATCGGAATGGATTTTTGATGATTCGACTAGTTTTAGGGGATGATTTATGACTTAGGAGAGCAATCAGAATCGAATTCGAAGGTCCGGTATAGATTTAGGCTTGAATTGGCTAAGGTTGAATTTTTGCGAATTCCGGACAGTAGGTGAGATTTTGATCAGTGGCTCGAAATGAAATTCCAAGAGTTGCAGCAGCTCCTTAGGTGATTTTGGATGTGCGTGCAAATTTTCAGGTCATTCGGAGGTGTTTAGGTCGGGTTTTAGATCAAATGTTAGTTTCGGAAGTTGTAATGAAACTTAGACTTGAATCCTGTGAGAATTTGGTGATTTTGATGTTTATGATGGTGTTTTTATGTTATGAGCAAGTTTGAATGAAGTAATGCGACATATCTGTCCATTTGGTTGAGGTCCCGAGGGTCTCGGGATGATTTCAGATGCCCAATGGGAGGTTTTGAACTTGGATGTTGCAGGAGAAATATTGCAGTCAGATATTGCTTTATGCGATCGCATATGGTCATTCCGATTGCATAGAAGGACCTGAAGGGGATGAGAAATTGCTCTATGTGATCGCATAGAAGAGTGTGTGATCACATAGGTTAAGGAAATTACATAGTGCGATCGTAAGGGCTGTTAATGTGATCGCATAGAAGGGGAATTGAGGAGCTAGGAATTTGCTCTATGCGATCGCGTAGAGGTGAGTGCGATCGTGTAGAGGTGAGTGCGATCGCATAGGTTCATAATGTTACACAGTGCAATCACATACACTGTGTTGCGATCGTAGAGATGGAATTCGGGGCCCAGGTAGATTGCACTATGTGATCGTATAGAGGTATTGCGATCGCATAGGGCATTGCAATCGCATAGAACAAAGCGTCAGTGACAGAACAGTTAAGTTAAAAATCAGACGCAAACCCTCATTATTTTTACACCACTTTATTTCGTCAAGGGAGGGTTTTGAGAGCTTTAAAGAGAGAAATCAATGGGTAATCGCTGGAGGTAAGTTTCTTGACTCAAAACACGATTTTATGCTAGAATCAACACCAAAATTAATGAAATTGGGTAGAATTTGTGAAGAATTATGGCTTAAATTATGGTTTTGAAAGGTCATTCGAACTCCGATTTTGATAAATTTTATATGCACGAACTCGTGGTGAGACGAGGAATCCAATGGTATGACTTTCGGAATTTATGGAGAAGTGGGACCAGGGCTCGGGTTTTACCAACTTCGTGTATTATTGCATTTTTCAAGTAATTTTGATTGGGTTATGTTTCTTTGACACATATTTATGTAATTGTTGTGGTTTTGACGATATTCGATGCAGGAGGTGGCAAATTCGAAAGGAAAAGGTATCGCGGACGAGTCCACGGCCTGCTAGAGGTTAGTAGTTAGTGTATATGGCAGCCTGAGGGTTTGAAACCCCTTCTTAGCACATTGTGACACTATTAGGGCAAGCCTCGCGCCCCATGGCAGGTGCGGGATTGGTTATGACTGGGGATTGATGGCAGGTGCAGGATTGGTTATGACTGGGGATTGAGACTTGGTCCATGCTGAATATGAATATATGTGGGTTATAAGCCATGTTTGGGGCCTTGTGCCGACATGTAGTATCCCTAGGGGATAGATATCTATGTGATAGCATGATTTGTAAAATCTCTGACCTCAGTCCTGGCTTGAAATGACAATTATTAAATGCTAAGTCACTTGTTCTTGGAAAATTAAATAAAAATAAAGTATTTTTCATTGTTAATGAACTAGAACCTGGAAATAAATAAACTGAATTGTTGTGTGACTCATATGCATATTGTAGGCTGAGTATGGATCGGGCTGCATGCCGCAGCGAATGATATGAATATTGCGCTTGGGCTGAAGGAGCCCCTCCGAAGTTTGTACACATCCCTAGTGAGCGTCGTCGACGTTAAACGGATCGGGCGACGTGCCGTAGCGGTCATGTGCATTGCATTGCATTCTTGTTTGTAAATTACCTGTGATTTGTTGTTGTTGTTAGTTCGTGGTAGGTATCAGACTGTAGTTTTAGCTTTGCTCTGTGGTATTCTGTGGATTTCCTGCTTTCAGATATTTTATATACTTTTTACTCATTGAGTACTTAGTACTCACCCCTACTCCCTACACTTTTGTGTGCAGATTCAGGTACACAGAAGGGTTAGACGAGCTTTCCAGCTTATTCAGAGTATATTCGAGTTGCTGAGGTAGCTGCTGGCATTCGCAAGACCTAGTTTTTCTCTTTATTTCAGTTAGTTTTATATATCCAGACTTGAGTATTTTATTCAGTATTCCTATAACTATTTAGTTTTTGTTTAGAGGCTCTAGACTTGTGACCCCAGATCTTTTGGGAGTGTTAATTTGATGTTCGCACTTCTCAATATTTAATTATACTATTATTATTGGAGTATTATTATTGACTCTTATACTCTTTTTGAAATTTGTCCTTTTGGGACTGGGCTTTAACTGTGGAAACAATTGTTGGTCTGGCTTGGCTAGATTTAGGGTTGGGCACCATCACGACCGGGTTTGGGTTGTGACATTTTCACCAATAAGACTCTCATTTTTATTTATTTTTCATCTTCCTATACTCGAGTGTTGTCCGCAACATGCCTTTCTCCTTCTATTTGTACTGCCTTTCCTTGAAATTGATCAGAAGGTCTTTCTTTGGACCGTAATGTAGCCTTTGGATGGGTTTTAGAAAGAAAGATATAAGTCTCAAATTTTCCAACTTGGGTTTCAAAATTACAACTTTCGGAATCATATTCTCCATATTGATCATTAACTTCTGCCCTAGTTTCAATTTTTGGGGAGCCTTGGACTTTCTTTTTGTTATGACTGAACCTCAGTGAGGCTGCTTATGTACCCTTTCGAGATCAAGTCAAAATGTAGTTCGGATCATAATATCGCTTCATGTTGCGATGTTCACTTCTTCCAATTTTCTTCTTTTCCATTTTTTTCTTTTTCCTCTTTTTCTTTTTTTTCTTTTCTCTTGCCATTTTTCACATATTTCTTTTTCTTCTTCTTTTTTTTTTCTTTTCTCTTTTTCATCTTTTGCTTTTCTTCTTTTCTTTATCATTCCATCATTCCATTTTTGACATTTTAGTTGATTTCGAAAGAGTGGTATGAAAGAATAAAGTAATAAGGCTCAAAGGGATAGCAATGGATAAAGTGTTTAGATAGCGAAATAAAATGCCTTCATCATTTCAATTTCAAAAATATGACAAATACAATTAGATAAATGAAAGAAATCATACATAATATCTTTTGACCGCGTAAGAGTTGATGGCCATCTCTACGCATTTTCCTTCTGTGTCTGTCAAATATAATGCTCCATTGGACAACACCCGAGAAACAACAAATGGTCCTTTCCAATTAGGAGTGAACTTCCCTTTTGCCTCCGCCCAATGAGGTAAGATGCGCCTCAACACCTATTGTCCGACTTCAAATTTTTGTGGACGTACTTTCTTATTATATGCTTTGGCCATTGTTTCTTTATACAGCTGTCCATGGCATACTGCTGCCAGTCTTTTCTCATCAATTCAACTCAATTGTTCTAGTCGAGCTTTTACCCATTCATCATCATCAAAAAATGCTGCCGCAATAATTCGAAGGGAAGGTATTTAAACTCTTGTAGGTATCACAGCTTCCGTGCCATACAATAATGAATAAGGGGTTGCACCTATTGAAGTGCGAACGATTGTTTGATATCCCAACAAAGCAAAGGGTAATTTCTCATGCCATTGTCTTGATCATTCCACCATTTTCTGAAGGATTTTCTTAATATTCTTATTTGCTGCTTCAACTGCTCCATTCGCATTGGGCTGATATCGTGTGGAATTGCGATGCATAATTTTAAACCTTTGACATGTCTCTGCCATTAGATGACTGTTAAGGTTGGCTCCATTATCTGTAATAGTCACCTTCGGAATTCTGAAACGGCAAATGATGTTCCCATGCACAAAATCAACCACTGCCTTCTTGGTTACCGCTTGGAATGTCTTTGCCTCTACCCATTTAGTAAAATAATCAATGGCAACCAGAAAAACATGTGCCCATTAGACGCTGCTGGCTCTATTGGACCAATGACATCCATACCCCAAGCAATGAAAGGATATGGTACCGACATCGTATGCAATTCATATGGTGGAGAATGAATCAAATCCCCATGTATCTGGCATTGATTACATTTGTGCACATATCTGATACAATCCCATTCCATAGTAAGCCAATAATATCCAACCCTGATTATTTTCTTTGCTAACACATACCTACTCATGTGGGGTCTGCAAGCTCCTTCGTGTACCTCAGTCATGAGTGTAGTAGCCTGTTTTGCATCTATACATCTTAACAAACCCAAATCTAGGGTCCTTTGTACAAAACCCCTCCACTAAAGAAAAATCCACTCGCCAATCGTCTTATGGCTCTTTTCGGATCCCCTGTAGCTTGTATCGGATATACCCCCATTCTGAAATACTCTTTGATATCGTGGAACCACGGTTCACCATCGAGTTCCTCTTCTACTGTATTACAATAAGCATTATAATCATGAATCTGGATTTGTAATGGATCCATATGAGCCTTATCTGGGTGGTGTAACATAGATGCTAGAGTAGCCAAAGCATCAACAACTTCATTGTGTCATTCTCTGGATATGTTTAAATTCTATAGACTGAAACCGTTGACATAGTTCATGTAGACACTGTTGGTACCGTATGAGTTTTAAATCCCGTGTTTCCCATTCTCCTTGAATTTGATGTAACAAGATATCCGACTCACTCATGACCAAAAACTCTCGAACACCCATATCTATCGCCATTCTTAATCCTAATATACACGCTTCATATTCGGCCATATTGTTAGTACAGAAAAAGCAGAGTTGAGAGGTAACAAGGTAATGCTGAACCCTTTTTGAAATAAGCACAACTCCAATTCCAACGCCTTAGTTATTAACAATGCCATCAAAATATAATTTTTCCAAATCGTCTATTTGTCTTGATCCAATTCTTCAATATTTATTGCTTCCTCATCTGGGAAATATGTTTTCAGTGGCTCATACTCGTCATCGACTAGATTTTTTGCTAAGTGATCGTAAACTGTTTGCACTTTTATCGCAGTGCAGGTTACATAAACAATATCAAATTCTATGAGCAGAATTTGCCATTTAGCGAGCCTCCCTATGGGCATAGGCTTCTAAAAGATGTACTTCAGCAGGTCCAAACGAGATATAAGATAAGTGGTATATGCCGACAAGTAGTGTTTCAATTGTTGTGCCACCCAGGTCAAATCACAGCATGTTCTTTCCAACTGAGTATATTTCACCTCGTAAGATCTAAATTTCTTACTAAGTTAGTAAATTGCTTGCTCCTTCTTTCACATTTCATCATATTTGCCTAGTACACAGCTGAAGGAATTATCCAATACTGTCAAATAAAGGATCAAAGGCCTCCCGGGTTCTGGAGGAACCAATACATACAGATTGGCCAGATATTCCTTGATTTTATCAAATGCGGCTTAAAATTCATCAGTCCATTTTGTTGCAGCATATTTCTTTTGTAATTTGAAAATAGGCTCACAAGTTGACATAAGTTGGGCAATAAATCTGCTAACGTAATTCAGTCTGCCCAGCAAACTCATCACATCTTTCTTGCTCTTTGCGGAGGCAACTCCTGAATAGCTTTGATCTTGGAGGGGTCTAATTCAATACCATGCCGACTTACCACAAACCCTAATAATTTCCCTAATGGTACCCAAAAAGCATATTTTGCTGGATTGAGCTTGAGATTGTATCTCCGGAGCCTCTAAAACAATTTCCTCAGGTTTTTGACATGATCGTATTTCTTCTTGGACTTGATAATGACATCATCCACATAAACTTCAATTTCTCGGTGTACCATGTCATGAAACATGGTAGTCATTGCCCTCACATATGTGGCTCCAACATTTTTCAATCCGAATGGAATTACCCTATAACAATATATTCCCCAAGGCGTAATAAATGCTGTCTTTTCTGCATCTTCTTTGTCTATCAAGATCTGATGATAACCCGCATAATAATCCACAAAAGACCCAATCCCATGTTTGGAACAATTGTCAATTAATATGTGGATGTTTGGTAATGGAAAATTATCATTCGGACTTTCTTTGTTGAGGTCTTGATAATCAACACACACCCTGATTTTTCCGTCTTTCTTCAGAACAGGAACAACATTAGCTAACTAGGTGGGATATTTGGTGACCCGTATGACCTTTGCCTCAAATAGTTTGTTAACTTCCTCTTTTATTTTCATGCTGATATCTGTCTTGAATTTTCTCAACTTTTGCTTGATGGGCGGGCATTCCGAATAAGTGGGCAACTTATGTACCACCAAATCGGTAATTAGCCCCGGCATGTCGTCATATGACCATGCAAATATATCTTTGTATTCATGCAGCAACATTATCAAGTCCTCTCTAAGTGATGATTCCAAATGAACACTTATCTTCATTTTCCGAATGTTTTCCTCATCCCCCAAATTAATGGTCTCCGTCTCATTCAAGTTTGGTTTGGGTTTCTCCTCATATTGGTTCAGATCTTTACTAATTTCTTCCAAAACTTCCTCGTCATCATACTCCACCTCATTATCATATTCAATTTCTTGTATTACTATTTGATTATCAAGACTGGGCCGAGAATTCCTTATGCATGACACATCATTGAAATCAGCATAAAACGGACTGTTCAAGAAAAGAAAATAGGACTATTAGGAATGGAGGAAGAAAAAAATTGCATTTCATTAATATTTCAAAAGATAACAAGGTTTGACATGTCCGATTGGACGAATAATAGAATTTGTATTACAGCCTTGAAAAATAATACATATTTTAAAATAAAACATCAAAGCTAACTACCACAACTCCCTTCTAGTTGGAAGAGGTGTAGCTTCCCAGTTATTCAGCTTGATCTGGGATCCAACAAATTGGACATCCATTTTACTTGTGCCCTCGACTGCTGTGAGCACGTGATTTTTGCACTAAGCAAATAAATTCCAATATCAAAATAAATAAGATTTTTGAGTGCAATTGCATGATGTGTTTGATGTTGGATACACTGTGTGTTTGAATATTTTAGAAAATAACAAAAAAATAATAGGAGAAGTACTTGCATTTTTAATTAATTAGTTTTAAATCAAAAAAAAAAGTATATAGCTTTAAATAGCGGAAAAATAAAAAATATAGTAGAAAATTGCCAAAAAATGCCAAACAAATTAGTGAAGGTAGGAAATTAATTAACTTAGATAATACAAAAAGGAAAAAATGAAAATACAAAAAGAAATTACCTCAAAATAATTAAAATACAAGAAAAATACAAAAATATATATAGATATAATAAGACTGGGCCAAATGCAGTCCAAATTATTGGCCCAGTGTTTGAGCCAAGGGTTCCGGTCCAGTACACTGGATAACAGTGATCTGAGCCGTTCAATCTCATTAATCCAACAGCTGAGAATATTAATGAATTTATAACGGATAATTGATATGAAAGACTTGATCTCAACCGTCCAAATCCAGATGATCTAACAGTTGAAGCTTTGGTCTCATTACCAACGAGACGATGTCGTTTAAGTAATGGTCAATCTTGACCGTTGATCATCAAAGATCCAACGGCCAAGATCTCCTTAGTGGTTACGTGTATAAAAGGGTTTGGTCTCGTTGAGACCAGGCCATTCTCGTATGTTCCAAACCCTAGCCGCCACTGTTCTTCTTCATCTTCTTCTCTTCAATCTACGCCGGCCATGGAGGCCACCGCCTTTCATGGTGGTCTCCGGCCACTCCCACCTCCACCCTTCTCATCTCCTCCTTCTCCTTCACAAACCTCACCCCAAAACATAAAACCAACCTTGAAACCCTCCTGTTCTTGAAACTCCGATCAACGGAGTTCATCTTCGGCGACTTCCACCTATGAGAATGACCACCAGCTTAACACCTAAGAACCATCTCACCCCGATCTACCTCCCTACCTAAGCCGTTTACCTCGAATCTTCCTCCATCTCCTCGAATATTTGAAAGAAAGTCGCCAGAACCCTAACTCTCGCGACTCAAACCAAACTTCCTCCCAAGATCTCCCCTTTTCCCTCCTCTGAACACCCCCCTCTAAACCAAAACCCTAAAAGACTTCGTCTTGAAGTCTAACAAGAAAACCAGAAAAAAGGATATAAAGAAATAAAGAAAAAGTGAAAAGAAATCTGAAAAAAAAGTGAAAAAGAGAGGGGAAATGGGAAGCTCAGGGGACCGGCCCTGCTAAGCTAAGTCTTCCCCTCTTTCTTGTTTTATTTGCTTTCATTTTGTTCTTGTTTCTTATTATGTTTCTGTTTTGTTATTTCCTGATGTTTAGATCTTGTTTTGTTTCTCTGGTTTAAATGATCCGTCTTGATATCATTGTTTCTTCTTCATCTTCTATTCCTGATTTGTTGGTTTTCAATATCTTTGCTTTTCTTCTTTTTAGTTAACTGCATGTTTAGTCTTGGTTCTAGTTTAGCCGTTTGATTCTCATTTACCTTCATCTCTTGTTCATATTAGGGTTTCTTATGTTGGTTTATAATATCTCTTCTGTTCTTTTATCTGCTAAATGGCATGCTTAAGATTGGGGTCTGATCTTTTGAAACCTGATTTATTCATTTTGTTCTTCATGTCTTTCCTGTTCTTCCTCATCTTACCTATCATACGCATGTATTAAGTTAGGGTTAGTATTTGCAAAGTTTTAGATTTAGTGGGTTCTGATTACCATTTCTTGTTTACTCTGTTAGAGCTATGTCATGTCTGGGTAGACTAAGTCTCAATTCTTCACTGCTTTGTTGGATTTGGTCCATATGTGTCTATATCAAGGAATTTTAAGTGTGTTTTGGGTCTTTCAATGATTCATTCAACATAAAAATGGTTGTAACTAAGCATGCTTGATGTTTAATTGACACTTTGCTATTTGAAACTGAGTTTGTGAGTTTGATTGATTGAGATTCAACATTATCCAACTTCTCCTCTGAGTTTTAATTGATTGATGAACAAGTTTGTTTTCATTTGGCTATGTGTGCAATTGTCTGTTAAAATGGCTAAGTTTGCAATAGTTTTTATGTTAGTATGAGCAGTGTTAATGCCCATCAATCTTAGGGGAATTGGCTATAGCTGCAATAGTACTAAGTCTCGTAAGTGAGTAGTTTTGAAATAGGTTAAAATTGAAATAGTTCTTCATGTTCAATTTGGCCAGTCCTTAAATATTAATGCAAGGACTGGCCCTTAGTTAAATAAGTTGAAAATGCTGAAAACCTGACCTAGGTAGGTCGGGTAATTCAGCTGTGCCCTTAAGGGCATTAATGGAACATAAATTGGTAAAATGGCAGATTAAATAGAGCATATATGGACATATGAGACATTTGTGCTCCTGATTTCTGCAATTTTGCAGAGATTTAGGGGTATAATGGTCTCACTAAAAGGGAAATCAGTAAAAATCAATAACAAGTAGGGACACTTTGGTAAAAGCTTAAAAATAGAATAAAAAAGAACTTTCCAGCACATGCTGGAAGGGATCTTATAACTGAATTGGGGTGTAAAGTGTAGATTTAGTGAGTTTTAAGGGGATGGAAATGGAATTAACCCCTATTCTTTCCCCCCAAGAAATCTGCCAATCTATACCTATAAATACTCCCTAAATGACTTATTTGGGGGGGGGGGGGGTTTCACATAGAAAAATTCAGAGTGCAATACACTAGCTATAGCAAATAGTTTCTTCTGCAATTTTTTGAGTGAGAATTATCGTTTAAAGTTGTTTGTTCGTGGTGATTTTTGCTCGATTTCTTCTGGGATTTCTTACCAGTTGTTTGTTGTGTTGTCCTGCTCGTTTGAAATTCAGTCCTACACTGTTGCTTGTGACTTGTTGAGTCTGTTGTTGTTGCTTACTCCCATCCCTTTAGAACTCATCGACTTCTTTTTGTTGAATCTGGTACATACCATGTTCGACGAAATGTAATGCTGAAGTTTGGACGAAATGAAGTTCAAAGATTAAATTCATTACTGTTATTTTGTATTTCTATCTTATTTCTAATTGATAGTGTAGTGTAGCTTAGATTTGTAATTTTTTAAGTGTAGTATGGTATGTGTGAGCACGTGATTTTTGCCCTACATGAGAATTACTCCCAAAAGATTCAAAATAAAATAGTTTTGTGTTACATCTGATTTTTTGTCGACTTCGAGCATTAGCATTGGTGTGGGTGTGTTTGTTTAGCTAGAAAATACAAAACATATAGGTATGTATAAATACGCTTTGCATATTCAGGGATTAATTGAGCGTTCATAAGAATAAAGTGGTCATAGGAATTAATCGTAAGAAAATCACGGAAGATGTGCATTTTTGTTTCTTGGTCATCATGTGATTTCGTTTGAATGTGTAAGTTGTGTTAGTTGTTAAGTGTTAACTAATAAGGTGTAATCCCATTTCCTTTAATTTGATTTGTTTGAGTTGGCTTTGTAGTTAATTGGGGGTTATTTAATAAAGTTGAGAGGTGGCTGAAAATGCAAAGGAAATCAGGCCCAAATCGACCATTGGCCCAGTCTAGAGACCTGGCCTCAGAAGCGTCCGAACCAGGCTTTCCATCGGGACCGTTGATCAAACAGATCTAACGGTCAAGTTCATCTCTAGCATCATGGACACGACACCGTCTCAGGTGTTTAATCTGAGCCGTCCACTTTCCTTTGATCGGACGATCCTAGGCTACCCTTATTAACCCGGTCCGTTTCGATCTGGGGCGATCCGTCGTCCAAACGGTGCCGTCTCTCTTAAGTGAGAGATCCAGGCCATCGATTTTGCTTGATCGGACGATCGAGATTAAATCACCCCTTTCATATATAAGCCTAATATCCTACCCAGCCCCCCTAAGCCAAACCCTCACCGATCTCTCTCTAACCTAGAGACCCCTGTAACGCCACCGCACTCCGCCGCCCTCCGCCTACCGGAAATTGCCTCACGGCGGTTCCGGTAGGCCAAACCTCCCCAAATTAACACCATGGATTCTCCGAAGCCCCCTCTACACGGATCCGGCAGTGGTTAGTTTCGAATGTTGCTCGAACACTTCGAATATCAATTCGAAGTTCGTCGGAACTTGAACATTCATCCCAAACCACTTCAAATCGACGCCAATTACTCCTCACACCTCCCTCACACCCCTACTAACCCTGGCTTAGATCGAATCTCACCAGAAATGTTAAAGCCCTAAAGTCGAGCCTCAAGAACCCTAGAACCCAAAATTAGGGATTTCGCCGAGTCAACGGTATTTGAAGGCAATAGACCTTAATTGGAGTGTTTTTCATTTGAAAAACACTTCAATTAAAGTCCGTTTACTTCAAAGGAGTACAAACTCGAAGCCTTTGGAGCCGAGTCCGTCCAATTTTGATCCCTCTTCTTGAGGTATCTCATTCTTCATCTTTTTTTTCTTCTGTTTTATTGTTGTGTTCGTCGTATTGATTTAGTTGTTCGTTTGTGATTGATTTTAAGCTTCTCTGCTTCTACCTCGAAAGGCCTTTATTTGGTCATTCTTGTTTCTGTTATATGTCGGAGTGTATTAAGATATAGAAATGCGAATTGGTTGTAATCGATACTCAAGTAGCTAAATTCTGCATTTTTATGTTTTGTTTGCCCGAGCATTTCGAATCACTGAGTCAAGGATTGATTGTTGTTGTTTATATGAGTCATACGAACATTGTCGATTAGCTTCGTAAGTCTGTTTATTAGCTTTTATGGCAGAAATTGATTGCATATGGAACCACTATTGGATTGTGTTTATTTGGGATTACGGATTGTCTGGATATAGCTGTAAGATGACTAATCAGAGGTGGCATATTTTAGGATTAAAATACCCTGCACAGCCTAGTGGAACCTGCTGTTACAGCAGGGCACTCCACCAGGTTTCCACTTAGCATTTAAATTGATTTAAGCCCACACTTGAACAGGACTTAGTGGCAAAACACAGAGCATATAATGGGCTGGCAGAGAAGAGTATGAGCAGGGTGGGTCTTCTGATTATTATACCTTAGGGTGTCATTGGTTTTTCAAGTATAAATAGAAGGTTGAAGAGAATAGGGAGGGACTCTTCTTTCTCTTTGGAAAAACACAACATACATTAGAGAGGGAATTGTAAAAGGGGGAAGCTTTCTGAATATTCTGAAATACATAGAGCAGAGTTAGGACATACAGGAGGGTCTCTAGTTTGAGTGGAAGTTTCAGTTAATTCTAAAGCTGAAAGATAGTTGGCATTCTCTGTTTTTCTGTTACATACTCGGATTTAAGTAATAGGCAGAACTTGTGGTATTTGGATTGTTGTTTGAAGTCAATTGTGGTTCAATCATTTGGGTGCACAAGTCCCCTGGGGTATTTCAGAAGTATAGGGGTCTGTTTGATTTGGAAGTATTTGCTGTTGGTCTCTTTGAAGTAGTGGAGTCTTTGGTCATTGATTTCTCTCTTTGGAATCTGTTTGCTGGGACATTTTGGTTGCTGTGATTGCTGCTGAACTGTAGATTGCCATATTGTTTTCACTGCTCACTCTTCCTTCTTTTTCCATATTCCAGGTACACATCTCTGTCATTGTAGCTTCTCGGTTCAAAAAAAGAATGAAGCCTGAAGCTCCCTTTTAAGTCTGTTGAATACATATAGTTGTCCAAAGTTCTTATGTTTGTATGTTTTGTTATTCTTTAATTAAGTTTGTCTTACTGGTTTTGGTTATGAAAAATGCATTTAGATCAAAGATACACTATCATTGGATATGTACATAAACCTGAATTATTCCTGCTGTATCTCTGTTTAATCTTCTCTATTCATGATGTGAGATTTCCAAAAACTGATAATATTCGATCTTGTGTTAAAAATGGAGATTATCTTCTATTTAAGTAGAAGTTTAAGGTGATTTGAACACCCGTGAGGAATGATATCTTAGAAAATATGTGCCAGTGGCTCTTTGAGGATTCTTTGAAATCAAAGTAAGTTTTTTTTATATATTTGGCCATCCTAGTCTCGAATCTATTCACTTAGTTGGTTAGGCGTACGTTTACTCGACTCAGTTATAGTTGAGTAGGATTTTGTAACACTGTAGGAATTGGTGCGTTATTACTCAACTGAACGACGTAATTAGATTAAAGGAATCGGGGGTACATTTCATGTGACCCGACTCCAATTTTGAACAAGATTAAATAAAGCGTGTCAGGAACCACAGGCGCATTTCATGTAGTGTGGCTCGTAACATATTTTAAATAATTTGGAATCGACTCCTAAATAAATATAGTGGGATGTAGTTCGCTTTAAATTTGAATTAGAGGTGCGCCTCGCCTAACAGTTATACAAATCACAGGGCCCTCATAAACGTATATATATAAAGTACTTAGATTTCGAGATGTGCCGTTTCTTAGCAAATATCATGGCCTTCTCAAAAGTGTAAATAAGTAATCGCTTTAGGCGCGTATTTTAATAATTTTACCTTCTCAAGTACGGCTGTGCATTTCATGCGACCCAAATCCAAATCCCAAAAATGTTGAATAAGAATGTGTCGAGAATCCGGGTGCATTTCATGTGATGTGATTCGAAACATATTTTTAGGCAACATTCTTTTCGCAAATCATAATAATAATAAAAGCGGTAATGGGATATTAATTTGCAGTAAGTATATAACTGTAAAAAATCAGATAAATAAGCCGAATATGACAGTTGAGCGACCGTGCTAGAACCACGGAATTTGGGAATGCCTAACACCTTCTCCCGGGTTAACAGAATTCCTTATCCGGATTTCTGGTTCGCCGACCATCAAATAGAGTCAAACCTTTCCTCAAATTCGGGTTTCAAACCGGTGACTTGGGACACCATAAATCTCCCAAGTGGCGACTCCGAATCTCTCAATAAATGAACCCCGTTTTGGTTGTCCTTTAATTGGAAAAACTCTCTTTTATATCTCGTGCCCATGCGGGTAAGCGTAAAAAAAAGGTGTGACAGCTCTGGCGACTCTGCTGGGGAGCTTTTTTTAGAATTCGAGCTCGGAATAATTGTTGTATTTGGCTTATTTATTATCTGATTTTATTACATGTTTGTATTAATGTGCTAAATATTGTTTTTACTGCTTTGATATTTTGTGAGCTGTACATATAAATTGTGCCGAAACCAATCTCCTCTCTGAGTCTTCTAAATCATGAAGAAGGGTGCACTTCGTGTGACTTCTTTTCTGTATAGTGTCTAAGTCCCACTTTAGAACGAGGTTTGGATAAGTTGCAAAACCGGTGAAGCTTCTGTATTCCCAGGTCTAGAACAATAAACCCAGGTTTTTGAACCTAGAATAACAAAGCTTCATGCCGGATCCCTAGTAGGAACGTTTATTTGCATCATGTTGCATTTGGTTTAGGGGACTCAACACAGGGGTTGGGTCCGTCTAGGACAGGTGACCTGAAATGAAAAGACCATCCTGCTGCATCCTGTTTGTCTTACGCATTTATCCGTTATAGACCTGCATGCTGACCGGCTTTAGATTAAAAAAAAAAACAAAAAAAAAAAAAAATAGTTTACTTGTCTTTTTTTTAGTAAAATGAATAAATAAATAATGTAGTTTGTTTCATTAAAACCGAACTACGTGGGTTTGATTCTCATCGGATGTGAGATACGTAGGCAACCTTTATCAGGTCCAACTTCACCCTTTGAAAAATAGCCAAAATATCAAAACTAACTTTTTGTACTAAATAAGTCGGTGACGCTGTTTTCAAAAAATAGCCGCATGTTCCCGAAAGGGACGCCGGAAGGCTGATTTCATATAAACGGCCACCTTTGGGTCAATTTTTGATTTCGATCAATTTACCCCCACAGCCTTAAAAAATCTTCGTCCCGAGACGTTGAAAGGCCGTGATTGAAAATTGATTTTTTTTATTATTTAGCAAAACAAAGTCGTTTTTCTTATTTAAATCACCTTAATAAATGTGCAGGATGAGCACGAATCAGAATAAGTCATTTTCAATCTTTAGCGAGGTCCCTCAGCAGCTCCATATGTGGTGGAACGATTTGGAAGACAGTAGCAAAAAGATATTGGAGAGAATTTTGGGAGGTTTGGTTAATCTGTTGAATATGAAGCCAAGGAAAGACATCATCGAGGCACCGATATCTTTTTGGGATCCGACCCGCAATGTGTTCCGTTTTGTCGACTTTGAACTGACACCCACGCTAGAGGAGATTGCGGGCTATGCAGGACTAAATGGGAAATTAAGAAGGCAATACCTGCTCTCACCAAGACCGGTATCTCCACATGGGTTTCTGGATTTGCTAAGCATTAGTCGGAAGGTGAAAAATAATGATTTGCTAGAAGGATGTTGCGATCTCCAATTCTTATACCAACGGTACGACACTCCTCGGGGTTTTGAAGAGTCAAACCTTGGACTAACTCACGCATGGAATAGAACCAAGTGGGAGGCCAGACGAATTCTAGCATTCATAACGACATTCTTGGGGATTGTGATTTGTCCACGCGAAGATAAGAAAATAGAGATAAGTCTGGTAGGAATAGCCGATGTTGCAATCAAAAAGGCTACCAGCACGGTAGTCCTTTTGGTTTTGTCCGAAATCTATCGAGCCTTGACTGTATGCCGAGAACGGGGCAATTTCTTCCAAGGATGCAATCTGTTACTCCAATTGTGGATGCAAGAACATCTCCATCACCGGACACAATACATGAACCATGGGTTGATTGGAAAAAACTGTATCAGGGGTTTTGAAGAATGGATGATAGGTGCCGTATTCCCTGAAGGCGTCGAGGCATGGCTTGCACGACTAAGCTCAATAGAAGCCGATCAGGTTGAATGGGCATTCGGGTGGTTACCCGATACTGAAGTAATATATATGGCAGCCGAGGAGTGTTATATTCTTCTGATGGGGATCCGCGGTGTCCAACCATATGTTCCTCATCGTGTATTACGTCAACTAGGAAGGTTTCAGGTTATTCCTACCGATCAAGACCTGAGAAAGTACGCCATTGAGTTGAGCCCAGGAGTCGTATTCCCCGAAGAGAAGATTAGAAATCTGTGGCATGAATGTAGATTCCTTGAGCCTAAAACCATGGTTCGGGAACTAGCTAAGGGTGAGGTGGATCCAAAGTACAATGTGTGGTTTGGGAAAAGATTTCAGATTCGTCGGAAATGTTCTAAAAGAGCCCATGTCCAACAGTTCACGGAAGATTCACAGGAGCAATGGAATTGGCTAGCAAAGGAGGAAGGGTACAGGACGAAGATTGGTAGGATAGAACAGCAGGTCCGGGACCTCCAATTCGAGAAGAATATGCAAGCTGCCGCCGACGAAGGAGATAAAAAGAAGTTGGCGCAAGAAAATGACTTTTTGAGAGCTCAAATCCAGCAAATGAAAAGGGATGTTGACAGACAATTGAGGAGTCGGTCAGACGAAAAATTGATAAGGAGTTTAAAAAATCAAGTCACAGATGTCCAAAAAGAATTAGAAGAGTCAAATGCCCAAACAATGAGGATCCGTACTAGCTGGAAGAGGGAGGCACATCAGCAGGCACTTCATATACAGCAAGTGGAAGAAGATTATACTGAGGTCATCACCAATAAGAGAAGCAAATGTTATCCTCAGGGAACGGGTTTTCAAGCAAGCCCGAGATGCTAGAGCAGACCTCGACCGTTGTCACAATGTGATGGCCCGACTGCAAGAATAAGTGGATAGGCTCCTAGACCAAGTCACCAACAATGCTCAAAGATTAGGTGTGAAAAACCAGCAGATAGAACGGCTACTCAGAGAAAGGAACATGATCAAGGACAGAAATTGGAGAAATCGGGCATTATGTCACCATGAAGTGCCTAGCTTGTGAACAAATGCCCCGCACCGACCTTTTGGCGTCAGTTATGGGCTATGTTCATCAGATCATGAGAGAATTAACAAGGACCTCACACCAAGGCCCGCGGCAAGGCCGAATGATGCCTCGCGGGCCCCCAGGAATTTTAGAGCATTAAATTTTTGATTAAAAAATGTATTTTTGAAATATTGGGTCAAGCTAGTTGGCATTTTTATTTTACATTCTCGAGTCAAGCATTTCTTTGCTGATTGTTGTAAGACGTGTTTTGTAACTTTAAGGTTTTATTTGATATAAAAGTTACTGAATTTTGCCACAATCTTGTTACCAGAACTACGCTCGGTCTGATTCACACGGGGACGTGATACGTAGGCAATCCACATAAGATTCGACCACCACTAAAAAAGGAAAAGGATACGAAGGTTAATAACAATAAGGCTTTCAAGGATAGTTGAAAAAGAGAAAAGAAAAAGAAGAAAAAGAAAAAGAGAAAAAGAGAAAAGCTGGAATGACGCATGTTACGAGTACATGTAGAAAGGGTTATTTGGTTAGGTGCATTACATCCAACGTGCTATAACATATCTGTTAAACTCGGTAAACTAACAAGTTTGTTGCATTTCCAGAAAAGTTTAGCAGTTGGTTTGACAGAATATACTGGCCAGCCACCATTACCGTACTAGATCTAAAGGGCCAATTACAGCCAACATGTCTAGTTCCGGTAAAAGTCTCGAGGAAGAGAAATCGGAGATGCAAATCATGAAAGAGGAGGTAGAACGGTTGAGACATCAGATAACAGAGATGCACCTAGCTTGGGCTAGGGGACAGTCCTCACCAAACCTCCCTACTCTCGCCTCAGCTCCAGAACATCCACCCATCGATCCTTCGACAAGCGCCCCGATCTATCCATACTTTCAGGGGGAAAACCCTTATGCCACTCACACTCCACCAGCCAAACCAAATCCTCCTCCAGTCACCCCTGTTTTTGTGGCACCTCCACATGCTACTCTACAAAGGCCGTCCGGCGAGCCGCATGTTTAGATCCACGACAACTCTTACTATTCTCCAGAGCCTACTTTTAGGGCTCCTGAACCGCAATCACACACCCCTCACTGGGATAACCCGGCAGAACCGGAAAAGCACTTCCAAAGTTCAGAACATGAGGAAGTTATTAGAAAAGTTAAAAGCCCGGAGCAGTCCTTCAGGAGTATACACGGTTTGGGCAACCAGGTCAGTGTCGCTTACAAGGATCTGTGTCCATTCCCAGATGTCCAGTTGCCGGCCGGGTTCAAAATGCCCAATTTTGACCTATACGAGGGGCACGGTGATCTTGTAGCCCACCTCTGAGGGTTCTGTAGTAAAATGCGAGGAGCCGGAGGACGGGACGAGATTCTGATAGCTTACTTCGGCCAGAGTCTGGGAGGATCTGCGCTGGAGTGGTACACTAGACAGGACCCCAGCAGATGGTTTACGTGGGATGATTTGGCTCAAGCTTTTATCTGTCAGTTCCAGTACAATCTTGAAATAATCCCCGACCGCTTATCATTGCTAAAATTAGAGAAGAAACCCGCTGAAAGTTTCAGAGAATTCGGTTTCCGCTGGAGGGAACAGGCAGCAAGGGTAGATCCGCCTATGAGAGAGAGCGAGATGGTGGATTACTTCTTGCAGACACTAGAGCCAACCTATTTCGGACATCTGGTGACGTCCGTGGGCAAATCATTCACCGAGGTGATAAAAATGGGGGCTATGATCGAGGAAGGTTTGAAAGCCAACAAGATCATGAGCTACTCAGCATTGAAAGCCACCACTCAGGCTATCCAAAGTGGTACCGGAGGAGTACTCGGGAAAAAGAGGAAAGAGGAAGTCGCGGCAGTCGAGTCCGGGACATGGTTCAGAAATAGAGGCCCCACACCCCAATATAGCCCGCCCCAACCTCACCACCAAAATTACTTCCACAATCCATATAACCACCCGCAACATTACTATCCAGCACCTGATCCCCATTTTACTGTCCATCACGCACAGTCCTATTCTGCACCTCCCGTCCATGCACCGTGGCGTGTACCAAACCCGCAAAACAATTATCCACCCCCAAGAGCCTACAGAAACCCCTCGGGCGCGAGTTTTCGTCCGAACCAGGCATTCAAGGGCGACAGGGCGCCAAGGCCAAAGACTTTCACTCCCTTAGGAGAGTCTTACACCAGTCTGTTCCACCGATTGAAGCAAGTAGGGTTGCTAAATCCGGTTGAAGCTAAGCTACCAAACCCTCTTCCAAAGAACCTGGACCATTCAGTAAATTGTGCATACTGCTCAGGGTGTCCGGGACACGACACGAAAAAGTGTTGGAGGTTGAAAACAGCCATTCAGGAGCTCATCGACACTCGCAGGATTGAGGTCCAGACTCCAACAGAGCCCAACATCAACCAAAATCCACTTCCAACTCATCATGAGACCAACATGATCGAGTTGGTATGGGTAGAAGAAGGAAAGGAGAAAACCTCCCAGACTGTAATGATGATCAAGTCTAGCGGGGTAGGAATGCGAAAGGGGCCAAGCCTTGATGAGCCACCCATTGGCAAGAAGGACGTGCCAGGAGGGTCGGAAGCAGAAAAGGGAAGTGTGAACGAAGTACCGGTAAGGCCGGGGAAAGCGAAAATAGTTGTACCGGGGGTAGCAACCAAACCCGTCTTGACAATAGCAGGTGTTCGAATGGATCCTTTCATCATCAAGCCAGCAATACAGTTGCCAATAACTGACAGCAGAGCTATTCCATGGAATTATGATCGGATTACGACAACTTACAAAGGAAAGGAAGTGAAAGAGGAAGTTTGCGAAGCGCAAGGTTTGACCCGCTCGGGGAGATGTTTTGCCCTTGCGGAATTGAGGAAGATCACTCCGGCAACATTGAAAAAGCCGGTAACTGACGAAGAGGCAGAAGAATTCCTGAAAAAGATGAAGCTACATGATTATTCTGTCCTGGAACAGCTGAAGAAAACGCCTGCGCAAATCTCATTGCTATCCTTGCTGATACATTCCGAAGAACATCGGCAAGCTTTGATGAAAGTTCTGAATGAGGCTCACGTACCGGATAAAATCTCAGTAAGTCATTTGGAGAAGATCACCAATAGGATCTTCGAAGCGAATCGGATCACCTTCACCGATGATGAATTGCCCGAGGAAGGCACCGAGCACAACAAGGCTTTATACCTTACGGTAAAGTGTGAGGAGTCGGTGGTTACCAAAGTCCTTGTCGATAATAGGTCCAGTGCTAATATTTGTCCTCTCTCTACACTAGACAAGTTGAAAGTAGACATCGGCAGGATACGTAAGAACAACATATGTGTTCGAGGGTTTGATGGAGGAGGCAAGGCATCGGCCGGGGACATAGTGTTAATCTTGACAATTGGGCCAGTGGAGTTCACCGTGGAATTCCAAGTGCTGGACATGGTGGTGTCATATAACCTTCTGATAGGGCGACCGTGGATCCATGCCGCAAGAGCAGTCCCATCCAGCCTACACCAACTCATCAAGTTTGAGTGGGACCAACAGGAGATCGTCGTCCATGGAGAGAACGATCTACAACCAGGCACCATCGTCCCCTTTGTTGAGACGGAAGAAGATGTTGGGCAATGGGTATACCAGATCTGCGATGTGGTATCCGCCAACCGAGTTCCAGAAGGGGAATGCATTCCCAATGACAGAATAATTACTGCCGACGTCATGGTGGCTCATGAAATGTTGAGACATGGTTTCATGCCCGGCAAAGGTCTAGGTGCATCTCTGCAAGGAATCATACAACCGGTATCAGTGGTCGAAAACTTGGGAACCTTCGGCTTGGGATTCAAGCCAACATCAGAGGACATCCAGCGAGCCAAGAGGAATAAGCAGAAGACATGGGTGCTCCCGAAGCCTATTCCACGCCTTTCCCAATCTTTCGTCAGGTCTGGAGTAAGAGGACATCCGACGACAAAGATTCCCGGTCCTATGGTTAGGCCAGACGAAGAGTTCTTAAGAAAGTTCGAGGACCTATTCGCAGATATATGCATGCTCGAGGATGGCGAAGGATCCAGCCATGCCGAGATACAGTTTGTGGGATCAAAAGCAAAATTGAATAATTGGAAGGCTACTCCTCTCCCTGTCCGGAAAGAGTCTTGGTAGTTTGTTTTGGATTGTTTTCTTTTGAAATTTTGTGTTGGGGGTTGTCCCCGGAGTAAAATCCATTTGTTTTAGTTCATTTTGATTTGAGTTTGCAAGTTTGTTTTTCCTTATACTGTTCCCATTAATGAAATTTTGTTCTCTTCGTGTCTAATTTTGTTTATTTTCCTTCTTTTTACTTTTATGAACAACCTTCTTTCAACTGATCTTAGTGACATGGCATGCTTAAAGATTAATCAACCCAGTCTAGAAAGTCAATCGGGTTTGGAAATAATAACGCATGAAATAAGAGGTGACGAGAGTGAATCCGAATACGGCGATGATGAAGCCGTAGAAGAAATCGGTGAAGAATTAAGTCACTTCGAGGAAAAACCCAAACCACATTTAAATGATACTGAGGCCGTTAATCTGGGGAACACAGGTGACGTCAAAGAAACCAGGATAAGTGTCCATATTGAACCCAACCTGAGAGAAGAGTTGATCAAAACACTCATGGAGTTTAAAGACATTTTCGCATGGTCGTACGACGACATGCCGGGACTCAGCACTGATCTAGTGGTTCACAAATTACCCACTGATCCGGCATATCCTCCCGTCAAGCAAAAATTGCGGAAATTCAAGACGGAGATGAGTGTAAAGATCAAGGAGGAAGTAACCAAGCAGTTGCAGGCGAAAGTCATTCGTGTCACTCGATACCCTGAATGGTTGGCTAACGTAGTACCGGTGCCAAATAAAGACGGAAATATCAGGGTATGAGTGGACTACCGCAATCTCAACAAGGCGAGTCCTAAGGATAATTTCCCGCTTCCCAATATCCATATCCTGATTGATAATTGCGCAGGGCGTGAAATCGGATCCTTTGTGGACTGTTATGCGGGGTATCATCAGATCTTGATGGATGAAGAGGACGCGGAAAAGACGGCTTTTATCACACCGTGGGGGACTTATTGCTACCGGGTGATGCCGTTCGGTTTGAAGAATGCAGGGGCAACATATATAAGAGCGATGACTACGGTATTCCATGACATGATACACAAGGAAATTGAAGTGTACGTGGATGATGTGATCATAAATTCCAGACGTCAAGTAGACCACGTTGCCGACCTCAGGAAGTTCTTTCAAAGACTTCGAAGATATGATATCAAGCTCAATCCGGCCAAATGCGCATTCGGAGTTCCATCAGGAAAGTTGCTAGGGTTCATCGTCAGCCGACGGGGCATTGAGTTGGACCCATCCAAAATCAAGGCCATTCAAGAGCTACCCCCGCCAAAGAATAAAACAGAGGTAATGAGTCTGTTGGGAAGGTTAAATTACATTAGTAGGTTTATTGCTCAACTTACAGCAACCTGTGAACCCATATTCCGTCTGTTGAAGAAAGACGCTGCGATAGAATGGACGACAGAATGTCAGGAAGCGTTTGACCAAATCAAAGAGTATCTGTCAAACCCACCCGTACTAGTTCCGCCTGAACCGGGTAGACCCCTGATTCTTTATCTGACGATTTTGGAGAATTCGTTCGGCTGCGTACTGGGGCAGCATGATCTTACTGGCAGGAAGGAACGGGCCATTTACTACCTCAGTAAGAAATTCACAATCCACGAGGTCAAGTACACTCATCTAGAAAAGACGTGCTGTGCTTTGACTTGGGTAGCCTAAAAGCTGAAACATTACTTATCTTCTTACACCACTTACCTCATTTCGCGTTTGGATCCGTTGAAGTATATTTTCCAGAAACCTATGCCTACCGGGAGGTTAGCAAAATGGCAAATATTACTTACAGAGTTCGACATCATATATGTGACAAGGACGGCTATGAAAGCTCAAGCCCTAGCCGATCACTTAGCTGAGAATCCTGTCGATGACGAATACAAACCTTTGAGGACGTATTTTCCGGATGAAGAAGTATTGCAAATTGATGGGTTGGAACTAACCGAGGAACCAGGTTGGAAGCTTTTCTTCGACGGAGCGGAGAACGCAAAAGGAGTCGGAGTAGGGGCTGTGCTTATCTCTGAAACAGGACATCATTATCCTGTTACAGCTCAACTGCGCTTTCATTGTACCAATAATATGGCTGAGTATGAGGCATGTATCTTGGGGTTGCGATTAGCGGTGGACATGGATGTACGGGACGTCTTGGTCTTGGGGGACTCGGACCTCTTGGTACATCAGATTCAGGGAGAATGGGAAACCAGGGATTTGAAACTTATCCCATATCGTCAGTGTTTGCACGATCTGACCAAACGCTTTCGATCAGTAGAATTCAGGCACATCCCAAGGATGCATAATGAGGTTGCCGACGCTTTAGCCACTTTAGCGTCAATGCTACATCATCCGGACAAGGTTCATGTCGATCCGTTACATATCCAGGTCCGGAATCAACATGCTTATTATAATATGGTAGAAGAAGAGATGGATGGTGAGCCATGGTTTCATGATGTCAAAGAGTATCTCAGGTTAGGAATATACCCGGAGCAAGCAACTGGAGATCAAAAGAGGGCTATTCGGCGATTGGCGAACAGATTTTTCCTTAGTGGAGGGGTACTGTACAAAAGAACCCCAGATTTGGGATTGTTAAGATGTATAGATTCGAGCCAAGCCACTACAATGATGACAGATATACACTCGGGAGTTTGTGGACCACACATGAGCGGGTATGTATTGGCCAAGAAGATTCTTCGAGCAGGATATTACTGGCTCACGATGGAGCGTGATTGTATAAGTTTTGTGCGAAGATGCCATCAGTGTCAGATACACGGAGATTTGATTCATTCTCCGCCAACCGAGTTGCATACAATGCCAGCACCATGGCCGTTTGTCGTATAGGGTATGGATGTTATTGGACCTATAGAACCTGCGGCTTCCAATGGTCATAGGTTCATTCTGGTAACGATCGATTATTTTACCAAGTGGGTGGAGGCCAAAACCTTCAAATCGGTGACCAAGAAGGCGGTGGTGGATTTCGTACATTCCCACATCATCTGCAGGTTTGGAATTCCAAAGATAATCATCATAGATAACGGTGCCAATCTTAATAGGGGATTGATGAAGGAGGTATGTCAACAGTTCAAGATTACACACCGAAATTCCACACCATACCGTCCCAAAGCAAATGGTGTGGTTGAGGCGACAAACAAGAATATAAAGAAGATATTGAGGAAGATGGTAGAAGGGTCTAGGCAATGGCATGAAAAGTTACCATTCGCACTGTTGGGTTATCGCACTACCGTCCGGACTTCGGTAGGTGCAACTCCTTACCTGTTGGTGTACGGGACTGAAGCAGTAATACCAGTAGAGATTGAAATCCCATCCCTCCGAATTGTCGCTGAAGCTGAGATCGACGACGATGAGTGGGTCAAAACCCGATTGGAGTAATTGAGCTTGATCGATGAAAAGAGATTGACAGCAGTATGTCACGGCCAATTGTATCAAAAGAGAATGGCACGAGCATATAACAAGAAGGTACGTCCCAGGAAATTTGAAGTGGGACAACATGTGCTGAAGAGAGTTCTACCACATCAGGCCGAAGCGAAAGGCAAGTTCGCTCCAAATTGGCAGGGACCATTTGTTGTGACTAGAGTATTATCCAACGGCGCTCTATGTCTAACCGATATCGAAGGAAGGTGCACCGATATGGCTATCAATTCCGATGCAGTCAAAAGATATTACGTGTAATTCTTTAATGTATTTGTCAATGGTTGGGTTCGTTCGTGTGTATTTGGCATTTCTCGGAGAATGAAATGACAGAGGCAATTTTTCTACTACCCAAACACTTCACCCTTGTTTTCCCCTTTGAGACTTAATTATTCTTTCATATACCCTCTTTCGGAATCATCAAGGAAGATGTGTAACAAAATAGAAAAGAAACAAAGAAAAAAACACAAGAAAAAGTGAACTACGTTCGACCTGATTCCTCAAGAAGGATACGTAGGCGCCACACGGCTCGGTCATAATAAAATAAAAATCAAAGATCCCCCAAGCAACAAAACTGGGGCAGAAGTCATTGTTTCGTTTGAAAGATAGTGTGGATTCCGAAAGTTGTAATGAGCTAACCGTTGAGGTTAAACCCCTTTCTTTAGCCTCACGCGCAGAAACCACATTAAGAACCAAAAAGACCTCTCGATCAGTATTTGAGAAATGCCAAGTCATGCGAGTGAAACTACGAGTGACACTTCAATTCTCGACTGAATTTAGGACTTACAAGCTGAAAAGGGATGGCCCCTTTAGAGGAAGTTCTATGGATAATACCCCAGCCCACCGCAAGGAAAGAAAGCGAAAATGAGAGAGTCTTAACGGTGAAAACCCTCGCGGGCACCTTAAGGCGAAGGAAGTTGAGAGAAATAAAATGAGAGAGTCTTACGGTGAAAACCTTTACGGGCACCCTAAGGCGACGGGAGATAGAGAAATGAGAGAATCTCATTAGTGAAAACCCTTCAAAGGGCACTATGAGGTGACGAGGTGAGATGGTTACAAGATGTCTGCATGAGACAAGGTTTGGACATTCGTTTATTCCTAGAAAAATGTGGCCATCAGAAAGTGATTGACATGAATAGATTGGGTAGATTAATCTCAAAGGCGCGGCATAACCATTGAATCAGTCACACATTCAGATAAGTTTTCCTATTTTTTGAGTTCAGAAAAGTTTTCCTTTTCTTTTGTCATTTGCGGTCAGCAATCTTTTTCTTTTCTTTCGTTTTCGAAAATTGATTTTTCAAAGCTTACTACCAAGTCTCCCAAAGCAGTATAATGAAAATGAATAGGCGTGGAATGAGGCAATAAGGCAGAAGTCATTCCGATAGTAAGATTGGAACGACAGGTTGATTGGAAGGTTCGCAGGAATTATGGAGTATGATGGACACATGTGGCACGTCCGGAAGATGATTTCACGCAACAGATCACCGGCTAAAAAGAGTCGGATCAAACCAAAGATTGGAATGAAAGGGAGAGATGAGAAACCATCTGTGGAAAGAGCATCATCCCAGCAAGCGCCAACGTCGTCCCCAAAGTTCGAGGGAGGCCAAGCAGCTGAAAGAGAAAATAAAACGGCCCCAACAAGAGTGGCACGACCACTCACCGCGTTTTGAAACTAACAATTTTTCTTTGATTTAAAGCAGGAAAGGAGGGTTCGTCGGCGGAAAAGCATACCACCTAGAAATTTATCAAACTGGGGCAGAAAATTTTCTCCTGTTGCGAAAATTTTCTTGAGAGCAAATACCCAGTAGATAAGGATAGAAAGCAACGCGAGATTTCGGGAAATGCCCGTTCCGAGCAGAATGGTATTGAGAGAGACCGGACAACACGAGGGGTGATCTTTGAGCCTGGTATCATCCCCAGCAGTCGTTGGAAAACGAAACACTAACTTTGAGATTCCCCCAGCAGCATTATATCCCATAAGCTCTTCAAGGAGGCCAAAGCATGGTCCCAGAGGAGGTTTGGGAAGAAGGAAGGAAAAGGGGTCCCCCGCCAGGATAATCCCCAGTCCATGACGTTTCAACCCCCGGCGAGTCCGAGAGAGAATGAGGGGTGAAGGAAATAAGAATACTTCCCCAGCAGCATCATCACCAGCGGGTGAGTAAACCGTTTCAAAGATATCTCCAGCAGCCGAAGGAAAAGTATCACGACCCAGGGGGAAAGCAGTTCCAAGACAAGATAATTCAGAAGAAAAGGTGGCCCAAGAGGCGACGCAGGAAGAAGAAAATAGTACAGAACACAAAGGAAGGCGATCAGGATGGGATGAAATTTGAAGTAGTAGTTGAAATCAGGGAGCCCGCCTGAAGAATGGAGTGGCGATTTTTATTTTTAAGTAGTAGTTGAAGTCAGGGAGCCCGCCTGAAGAATGGAGTGGCGATTTTTATTTTGAAGTAGTAGTCGAAGTCAGGGAGCCCGCCTGGAGAATGGAGTGGCGATTTAGTTTTGAAGTTGTAGTTGAAGTCGGGGAGCCCGCCTGGAGAATGGAGTGGCGATTTTATTTTGAAGTAGTAGTTGAAGTCGGGGAGCCCGCCTGGAGAATGGAGTGGCGATTTAGTTTTGAAGTTGTAGTTGAAGTCGGGGAGCCCGCCCGAAGAATGGAATGGCGATTTAGTTTTGAAGTTGTAGTTGAAGTCGGGGAGCCCGCCTCTGAAGAATGGAGTGGCGATTTTTATTTTTAAGTAGTAGTTGAAGTCGGGGAGCCCGCCTCTGAAGAATGGAGTGGCGATTTTTATTTTGAAGTAGTAGTTGAAGTCGGGGAGCCCGCCCGGAGAATGGAGTGGCGATTTAGTTTTGAAGTTGTAGTTGAAGTCGGGGAGCCCGCCCGAAGAATGGAGTGGCGATTTTATTTTGCAGTAGTAGTTGAAGTCAAGGAGCCCGCCTGGAGAATGGAGTGGCAATTTAGTTTTGAAGTAGTAGTTGAAGTCAGGGAGCCCGCCTGAAGAATGGAGTGGCGATTTTTATTTTGAAGTAGTAGTTGAAGTCAGGGAGCCCGCCTGAAGAATGGAGTGGCGATTTAGTTTTGAAGTTGTAGTTGAAGTCGGGGAGCCCGCCTGAAGAATGGAGTGGCGATTTTATTTTGAAGTTGTAGTTGAAGTCAGGGAGCCCGCCTGGAGAATGGAGTGGCGATTTAGTTTTGAAGTTGTAGTTGAAGTCGGGGAGCCCGCCTGGAGAATGGAGTGGCGATTTAGTTTTGAAGTTGTAGTTGAAGTCAGGGAGCCCGCCTGAAGTAAAGGAAGGCGATTTATTTTGAAGTCGTAGTTGAAGTCAGGGAGCCCACCTGAAGAATAGAGTGGCGATTTACTTTTGAAGTTAGAGTTGAAGTCAGGGAGCCCGCCTGAAGAATGGAGTGGCGATTTACTTTCGAAGTTGGTTGAGGAAAGCGTTAGAGTATAACGGAAATCCCCGGCATGAATCCAAGTTCATAATCGGAAGGAAGACAACAAGGATCAGAAAGATAGATTCAGACTTCGAAGGAGAATAGTTCGAAGATCACAAGGAAGGGACCAATGGTCGGAGTTCGGCAATCAAGATAGGCCAAAATAACAATTGTCAGAAGAGAAGAAGCACGTGAAGGAACATCAGAGCCGGCAGGATGGCAAGGAACATGACAAGATCAAGTCGAAAGATAGATAAGAATTGGCAATACTGTAACTTAGTATAGCTTCTTATTTTTGTTTAGCGCGGTGAATAAGGAAATCAGTTAAGCAGTGGCAACAGCAGCAACAACAGTAACAGCAAGATCACAGCAGTCATGGTAGTCCCAGCTACCAAAACTTCCCGAACTACATTGACCTGATTCCCTTTTAGCCAGGGATATGTAGGAGACCTTCTGAAGCAAAGGTTCGGTCAAACTTTTCCAAAAAATGCTCATACGGAGTGCTCAAACGGGCAAAAATCGCTCGTGTTTGCTCAATATCTTTGCACAAAAACTCTTCGTGTTTACGCGCAAAGAGGGGCAGCTGTGAGCACGTGATTTTTGCCATACATGAGAATTACTCCCAAAAGATTCAAAATAAAATAGTTTTGTGTTACATCTGATTTTTTGTCGACTTCGAGCATTAGCATTGGTGTGGGTGTGTTTGTTTAGCTAGAAAATACAAAACATATAGGTATGTATAAATACACTTTGCATATTCGGGGATTAATTGAGCGTTCATAAGAATAAAGTGGTCATAGGAATTAATCGTAAGAAAATCACGGAAGATGTGCATTTTTGTTTCATGGTCATCATGTGATTTCGTTTGAATGTGTAAGTTGTGTTAGTTGTTAAGTGTTAACTAATAAGGTGTAATCCCATTTCCTTTAATTTGATTTGTTTGAGTTGGCTTTGTAGTTAATTGGGGGTTATTTAATAAAGTTGAGAGGTGGCTGAAAATGCAAAGGAAATCAGGCCCAAATCGACCATTGGCCCAGTCTAGAGACCTGGCCTCAGAAGCGTCCTAACCAGGCTTTCCATCGGGACCGTTGATCAAACAGATCTAACGGTCAAGTTCATCTCTAGCATCGTGGACACGACACCGTCTCAGGTGTTTAATCTGAGCCGTCCACTTTCCTTTGATCGGACGATCCTAGGCTACCCTCATTAACCCGGTCCGTTTCGATCTGGGGCGATCCGTCGTCCAAACGGTGCCGTCTCTCTTAAGTGAGAGATCCAGGCCATCGATTTTGCCTGATCGGACGGTCGAGATTAAATCACCCCTTTCATATATAAGCCTAATATCCTACCCAGCCCCCCTAAGCCAAACCCTCACCGATCTCTCTCTAACCTAGAGACCCCTGTAACGCCACCACACTCCGCCGCCCTCCGCCTACCGGAAATCGCCTCACGGCGGTTCCGGTAGGCCAAACCACCCCAAATTTACACCATGGATTCTCCCAAGCCCCCTCTACACGGATCCGGCAGTGGTTAGTTTCGAATGTTGCTCGAACACTTCGAATATCAATTCGAAGTTCGTCGGAACTTGAACATTCATCCCAAACCACTTCAAATCCACGTCAATCACTCCTCACACCTCCCTCACACCCCTACTAACCCTGGCTTAGATCGAATCTCACCAGAAATGTTAAAGCCCTAAAGTCGAGCCTCAAGAACCCTAGAACCCAAAATTAGGGATTTCGCCGAGTCAACGGTATTTGAAGGCAATAGACCTTAATTGGAGTGTTTTTCGTTTGAAAAACACTTCAATTAAAGTCCGTTTACTTCAAAGGAGTACAAACTCGAAGCCTTTGGAGCCGAGTCCGTCCAATTTTGATCCCTCTTCTTGAGGTATCTCATTCTTCATCTTTTTTTTCTTCTGTTTTATTGTTGTGTTCGTCGTATTGATTTAGTTGTTCGTTTGTGATTGATTTTAAGCTTCTCTGCTTCTACCTCGAAAGGCCTTTATTTGGTCATTCTTGTTTCTGTTATATGTCGGAGTGTATTAAGATATAGAAATGCGAATTGGTTGTAATCGATACTCAAGTAGCTAAATTCTGCATTTTATGTTTTGTTTGCCTGGGCATTTCGAATCACTGAGTCAAGGATTGATTGTTGTTGTTTATATGAGTCATACGAACATTGTCGATTAGCTTCGTAAGTCTGTTTATTAGCTTTTATGGCAGAAATTGATTGCATATGGAACCACTGTTGGATTGTGTTTATTTGTGATTAGGGATTGTCTGGATATAGCTGTAAGATGACTAATCAGAGGTGGCATATTTTAGGATTAAAATACCCTGCACAGCCTAGTGGAACCTGCTCTTACAGCAGGGCACTCCACCACCACCAGGTTTCCACTTAGCATTTAAATTGATTTAAGCCCACACTTGAACAGGACTTAGTGGCAAAACACAGAGCATATAATGGGCTGGCAGAGAAGAGTATGGGCAGGGTGGGTCTTCTGATTATTATACCTTAGGGTGTCATTGGTTTTTCAAGTATAAATAGAAGGTTGAAGAGAATAGGGAGGGACTCTTCTTTCTCTTTGGAAAAACAACATACATTAGAGAGGGAATTGTAAAAGGGGGAAGCTTTCTGAATATTCTGAAATACATAGAGCAGAGTTAGGACATACAGGAGGGTCTCTAGTTTGAGTGGAAGTTTCAGTTAATTCTAAAGCTGAAAGATAGTTGGCATTCTCTGTTTTTCTGTTACATACTCGGATTTAAGTAATAGGCAGAACTTGTGGTATTTGGATTGTTGTTGTCACGCCCCAAATCGAGGGACATGACCGGCGCCTGACCGGGTTGCCCCAGTCAAGCGGACCTAGGTGCCTTCCATTCCCACGCGTTACCCCTGTGTTGACTGTTACTCATTAACCAAAATATCTTACCAACAATTACTGATTTCACAATGCATAAACATAACCATGTGATTTATTTACTAACAAGTTCATAATTTATATTTACAACGCCCCATACATATACATAGGCCACAATCCCACAGTTTACATGTCTACGGAGCCTCTAGGATACAAAAAGGGAAATACAATACTTGTCGGTAACAAGGCTCCGGCTATACCTTACAAAACCAAAATGAAATCTAAACCGAGTGGCATGAACCACACAAGGCCCCGAGGAAGAAAGGGGCTCACCAAAACGGGCAGTGGAAGGAGAAGGATACTACTGCAGATGAGCTGAAGTGCCTGCTACTGATCCACCTACAATCATGACACGAATGTAGCGCCCCCGGCAAAAGGGACGTCAGTACACTTGAATTGTATTGGTATGTATGGACAAACTTTGTCCCAAGTAAACTCAAGCCATTAAATTACATCAACAATTAATTAAGCCAGCCAACCATGTTTCCACATTTTTCCTCATTTCAAATAATTCTCACACAAAGCACTTTCTACAACCAACCAATTTAACAATAACCAATCAATCACGTAAAGCACAAGTAGTCAAACAAAGGGGCAATCGGTGCCCCACAGGTTGCAAACTCTCCTGCTGTCTCCTTTCACAATTTCACATTATTGATTTATGTATCAATTTTCAATAGCGATTTCGATCGCTTTCCATCCTTATTGCCCCTGACCACCCTTATTACCTCGGCCACCCTTATCACCCCAACCCACACCTTATTTCACCACGTCGCGGCGCGCGACACGACCCCGCCTTACAGTTGAAAACACAACAATTTCAAACAGCAGATAAGGTACTACACACAATTTCAACAAGTTCAAATAAGCAACTTGCACATTGTTTCATGTTCTCAATTACTTCTCAAGCCAATATCACAACCAAGTTACAATGTTTCCACATTCAAGAATATTCACACATGTATATTCAGCAATTTTCCATAATTCAAGTGTTTCATCTCTTTCCACAATAAACCAATTCTCAAGTGTTTCGATTTCTTTTCCACAAGGTGCCATATAGGCCATCATAATCATTATTCACAAATTCTTTACCCAATTCAACTCTCATTTACCTTTCGGTTCATATTTCTTACCACAACACTCATAGTTCAACAACAACTTTGAATATCCAACAACAACATCAATTAATCACATACAATTTCTCAAATCAACACATGCCAAACAATTTTACACATAAGGGCGATTTCACAAGAATCAAAATTAGCCATACATACCTGGTGATGAGTTTTCTTCCATTAACTTCCTACTTTATGCTTACCCAAGCTATCTTACTCTTGCCAACCTTGTTCTTGAAGACTCTTACTTCTACTCACTTCTTTTTACTAGAAATCAAGTTAAACAATCATGCATGAGTGTAAAAATTCTATTTTTAAAAGCTATTATATGCAAACCTCTCTTTACCCAATTAAAACTGAAAATCAAAGAAAATAGTTAGGGTTTTTACCTTGAAAATATTGGGAAGTTGAATCCTTGCCCTAGGATCCCTTGGAATTAAAATGATTGGAACAATCCTTGAAGATGCAAGATTTCTCTCTCTAAAAACCCTCTCTTCTCTCTCTAATTTTTGGTGAGATGATATGATAAAAATGAAGAAGAGGTGTGTTATATTAAAGAAGAGATCGGGTCAAAATGTTACAAAAACTGGGCCGGGGACAATTATGCGGTCACTATGCGACCGCAGAACACACATGCGGTCCGCAAAGTGACCGCAAAATGGCCTCAAAAATTACAAGTTTCTGTTAAGGAATGCGGCCGGAATGCGGTCCGCATGTTTGATCTGCGGTCGCAAAATGCACCGCAGATTTGACATGCGATCGCATATCGACCGCACATTTGACGGATTTTTGAGAAACTCTCGGGAACGATTTGCGGTCAGAATGCGGTCCGCATGTTGATTCTGCGGTCGCATTCTTGGCCGCATATTTGACACTTTTTCGGAAAAATTATTTCTCTACATTTTTGAAACTTAAATCACTACCAAGGGTCCGAACCGCGGCGAGCAAGCTCGCCGCGAAGAATTCTACGCATTCCTAACACATCATTCGGACCATGACACCACATCTACTAGGTTTTATGCACAAAAATTTTACGGGGCCTTACAGTTGTTTGAAGTCAATTGTGGTTCAATCATTTGGGTGCACAAGTCCCCTGGGGTATTTCAGAAGTATAGGGGTCTGTTTGATTTGGAAGTATTTGCTGTTGGTCTCTTTGAAGTAGTGGAGTCTTTGGTCATTGATTTCTCTCTTTGGAATCTGTTTGCTGGGACATTTTGGTTGCTGTGATTGCTGCTGAACTGTAGATTGCCATATTGTTTTCACTGCTCACTCTTCCTTCTTTTTCCATATTCCAGGTACACATCTCTGTCATTGTAGCTTCTCGGTTCGAAAAAAGAATGAAGCCTGAAGCTCCCTTTTAAGTCTGTTGAATACATATAGTTGTCCAAAGTTCTTATGTTTGTATGTTTTGTTATTCTTTAATTAAGTTTGTCTTACTGGTTTTGGTTATGAAAAATGCATTTAGATCAAAGATACACTATCATTGGATATGTACATAAACCTGGATTATTCCTGCTGTATCTCTGTTTAATCTTCTCTATTCATGATGTGAGATTTCCAAAAACTGATAATATTCGATCTTGTGTTAAAAATGGAGAGTAATCTTCTGTTTAAGTAGAAGTTTAAGGTGATTTCAACACCCGTGAGGAATGATATCTTAGAAAATATGTGCCAGTGGCTCTTTGAGGATTCTTTGAAATCAAAGTAAGTTTTTTTTATATATTTGGCCATCCTAGTCTCGAATCTATTCACTTACTTGGTTAGGCGTACGTTTACTCGAATCAGTTATAGTTGAGTAGGATTTTGTAACACTGTAGGAATTGGTGCGTTATTACTCAACTGAACGACGTAATTAGATTAAAGGAATCGGGGGTACATTTCATGTGACCCGACTCCAATTTTGAACAAGATTAAATAAAGCGTGTCAGGAACCACATGCGCATTTCATGTAGTGTGGCTCGTAACATGTTTTAAATAATTTGGAATCGACTCCTAAATAAATATAGTGGGATGTAGTTCGCTTTAAATTTGAATTAGAGGTGCGCCTCGCCTAACAGTTATACAAATCGCAGGGCCCTCATAAGCGTATATATATAAAGTACTTAGATTTCGAGATGTGCCGTTTCTTAGCAAATATCATGGCCTTCTCAAAAGTGTAAATAAGTAATCGCTTTAGGCGCGTGTTTTAACAATTTTACCTTCTCAAGTACGGGTGTGCATTTCATGCAACCCAAATCCAAATCCCAAAAATGTTGAATAAGAATGTGTCGAGAATCCGGGTGCATTTCATGTGACGTGATTCGAAACATATTTTTAGGCAACATTCTTTTCGCAAATCATAATAATAATAAAAGCGGTAATGGGATATTAATTTGCATTAAGTATATAACTGTAAAAAATCAGATAAATAAGCCGAATATGACAGTTGAGCGACCGTGCTAGAACCACGGAATTTGGGAATGCCTAACACCTTCTCCCGGGTTAACATAATTCCTTATCCGGATTTCTGGTTCGCCAACCATCAAATAGAGTCAAACCTTTCCTCAAATTCGGGTTTCAAACCGGTGACTTGGGACACCATAAATCTCCCAAGTGGCGACTCCGAATCTCTCAATAAATGAACCCCGTTTTGGTTGTCCTTTAATTGGAAAAACTCTCTTTTATATCTCGTGCCCACGCGGGTAAGCGTAAAAAAGAGGTGTGACAGTATGTATAAGTAGAAAACCAAACAAAACAATGTAATAGCTAGTATGATAGTAGCAGTGTAGTCGTAGATGGCATGTCACCTAATTAAAGTAGGTAAAACTTTAAAAAATGAGTTAATTAACCACAGTCTGAATCATTAACAACTCTTTCACAGAAGTAATGTAAGTCATGATCACATAGTTAATCACATTTGTGGATCAGCATTTAGATATAAATAAGTTCAAAAGAGAAAAAACGTTAGTTCGAGCCATGGCTCATTCGCGACTGGGTTAGTAACACTGTATGAGCTAAAGTCATAGTAAAAAATCAGTAGTGTAATTGTGCGTGAGTCTTTAAATCCCTTAGTTGTAGATAGTCAGTTTATTATAGCTAAGTGATTGAACTGTCTAATAATACTTTACCCAGTTACACTGTTTCCTCTTAATTTTTAGTTAAGCAATTTCAACATTAGTATAAGTCATTTAGCAGAAAACAAAAAGAGTAAGTGTAGTTGATTCTCATATACATTAGTTAGTTGTAATCTAGAATTAATATTGACAATCTTTGTATTGTGATCTTCCTCTTTGATAAATAAAAAATGCATTTCATTTTCAGTTTATCCATGTTTGTTTTAGTATGATTTCTTCATGTTTACTGTCATCCGATTTTGGCCTAATATGTAACGTGGGCCTGAACTATAATACGACATTGAATGGGCTGTTGAACCAAAGCTTGAAGGCAGTCTGGGTCACTATGACCCGGGCAAAGTCAGTGATCTATTAAGATAGGTGGAGAGGCCCAGGCCCAATAATGGCAACGTCAATGGCCTGGGCCCAATTCTGAAATGATAGTGGATAATAAATTATTAAGGAAAAAACCAGTATAGAAAATATAGTGAAACAATAGGATTAGACTATTAAAATTTAATCCGGACGAGCCTCACATGACACCAAATAGTGGGGCCCCCTTTTAGTAATAAAGTGAAGTATAAATAGATTCGGGAAAGCTAATAGTGAATTCCATAGCTTCCCCCAAAAGGTTTAAAAGTCGTTAAACATTATTAGGCACGTTTAATACACTTTCCTTAAATACGAGTGTGCACTTGGTGCGACTCAAATCCAAAATCACGGCGAAGCCGAAATGTACTAAAGGTCACAGGCGTACTGTTTGTGGTGTGACTCGGAGTACATTTTCGCGATGTCGTAATTCTTAAAAAATGTTAAAAGTGAAAACACATACATATTTTTTAAAATTTATAACAAGTCAAATAAGATTGAGAACGACGGTTGTGCGACCGTGCTAAAATCACGGAATCCGGGAGTGCCTAACACCTTCTCTCGGGTTAACAGAGTTCCTTATCTAGGTCTTTGTTTTGCAGACTGTAATAACAGAGTCAACTTCCTTGGATTCGGGATTAACCGGTTACTTGGGACACCATTATCTTCCCAAGTGGCGACTCTGAAAATTAAGTAAAAATCTCGAACCGATTGTCCTTTATGTGGAAAAACTCCTTCCTCTTTGTTGTTATATCCTTCTCGAGTATTTGAACACTGAGGTATACCCTACGTATCTTTCCAAACGGATCGGTGCCAAAGCCTTTTTTGGGGGTAGTAAAAAGGGAGGTGTGATAGCTCTGGCGACTCTGCTGGGGACCACCAACCCAGAACTTCAGTTTCGGGGTTTAAGAACTCGAGCTCCTTAGAATCGCCATCCTCGATATTATTTGACTTTGTTATATGCTTCGAAAAACATGCTATGTGTTTTACCGCTTTGATATTATGTGGATTGTATATAAATTGTGCCGAAAAACCTCCTCTTCTTTACCTCCGGGGATGTGCTTACTGGTTGAGACTCCCCTTTCTGTTAAGTCACACCTGAACTAAGAAAGAGAGGCCAGATAAGTTACGAAGCCGATTGACTCTGCGAGTCACCGGTACGTAGCCCTCTCCTCGATTCGAGTTTTCCGCTCGGGTACACGGTCTATCACTCTATGAAACTATAAGATGTTGAACATAGGTCTAGGGCAATTATTTGCATCATATCTGACTTAGGGGACTCAACACAGGGGTTGGGTCCATCTAGGACAGGTGACCCGGAAATTAAAGACCGAGCATATTATGTGTTGCATTTTTATTGTCCTTGATCGTTATGCGGACCGGAAAAATTCCCGAGGATAGAATAGAGTGTTCAATAAAAAAGAGAAAAATAAGAACTAGTGAAAAGTGCAGTCAGAAAATCAGAAAATTTGAAAAAAATGGCTTTGTCGTTGAAATAATCGGTCAACTAATCTGACCGAACTACGCAGGTTTGATTCTCGCCATTAGGCGGGATACGTAGGCAACCTTTGAACGGGTCCAACCACCTTTTTAGAAAACGACCAAAAAAATTTCGTTTCAAATAATTGGAGTGATCGCTATTTTTGGAAACGACCGAATGTTCTGAAAGGACGCCGGAAGGTTGTTTTGGCAAAAAGGGCCGTTTCGAGAGTCATGTCTCTTTCTTTTTCAAATTCAAAAATGAAAATTTGCATTGAAAAATATTTTTCTCTTTTCTAAATAAAATCTCCCTAATAAATGTGCAGGATGAGCACAATACAGAATGAACAATTCGCTTTAATGAATAAAATCCCTTTGGAGCTAAAACTATGGTGGAACGACGTGGGAATAGAAGGTTAAAATTGGGTCAAAGGCTACTTAAAGGATCTCACGGGCTTATTGGACATAATTCCACGAGGCGACATAATCCGAGCACTGGTCACATATTGGGATCCTGCGCACAACGTACTACATCTTCCGGACTTTGAACTCACTCCCACTCTGGACGAAATTGCTTTCTACATAGGGAAGAACGAGGTCCCCTTAAAAGAAAAATACCCGGTGGCCCCGAGAGCAGTTACGGTGCACCGCTTCTTGGAATCTTCGAAAATTTCTAGAAACGTCCACAACGAGGATTTAGCCAATGGGTTTTGCTCCCTAAATTTCATTTATAGCAGATATGGACATGTCGGGGGTTTCAATGACTCTACGAACAAGCTTTGTATCAAGTCCAACCGAGCAAAATGGGAGGAGCATCGACGGTTTGCTTTCTTAGTGGCATTTCTCGGGATTATCATATTTCCAAGAAAAGACGGGCACATTGAAATAAATGTTGCCGGGGTATCAAGCACTTTGGTTGTACAAGATAATTGTACTCTGGCTCCAATGATTTTAGCAGACATCTACCGTGACTTGACTACATGTAAATCAGGGTCCAACCTCTTCGAAAGATGTAACTTGATTTTGCAAATCTGGTTGAAAGAACATCTATGCCATCATCCTTCGTTCTAAAGCTATGGGCCGATTGAAAGAACGTTCCTCGAAGAATTCTACATGAGAACAAAAGAAGTTAAGTTGCCGGAGGGAGTTAAGGATTGGATTTCATATCTACGATCGTTGATCGATGGCCAGATCGATTGGGCATACGGATTGTTGCCCCTCGACGACGTGATTTACATGCCGGCAGAAGGGTCACACTTTTTTATCATGGGTTTGAAAAGTATCCAGTCTTATGCCCCATACAAGGCTTTGCGTTAGCTTGGAAGATGTCAAGTTATACCAAAGGATGGGGACCTCAGTTCGCAAGTAATAGAGATTAGTCTGGATGGGCAATTCCCGGAAGCAAAGGTCCGACAGATCTGGAATAAATGTTAGAATTTGAATGTAGAGACTTGTGTGGAGAACAGAGCTCGGGGAGAAGTGTCGTCAGGATATTCCGCATGGTATCGATGTGGTATTGAGCATGACAGGCCATCGAAAAGACCTCACTTGCAAGATTTGGCGGAGCAGTCTAAGGAAAACAGGAATTGGGCGGCCAAAGAAAGTGAATATATGGCCAAGATCAACTTGCTGGAAAAATAGTTGAGAGATCTCCAGTTTGAGAGTAGTTTGCAGGCAGCATCCGATGAAGGAGAGAAAAAGCAGCTGAAAAACGAAAATGAAATTCTGAAGGCTCAGGTTGCTAAAATGAAAATTGCATCCGAGACCCCTGTTTGCTTAGCCCGAGACAAGAAATTGATTGAAAATCTTTGGCGCAAAGTGAATGACTACAGCTTCGACTTAGATAAAGCAGAAAAGGCGTTAGTTAGGGCTCGGAAGCAATTGGCCAAAGATGCCGAGGATAGAGCCAAGTTGGTTCAGCAGCTACAGGATAAACATGAGTTTGAGGTAGCTCGTCTGAGGAAGAAAATTGTCATAGCCACTTTCAAAAGTAACAAGATCATCAAAGAACTCGAAGAAGAAAGAGAATATTGTTACACGACTATGGCTCGATTACATTTTGAGCTATAACAAATGCAGAAGGAGAACCAACACACCTTAGATGCTCGCGCCGAACAGATCAGCCGATTGCTTCAAGAGAAAGGGTTATTCGAGAGAGAATTGTTTATATTGCTTAGTACCCGAAAGAGCCAACATTGTGAAGACATGTCCCGGGCAACATTTGTGTCAGCCGTGAAATTCTTTGTGTAGCAAGTCATGTCCGACCTAGATAGGCTCCAAAGTGGATTAGCATATAGGCCCGCGGCAAGATCGAACGACGTCTCTCGGGCACTAGGAGCATTAATGTATTCATAGGGCATGCATTCCGTACTCATATTTCTTTGCAAAGATGTTTTTGAAATATCAATGAGAAATCAAGAGTTGTTGCTAATCTTTTTTGCTTTATATCAATGCTTGTATGATAGGGGAATAAATAGGAACGCAAATCAATAAAGAAAATAAGAAAGAAAGAAAAAAAAAGAAAAAAAAAGAAAAAAAAGAAGGAAAAAAGAAGAAAGGAAAAGAAAAAAAGAGAGAAGAACAAACAAGAAATAGCAAGAAAGAAAAGAAAAAAAAATAAAAAGGGTAAAGAAAAAGAAGAATGAGGAGGTTGGTTCAAAATGAAACAAAGGCCGGGATGGTGCATGACGATCAAAGGCAAAAATTGTGATTATTGTATCTTATCCTTTCATGTGCTAACTATTAACGAGTGTTGTTGTTTATGAGAATTAGATTTCAGCTGGCAACTGGTATTCTGGCTAATCATCCCTACAACACACGTTCTAAAACAATGACAAAGGTCGTATCTCAATAAATTGAACCAACCGTCATGGACCCTGTCCAAGGGGAGGAAGTTGTGGATGTGGCAGGAATGAAAGAAGAAATGTACAAGCTTAAGCAGCAGATGGCTGAGATGTACCAGGCTTGGTCTAGGGGTCAACCCTTACCTACTTATCCTGCTAACCCAGCATATGTCCCTCCAGTCAATCCCAACCCTGAGCCACCCACTATGAACTCATCGTCTACATATCCAGATTATCACCACTACTATGCCTCCACTTCTCAAGTACCACCACCACTGTCAAAACAGATGCCACCCCAGCCACCACAGGCCGCCCCGGTATATGTAGCACCTCCACATGCCGCCCTGCATAAGTCATCCAGTGAGCCGTTGTTCCATGTACAAGATGCCCACTACTACCCACCTGAACCAATATTTCGGCAGCACGAATCTCATATCCCGTTGATGGAGGCGACCGAAGAAGGACCTGTCAGGAATATAGAACAGGAGGAGATGGCCAGAAAGATGAGGAGTTTAGAGCAGTCCTTTCGTAACATACAAGGGCTATGGGGACAAGTAAGTGTAGCGTACAAAGACCTATGTGTGTTCCCAGAAGTGCAGCTCCCGGTCGGGTTCAAGTTGCCAAAGTTTGACATGTACAGTGGACACGGAGATCCAGTAGCCCATCTTAGAGGATACTGCAGCAAAATCTGTGGCGCAGGGGGACGAGATGAGCTTCTGATGGTGTACTTTAGCTAAAGTTTGAGTGGTTCTGCATTGGAATGGTACACGCATCAAGATCATACCAGATGGTTCATTTTTGATGATCTTGCAGAATCATTTGCCAACCATTTCCAGTACAATTTGGAGATCATATCAGATAGGTTGTCATTCACTAAGATGGAAAAGAAACCCGGTGAAAACTCTCGAGAGTACGGTTTTAGATGGAGAGAATATGCGGCGAGGGTGAATCCGCTGATGAAAGAAAGTGAAATGGTAGACTATTTTTTGCAGGCCTTGGAGCCTACCTACTATGGACATCTGGTGTCAGCCATTGGCAATAATTTTAATGAAGTCGTAAAAATGGGAAGTTTTGTGGAAGAAGGATTGAAAACTAACAAGATTATGAGCTTTTCTACGATTAAAACCACAAATCAGGCCATACAGACAGGGAATGGAAGATCCATTGGGAATAAAAAGAAAGAAGAGGTGTCGGTTGTAGAGAGTAAACCTTGGAATCGTAGGCAATACCATCACCCACCTCGCCCATACCAGCCGTACCCGCCAGCACCCTACAACCCACCTCCACCATATTATCCACCCACTACCCCACACTACCATAATCCACAAGCCCAAACTTATCCACCCCCACCTCAGGTATGGCGAGCCCAGGTCCCGCAAAGTGTTTATCATACACAAAACACCTACCCCTCTTCTAGAACTTACAAAAACCCGAACAGACCCAACTTCAGGCCCGACCTAGAGATGAGGAACAGAACTCAGGCGAAGAAAACATTCACCCCGTTGGGGGAATCTTGCACTAGCCTCTATCACCGACTGAAGGAATTGGGGATGTTGAATCCTTTTGAACCAAAGCTTCCAAACCCACCTCCCAGGAATATTGATCAATCGGTCAGGTGCGAGTATTGCTCTGCGGCACCGGGGCACGACACTGAAAAATGATGGCACTTGAAGACTGCTATTTAAGAGCTCATTGATAATCAGAGGATTGAGGTATAAGCTCCAGAGACTCCGAACATTACTCAAAATACACTGCCGACTCATCGTGAGACACACATGATAGAGTTGGCACAAGAAGAGAGCAGCAGGAAGCCGTCCCAGTCAGTTATGATGATAAAAGTCAGTAGCAAAGCAGAATAATAAATTGAGAAAGGGAAAGCAATAGCTGAAGTACCATTGAAAAAGCAACCAGCGGTTGAGACTTTGAAAGTTGTGGTGCCAGGGGTGAAACCATTATTGACAGTGAAAGGTGCATGCATGAAACCAGTAATTATAAAGCCAATGGTGCAGATGCCGATGGTAGATACTAAAGTTGTACCTTGGAACTACAACAAGGTGGCAGTAGTGTACAAAGGAAAAGAAGTGACTGGAGAGATCAACGAGACACACGGTCTAACTCGTTCCGGGCGGTGTTTTGCCCTGAAAGTGTTAAGAAAAATGAAGGTGGTGAAAGAAAGTCATACGAAGAAGCCGGTATCTGAAGAAGAAGCAGAAGAATTTCTAAAGAAGATAAAATCTCAAGACTACTCGATAGTAGAACAGTTGAGGAAGACACCCACATAAATCTCTTTGCTCTCATTGTTGATTCACTCGGAGGAACACAGAAAAGAATTGTTGAAGATGAATGAGGCGCATGTCCCTGAAAAGATATCGGTCTGTCATCTTGAGAAGATTACCAACAAGATTTTTGAGTCTAACAAGATTACGTTCTCGGACAATGAATTGCCCATTGAGGGGACTGAACATAACAAGTCACTCTATCTTACTGTGAAAAGCGAGGAATCGGTGGTCACTCGGGTGTTGATAGATAATGGGTCGAGCGCAAACATTTGTCCACTTTCGACTCTTGGAAAGTTGAATATCAATCCTGACAGAATCCGGCGGAATAGTGTGAATGTGTGAGGGTTTGACGGAGGAAGCAAAAATACTTTGGGGGATATCATTTTGGAGGTCACCATTGGGCCAGTAAACTTTACGATGGAGTTTCGGGTGTTAGACATCACTGTGTCTTACAATCTATTGCTGGGTCGACCATGGATCCATGCAGCTAAAGTCGTACTATCATCCTTGCACCAAATGGTTAAGTTCAAATGGGAGCAGCAATAAATCACAGTGCACAGAGAGGGACACCTGCAATACCATAATGCCCTTCAAGGAGATGGATGGAGACAAAGGTCCCTGGGTGTACCAGGTGACGGACACTGTAGCAGTGAACAAAATTGCTGAAGGAGAGAAATTGCCAATCCCTACATTGGCACCTTCCGCTGTAATGGTAGCCAGAGAGATGATCAAAAATAGATTTACACCAGGGAAAAGGGCTAGGAATAGCCTTGCAAGGAATAACTCAACCAGTCCATCTGCCAGTGAACAATGACACCTTCGGCTTGGTATTCAAACCCACTCACGCCGACGTCCAGTAAGCCAAAAGAACCAAAAAGAAAAATTGGACCCTTCCTAAACCTGTCCCAAAACTGTCCGACACCTTTGCCAAGCCTGGTACAAAATAACATCTGACATCTGCTGCGTCGAGGTATGCTGAGACTAGGCCTGATGAGGAGCTCCTAATGAGGTTTGAAATGTTATTTGGGGACGTGAACATGGCAGATATGGGCGAGGGTACCAGCAACATAGACGTTCAGTTCGTGGGGTCTGGTGTTGTGCTCAACAACTGGGAAGCCACTCCTTTCCCAATCAGGAAGGAGTCTTGGTAGTTAGCTTTTAAAATACATCATCATTTCCCAAAAAGCAATTTTACTTTCTCTAGTCCCCACCCCTATTGAAATCAAAATGTACCCAAACTTTGTTCATCTTTTGAAATATCAATGAAATGCAGTTTCTTCTTCTTTCTTCATTTTTGCCTTATTTTTATTTTTATTTTTCCTTTTGTACAGTTCCATATGTGCTGATTCTGATGATATATCATGCATGAAGGATTCCCGGCCTAGTTCTGACAATCAAATTATTATACAAGAAATTAAGAATGATAGTGAGATAGCATATGAGGATGAGGAAATACTGGAGGAAATAAGTAAAGACTTGAATCAATATGAGGGAAACCCCAAACCGAACTTGAGTGAGACAGAATCTCTCAATTTGGGGAGTGAGGATAATGTCCGGGAGACTAAAATCAATGTACATTTAGAAACCTCCCTCAGAGAAGAGTTAATAAAGTTGTTGCATGAATTCAAGGACATCTTTGCTTGGTCCTATGATGACATGCCCGGACTTAGCACTGATTTCGTGGTACACAAGTTGCCTATTTATCCTGAATGCCGGCTAGTGAAGCAAAAGCTGAGAAAGTTCAAAACGGACATCAGCATGAAGATAAAAGAAGAGGTGAATAAGCAGTTTGAGGCAAAGGTCATACGAGTTACTAAGTACCCCACTTGGTTAGCAAATGTTGTGCCAGTTCCAAAGAAAGATGGAAAAACCAGGGTGTGTGTTGATTACAGAGACCTCAACAAAGCCAGTCCAAAGGATGATTTCCCATTACCGAACATCCACATACTAATTGACAATTGCGCCAAGCATGAAATTGGTTATTTTGTAGATTGCTATGAGGGTTATAACCAGATCCTAAGGGACGAAGAGGATGCGGAGAAAACTGCTTTCATTACACTTTTGGGAACATACTCCTATAGAGTGATGCCGTTTGGGTTAAAGAAAGCCGGAGCTACTTATATGAGGGCAATGACCACAATGTTCCATGACATGATGCATCGAGAAATCGAAGTGTATGTGGACGACATCATCATAAATCCAAGAAGCAACATAATCATGTGAGAGATTTGAGGAAGTTTTTCAAAAGACTCCGCAGGTATAATCTTAAACTCAATCCTGCAAAATGCGCTTTTGGAGTACCTTAGTGTAAGCTATTGGGATTTATAGTGAGTCGGCGAGGCATTCAACTAGATCCGTCAAAGATCAAAGCCATCCATTGTTTACCTCCGCCAAAGAACAAGAAGGAAGTAAGGAGCTTACTAGGAAGGTTGAATTATATTAGTCGGTTCATCGCTCAGTTGATATCAACATGTGAGCCGATCTTCAAGTTGTTAAAGAAAGATGCAGCAGTGAAATGGACCGATGAATGCTAGGAAGCCTTCGACAAAATCAAGGAATATTTGGCAAATCCTCTAGTGCTAGTTCCTCCAGAGCCAGGAAGACCTCTGATCTTATATCTGACAGTGCTTGACAATTATTTTGGTTGTGTGCTGGGATAGCACCATGAGACCGGTAAGAAAGAGCAGGCTATTTATTACCTTAGTAAGAAATTCACATCTTACCAGGTAAAATATACTCAGCCAGACAGAACGTGATGTGTGTTGAGCTAGGTGGCTCAGAAATTGAAACACTATCTGTCAGCATACACCACGTACCTGATATCACGGTTGGATCCTCTAAAGTATACATTCCAGAAGCCCATGCCTACAGGAAGACTTGCCAAATGGCAGATTATGCTCACAGAATTTGACATCATTTATGTAAGTTGTACGGCGATGAAGGCGCAAGCAGTTGCAATTCACTTGGCAGAGAATCCAGTGGATGATGAGTATGAGCCACTAAAAACATATTTTTCGGATGAGGAGGCAATGAATGTCGAAGAAATAGAGCAGAGTGAAAAGCTAGGATGGAAGATGTATTTCGACGGAGCCGTCAACAATAAGGGAGTTGGTATAGGAGTAGTGCTTATTTCAGAAACGGGTCAACACTATCCCATTACCGCTCAGCTTCGATTTTTCTATACCAACAATATGGCCAAATATGAGGCGTGTATATTGGGATTGAGGTTGGCAATAGATATGGGTGTTCAAGAGATTTTGGTCATGGGTGACTCGGATCTTTTGATACATCAAATTCAAGAAGAATGGGAAACAAGGGATTCAAAATTGATACCTTATCGGCATTGTTTACATAAGTTGTCCCAAAGATTCCAATCCATAGAGTTCAAACATATCCCAAGAATGCACAATAAAGTTGCAGATGCTCTGGCCACACTATCCTCTATGTTACATCATCCGGACAAAGCCTATATAGATCCACTTCAGATCCAAGTATATGATTAGAATACTTACTGTTTTGCTGTAGAAGGAGAGGTGGATGGAGAACCATGGTATCACGACATCAAGGAATACCTGTAGGCAGGTAAATACCCGGAATAAGCCACCGGGGATCAGAAGAGAGCTGTAAGACGCTTAGCGAATGGCTTTTTCCTCATTGGAGGAATAATATATAAAAGAACACCAGACCGGGGATTGTTGAGGTGTGTGGATGCGCAACAAGCGGATAAGATTATGGCTGAGGTGCACGCTGGAGCTTATGGACCCCATATGAGTGGGTATATCTTAGCAAATAAGATTCTGAGAGCTGGATACTATTGGCTCACCATGGAACGGGACTGTATCAGGTATGTGATGTAATGCCACCAATGACAAGTACATGGAGATTTAATCCACTCCCCGCCTTATGAATTGCATACGATGTATGCACCCTGGCCGTTTGTTGCTTGGGAAATGGATGTTATCGGACCAATAGAGCCTGCAGCTTCTAATGGGCATAGATTCATTTTGGTCGCGATGGACTACTTCACTAAATGGGTTGAGGTAAAGACATTCAAGGCGGTGACGAAGAAAGCTATGGTGGAATTTGTGCATGAAAATATTATATGCCGGTTTAGAATTCCCAAGGTAATCATCACAGATAACGGGGCCAATCTGAACACTCACCTTATGGCGGAAACTTGCCAGAGATTTAAGATCATACATCGTAACTCTACACCGTACAAGCCAAAGGCAAATGGGGAAGTGGAAGCTACAAACAAGAACATAAAGAAGATCCTTAGGAAAATGGTGGAAGAGTCCATACACTGGCACGAGAAATTACCTTTCTCTCTTATGGGCTATCGCACAACAATGCGCACTTCTATCGGCACCACACCCTATTTATTGGTGTATGGGACAGAGGCTGTTATACCCGCGGAAATAGAGATACCGTCATTACGAATCATAGCTGAAGCAGGAATAGATGACGAAGAATGGGTAAAAGCCCTGGCTGGAACAATTAAGTCTAATTGACGAGAAAAGGTTGGTAGCAGTTTGCCACGGTGTGACGACCCAAAGGGTCATCACTTATTTTATTAATTATTTCGAGATTCTGAGGCCTCGAAAACCTCATTCTATGTTGCCTCAATTTACGTGCACAATCCGAGCATGTAGCCGGAAAGATTTTATGATAAAAAATATGAATTCTAATTGAAATTTGGATAAAAATGATATTAATATTGATATGGTTGACTTCGGTCAACATTTTTGGTAAATGGATCCGGACCCGAGATTGGGTGGTCCCGAGAGGTCCGTAGGAAAATATGGGACTTGGACATTCGTCCGGAGTCGAATTCTGAGGCCGAGAGCCCAAGTTATGAATTTTTCTATGAAATTGTTTTTGAAGTAATTGTTAAAGGAAATGAATTAATTGACCTTGGTATCGGGTACGTATTTTGGTTCCGACGTCCAGTACAAGTCTTAAATATTATATATGTGATTTCTGTAAAGTTTGGTAACATTCGGATGTCGTTTGAGATGTTTTGGAACTTGAGTTCCAAGTTTGAAAGTTTTGAAAACCAAAAGTATGAAAATCATGAATTTGAGGCTTGATTTGATGAAAACGATGTGATATTGGCGATGTGATCGCACGAACAAGTTCATAATGTGTTTTTGAGGTTGTGTACAAGTTTGGTTTGGAGCCCGGGGGGCTCGGGTAAAGATTTGATAGGCCGTTGGATTAAATTCTGAATTTTTGCACTGCTGGTTTTTCACCCAGCTGTTGGCTTCGCAATTGTGAAGTATTTCTCGCAATTGCGAAGGGGGCAGATCAAGGCAGGGCTCGCAAATGCGAACCCTGATCACAAATGCGAAGACCCTCATGACCCAGCCTTGTTCGCAAATGCGAACAATTGTTCGCAAATGCGAACATCCCCTTGTCTTGCCTATGTTCGCAAATGCGAACAATGCCCTTTACTGCCTGTGTTCGGAAATGCGAACATTAGTTCGCAAATGCGAACACTGCCCTTTCCAGCCTGGCAGATTTGCCTTGGCTTCGCAAATGCGAACAAAAGTTCGCAAATGCGAACTTCCCAGCCTTAGCTTATTTTTCAAACTCCAGAAATTGGTCGGGTTTCGCAATTGCGAACCCATGTTCGCAAATGCGAACACAGAGACCTGTAAAACACGATTTTCAGTTCATTTCTTCACTTTTTACAAAACAAAAACACCCATTTGCGATTCTTCACGGATTCCTTATTCATCAAAATAATTGTAAGTCACTTTTTACTTAATTCTTTCAATTCCTAACATCATTAAACATGTTTTTCAATAGAAATCAAAGGTTTTCATGGTAGAACTTCTTGTTTTTGTTAGAATATAGGGTTTTTCATAAATTGGGAAATTGGACCTCGAATTGAGGTCCGATTTTGAAACAAATCATATACATGAACTCGTGAGGGGATGGGTAACCGGATTTTGGTCCGAACCCCGAGTTCCGACCATGTGGGCCCGGGGTTGAAATTCACTATTTCGGGCGCAGAATGTTGTAAAAGTTGTATTTGGTCTTAAGAATTAGTTTGTTGAGTAGTATTGATGATATTAAATCAATTGTGTATAGATACGATTGGATTGGAGCCAAATTTGAAAGAAAAAGACATTTCCACGGATTGAATTGTTCATAAACATTCGAGGTAAGTGTTTGTTCTATCCTAGCTTGAGGGAATAGGATTATGTGTTATGTGTTATGTGATCGAGTGCGGTGTATGGGCTGTGGTGACGAGCATCCATACACTGGCGTCTAGTATGACCGTGAGTCGCTGAAAATGTTTATTTTGAGATATATTTATAGATGAATTGTTGAACCTTTGTCAGGTTGTAGAATTGTTTTGGTTCTCCCTTGTTGGGACTTGTGGTGAAGATAATTATTGATTGCCCTTGTTGGGACGCTTTATGAGTTACTGTTTCTTTCTTTGCCCTTAACTGTGATTGTTATTTGGGTGAGGAAGAGTGATAATGCACGAAGGGTGATGTCGTGCCATGTTTTATTATTTATGCACGAAGGTTAATGTCGTGCCATGTTTTATTGGTTATGCACGAAGGATCATGTCGTGCCCTGTTCTTGAACCATGTACGAAGGATCATGCCGTACTATAGATGTGAGGATGAGAGTAAAAGCACGAAGGGTGATGCCGTGTACTTTATTTGCTTATTTGGTGAGGATGATAGTAAAAGCACGAAGGGTGATGCCGTGCAACTGCTTGCTATTCCTTGACTTGATATTACTTGTATTTCCATTATACTTTGTTTTTCCTTGTGAATTTATTAACCTGTTGTTAATTGTTGAATTCTTTGAGATATTCCTTATTGTGTTATTACCTGGTTATTTCTTGTTATTCTGTGGTATACATATATATTGAATTGCACGGGTTTATGTGGGTGTCTGGTCCTAGGCTTGTCACTACTTCGCCGGGATAGGCCAGGCACTTACCAGCACATGGGGTCGGTTGTGCTGATACTACACTTCTGTGCGTTTTTGCACAGGTCTAGGTTACGATCAGGAGCAGCAGCAGCAGTAAATCGATTGCGTGGGAGTTGATCATATTTGAGACCGAGGTAGCTTGCGGACGTCCGCAAGCCCGGCGTCTCTCTCTTTATTTATGTTATTAGCTGTAGTCTCTTTGTTCCGAGACAAACAGAATTATGTTATATTTCTTTCAAACTTTTATGTGTAGTATTCAGTAGTAGTTTGTGAGTTGGTGACTCCACGTCTTGGGTAGAGGATTTTAGTATGATTTTCACCTTGTAGTTAGTTATTCTATTTCGATAAAGTATTCCGCATTTATTTAATTAAGAATTGTGTTAAAAACAGGATAGTATAAATACAGTGGCTTGCCTAGCTAGTACGAGTAGGCGCCATCACGATCCCGATGTTGGGGAAAAATCTGGGTCGTGACAAGTTGGTATCAGAGCTCTAGGTTACATAGGTCTCACAACTCACGAACAAGCTTAGTAGAGTTTGAGAGGTAGGTACGGAGACGTCTGTACTTGTCCTCCAGAGTCTATTGAGTTAGGAAAGAGTCTCTCATTTGTTCTTTCTTGTCGTGCGACTTGTTCCTCAATTAGTGATTGAATTTCTATTATGTCCTTTCGCAGATGGTGAGGACACGCGCTTCTTCGTCCGCTGACCAGCAGCCCGAGCCCCAAGCAGCTCCCGTGAGTGTGAGGGGCCGAGGCCGTATCAGAGGCCGTGGTAGGGGTAGAGCTCAGCCCCAAGCAGCTACTCCTGAGGTGGAGCCTCATATTGAGATTGACGAGGAGGTTCCGGTCCCAGCAGCTCCAGTGGGCCCAGCTCAAGTCCCAGGAGAGGCTTTATTTACCCCGGATCTTCGGGAGGCTTTGGTCAGAATAGTTGGTTTTATGGACAGCATTGCCAGAGCGGGCTTATTATCAGTTGAACCATCCGCTTCTCAGGCTTGAGGAGGGGCCCAGACTCCTACTCGTACTCCGGAGCCAGTAGCTCCTCTCAGCCTCAGGCACCAGTGGTTCAGCCAGCTGTGGCCACTCAGTCATGTACCACAGCTCATGCAGGTGATGGAGCGGCCATGTCTTCTGATTCGTTATGGAGGCTTGATCGGTTCTCCAAGCTATTTACCACTACATTCAGAAGAGCCACGTCAGAGGATCCTCAGGACTTCTTATTCAGTTGCCATGAGATCCTCAAGACTATAGGGATTGTGGAGTCAAATGGAGTTGACTTCTGTACATTCAGGCTTGCAGGATCCGCCCAAGACTTGGTGGAGAGATTATTGCTTGACTCGACCAGCAGGGTCCCCAGCTTTATCATGGGATCGGTTTGCGGAACTATTTATGGAGAAGTTTCTCCCTGCTACTCAGCGGGATGTACTTCGGAGGCAGTTTGAGCGCCTCCATCAGGGCACTATGACAGTTACACAGTATGAGACGAGATTTGTCGATTTGGCTCGTCATGCGGTGGTGATACTTCCCACAGAGCGGGAGAGGGTCCGCAGGTTTATAGATTGGCTTAATCAGCCGATTAGACTCCAGATGGCTATGGGCGTGGGGAGTGACATATCATTTCAGGAGGCAGCCAATGCAGCACGCAGAGTTGAGATGGCTCTTGCTAGGGGAGGCGGTTATTCTTCGGATAAGAGGCCTCGTCTTCCAGGCCTTTTCATTCCGCCCTTCAGGCTTCACAGGGTGGACCAGGTGATCGTGGTTTTCGGGGGCATTATTCAGACCAGCCTCCTATTAACGCTCAGCCTCTTCAGGGTGTTCGTGGAGGCCATTCAGGTCGTCAGGGCCAGAAGCCCTATCAGTCTAAGAGTTGCTACGGTTGTGGTGACCCGGGTCATTTTATCAGGTATTGCCCTTTAGCAGCGGGCAACTCTTAGCAGCGAGGTCCTCGTCCTATGATTCAGGCCCCAGCTGACCCTCAGCCTGCCCAGCCAGCCAGAGGCTGGGGTAGAGATTATAGAGGTGGGGGTCGAGACCGTAGAGGTGGAGACCGTCCGGCCAGAGGTAGAGGTCAGCCAGTTGATGGTTGTCCTAGAGACGCAGCTTAGAGTGGAGGTGTAGGTCCCCGATTCTATGCTTTACCAGCCAGGCCAGAGGCAGAGGCATCAGATGCCGTGATTACAGGTACTATTCTTGTGTGTGGCGGAGGTGCTTCAGTATTATTTGACCCTGGATCTACATATTCCTATGTGTCTTCCTACTTTGCACCGTATTTGGCCGTGCCCAGCTATGCTCTGGATATTCCAGTTTATGTGGCTACACCAGTGGGTGACTCCATTGTAGTCGATCGGGAGCATCGTTCGTGCATAGTTATATTTGGGGGTCTTGAGACCCGTGTTGATCTGTTGCTTTTGGATATGGTAGATTTTGATGTCATATTGGGGATGGACTGGTTGTCCCCATGCCATGCTATTCTTGATTGCCATGCTAAGACTGTGACCTTAGCCTTGCCAGAATCACCCCGACTAGAGTGGAAAGGTACCTCAAGTCACTCCGTTCGCACTGTTATTTCCTATGTTAAGGCTCGACGCATGGTCGAGAAGGGGTGTCTAGCTTATCTGGCTTATGTTCGTGATTCCAGCGCAGAGGTTCCTTCCATTGAGTCAGTCCCTATTGCACGGGAGTTTCCTGAAGTTTTTCTTTCAGATCTGCTGGGCATGCCACCCGACAGGGATATTGATTTCTGTATTGATCTGGCACCGGGCACTCAGCCCATCTCTATTCCACCCTATCGTATGGCCCCGCCGGAGCTAAAAGAGCTGAAAGATCAGTTGCAGGACCTTCTTGAGAAAGGCTTTATCAGGCCCAGTGTTTCCCCCTGGGGAGCACCTGTATTATTTGTAAAGAAGAAAGATGGCTAGATGTGGATGTGTATTGATTACCGACAATTAAACAAAGTGACAATAAAGAATAAGTATCCACTGCCGAGGATTGATGATTTGTTTGACCTGCTCCAGGGAGCGAGGGTATTTTCTAAGATAGACTTGAGGTCAGGCTACCATCAGCTGAAGATCAGGGCGGCTGACATTCCTAAGACGACCTTTCGCTCTAGATATGGGCATTATGAGTTCTTGGTCATGTCCTTCGGGTTGACCAATGCCCCAGCAGCATTCATGGAGTTGATGAATCGGGTATTCAGGCCTTACTTAGATCCGTTCATGATAGTCTTTATAGATGACATCCTGGTGTACTCCCGCAGCCAGGAAGAGCACGAGCAGCACCTCAGAGTGGTTCTTCAGACTCTGAAAGATAACCAGCTATATGCCAAATTTTCTACGCCCGACCGGGTTGCCCCAATCAAGTGGACCTGGGTGCCTTTCATTCCCACGCGTTACCCCTGTATTGATTGTTTCCCATTAACCAACTATCTTACTAACCATGAATGATTTCACATTAAACAAATAAAACCATACGAGTGATTCATTAACAAATTTGCAGTTTTTTTTTTTTACAACGCCCGACATAACATAATGTATACATAAGACTGGAGTCCCACAGTTTACATGTCTATAGAGCCTCTAGGATACAAAAAGGGGAATACAATACTTGCCGGTAACAAGGCTCCGGCTATACCTTACAAAACCAAAATGAAATCTAAACAAAAGTGGCATGAACCACACAGGGCCCCAAGGAAGAAAGGGGCTCACCAAAACGGGCAGTGGAAGGAGAAGGATACTACTGCCGATGAGCTGAAGTGCCTGCTACTGATCCACCTACAATCATAACACGAATGTAGCGCCCCCGGCAAAAAGGGACGTCAGTACACTTGAATTCTATTGGTATGTATAGACAAACTTTGTCCCAAGTAAACTCAAGCCATTGAATTACATCAACAATTAATTAAGCCAGCAAACCATGTTTCCACATTTTCCTCATTTCAAATAATTCTCAACACAAAGCACTTTCTACAATCAACCAATTTAACAATAACCAATCAATCACGTAAAGCACAAGTAGTCAAATAAAGGGGCAATCAGTGCCCCACAGGTTGCAAACTCTCCTGTTGTCTCCTTTCACAATTTCACATTATTGATTTTTATATCAATTTTCAATAGCGATTTCGATCGCTTTCCATCCTTATTACCCCCTGACCACCCTTATTACCTCGGCCACCCTTATCACCCCAACCCACACCTTATTTCCTCACGTTGCGGCGCGCAACACGACCCCGCCTTACAGTTTAAAACACAACAATTTCAAACAACAGATAAGGTACTACACACAATTTCAACAAGTTCAAATAAGCAACTTGCACATTGTTTCATGTCCTCAATTACTTATAAAGCCAATATCACAACCAAGTTACAATATTTCCATAATCAAGAATATTTACACAATTCAAGTGTTTCATATCTTTCCAAAAGGAACCATATATGCCATAACAACAATTTTTCTCAGTTCTTTACCAATTCCAATTCCTTTGTCATCCTTCAATTCATATTTCAAACCATACCACATGTAGTTCAATCATCAATTGAATACCCAACAATGATATCGAAAAATCACATAAAATCTCTCAAATTAACACATGCCAAACAATTTCACACATATGGGCAATTTTACAAGAATCAAAATTAGCCATACATACCTGGTGATGAGTTTTCTTCCTACTTTATGCTTACCCAAAATATCCTACTCTTGCCAACCTTGTTCTTGAAGACTCTTACTTCTACTCACTTCTTTTTACTAGAAATCAAGTTCAATAATCATGCATGGGTGTAAAAATTCTATTTTCAAAAGCTATTATATGCAAACCTCTCTTTACCCAATTTAAAACTGAAAATCAAAGAAAATAGTTAGGGTTTTTACCTTGAAAAGATTGGGGAAGTTGAATCCTTGCCCTAGGATCCCTTGGAATTAAGTGGTTGAAACAATCCTTGAAGATGAAGAACTTCTCTCTCTAAAACCCCTCTATTCTCTCTCTAATTTTGGTAAGATGATATGAGAAAAATAAGGGTGAAAGGTGTTATATTAAAGAAGAGATCGGGTAAAAATGTTACAAAAATCTGGGCTGGGGCAAATGTGCGGTGCACTTTGCGACCGCAGAATCAACATGCGGTCCGCATAGTGACCGCAGAATGGCCTAAAAAATGACTCAAGTTCTGTTACAGAATGCGACCAATATGCGGTCCGCATTCTCGATATGCGATCGCAAAGTGCACCGCAGATTCACTATGCGATCGCATATCGACCGCATTTTGAACACGATTTTGGGAGACTTTCTGGAAAGCTTTGCGGCAAGAATGCGGTCCGCATATCAGGTTTGCGGTCGGATTCTTGACCGCATATTTGACACTTTTCGAAAAAATTAATTCTCTACATTTTTGAAACTTAAATCACTACCAAGGGTCCGAACCGCGGCGAGCTACATTTTTGAAACTTAATTCTACGCATTCCTAACACATTATTCGGACCATGACACCACAACTACTAGGTTTTATGCACAAAAATTTTACGGCGTCTTACATCCTCCCCCCTTAAGATCATTCGTCCTCGAATGAGGATTTGAAAATAAGTTGGCTTTGAAAGACATGCTATGCAAACTATCAAAATTTTGACTAACTCTTATATTTTAGAAAAATTTCGCCAGAGTTTCCTTTGTATTATGGACCTATCCACCTGTCAGAGGGCCCCCGAAACACATTACCAAACAACAATACACAAATACAACATTTCCCACAACTGGTATACACTTTCTTACCTCAACGAATGCACATATTCTATCACATTGTTACAATTGCACAAAGATTAGTCACTTCAATGAATTCTTACCTTATTTAACCAATTTAACACGTAAATCTTTATAAGGCTTTCATTTATCAAGAACGGTTCAAGTGACCCAAGGTAACAACACATTTAACTAATTACAAAATGAAGGGGACTTTACTAATACTAAGAGGGAAACAACTTAGACAAGATGACGCAGTTACTAGGAGTAGAAAGGTCACCTAATTTCTTCTAGGCTTGATCAAACAAATGGGGGTACTTTTCTTTCATCTCTTTTTCCGCTTCCCATGTGGCCTCCTCAACTTGTTGACTTCGCCACAATACTTTAACAGAGGCAACTTCCTTATTTCTCAACTTACGGACTTGCCTATCAAGAATGGCAACTCGAACTTCTTCATATGACAAATCTTCATTAACCTCTATAGCTTCGACTGGCATGATGGTAGACGGATCTCCTATCACTTTCTTCAACATGGACACATGGAATACCGAGTGCACTGATGATATCTCAGGAGGCAACTCTAGCCTATAAGCAACTTGTCCAATCCTTTGAACGATCCGATAGGGCCCGACATACCTAGGACTCAATTTCCCTTTCTTTCCGAATCGCATGACTCCCTTCATAGGAGATACCCTTAAGAACACCCAATCATCAACTTGAAACTCCAAATCTCTTCGACGAACGTCTGTATAGGACTTTTGACGGCTCTGTGCTGTTTTCATTCTCTCCTGGATAACCTTGACCTTTTCCATAGCTTCGTACACCATATCTGGCCCTAGCAATTCCGCTTCACCTACCTCAAACCACCCGATTGGCGACCTACATCTTCTCCCGTACAATGCCTCAAATGGGGCCATCCGAATGCTAGCATGATAGCTATTATTGTAAGCAAATTCTATCAGTGGCAAGTGTTCATCCCAATTACCTTTAAAATCTAAGACACAAGCCCGCAACATATCTTCAAGCGTCTGAATGGTCCGCTCGGCCTGGCCGTCGGTCTGCGGATGGAAAGCTGTGCTGAGATTCACCCGAGTCCCCAAACCTTGCTGAAACTTCTTCCAAAAGTTAGCTGTGAACTGAGCCCCGCGATCTGAGATGATAGAAAGTGGAGTGCCATGAAGCCTTACTATCTCCTCGATGTACAATCTTGCATATTGCTCCGCAGTATCAGTGGACTTGACAGGCAGGAAGTGAGCCTGATTTGGTGAGTCGATCTACTATCACCCATATTGAATCGAACTTACGTTGAGTGCGAGGTAACCCTACCACGAAATCCATATTGATCATCTCCCATTTCCACCTTGGTATTTCTATAAGCTGAGTTAATCCTCCAGGCCGTTGATGCTCGGCCTTCACTTGTTGACAGTTCGGACATTTACCTACAAAGCTTGCCACATCCCTTTTCATACCATTCCACCAATAAACCTCCTTGAGATCTTGATACATTTTCGTTGAACCAGGGTGCACAGAATACCTGGAAGTATGAGCCTCTGCCATCACTCTTTCCCGAAGCTCGTCCACATCCGGAACACATAGTCTATCTTGACACCGCAATACACCATCTTCGCTGCTGAGTACAAATGCTGAGGTCTTGTTATTCATGACTGCTTCCTTCACCCGAACCAATGCTGGATCCATGAACTGTTTTTCCTTGATTTCCGCGACCAATGATGATTCTGCTCCATTATGCACCAAGATATCCCCCTCGTCTGACGCCGAGATACGAACCCCCAAACTGGCTAATTGGTAAACCTCTCGAGCCAGGGGTCTCTGATCCACACCCAAATGAGCCAAACTACCCATGGATTTTCGACTAAGAGCGTCGGCTACCACATTTGCCTTTCCTGGATGGTATAATATGTTCATATCATAGTCCTTGAGCAATTCTAACCACCGCCGCTGTCTCAGATTTAGCTCCTTCTGCTTGAACAAATACTGGAGGGTCTTGTGATCTGAAAACACATCCACATGAACTCCATAAAGATAGTGCCGCCATATTTTCAAAGCAAACACAACAGCTGCAAGCTCCAAATCATGCGTAGGATATTTCTTCTCGTGATTCTTGAGTTGCTTGGAAGCGTAAGATATGACTTTCCCATGCTGCATCAATACACATCCCAAACCAACCCTGGAGGCATCACAATAAACCACAAATCCCTCTGTGCCTTCTGGCAAGGCTAATACTGGTGCCGAGGTTAATCTTGACTTCAATTCTTGGAAACTTTTCTCACACGCTTCGGACCACTGGAACTTAACTGCCTTCTGCGTCAGCTTTGTCAATGGGGAAGCGAGGGTTGAGAATCCCTCTACAAACCTCCGATAGTACCCTGCCAAACCCAAGAAGCTACGTATCTCCGTCGGGGTCGTGGGTCTAGGCCAGTCTGACGAGACCTCCTGCTGTCTGAACCAGGTCTCGAGTAACTGCCCTGCTGATGACTGTGCACGGATGGCGGTGCACTCGCGGAGGACTGAGCATATGACTGGGATGGCCCTGATGACCCTTTCCCTGGAAGTGATCTCCCTGAATGACCCATTGACCGGGCCCTGCTGCTACTCTCTCTTTCTGCACGAATCTTCAATTTCCTGGCCTCTGTGGCCTGAGCAAACCCCACGATCCTCCCATAGTTCATATCTGAGTGCAGAGCTGCTGTGGCGGCCTCATTCACTACCAAAGGACTAAGGCCCTGAACAAACCGTCGAACCTGGGCATCCATGGTCGACACTAAATGAGGAGCGTACTTGGACAACCTTACGAACTCCATGCGATACTCCCAAACACTCATACTGCCCTGTTTGAGAACCTCGAACTCAGTGGCACGGGCTGCCATTGCCTCAGCAGGTAAGAAGTGGTCCATAAATGCATCCCCGAACTCATCCCATCTGGCCGGACGGCTCCCTACCTCACGGGAATCCTCCCACATTTCGAACCATGAACGTGCCGCTCCCTTCAGCCTGTAAGAGGCCAACTCTACCCCCTCTATATTTGTAGCCTTCATCACTCTGAGGGTCTTGTATATCTCATCAAGGAATTCCTGTGGGTCAGCCTCTGGATCGGTACCTGAAAATTCTGGAGGGGCCAATCGCAAGAACTGGTGGACTCTGGAGCCAAAGGAATCTCCCTGTCCGCTGGAGGATGCAGGGGCATCATGGGATCTCTGGGCCTGGGCAGCCACTAACTGTGTTAACATATGGATGGCTCCCCTAAGATCTTCATTAGAGATACCAGAGCCCAAAGCGGGAACTGTATCTGAGTCAGGAACACCGGCAGGAGGAATGGTGGCATCCTCTGCCGCAGCTGGAATAGGGACACTTGGGTTTTGAACGGATGGGCCAGGCAAATTCGGGACTGGTGGGTCATTCTCTCCCACGGCATCGGGTACATGATTAACAGCTGCACTTGGGCCGGCATTGGCCCTAAGGCCGAGTCTAGCCTTCTTCTTAGGTGCCATATTCTGAAAATTTGGGAACAAGGCACGAATTAGACACAAATATTTCCACATTGCACTTTACCGCACGATATAGATTAACAAAGAAGTAGGTAAATTCCTAAATGCTCGTGTAGCCCCCTACTTATATGATGTGGTCGACAACACACCTATAAGAAGGGCACTACTAGACACGGCTCCGAGACATCCTAGGACACTTTAAAAACCATAGGCTCGATACCAAGTTTGTCACGCCCCAAATCGGGGAACATGACCGGCGCTTGACCGGGTTGCCCCAATCAAGCGGACCTGGGTGCCTTTCATTCCCACGCGTTACCCCTGTATTGATTGTTTCCCATTAACCAACTATCTTACTAACCATGAATGATTTCACATTAAACAAATAAAACCATACGAGTGATTCATTAACAAATTTGCAGTTTTTTTTACAACGCCTGACATAACATAATGTATACATAAGACTGGAGTCCCATAGTTTACATGTCTACAGAGCCTCTAGGATACAAAAAGGGGAATACAATATTTTCCGGTAACAAGGCTCCGGCTATACCTTATAAAACCAAAATGAAATCTAAACAAAAGTGGCATGAACCACACAGGGCCCCAAGGAAGAAAGGGGTTCACCAAAACGGGCAGTGGAAGGAGAAGGATACTACTGCCAATGAGCTGAAGTGCCTGCTACTGATCCACCTACAATCATAACACGAATGTAGCACCCCCGGCAAAAAGGGACGTCAGTACACTTGAATTGTACTAGTATGTATGGACAAACTTTGTCCCCAGTAAACTCAAGCCATTGAATCACATCAACAATTAATTAAGCCAACTAACCATGTTTCCACATTTTCCTCATTTCAAATAATTCTCAACACAAAGCACTTTCTACAATCAACCAATTTAACAATAACCAATCAATCACGTAAAGCACAAGTAGTCAAACAAAGGGGCAATCGGTGCCCCACAGGTTGCAAACTCTCCTGCTGTCTCCTTTCACAATTTCACATTATTGATTTTTATATCAATTTTCAATAGCGATTTCGATCGCTTTCCATCCTTATTGCCCCTGACCACCCTTATTACCTCAGCCACCCTTATCACCCCAACCCACACCTTATTTCGTCACGTTACGGCGCGCAACACGACCCCGCCTTACAGTTTAAAACACAACAATTTCAAACAGCAGATAAGGTACTACACACAATTTCAACAAGTTCAAATAAGCAACTTGTACATTGTTTCATGTCCTCAATTACTTATCAAGCCAATATCACAACCAAGTTACAATATTTCCATAATCAAGAATATTCACACAATTCAAGTGTTTCATATCTTTCCAAAAGGAACCATATATGCCATAACAACAATTTTTCTCAGTTCTTTACCAATTCTAATTCCTTTGTCATCCTTCAATTCATATTTCAAACCATACCACATGTAGTTCAATCATCAATTGAATACCCAACAATGATATCGAAAAATCACATAAAATCTCTCAAATTAACACATGCCAAACAATTTCACACATGTGGGCGATTTTACAAGAATCAAAAATAGCCATACATACCTGGTGATGAGTTTTCTTCCTACTTTATGCTTACCCAAAATATCCTACTCTTGCCAACCTTGTTCTTGAAGACTCTTACTTCTACTCACTTCTTTTTACTAGAAATCAAGTTCAATAATCATGCATGAGTGTAAACATTCTATTTTCAAAAGCTATTATATGCAAACCTCTCTTTACCCAATTTAAAACTGAAAATCAAAGAAAATAGTTAGGGTTTTTACCTTGAAAAGATTTGGGGAAGTTGAATCTTTGCCCTAGGATCCCTTGGAATTAAGTGGTTGAAACAATCCTTGAAGATGAAGAACTTCTCTCTCTAAAACCCCTCTATTCTCTCTCTAATTTTGGTAAGATGATATGAGAAAAATAAGGGTGAAAGGTGTTATATTAAATAAGAGATCGGGTAAAAATGTTACAAAAATCTGGGCCGGGGCAAATCTGCGGTGCACTTTGCGACCGCAGAATCAACATGCGGTCCGCATAGTGACCGCAGAATGGCCTAAAAAATGACTCAAGTTCTGTTACAGAATGCGACCAATATACGGTCCGCATTCTCGATATGCGATCGCAAAGTGCACCGCAGATTCACTATGCGATCGCATATCGACCGCATTTTGAACACGATTTTGGGAGACTTTCTGGAAAGCTTTGCGGCAAGAATGCGGTCCGCATATCAGGTTTGCGGTCGCATTCTTGACCGCATATTTGACACTTTTCGGAAAAATTAATTCTCTACATTTTTGAAACTTAAATCACTACCAAGGGTGTGAACCGCGGCGAGCTACATATTTGAAACTTAATTCTACGCATTCCTAACACATTATTCGGACCATGACACCACAACTACTAGGTTTTATGCATAAAAATTTTACGGGGTCTTACACACCTATATGCCAAATTTTCTAAATGTGAGTTCTGGCTTAGTTCGGTAGCATTTCTGAGTCACATTGTATCAGTGGAAGGTATTCTGGTATACCCAAAGAAAATTGAGGCAGTCCAGAATTGGCCCCGACCAGCATCAGTGGCTGAGATCCGGAGTTTCTTTGGATTAGCAAGTTACTACCGTCGTTTTGTAGAGGGGTTTTCTTCTATTGCAGCCCCGATGACCAGGTTGACCCAGAAGGGTGTCCAGTTCCAGTGGTCAGAGGAGTGTGAGGCGAGCTTTCAGAAGCTCAAGACAGCCTCGACCACCGCACCAGTGTTGATACTACCTACAGGTACAGGGCCTTATACAGTTTATTGTGACGTATCTCGTACAGGGCTTGGAGCGGTATTGATGCAGGATGGTAAGGTTATCGCTTATGCTTCGAGGCAGTTAAAGATACATGAGAAGAATTATCCAGTTCATGATCTTGAGTTAGCAGCAGTGGTTCATGCCTTAAAGATCCGGAGGCATTATCTATATGGTGTGACATGTGAGGTGTACACTGATCACAAAAGCCTACAGTACTTGTTCAAGCAAAAGGAGTTGAATTTACGACAGCGGAGATGGTTAGAGTTGCTAAAAGACTATGATATTACTATCATATATCACCCAGGTAAGGCCAATGTGGTGGCCGATGCATTGAGTAGAAAATATGCCAACATGGGTAGTCTTGCATACATTCCGGTCAGTCAGAGACCATTAGCTCTAGATGTCCAGGCCTTAGCCAACCGGTTCGTGAGATTAGACATTTCTGAGCCTAGCAGGGTGTTAGCCCGCACGGTCGCTCGTTCTTCTTTATTAGAGCGTATCCGTGAGAGGCAATTTGATGATCCTCATTTGCGTGAGTTGAGAGATACAGCAGTACAGCGGGGAGATACCACGCAGGTAAATCTAGATGATGATGGGGTATTGAAATTGCAGGGTCGAGTTTGTGTACCCAATGTCGAAGGGATTCGAGAGTTGATCTTAACAGAGGCCCACAGTTCACGGTATTCTATTCACCCAGGAGCCGCGAAGATGTACCAGGACTTACGACAACACTATTGGTGGCGCAGAATGAAGAAAGATATCGTTGCGTATGTCGCTCGGTGTCTAAATTGTCAGCAGGTGAAATATGAGCACCAGAGACCTGGTGGTGTATTCCGGAGGATTGAAATTCCCGAGTGGAAATGGGAGCGGATCACTATGGACTTCGTTACTGGACTTCCTTTGACTCGGAGGAAATTTGATGCTATTTAGGTCATTGTTGATAGGCTGACCAAATCAGCACACTTTATTCCAGTATCTGTCTCCTACTCGTCGGTGAGGTTAGCGGAGGTTTACATTAGGGAGATTGTTCGTCTCCATGGAATGCCAGTATCTATTATCTCTGATCGGGGAACGCAGTTTACCTCGCGGTTCTGGAGAGCAGTCCAGCAGGAGTTAGGCACCCAGGTTCAGTTGAGTACAGCATTTCATCCCCAGACGGATGGCCAGTCCGAGAGGACTATTCAGATTCTAGAGGACATGCTTCGAGCCTGTGTTATTAATTTCGGAGGCTCGTGGGACCAGTTTCTGCCATTAGCAGAGTTCGCCTACAATAACAGTTACCAGTCTAGCATCCAGATGGCTCCGTATGAGGCGTTGTATGGTAGGCGATGTCGATCACCGGTTGGATGGTTTGAACCGGGAGAGGCTCGGTTGTTGGGTACAGACTTAGTTCAGGAGGCCTTGGATAAGGTCAAGACTATTCAGGAGAGATTGCGTTCAGCTCAGTCCAGGTAGAAGACTTATGCGGATCGTAAGGTTCGAGATGTAGATTTCATGGTTGGTGAACGAGTATTGCTCCGGGTGTCGCCTATGAAGGGCGTGATGAGGTTCGGGAAGAAGGGCAAGCTCGGCCCAAGGTATATTGGTCCATTTGAGATTCTAGACAGAGTGGGAGGGGTGGCTTACAGATTAGCTTTGCCGCCTAGCTTATCAGCCGTGCATCCAGTTTTTCACGTATCTATGCTTCGGAGATACCACGGCGATCCTACACATGTGTTAGACTTCAGTACTGTCCAATTGGACAATGATCTATCTTACGAGGAGGAGCCGGTGGCCATTCTAGACCGGCAGGTTCGACAGTTGAGGTCGAAGAGTTATCCTTCTGTGCGTGTTCGGTGGAGAGGTCAGCCTCCTGAGGCATCGACCTGGGAGTCCGAGTCTGATATGCGGAGCCGCTACCCACACTTGTTTCCTGACTCAGGTACTACTTTCTTTTGTCCGTTCGAGGACGAACGGTTGTTTTAGAGGTGGAGATTGTGACGACCCAAAGGGTCATCACTTATTTTATTAATTATTTAGAGATTCTGAGGCCTCAACAACCTCATTCTATGTTGCCTCAATTTACGTGCACAATCCGAGCATGTAGCCGGAAAGATTTTGTGATAGAAAATATGAATTCTATGAGAAATTTGGATAAAAATGATATTAATATTGATATGGTTGACTTCGGTCAACATTTTTGGTAAACGGATCCGGACCCGAGATTGGGTGGTCCCGAGAGGTCCGTAGGAAAATATGGGACTTGGACATTCGTCCGGAGTCGAATTCAGAGGCCGAGAGCCCAAGTTATGAATTTTTCTATGAAATTGTTTTTGAAGTAATTGTTAAAGGAAATGAATTAATTGATCTTGGTATCGGGCTCGTATTTTGGTTTCGACGCCCGGTACAAGTCTTAAATATTATATATGTGATTTCTGTAAAGTTTGGTGACATTCGGATGTCGTTTGAGATGTATTGGACCTTGAGTTCCAAGTTTGAAAGTTTTGAAAACCAAAAGTATGAAAATCATGAATTTGAGGCTTGATTTGATGAAAACGATGTGATATTGACGATGTGATCGCACGAACAAGTTCATAATGTGTTTTTGAGGTTGTGTACATGTTTGGTTTGGAGCCCGGGGTGGCTAGGGTAAAGATTTGATAGGCCATTGGATTAAATTCTGAATTTTTGCACTGCTGGTTTTTCACCCAGCTGTTGGCTTCGCAATTGCGAAGTATTTCTCGCAATTGCGAAGGGGGCAGTACAAGGCAGGGCTCGCAAATGCGAACCCTGATCGCAAATGCGAAGCCCCTCATGACCCAGCCTTGTTCGCAAATGCGAACAATTGTTCGCAAATGCGAACATCCCCTTGTCTTGCCTATGTTCGCAAATGCGAACAATAGTTCGCAAATGCGAACAATGCCCTTTACTGCCTGTGTTCGCAAATGCGAAGCATTTGTCGCAAATGCGAAAGCCCCTCAATCCAGCCTTGTTCGCAAATGCGAACAAATGTTCGCAAATGCGAAGGCCCCGGATTTGCCTTGGCTTCGCAAATGCGAACAAAAGTTCGCAAATGCGAACTTCCCATCCTTAGCTTATTTTTCAAACTCCAAAAATTGGTCGGGGTTTGCAATTGCGAACCCATGTTCGCAAATGCGAACACAGAGACCTGTAAAACACGATTTTCAGTTCATTTCTTCACTTTTTACAAAAGAAAAACACCCATTTGCGATTCTTCACGGATTCCTTCTTCATCAAAACAATTGTAAGTCACTTTTTACTTAATTCTTTCAATTCCTAACATCATTAAACAAGTTTTTCAATAGAAATCAAAGGTTTTCATGGTAGAATTTCTTGTTTTTGTTAGAATATAGGGTTTTTCATAAATTGGGAAATTGGACCTCGAATTGAGGTCCGATTTTGAAACAAATCATATACATGAACTCGTGAGGGGACGGGTAACCGGATTTTGGTCCGAACCCCGAGTTCCGACCATGTGGGCCCGGGGTTGAAATTCACTATTTCGGGCAGAATGTTGTAAAAGTTGTATTTGGTCTTAAGAATTAGTTTGTTGAGTAGTATTGATGATATTAAATCAATTGTATATAGATACGATTGGATTGGAGCCAAATTTGAGAGAAAAAGACATTTCCACGGATTGAATTGTTCATAAACATTCGAGGTAAGTGTTTGTTCTATCCTAGCTTGAGGGAATAGGATTATGTGTTATGTGTTATGTGATCGAGTGCGGTGTATGGGTTGTGGTGACGACCATCCATACACTGGCGTCTAGTATGACCGTGAGTCGTTGTTAATGCTTATTGTGAGACATATTTGCAGATAAATTGTTGAACCTTTGCTAGGTTGTAGAAAATGTTTATTTTGAGATATATTTACAGATGAATTGTTGAACCTTTGTCAGGTTGTAGAATTGTTATGGTTCTCCCTTGTTGGGACTTGTTGTGAAGATAATTATTGATTGCCCTTGTTGGGACGGTTTATGAATTACTGTTTCTTTCTTTGCCCTTAACTGCGATTGTTATTTGGGTGAGAAAGAGTGATAATGCACGAAGGGTGATGCCGTGCCATGTTTTGTTATTTATGCACGAAGGTTAATGCCGTGCCATGTTTTATTGGTTATGCACAAAGGATCATGTCGTGCCCTGTTATTGAACTATGTACGAAGGATCACGCCGTACTATGGATGTGATGATGAGAGTAAAAGCACGAAGGGTGATGCCGTGTACTTTATTTGCTTATTTGGTGAGGATGAGAGTAAAAGCACGAAGGGTGATGCCGTGTAACTGCTTGCTATTCCTTGACTTGATATTACTTGTGTTTCCATTATACTTTGTTTTTCCTTGTGAATTTATTAACTGTTGTTAATTGTTGAATTCTTTGAGATATTCCTTATTGTGTTATTACCTGGTTATTTCTTGTTATTCCGTGGTATACATATATATTGAATTGCACAGGTTTATGTGGGTGTCTGGTCCTAGGCTTGTCACTACTTCGCCGGGATAGGCCAGGCACTTACCAGCACATGGGGTCGGTTGTGCTGATACTACACTTCTGTGCATTTTTGCACAGGTCCAGGTTACGATCAGGAGCAGCAGCAGTAATTCGATTTTGTTGGAGTTGATCACATTTGAGACCGAGGTAGCTTGCAGATGTCCGCAGGCCCGGCGTCTCTCTCTTTATTTATGCTACTAGTTGTAGTCTCTTTGTTCCGAGACAAACAGAATTATGTTATATTTCTTTCAAACTTTTATGTGTAGTATTCAGTAGTAGTTCGTGAGTTGGTGACTCCACGTCTTGGGTAGAGGATTTTAGTATGATTTTCACCTTGTAGTTAGTTATTTCTATTTCGATAAAGTATTCCGCATTTATTTAATTAAGAATTGTGTTAAAAACAAGATAGTATGAATACAGTGGCTTGCCTAGCTACTACGAGTAGGCGCCATCACGATCCCGATGTTGGGGAAAAATCCGGGTCGTGACACACGGGCAATTGTATCAACAAAGAATGGCCAGAGCATATAATAAGAAGGTGCGTCCTCGGAAGTTTGAAGTTGGACAACTTGTATTGAGGCGTATCTTACCGCATTGGACCGAAGCAAAGGGCAAATTCGTGCCAAACTGGCAGGGACCATTTATGGTATCACGGGTTTTGTCTAATGGGGCATTATATTTGACAGACATTGAACGGAAGTGCGTAGAGACTACTATCAATTCAGATGCGGTCAAAAGATACTATGTATGATCCTTTTTCAATTGTATGATTGTGTTTTGTTGTGATTTTGGAATTAAAATGATGAAGGCATTTTATTCTCTATCCAAACACTTTATCCATTGACATCCCCTTTGAGCCATGTTTGATATATTCTTTCATACCCCTCTCTCTGAATTGTTTATGATGCAAAAAGAAAGTAGCAAATAAAGGAAAATGAAAAAAAGAGAGAGGAAAATGAAAAAAAAAGAGAAAAAGAAAAAGACAAAGAAATCGGGAAAAAGTCAAAAGAAATTCATAAATTAATGGCATAGAGTGAACTACGTCTGACTTGATCCCGAAAGGGTACGTAGGCAGCCTCATTGAGGTTCAGTCACAATAAAAGAAAAATCCAAAAAAACAAATTCCCCACATATTAAAACTGGGGCAGAAGTTATATTTTATAATTCCGAGAGTTGTAAATATTTTAAAACCCTCGTAAAGTTTGAGCTTTTTACCTTTCTTTCTGAACCCATCCAAAATCCACGTTACAGTCCAAAGAAAGACCTTCTGATCAATTTCAAAAGAATAACAAATGCAATGAAATAAAGGAAGAACAAAACATTGGACAACATCAGTGGTACAGAAAAACAAGAGACAAAAGGAAAAATGGAAAATGAAAAAATGAGAGAGTCTTGTTAGTGAAAACTTTTAACAGCACTGCAGGGCGATTGTGAAGCTGAGAGAGAATAAATGAGAGAGTCTTATCGGTGAAAACCCTTCAAGGCACCATAAGGCGATGGTATGGATTATTATGGGAAAAGAGAAAAGGCAACAAAAATAGGATCGGTTTGGGTCGAAAAGCAATTTGGAGTCAGAATATTGGGTTGAACGAACTAGGTCGGAATTTAAATACATGGCATGGTCAAAAAAATCAGCCAACACACCCAGATAAGTTCTACCACCTCTCCAAAACCCTTACCCTTTTGAGATTCATTTTTCTACATCTCATTGCTTGTCTTTTAAAAGCTAACTACCAGCTCTGATGATAAGAGCTGAAATAACACTGGATCAGAAAAGAAAGAAAAGGAAAAGTAGAAAAGAAATAAAGGAGTTTGGCAAACACAGAGCCAAAAGAAAAGAAAACAAAAAGTGAAAAAAACAAGAAAATACAAAAAAGAGCTTGCAGGAGATAGTCAACCGAAAGACCACACAGTGGGAGAAAAAGCAAAAATAGGAAAGCAATAAGAGGCAGGGACGGCAGATGCCAGTTGCCAGCAACTTATATCTAATAAAGTGACAGGAACAAATTGTCACTAATCACTTTAAAGTGAATGTGACCAATGTGAAAAGATAGAAAACATTAAAAAAGAAAGTTCGGCAATAAGTGAAGGAATTCATGGATGAAAGTCGTTCAATCAAGAGAATACCAAAAAAAACAAGAGGAAGGTATCATCTTTTAAATTCTTACCCCAGTTATCAAACTGAGGGAATACTTTTCTGCATTTTTCATTTTCATGCATCAAGCGCCCACCTGGATAACAAGGGAATACTTTTCTGCATTTTTCATTTTCATGCATCAGGCGCCCACATGGATAATAAGGGAATACTTTTCTGCATCTGCATGTCATGCATCAGGCGCCCACCTGGATAACATTTTTCATTTTCATGCATCAGGCGCCCACCTGGATAACAAGGTATTACTTTTCAACATTCACATTTTCATGCATCGGGTGCCCACCTGGATAACAAGGGAATACTTTTATGTATTCACATTTTTCATGCATCAGGCGCCCACCTGGATAACAAGGGAATACTTTTCTGCATTCACATTTTTCATGCATTAGGCGCCCACTTGGATAACAAGGGAATACTTTTCTGCATTTTTCATTTTCATGCATCAGGCGCCCACCTGGATAACAAGAGAATACTTTTATGTATTCACATTTTTCATGCATCAGGCGCTTTATCCTAAGATTAAAGGTCTTAGTCTGATGAATTTTTCACCTAAGATAAACTTCAGTCACAAAGTAACACAATTTTTTAAATTTTTGCTCAGGCGCCCACCTGGAAAACAAGGAAATACATTTCTGCATTTTTAATTTATGTTGAGGCGCCCACCTGTATAACAAGGGAATACATTTATGCAATTTAAATTTCTGTTCAGGCGCCCACCTGTTTAACAAGGGAATACATTTCTGCAATTTTAATTTCTTTTCAGGCGCCCACCTGTATAACAAGGGAATACATTTCGGCAATTCTTAAATTCTGCAATTTTAGTTTGTGTTAGCTAACATGAGTAACACCGTAACATGAAAAGCCCACACTGGGGCAAAAGGAAAAGTTCGTTGTTTTGTTTTTGTTTTGAGCAGGTATCAGTTTGAAGGCAAGAAGTATCATAGGAAAAAAAAAAGGGAAGCAAGGAAAAAAAAGTCAGCATCACAGAAAATCAAGGGAAAAGAGACAAAGAAGAGCAAGAGACAAGGAGTTAGATAGGAATAGCTTCTTCATTTTACATTTTTGTCCCCCGGTGTAATAAGGAGTAAGTCAGCAAATCCCAATAGTGTCAATGCAACAGTGAGTCTGGCAGCTTTTAACTACCAGACCTTCCCGAACTACACTGACCTGATTCCTGTTTAGCCCAGGATATGTAGGCAACCTCTAAAGCAGGGTGCGGTCAAAAGGTTTTCAAAACTACTTCCACGAAATATGCCAATGTGCAAAAATCTCTCATTACCGCTCACTTGTCTTTGCACTGAAACTCTTTGTGTTCCCGAGCAAAGAGGGCCAGCTGTGAGCACGTGATTTTTGCACTAAGCAAATAAATTCCAAAATCAAAATAAATAAGATTTTTGAGTGCAATTGCATGATGTGTTTGATATTGGATACATTTGTGTGTTTGAATATTTTAGAAAATCAAAAAAAAATAATAGGAGAAGTACTGGCATTTTTAATTAATTAGTTTTAAATAATAAAAAAAGTATATAGCTTTAAATAGCGGAAAAATAAAAAATATAGTAGAAAATTGCCAAAAAAAATTAGTGAAGGTAGTAAATTAATTAACTTAGATAATACAAAAAGGAAAAAAATGAAAATATAAAAATAAATTACCTCAAAATAATTAAAATACAAGAAAAATACAAAAATATATACAGATATAATAAGACTGGGCCAAATGCAGTCCAAATTGTTGGCCCAGTGTTTGAGCCCAAGGGTTCCGGTCTAGTACACTGGGTAACAATGATCTCAGCCGTTCAATCTCATTAATTTCTGGAAAGTCTTTGATTTAGTGTGTTCTGATTACCATTTCTTGTTTACTCTGTTAGAGTTATGTCATGTCTGGGTAGACTAAGTCTCAATTCTTCACTGCATTGTTTGATTCGGTCCATATGTGTCTATATCAAGGAATTTTAAGTGTGTTTTGGGTCTTTCAGTGATTCATTCAACATAAAATGGTTGTAACTAAGTCTGCTTGATGTTTAATTGACACTTTGCTATTTGAAACTGAGTTTGTGAGTCTGATTGATTGAGGTTCAACATTATCCAACTTCTCCTCTGAGTTTTAATTGATTGATGAACAAGTTTGTTTTCATTTGGATATGTGTGCAATTGTCTGTTAAAATGGCTAAGTTTGCAATAGTTTTTATGGTAGTATGAGCAGTGTTAATGCCCATCAATCTTAGGGGAATTGGCTATAGCTGCAATAGTACTAAGTCTCATAAGTGGTTAGTTTTGAAATAGCTTAAAATTAAAATAGTTCTTCAAGTTAAATTTGGCCAGTCCTTAAATACTAATGCAAGGACTGGCCCTTAGTTAAATAAGTTGAAAATGCTGAAAACCTGACCTAGGTAGGTCGGGTAATTCAGCTGTGCCCTTAAGGGCATTAAGGGAATATAAATTGGTAAAATGGTAGATTAAATAGAGCATCTAGGGACATAGGAGACATTTGTGCTCCTGATTTCTGCAATTTTGCAGAGATTTAAGGGGTATAATGGTCTCACTAAAAAGGGAAATCGGTAAAAATCAATAACAAGTAGGGACACTTTGGTAAAAGCTTAAGAATAGAATAAAAAAGAACCTTCCAGCACATGCTGGAAGGGATCTTGTAACTGAATTGGGGTGTAAAGTGTAGATTTAGTGTGTTTTAAGGGGAGGGAAATTGAATTAACCCCTATTCTTTCCCCCCTAGAAATCTGCCAATCTATACCTATAAATACTCCATAAAAGACTGATTAAGGGAGGGGGGGTTCACATAGAAAAATTCAGAGTGCAATACACCAACAATAGCAAACAGTTTCTTCTGCAATTTTTTCAGTGAGAATTATTGTTTAAATTTGTTCGTTCGTGGTGATTTTTGCTCGACTTCTTCTCGGATTTCTTATCTGATGTTTGCTGTGTTGTTCTGCTCGTTTCAAAATCAGTCCTACACTGTTGCTTGTACCTTGTTGAGTCTGTTGCTGTTGCTTACTCCCATCCCTTTAGAACTCATCGACTTCTTTTGCTGAATCAGGTACATACCCTGTTCGACGAAATGTAATGCTGAAGTTTGGATGAAATGAAGTTCAAAGATTAAATTCATTACTGTTATTTTGTATTTTTGTCTTATTTCTAATTGATAGTGTAGTGTAGCTTAGATCTGTAATTTTTTAAGTGTAGTATGGTATGTATAAGTAGAAAACCAAAGAAAACAATGTAATAGCTAGTATGATAGTAGCAGTGTAGTCGTAGATGGCATGTCACCTAGTTAAAGTAGGTAAAACTTTAAAAAATGAGTTAATTAACCATAGTCTGAATCATTAACAGCTCTTTCACATTAGTAATGTAAGTCATGATCACATAGTTAATCACATTTGTGGATCAGCATTTAGATATAAATAAGTTCAAAAGAGAAAAAATGTTAGTTCGAGCCATGATTCATTCACGACTGGGTTAGTAACACTGTATGAGCTAAAGTCGTAGTAAAAAAGTAGTAGTGTAATTGTGCTTGAGTCTTTAAATCACTTAGTTGTAGATAATCAGGTAATTATAACTAAGTAATTGAACTGTCTAATAATACTTTACCCTGTTACACTGTTTCCTCTTAATTTTTAGTTAAGCAATTTCAGCATTAGTATAAGTCATTTCAGCAGAAAACAAAAAGAGTAAGAGTAGTTGATTCTCATATACATTAATTAGTTATAATCTAGAATTAATATTGACAATCTTTGTACAGTGATCTTCCTCTTTGATAAATAAAAAATGTATTTCATTTTCAGTTTATCCATGTTTGTTTTAGTATGAATTCTTCATGTTTACTGTCATCCGGTTTGGGCCTAATATGTAACGTGGGCCTGAACTATAATACGACATTGAATGGGCTGTTGAACCAAAGCTTGAAGGCAGTATGGGTCACAACGACCAGGGCAAAGTCAGTGATCTATTAAGATAGGTTCAGAGGCCCAGGCCCAATAATGGCAACGACAATGGCCTGGGCCCAATTCTGAAATGACAGTGGATAATAAATGATTAAGGAAAAAACCAGTATAGAAAATATAGTGAAACAATAGGATTGGACTATTAAAATTTAATCGGGACGAGCCTCACATGACACCAAATAGTGGGGCCCCCTTTTAGTAATAAAGTGAAGTGTAAATAGATTCAGGAAAGCTAATAGTGAATTCCATAGCTCCTCCCAAGAGATTTAAAAGCCGCTAGACATTATTAGGCACGTTTAATACACTTTCCTTAAATACGAGTGTGCATTTGGTGCGACTCAAATACCAAATCCCGGTGAAGCTGAAATGTACTAAAGGTCACAGCCGTACTAGTTGAGGTGTGACTCGGAGTACGTTTTCGTGATGTCGTAATTCTTAAAAAATGTTAAAATTGAAAACACATACATATTGTTTAAAATTTATAACAAGTCAAATAAGATTGAGAACGACGGTTGAGCGACCGTACTGAAACCATGGAATCCGGGAGTGCCTAATACCTTCTCCCGAGTTCACAGAGTTCCTTATCCAGGTCTTTGTTTCGCGGACTGTAATAACAGAGTCAACTTCCTCGGATTCGGGATTAACCGGTGACTTGGAACACCATTATCTTCCCATGTGGCGACTCTGAAAATTAAGTAAAAATCCCGAACCGATCGTCCTTTATGTGGAAAAACTCCTTCCTCTTTGTTGTTATATACTTCTCGGGTATTTGAACACTGAGGTATACTCTACGTATCTTTCCAAATGGATCGGTACTAAAGCCTTTTTTGGGGGTAGTAAAGAGGGAGGTGTGACAATTGCTTCTACCATGTTCACGTCTTCAAACAACTTCTCAAATCTTCCCAGCAGCTCCATAACTGGTCTTATCTCTGCTAGGCTGGGCATGACATTTGCCGAACGTCTTTTTATACCAGGCTTGATGAATGAATTGGAAAGTTTAGGGATAGGCTTAGGGAGGGTCCAACGTTTTTTTTTCAGTTTTTGAGCTTTTTTTATGTCAGCAATTGTTGGCTTAAAACCCAACCCAAAAGTGTCAATGATTCCTGGAAGAGATACTGGCTTTGTGATTCCCTATAATACAGCTCCTAAACCTTTCCCAGGGAGAAACTCATTTTTTAACATTTCTGTAACAACCATAACTGATGCTGAAGGTATCTTGGGCACCAGAATGTTTTCACCTTTAGATATTTTGTCCACAAATATAGTATCCACCACTTGGTATACCCAGGGACCTTTATCGCCCTTAATTTCTTCAAACGGCATGATGATGTTGCAGGAATTATCTTCACCGTGAACCACTATTTCTTGACGATCCTATTCGAACTTCACTATCTGATGGAGTGAGGAAGGTAAAGCCTTTGCCACATGAATCCATGGTCTTCCTAGTAGGAGATTGTAGGATACAGCAACGTCCAAGACTTGAAATTCCATAGTAAACTCTATTGGTCCAATAGTAAGCTCCAATATGATGTCTCCGACAGTGTTTTTCCCACCTCCGCCAAATTCTCTTACACATATATTGTTCTTATGGATTCTTTCATGATCTATCTTAAGCTTACCCAGAGTAGATAAAGGGAATATGTTGGCACTTGACCCATTATCAATCAACACGCGTGTCACTACCGAATCTTCACATTTTACCATAAGATACAAGGCCCTATTGTGCTCTGTTCCCTCTATCGGCAGCTCATCTTCTGAGAATGTTATTCTGTTTACTTAAAAGATTTTATTTGTGATCTTTTCCAAGTGACTCACTGTAATCTTCTCTGGTACATGGGATTTCGTTCAGGATTTTCATTAACGTATTACTGTGTTCATCAGAATAAATCAACAAGGACATCAAGGATACCTGTGTTGGCGGTCTTCCTAAATTGCTAAACTATCGAATAATCCTGAGCTATCATTTTCTTCAAAAATTCTTCGCCCTCTTCTTCAGTGACAAGCTTTCCTTACATTGGCCGGATTATCTCTGGTAATTTTTGCTTTTCTTAGTTCGTCGGGAGCAAAACACCTCCCCGACCTAGTCAACCCGTGGGTTTCACAAATCTCATCCTTGATTTACTTTCCGCTATACATGACGGTTACCTTGTTGTACTTCTACGGCACAGTTTTGGAATTCACTATAGGCCTTTGAGTAACTGGCTTGATAATGACCGGCTCTAGCTGCGCCCCTTTTACAGTCAATACAGGCTTTATACTTACTCCGGGCACTATTACCTTCACTAGCTCGGCTTCTGCTACCAATGCTGGCTCATTCACAAATGGCCTGATTATTATTTCCTCGCTTATTACTTTCTGTTTTATCTTGCTTCCGCTAGCCTTGATCATTATTACAGCCTGAGAGGGTTTCCTGTAATCTCCCTCTTGTATCACTTCTTTTATGTGGGTCTCGTGGTGCACAGGTAGAGGGTTTTTTGTTATATTGGGAGCCTGGGGAGCCTGGACTTCAATTCTTCTAGAATCAACAAGCTCTCGTATTGCAATCTTCAGATGCCAGCACTTTTAGGTGTCATGCCCTGGAGCTCCTGAACAGTACTCATAATTAACAGATTGGTCCAGGTTTCTCGGTGGTGGATTAGGGATTTTGGGTTCTATGGTTTAACATTCTGAGTTGTCTCAGTCCATGAAAGAGACTGGTGTATGACTCACCCAAGGGAGTAAATGTTTTCTTCATTTGCGTCCTGTCATTCTTGACTCCAGAGTTAAGGCGGAAACTTATTCCACTGGGATTTTTATATGTTTTGGACGGTGGGTATTTGTTCTGAGTATGGTAAATATTTTGAGGAGCTGGAGTTCGCCATGGAGTTAAGGGTGGTGGGTAGGTTTGAGCGTGATGTACAAAAAATTGTGGAACAGGAGGAGGGTAGTAGTGTTGTGGTGGGCTATATGGCGCTGGTGGGTAGGGTTGATGTGGGCGAGGTTGATGGTAGTATGGATTAGGACTCCTGGACCAAGATCTCCCTTCTATGACTGCCACATCTTCCTTCTTCTTTTTCTCGAGAGCTCCACCTGTGCCTGTTTGGATCGCCTGGTTTGTAGCTTTTATGGCTGAATAGCTCATAATTTTGTTTGATCTTAACTCTTCCTCAACCATGCTTCCCATTTTAACTACCTCATTGAATGGTTTCCTAATGGCTGATACTAAATGCCTATAGTACTTTGGTTCCAAAGCTTGCATAAAATAGTCTACCATCTCTCCCTCTTTTATAGGTGGGTCTACCCAAGCAGCTTGCTCTCTCCACCTAAAGCCATATTCCTGATACCAATTGTCACGAGACTAATTTCGACAAGTTCCGTTAGGAAACTAGCTAGCCAAAGTGCTACTGCCTAGTTTCAGTCCAAGTTAAGGATCAACACGAAACTGTGTTAACGATGGAAAAAACTAAACACACTCAAGGCAGGAAAAGAAATGAAGGAAAGGCAAAAAACATTTTTGGGGCCAAGGACAATTTTCTAGATATATTAAAGATAGAAGGGAACTTTACAAGTAATGTGAGATGCCTTTGATGCATGACTTATGATCCTATTATAATACACAACTGCTACTACAAAATAATTACAAAGAAATGATGTTGTCCAGCATGCTCTAAAAGCTGGCACGCATGCTACATAAAAAAGGAAAGTTGTCAGAATTTCTAAAAAGTTGTGAGGCATGCTTAAAAATCTGTTGGGCATGCTTAAGGTAATCACTATATTTTTTGAACTTGTCTCCCATGGCAGATTTGAATTCTGGAGGGAAAATTGTGGGAAAAATCTGGCGGGTCGCAGCACTCTGCCTCACTTGAATTGGCGACGACCGTGGCGCCACAAAGATTGAAGTAGTCATGAATCTGATCTTTGAACTGCCAAAGGTCGTCATATTTTTCCCATGTTGCCTCCTCGAGTGGATGTCCCTTCCAATAAACAAGAAATTGGGCAGTTGAATTGCCCTAACCTTTGCCCCGAACCAGTTGGTGATCAATAATGGCTTCTACCTTCTTGTCAATGGATGAAGGTGGGATGAATATTTGGGCACGACTAGATTGGCCTCTTTCTGCATTCTCTTTGTCTTCATGATAAGGCTTAAGCTGGCTAGCATGAAAGACGGGATGGATCTTCAAATTGCTAGGCATGGCCAACTTAAAACAGATCTTACCAACCCTGGCAAGAATTTCAAATGCCCCTTCATAGCATCGGATTAGATTTTGATTGACGCCTCTTAATGACTTGAATTGCCGCAGGTTAAGCTTGACCATTACTATGTCCCCAATCTGGTAGTGCACGGAAAACTTCTTCATTTTTTGGGCTGCTTTGTCCAAGTATGATCTTGCCATATCTACCTGCTCCTCCCAGGTCTTCGCCATATGGAATGCCCCTGGGTTTCTTAATTCTGAATTTACTGACGAGGACTGAGGCGTGTTAGGCTGCTGCCCCGTTGCTAGTTCAAATTGACTCCTCCCGGTGGACTCACTACGCTGCCAATTATAAAAGAATTGGGCAGTGTCAAGCAGCTTTTTCCAATCTTTCTGATTTGCATTCACAAAGTGCCTCAAGTACAGCTCAAGGAGAGCGTTGACCCTCTCGGTTTGTCCATCTGTTTGTGGGTGAAAGCTGGTGGAAAAGTGTAACTTCGACCCCAGCAAACGGAATAATTCTCTCCAAAAAGCACCAGTGAATCGGTGATCACGATCGCTGATGATGGGCTTTGGAATGCCCCAGTGCTTGACCATGTCCCTAAGAAATAACCGGGTTGCCTCCTTAGCTGTGCAATTAGCCGTTGTCGCAGTAAAAGTTGCATATATGGAAAATCAATCAACAACAACCATGACGGTGCCAAAACCTTCTGAGTTTAGCAAGCATGTAATGAAGTCCATGGTGACGCTGTCCCATGGTCTTTCCGCTACGGGCAATGGTTCAAGCAAGCCCCCTGGTACTTTGTACTCCACTTTATGTATTAGTTAAAAAAACGAGATGGCAAAAAAATCTACAACTATGTCGTATCATGATACGCATAATATTAGGGGATAATGGGACAAAAATAAATTTAATTATGTATCATTCTTTTTAAACGAATTAATAAAAAATGTGTCACGTAAATTGAAAGAGGCATAATATCTTTTACGCAAAACTAAAAGAAAAATAAATACTAACTACTTTGTGAATCTTACCTGTTAATCCACTATTAATGTAATTTATTGGATTATGATATAAACAATTATCTATAGTGGACGATTAAGTAAGTAAAATAATATTTACAAGGTTTAGGCGACATGAATGTTACGTGTGCCGCCACTAGTGGACAACTTTTTGACTAAACAATGCGCGGCTGATCTCCCGGCTTCTTCTCCATCCTTGTTAGTGTCAGCCTATCTGGAACAATTTCCAAGTTGTACTGGAAATGATTTGCAAACGCCTGAGCCAGGTCATTCCAAATAAACTACCTGGCATGGTCTTGCCTGGTATACCATTCTAGAGTTGAACCGCTAAGACTTTGGCTAAAGTAAGCCATGAACAACTCATCTTTTCCACCAGCTCTGCGCATTATGCTGCAGAAGCCCATCAAATGTGCTACCGGGTCACCGTGTGTCACGACCCGGATTTTCCCCCAACATCGGGATCGTGATGGCGCCTACTCGTGGTAGCTAGGCAAGCCACTGTATTCATACTATCCTGTTTTTAACACAATTTCATAATTTATTTATCAACAAACCACAACTTTAATTAAATAAATGCGGAATACTTTATTGAAATAGAAATAACTAATTACAAGATAAAAATCATACTGAAATCCTCTACCCAAGACGTGGAGTCACCAACTCACGAACTACTATTGAATACTACACATAAAAGTTTGAAAGAAATATAACATAATTCTGTTTGTCTCGGAACAAAGAGACTACAGCTAGTGACATAAGTAAAGAGAGAGACGCCGGGCCTGCGGACGTCTGCAAGCTACCTCGGTCTCAAATATGATCAACTCCGACGCAAAAGATTTACTGCTGCTGCTCCTGATCGTAACCTGGACTTGTGCAAAAACGCACCGAAGTGTAGTATCAGCACAACCGACCCCATGTGCTGGTAAGTGCCTGGCCTATCCCGGCGAAGTAGTGACAAGCCTAGGACCAGACACCCACATAAACCTGTGCAGTTCAATATATATGTATACCACAAAATAACAAGAATTAACCAAGTAATAACACAATAAGGAATATCTCAAAGAATTCAACAATTAACAACAGTTAATAAGTTCACAAGGAAAACAAAATAAAATGGAAACACAAGTAATATCAAGCAGTTGCACGGCATCACCCTTCGTGCTTTTACTCTCATCCTCACCAAATAAGCAAATAAAGTACACGACATCACCCTTCATGCTTTTCCTCTCATCCTCACATCCATAGTACGGCATGATCCTTCGTACATGGTTCAATAACAGGGAACGACATGATCCTTCGTGCATAATCAATAAAACATGGCACGACATTAACCTTCGTGCATAAATAATAAAACATGGCACGACATTAACCTTCGTGCATAAATAATAAATCAAGGCACGGCATCACCCTTCGTGCATTATCACTCTTCCTCACCCAAATAACAATCACAGTCAAGGGCAAAGAATAAAATAGTAATTCATAAATCGTCCCAACAAGGGCAATCAATAATCATATTCACAACAAGTCCCGACAAGGGAGAACAATAACAATTCTACAACCTAGAAAAAGGTTCAACAATTTATCTGCAAATATGTCTCACAATAAGCATTATCCAACGACTCACGGTCATACTAGACGCCAGTGTATGGATGCTCGTCACCACAGCCCATACACCGCACTCGATCACATAACACATAGCACATAATCCTATTCCCTCAAGCTAGGATAGAACAAACACTTACCTTGAATGTTTATGAACAATTCAATCCGTGGCAATGTCTTTTTCTTTCAAATTTGGCTCCAATCCAATCGTATCTATACACAATTGATTTAATATCATCAATACTACTCAACAAACTAATTCCAAAGACCAATTACAACTTTTACAACATTCTGCCCGGAATAGTGAATTTCGACCCCAGGCCCACAAGGTCGGAACTCGGGGTTCGGACCAAAATCCGGTTACCCATCCCCCACGAGTTCAAGTATATGATTTGTTTCAAAATCGGACCTCAATTCGAGGTCCAATTTCCCAATTTATGAAAAACCCTATATTCTACCAAAAACAAGAAATTCTACCTTGAAACTTTTTGATTTCTATTGAAAAACATGTTTAATGATGTTAGGAATTGAAAGAATTAAGTAAAAAGTGACTTAAAATTGTTTTGAAGAAGAAGGAATCCGTCAAGAATCGCAAATGGGTGTTTTTGGGTTGTGAAAAGTGAAGAAATGAACTGAAAATCGTGATTTACAGGTCTCCGTGTTCGCATTTGCGAACATGGGTTCGCAATTGCGAACCCCGACCAATTTCTGGAGTTGAAAAATAAGCTAAGGCTGGAAAGTTCGTATTTGCGAACATTTGTTCGCATTTGCGAAGTCTAGGCAGTTGCTGGGGATTTCGCATTTGCGAAATAATGTTCGCATTTGCGAACAAGCTGGCTTCTGGGCACTATTGTTCGCATTTGCGAACAAGGATGGATATGGGAATGTTCGCATTTGCGAACTATGGTTCGCATTTGCGAACATAGGCAGGACAAGGGGATGTTCGCATTTGCGAACTATTGTTCGCATTTGCGAACAAGGCTGGGTAGGAGGGGACTTCGCATTTGCGATCAGGGTTCGCATTTGCTAGCCCTGCCTTGATCTGCCCCCTTCGCAATTGCGAGAAATGCTTCGCAATTGCGAAGCCAACAGCTGGGTCAAAAAACAGCAGTGCAAAAATTCAGAAATTGATCCTACGGCCTATCAAATCTTTACCCGAGCCCCCGGGCTCCAAACCAAACATGTACACAACATCAAAAACACATTATGAACTTGTTCGTGCGATCACATCGCCAATATCACATCGTTTTCATCAAATCAAGCCTCAAATTCATGATTTTCATACTTTTGGTTTTCAAAACTTTCAAACTTGGAACTCAAGGTCCAAAACATCTCAAACGACATCCGAATGTCACCAAACTTTACAGAAATCACATATATAATATTTAAGACTCGTACCGGGCGTCGGAACCAAAATACGAGCCCGATACCAAGGTCAATTAATTCATTTCCTTTAACAATTACATCAAAAACAATTTCATAGAAAAATTCATAACTTGGGCTCTAGGCCTCGGAATTCGACTCCGGATGCATGTCCAAGTCCCATATTTTCCTACGGACCTTTCGGGACCATCCAATCTCGGGTCCGGATCCGTTTACCAAAAATGTTGACCAAAGTCAACCATGTCAATATTAATATCATTTTTATCCAAATTTCTCATAGAATTCATATTTTCTATCACAAAAATCTTTTCGGCTACATGCTCGAATCGTGCACGTAAATCGAGGCAACATAGAATGAGGTTTTCAAGGCCTCAGAAGCTCGAAATTATTAATAAAATAAGTGATGACCCTTTGGGTCGTCACAATCTCCACCTCTAAAACAACCGTTCGTCCTCGAACGGACAAAAGAAAGAAGTACCGAGTCAGGAAACAAGTGTGGGTAACGGCTCCGCATATCAGACTCGGACTCCCAGGTCGATGCCTCAGGAGGCTGACCTCTCCACTGAACACGCACAGAAGGATAACTCTTCGACCTCAATTGTCGAACCGCCGGTCTAGAATGGCCACCGGTTCCTCCTCGTAAGATAGATCATTGTCCAATTGGACAGTACTGAAGTCTAACACATGTGTGGGATCGCCGTGGTATCTCCGAAGCATAGATACATGAAAAACTGGATGCACAGCTGATAAGCTAGGCGACAGAGCTAGTCTGTAAGCCACCCCTCCCACTCGTCTAGAATCTCAAATGGACCAATATACCTAGGGCTGAGCTTGCCCTTCTTCCCGAACCTCATCACGCCCTTCATAGGCGACACTCGGAGCAATAATCGTTCACCAACCATGAAATCTACATCTCGAACCTTACGATCCGCATAAGTCTTCTGCCTGGACTGAGCTGAACGCAATCTCTCTGAATAGTCTTGACCTTATCCAAGGCCTCCTGAACTAAGTCTGTACCCAACAACCGAGCCTCTCCCGGTTCAAACCATCCAACTGGTGATCGACATCGCCTACCATACAACGCCTCATACATAGCCATCTGGATGCTAGACTGGTAACTGTTATTGTAGGCGAACTCTGCTAATGGCAGAAACTGGTCCCACGAGCCTCCGAAATCAATAACACAGGCTCGAAGCATGTCCTCAAGAATCTGAATGGTCCTCTCTGACTGGCCATCCGTCTGAGGATGAAATGCTGTACTCAACTGAACCTGGGTGCCTAACTCCCGCTGGACCGCTCTCCGGAACCGCGAGGTAAACTGCGTTCCCCGATCAGAGATAATAGATACTGGCACCCCATGGAGACGAACAATCTCCCTAATGTAAACCTCTGCTAACCTCTCCGACGAGTAGGAGACAGATACTGGAATAAAGTGTGCTGACTTGGTCAGCCTATCAACAATGACCCAAATAGCATCAAATTTCCTCCGAGTCAAAGGAAGTCCAATAACGAAGTCCATAGTGATCCGCTCCCATTTCCACTCGGGAATTTCAATCCTCTGGAATACACCACCAGGTCTCTGGTGCTCATATTTCACCTGCCGACAATTTAGACACCGAGCGACATACGCAACGATATCTTTCTTCATTCTGCGCCACCAATAGTGCTATCGTAAGTCCTGGTACATCTTCGCGGCGCCTGGGTGAATAGAATACCGCGAACTGTGGGCCTCCGCTAAGATTAACCCTCGAATCCCTTCGACATTGGGCATACAAACTCGACCCTGTAATTTCAATACCCCATCATCATCTAGATTTACCTGTGTGGCACCTCCCCACTGTACTGTATCTCTCAACTCACGCAAATGAGGATCATCAAATTGCCTCTCACGGATACGCTCTAATAAAGAAGAACGAGCGACCGTGCGGGCTAACACCCTGCTAGGCTCAGAAATGTCTAATCTCACGAACCGGTTGGCTAAGGCCTGGACATCTAGAGCTAATGGTCTCTGACTGACCGGAATGTATGGAAGACTACCCACACTGGCATACTTTCTACTCAATGCATCGGCCACCACATTGGCCTTACCCGGGTGATATAAGATAGTAACATCATAGTCTTTTAGCAACTCTAACCATCTCCGCTGTCGTAGATTCAACTCATTTTGCTTGAACAAGTACTGTAGGCTTTTGTGATCAGTGTACACCTCACATGTCACACCATATAGATAATGCCTCCAGATCTTTAAGGCATGAACCACTGCTGCTAACTCAAGATCATGAACCGGATAATTCTTCTCATGTATTTTTAACTGCCTCGAAGCATAAGCGATAACCTTACCATCCTGCATCAATACCGCTCCAAGCCCTGTACGAGATGCGTCACAATAAACTGTATAAGGCCCTGCACTTGTAGGTAGTATCAACACTGGTGCGGTGGTCAAGGCTGTCTTGAGCTTATGAAAGCTCGCCTCACACTCCTCTGACCACTGGAACTGGACACCCTTCTGGGTTAACCTGGGCATCGGGGCTGCAATAGTAGAAAACCCCTCTACAAATCGACGGTAGTAACCTGCTAATCCCAAGAAACTCCGGATCTCAGTCACTGAAGCTGGTCGAGGCCAATTCTGGACTGCCGCCTCAATCTTCTTTGGGTCTACCTGAATACCTTCCACTGATACAATGTGACCCAGAAATGCTACCGAACTCAGCCAGAACTCACATTTAGAAAATTTGGCATATAGTCGGTTATCTTTCAGAGTCTGAAGAACCACTTTGAGGTGCTGCCCGTGCTCTTCCTAGCTGCGGGAGTACACCAGGATGTCATCTATAAAGACTATCACGAACAGATCTAAGTAAGGCCTGAATACCCGATTCATCAACTCCATGAATGCTGCCGGGGCATTGGTCAACCCGAAGGACATGACCAAGAACTCATAATGCCCATATCTAGAGCGAAAGGCTGTCTTAGGAATGTCAGCCCGCCCTGATCTTCAGCTGATGGTAGCCTGACCTCAAGTCTATCTTTGAGAATACCCTTACTCCCTAGAGCTGGTCAAACAAATCATCAATCCTCGGCAGTGGATACTTATTCTTTATTGTCACTTTGTTTAATTGCCGGTAATCAATACACATCCGCATCGAGCCATCTTGCTTCTTTACAAATAATACAGGTGCTCCCCAGGGGGAAACACTGGGCCTGATAAATCCCTTCTCAAGAAGGTCTTGCAACTGATCTTTCAACTTTTTAACCCCGGCGGGGCCATACGATAGGGTGGAATAGAGATGGGTTGAGTGCCGGGTGCCAGATCAATGCAGAAATCAATATCCCTGTCGGGTGGCATGCCCGGCAGGTCTGAAGGAAAAACCTCCGGAAACTCCCGTGCAATAGGGACCGACTCAATGGAAGGAACTTCTGCGCTGGAATCACGAACATAAGCCAGATAAGCTAGACACCCCTTCTCGACCATGCGTCGAGCCTTAACATAGGAAATAACAGTGCGAACGGAGTGGCTTGAGGTACCTTTCCACTCTAGTCGGGGTGATTCTGGCAAGGCTAAGGTCACAGTCTTAGCATGGCAATCAAGAATAGCATGGTGTGGGGACAACCAGTCCATCCCCAATATGACATCAAAATCCACCATATCTAAAAGCAATAGATCAACACGGGTCTCAAGACCCCCAAATATAACTACGCACGAACGATGCACTCGGTTGACTATAATGGAGTCACCCACTGGTGTAGCCACATAAACTGGAATATCCAGAGCATAGCTGGGCACGGCCAAATACGGTGCAAAGTAGGAAGACACATATGAATATCTAGATCCAGGGTCAAATAATACTGAAGCACCTCTGCCACACACAAGAATAGTACCTGTAATCATGGCATCTGATGCCTCTGCCTCTGGCCTAGCTGGTAAAACATAGAATCGGGGATCTGCACCTCCCCTCTGAGCTGCGTCTCTAGGACGACCATCAACTGGCTGACCTCTACCTCTGGCTGGACGGTCTCCACCTCTACGGTCTCGACCTCCACCTCTATAATCTCTACCCCCGCCTCTCGCTGGCTGGGCAGGCTGAGGGTCAGCTGGGGCCTGAATCATAGGACGAGGACCCCGCTGCCGAGAGTTGCCCGTTGCTCGAGGGCAATACCTGATAAAATGACCTGGGTCACCACAACCGTAGCAACTCTTAGACTGATAGGGTTGCTGGCCCTGACGACCTGAATGGCCTCCACGAACACTCCGAAGAGGCTGAGCATTAATAGGAGGCTGGTCTGAATAATGACCCCGAAAACCACGATCACCTGGTCCACCCTGTGAAGTCTGAAGGGCGGAATGAAAAGGCCTGGAAGACTGGCCTCTATCAAAGGATTCTCTTCCACTAGAAGAAGAACCACTAAACCTGCCTGAATGACGAGGCCTCTTGTCTGAAGAATACCCGCCTCCCCGAGCAAGAGCCATTTCAACTCTGCGTGCTGCATTAGCTGCCTCCTGAAATGATATGTCACTCCCCACGCCCATAGCCATCTGGAGTCTAATTGGCTGATTAAGCCCATCTATAAACCTGCGGACCCTCTCCCGCTCTGTGGGAAGTATCACCACCGCATGACGAGCCAAATCGACAAATCTCGTCTCATACCGTGTGACCATCATAGTGCCCTGATGGAGGCGCTCAAACTGCCTCCGAAGTACATCCCTCTGAGTAGCAGGGAGAAACTTCTCCATAAATAGTTCCGCAAACTGATCCCATGATAAAGCTGGGGACCCTGCCGGTCGAGTCAAGCAATAATCTCTCCACCAAGTCTTGGCGGATCCTGCAAGCCTGAAAGTACAGAAGTCAACTCCGTTTGTATCCACGATCCCCATAGTCTTGAGAATCTCGTGGCAACTGAATAAGAAATCCTGAGGATCCTCTGATGTGGCACCGCTGAATGTAGTGGTAAACAGCTTGGAGAACCGATCAAGTCTCCATAAGGAATCAGAAGTCATGGCCGCTCCATCTCCGGCATGAGCCGTGGTACCTGACTGAGTGGCCACAGCTGGCTGAACCACTGGTGCCCGAGGCTGAGGAGCTACTGGCTCCGGAGTACGAGCAATAGGAGTCTGGGGCCCTCCTCCAGCCTGAGAAGCGGCTGGTGCAACTGATAATAAGCCCGCTCTGGCAATGCTGTCCATAAATCCCGCTATTCTGACCAAAGCATCCCGAAGATCCGGGGTAAATAAAGCCTCTCCTGGGACTTGAGCTGGGCCCACTGGAGCTGCTGGGACTGGAACCTCCTCGTCAATCTCAATATGAGGCTCCACCTCTGGGGTAGCTGCCTGGGGCTGAGCTCTACCCCTACCACGGCCTCTGATACGGCCTTGGCCCCTGCCCCTCACGGGAGCTTCCTGGGGCTCGGGCTGCTGGTCAGCGGACGAAGAAGCGCGTGTCCTCACCATCTGCGAAAGGACAGAATAGAAATTCAATCGGTAATTGAGGAACAAGTCGCACGACAAGAAAGAACAAATGAGAGACTCTTTCCTAACTCAATAGACTCTGGAGGACAAGTACGGACGTCTCCGTACCTACCTCTCAAACTCTACTAAGCTTGTTCGTGAGTGGTGAGACCTATGTAACCTAGAGCTCTGATACCAACTTGTCACGACCCGGATTTCCCCCCAACATCGGGATCGTGATGGCGCCTACTCGTGGTAGCTAGGCAAGCCACTGTATTCATACTATCCCGTTTTTAACACAATTTCATAATTTATTTATCAACAAACCACAACTTTAATTAAATAAATGCGGAATACTTTATCGAAATAGAAATAACTAATTACAAGATAAAAATCATACTTGTCACACCTCCTTTTGGCGCGCTTACCCCGAAGGATAATGCATAAGGGAGTTTTTCCAATTTAAGGGACAATATTCGAAATGAGATTATTTATTTATTTCATAGTCGTCACTTGGAATAAATTATGGTATCCCAAGTCACCGATTTATTTAAATCCCAAATCGAGGAAATTTTCGACTTTCCAAATAAAGTCCGCGAACCAGAAATTCTAAGTAAGGAATTCTGTTGACCCGAGGGAAGGTGTTAGGCACCCCCGGATCCCGTGGTTCTAGCACGGTCGCTTAAATTATTGTAATGGCTAAATATCTGATTTAAAACATGTTCAATACTATAATGCAATTTTAAATCATTTACCGCATTTGATTATTTTTTAAGAAAAAGTGAACATTCTTATTGAGGGGCCCCACGATTTTATTTTCTATTTAGCAAGGCTCGTAACATTTTTTATTTAAAAGGATAATCCTAAAGTGACTACATTTTTTTATTTAGTTTATCTTTACAAGAAAAGAAAAAGTCCTAATTAATTACATGCATAAAAGGCTACTCTATATTAGTACAAAAGGTGTTCCCTCACAAGCCGACTAAATGACCAATTTATTCTTCAAATTATAGAGCTAACTACAATTTGACAAAACTAATAAAACGGAAAAATAACAATAAATATTAATCAACAACTTGCTTTTCTACTTCATTTCAAAACTTCAACTTCCAATTCGAGCTTACATCAACACATGGTTTTTAGAATGTGTACCTGGTTTTGAAAGGAATGGAAGATGGAAAATCAACAGGGCGGTGAAAATACAGCAACAACAACAATAACAACCAGCAGTAGCTTCAACACCTCAATCCCGAAAATTCCAGCAATACGGAGAAAAAAAACAAAAAATAGTAAAAAAATAGAAAAGAAAAATATATTCCAGATTTTCTCTTTGTTTTGTCTTTCTAGCTTTGGACTCTTTTCAATTCTCAAAAGAAACTCTCAAAAATTGAATTTTTTGCTGTGTATACTTCTGTGTCCAGAGTGTATATCGAGTGTATACCACAGCAGAGAATTTTTTTATTTTTTCTTCTCTTCCTATTTTTCCTCTCTTTTTTCTCTCCTTTAACTCCATAAATCTTCTCTTCTATTTATAGGCAAGAATTTTGAAAATTTTCAGATCTTTTTATTAAAAGAATATATTTTTTAATTTAAAGAAAACCCACTAATCCATGTTTTCCTCTCCATGTTTTCCTCTCCATGTTTTCTTCCTTTATTTCCTTGCCCCCACTACTTTATGTTATGTGATTATGATTATTTTTTGGCTAAAAATCTGAAATTTTCTTTTTGGGCCAAGGGGTTTTGGGTTGGGTAAGGGTGCTTAGGATTGGGCTTGTAACTTAATTTGCAAGATGGCCCAATCCAAATTTTTTCTATTTTGTTCTTCTCCATTATTCAACATCCTAATTAATAAAGCCCAAAAATACTAAGATTAATTTATAAAAACTAAAAATTATCTTGAAATACTAATTAACTCATAATAATAATTATCACACAAAATTAAACATTAATAAAAATAAAATTGCACGATTTGGACATTAAATACTTAAAAAATGCAAAAATACATATTTTTTATGACTTTTCATTTCTGTAAAATAAACTTAATTGTAAACTTGAATTTTATATACATATGCAACATATTTTTTGTATATTTTATTTATTTAAACAAGCAAATATGCAGAGATAAAAATGCAAATAATACAAGAAAAATAACACAAAATTCACAACAATTGCAAGAAAACTAAAATTATTTTATTTTGAATCTTTGGGAGTATTTCTCTTATAGGGCAAAAATCACGTGCTCACAATACTGAAATCCTCTACCCAAGACGTGGAGTCACCAACTCACGAACTACTATTGAATACTACACATAAAAGTTTGAAAGAAATATAACATAATTCTGTTTGTCTCGAAACAAAGAGACTACAGCTAGAAACATAAATAAAGAAAGAGACGCCGGGCCTACGGACGTCTGCAAGCTACCTCGGTCTCAAATGTGATCAACTTCCATGCAATCGATTTACTGCTGCTGCTCCTGATCGAAACCTGGACCTGTGCAAAAACGCACAGAAGTGTAGCATCAGCACAACCGACCCCATGTGCTGGTAAGTGCCTGGCCTATCCCGACGAAGTAGTGACAAGAAAATCCAGAAGCAGAGGGGTTAGGGGTTTACACCCCCAAAACTCAATTTTGAGCCCTAGAGAGAAGAAAACTCGAGGAAATCACCGAGAAGTCATCGGGTATTCGTCGGAGGTAAGATTCTTGACTCAAAAACATCATTTTATGGTAGTATTAACATCAATCTTCATGAAATTGGGTTGAAATCTTGAAGAAATGTGGCCTAAGTAATGAAAACGGGATTTTTGGATTTGGAAGGCCATTTGAACTCCGATTTCGATAAATTTTATATGCACGGACTCGTGGCGAGATAAGGATCGCGTTGGTACTAATTTCGGAATTTTCCGAGCAGTGGGGCCCGGGGTCGGGTTTTACCAACTTAGTGTAATTATGCGAATTTCATATAAATTGAAGTGGGTTATGATTCTTTGACCCGTATTTGATATAATTATTGTTATTTGACTAGATTCTACACACGAGGCAACGAAATTCAAAGGAAAAGGCATCGCGGACGAGTCTACGACCGGCTAGAGGTGAGTAGTTTGTGTATATGGTAGCTTGAGGGTTCGAAACCCCGGCTTAGCACATTGTGACGCTAGTAGGGCGTGGCTCGCACACCGTGGCAGGTGCGAGATTGATTGTGATTAGGGATTGAGACTTGGTCCATCCCGGAAATGAATAATATGTTGTTAGTATTGGAAATACATTGTATTTGATATATTTGTGGGTTGTAAGCCTTGTTTGGGGCCTTGTGCCGATCTGTAGCGTCCTTAGAGGACAATATTTAGGTGATAGCTAAAATTGCTTAAATCACTGATCTGAGTCCTGGAAATTGAAATCACACTTTTGAAATGCTAGGTCACCGGCTTTTACAAATTTAATAAGGTTAAAAGTATTTTTTTATAAATTATGAATTGAGAACTGGAATTAAGGAAAATGAACTGTTTTGTGACTTAATTGCTTATTGTGGACTGAGCATGGGATCGGGCTGCACGCCGCAGTGGTTGATATGAGGATCGGGCTGCACGCCGCAGCAGTATTGCGCTTGGGCTGTAGGAGCCCCTCCGGAGTCTGTACACACCCCCGGTGAGCGCCGTCGACGTTAAATTGGATCGGGCTACACGCCGTAGCGGTTATGTGCATTGCATTGCATCTGTATTTGTTGAATTACTCTGTGGTAGCTGTATTGTATTATTCTTGCTAGTTCGTAGGAGATTCGGACTGTAGTGTAGCTTTATATTGTGGTATTTTGTGGATTTCTTACTGTCAGCTACATATATATATTTGTTACTCACTGAGTACTTAGTACTCACCCTACTCCCTGCACCTTTTGTGTGCAGACTCAGGTACTCAGGAGTAGTAGATGGGAAATTCCAGCGATTGCAGTGTCATATCGGGTTGCTGAGGTAGCTGCCTACGTTCGCAGAACCTAGCTTCTCCTCTCATTCCAGATGTTATTTTATATTTTGTATTCAGACTTGAGTACTTCTATATCGTACTCTCTATTTCCTGTTGGGTTTTGTTAGAGGCTCTAGACTTGTGACTCCGGATCTTTGGGAGTGTCAGTATTTTGTTCTTTACTATTATTATTGGAGTTCTTAAACTCATATATTCTCCTTGGGTTGTCCATTTGGGACCGATATCTTTGTGTTAATTAAATTGTTGGTTTGGCTGGCCTATCTTGATTGTTTGGGCGCCATCACGACCGGATTTGGGTCGTGACAAGTTGGTATCAGAGCCCTAGGTTATTAGGACTCGCGAGTTATGAGCCGGTTTAGTAGGCTTTCGCAGATCGGTACGTAGACGTCCGTATCTATCTTCGAAGGGCTACAAAAAAAACTTTAGGAAAAACCTCATTTTCTTGGATTCATATCGTGCGATTTGTGTTATCATGAAATTAAATCTTTCCATATTCTATTCTCTTGCAGATGGCGAGAACACGAGCTAACGGACGTGGCGGACGACCACCATTGGCACCCGGAGGCCGTGGTCGTGGTAGAGGTAGGGCAGCAGTGCCAGTGCCTGCTGACCCACCAGCTGACCAGACTCAAGGTCAGATTCCTACACCAGTGGCCCAAACTCAGGACCAGATTCCAGCGGCAGACGCTCCGACAACTCAGGTTCAGGTACCGGCAGTGCCCATTGTCATACCAGGTCTTCAGGAGACCTTGGCTCAGATCTTATCAGTGTGCACAGGCTTGGCACAGGTAGTTGCAGCTACTGCTGCAGTATCTTCTTCACAGGCAGGGGTAGTTGCGCCCGTTGCACCAGCTCCTGCTTATATGGTTCCAGTTATGCCCAACGATGAGCAGCGTCGTTTGGATAGATTTGAGAGGCTACAGCCTCCGACATTCAGTGGAGCTGAGGGCGAGGATGCCCAGGGTTTTCTTGACAGATGTCAGCGCATGCTTCGCACCGCGGGTATTCTAGAGTCCAGCGGTGTTTCATTCACCACTTTTCAGTTCACAGGTGCAGCTTTTCAGTGGTGGGAGGATTTTGAGAGGCGTAGGCCCGCTGGGGCAGTGCCCCTCACTTGGCAGCAGTTCTCCACGGTATTTTTGGAGAAGTACGTGCCTCAGTCTCAGAGAGAGGAGCTGCGACGTCAGTTCAAGTGGTTGAAGCAGGGAGAGATGACAGTTAATCAATACGAGATGAGATTCACACAACTGGCCCGTCATGCCATGTGGATGGTTCCTAGAGACAGGGGGAGGATCCGGAGATTTATTGATGGTCTTATTTACCCCATCCGCATATTGATGACCAGGGAGAGAGTTTCGACAGTTACCTTTGAGGAGGTGGTTGATGCTGCCCGTCACATTGAGACAGATCGCCGCAGAGAGCGAGAGGAGAGAGAGGCTAAGAGGCCTCGTGGTTCTGGCAGTTACAGTGGTGCTCCGTCTAGGGGCCAATTTCAGCATAGCAGAGGTCGCTCTTTCAGGTCTCATCAGTCTGGACGTACAGAGTCCGGTGGGGTTTCATCAGATCGTGGTCGTCAAGGCCAGCAGAGTTATCAGGGTCAGCAGAGCCGTCAGCAGAGTCGGCCCGCACCGAGTGCTCTTCCGGCTCGGAGCTCGCTCCTGTTTCCTCAGCACAGGGTTCATCTGTGGCGAGGGGTCCTCAGCAGCCCCTTCTTCCATCTTCAGGCCGTTGTTTTGAGTGCGGTGATTTGGGCCATATCAGGAGAGAGTGTCTTTAGTGGCTTCGTAAGCGGTCTCAGCAAAGGGATCAGCCCACGTCTTCTACTCCTGTTTCTTCAGCGCCAGCACAGTCGGCTAGGACCGGTGGCCAGGTATCCAGAGGTCGCCCTAGGGGCGAGGATCGTACTGGTGGAGGCCAGGCTCGTTTCTATGCTCTTCCGGATAGGAAGGATGCTAGTGCTTCGGATGCGGTCATTTCAGGTATTATCTCAGTCTGCCACAGGGATGCTTCTGTCTTATTTGATCCTGGATCCACCTATTCTTATGTCTCTACTTACTTTGCACATCATTTGGGTATGACCCGTGGTATCCTTGCTTTGCCCGTACATGTGTCTACCCTAGTGGGGGATACTGTTGTTGTGGATCAGGTATATCGATCCTGTATTATTACTATTGGGGGTCTGGAGACCCGAGTTGATCTATTACTACTGGGCATGGTAGATTTCGATGTTATCCTAGGCATGGATTGACTATCTCCTTATCATGCGATTCTGGACTGTCATGCCAAGAAAGTCACACTAGCTATTCCAGGTAATCAGAGGATCGAGTGGCGTGGCTTGACTGATTATGTGTCCGACAGGGTGATTTCTTATATAAAGGCCAACGAATGATTGGCAAGGGTCGTTTGTCTTATTTGGCCTTCATTAGAAATGTTGAGGCTGAGACACCCAGTCTTGATTCGGTCCCCATTGTGAGGGAGTTTCCGGATGTATTTCCAGCAGACCTACCAGGCATGCCGCCTGACCGTGATATCGATTTTGGTATTGACTTGGTGCCGGGCACTCAGCCCATTTCTATTCCTCCCTATCGCATGGCACCGGCAGAGTTAAAAGAATTGAAAGAACAACTTCAGGAACTCTTAGATAAGGGTTTCATTCGTCCGAGTGTGTCACCTTGGGGTGCACCGGTGTTATTCGTGAAGAAGAAAGATGGCACAATGAGAATGTGCATTGATTACGGGCAGCTGAACAAGGTAACGATGAAGAATAAGTACCCATTACCTCGTATTGAGGACCTATTTGATCAGCTCCAGGGAGCTAGTGTATTTTCTAAGATTGATCTACGATCGGGCTATCATCAGTTGAAGATCAGGGACTCAGATATTATGAAGACAGCGTTCGGGACGCGATATGGGCACTACGAGTTCCTGGTGATGTCTTTCGGGTTGACTAATGCCCCAGCTGCATTCATGCACTTGATGAATAGTGTATTTCGGCCGTACCTGGATTCTTTTGTGATTGTGTTTATTGATGATATTCTGGTATATTCACGCAGCCAGGAGGAGCATGCACAGCACTTGAGGGTGGTATTGCAGAGGTTGAGAGAAGAGAAGCTCTATGCGAAATTCACTAAGTGTGAGTTCTAGCTTGATACTGTGGGTTTTCTGGGACATATAGTGTCCAGTGATGGTATTCGGGTTGATCCACAGAAGGTCGAAGCAGTGCAGAATTGGCCCAGACCTTCCTCAGCTACAGAGATTCGGAGTTTTCTCGGCTTGGCAGGCTATTATCGTCGGTTTGTTCAGGATTTCTCATCTATTGCTTCACCATTGACTAAGCTGACACAGAAGAATGCTCCATTTGTGTGGTCCGATGAATGTGAAGAGAGCTTTCAGAAGCTCAAGGAGGCTTTGACCACAGCTCCAGTACTTGTGTTACCATCGGCCTCAGGGTCATATACGGTGTATTGTGATGCTTCCGGAGTTGGACTCGGTTGTGTGTTGATGCAGGAGGGTAGAGTTATTGCATATGCTTCTCGTCAGCTAAAGCCCCACGAGAAGAACTATCCTGTTCATGATTTGGAGTTAGCTGCTATTGTTCATGCCTTGAAGATTTGGAGGCATTACTTATATGGTGTATCTTGTGATGTATATACAGACCACCGCAGCCTTCAACATTTGTTTAAGCAGAAAGATCTAAATTTGAGGCAGCGAAGATGGCTTGAGTTGCTTAAAGACTATAATATTACCATCTTGTATCATCCCGGGAAAGCCAATGTAGTGGCTGATGCATTGAGCCGGAAGGCTATTAGTATGGGCAGTTTGGCGTATATTCCAGTTGGGGAGAGACCCCTAGCAGTTGATGTTCAGGCGTTAGCTAATCAGATGGTAAGGCTGGATATTTCTGAGCCCGGTCGGGTGATGGCTTGTGTAGTAGCTCGTTCTTCTTTATATGATCGTATTCGAGAGCGCCAGTATGATGATCCACACTTACTTGTCCTTAAGGACAGAGTTCAGCATGATGATGCCAGAGATGTCACTATTGATAGTGGTGGTGTATTGCGGATGCAGGGCCGGATATGTGTGCCCAATGTTGATGACCTTCGTGAGTTGAAATTGGAGGAGGCCCACAGCTCGCGGTATTCTATTCATCCAGGAGCCGCGAAGATGTATCAGGATTTGAAGCAGCATTTCTGGTGGAGAAAGATGAAGAAAGATATTGTGAGCCATGTGGCTCGGTGTCTAAACTGTCAGCAGGTCAAGTATGAGCATCAGAGACCTGGTGGTGTATTCCAGCGAATTGATATTCCTGAGTGGAAGTGGGAAAGAATAACTATGGACTTTGTTAGTGGACTCCCTCGGACGGCGAGGAAGTTTGATTCAGTTTGGGTGGTGGTGGATAGGTTGACCAAGTCAGCTCACTTCATCCCAGTGTGTACTACCTATACCTCAGAGCGGTTGGCAGAGATATTCATCCGTGAGATAGTGAGATTGCATGGAGTTCCCATTTCTATTATATCAGACAGAGGTACCCAGTTCACTTCTCAGTTCTGGAAGACATTTCCGCGAGAGTTGGGTTCGCAGGTAGAGCTGAGCACAGCATTTCATCCACGGACGGATGGGCGGTCTCAGCGTACTATTCAGATATTGGAGGACATGTTGCGTGCTTGCGTCATTGATTTTGGTGGTTCATGGGCTGATTATTTGCCTTTGGCGGAGTTTGCTTACAATAATAGCTATCGGTCCAGCATTCAGATGGCACCGTATGAAGCTTTATATGGGAGGCGGTGTAGGTCTCCAGTTGGTTGGTTCGAGCCCGGCGAGGCTAGGTTGTTAGGGACAGAGTTAGTCCAAGATGCCTTAGATAAGGTGAAGGTGATTCAGGAGAGACTTCGCACGGCTCAGTCGCGTCAGAAGAGTTATGCAGACCGGAAGGTCCGAGATGTGTCTTATTCGGTAGGTGAGAAGGTGTTGCTGAAAGTTTCGCCTATGAAGGGTGTTATGAGGTTTGGAAAGAAAGGGAAGTTGAGCCCAAGGTTTATTGGACCTTTTGAGGTGCTTAGGAACGTTGGGGAGGTGGCTTATATGCTTGCTTTGCCACCCAGTTTGTCGGGAGTTCACCCGGTGTTCCATGTATCTATGCTCCGGAAGTATGTCGGAGACCCGTCTCATGTGTTGGACTTCAGCACGATACAGCTAGATGAGGATTTGACTTATGATGTGGAACCGGTAGCCATTTTGGGTCGACGGGTTCGTAAACTGAGATCTAAGGACATAGCTTCAGTAAAAGTGCAGTGGAGAGGTCGTCCCGTGGAAGAAGCAACTTGGGAGACCGAGCAGGAAATGCGGAGCAGATATCCACACTTGTTTGATGCTCCAGGTATGTTTCTTAACCCGCTCGCGGACGAGCGTTTGTTTAAGTTGGGGAGAATGTAACGACCTGGCCCGTCGTTACGGGAATTACCACCCCGTTACCTTGCATTTACATATATTATGCTTTTAAAACAGTATTAGAGTATATCGGGTGAGTTAGGAGTGATTTGGAGTGAAAATGAAACAAATAGCATGTTTGAAGAAAGCTTGAATATGAAAAGTCAACCAAGAGTTGACTATTGAGTTAGAGTGCTCGGAACCGGATTCTGATGATTCGACTAGTTCCGGGGGATCATTTATGACTTAGGAAAACAATCGGAATTGAATTCGGAGGTCCGGTGTAGTTTTAAGCTTGAATTGGCGAATGTTGAATTTTGGCGAAAACCGGATGGTAGGTGATATTTTGATCCGGGGGTCGGAATGGAATTCGGACAATTTCTGTAGCTTCGTTATGTGATTTTGGATATGTCTGCAAATTTTCAGGTCATTCGGACATCGTTTAATCGGGTTTTGGATTGAATATTAGTTTTGAAAGTTTTGAAAAACTTAGGCTTGAATTCGTGAGTAAATGATGATTTTGATGTTTAGTATGGTGTTTTTATGATGGGAACAAGTCCGTATCATGTTTTGGAGTATGTTGGTGGTTTTCGTTGGGGTCCCGGGGGCCTCGGGATGGATTCGGACCATCAACCGGGCATTTAGAACTTGGAAAAATTCTGCAGAAAATTGCAGTCAGCAGTTGCTCTATGCGATCGCATAGAGATGATTGCGATCGCATAGAAGAGTGGAAGGGGGCGTGAAGTTTACTCTATGCGATCGCGTGGAGGGAATTGCGATCGCATAGTATCCGGAATTTGTGCAGTGCGATCGCGGAGGCTCGATTGCGATCGCGGAGGGTAGGAATGCGAAGCTATGCGATCGCATGGCTAGGCCTGCGATCGTATAGAACAAAATTGAGGCCAGAGGAAAATTACTCTATGCGATCGCGATAGGGGGCCTGCGATCGCATAGAACAAAAGTCTCTGGCAGTGAATTAAATTGCAGAACAGAGAGCTTACGGGTGTACACCCCCAAAACTCAATTTTGAGCCCTAGAGAGAAGAAAACTCGAGGAAATCACCGAGAAGTCATCGGGTATTCGTCGGAGGTAAGATTCTTGACTCAAAAACATCATTTTATGGTAGTATTAACATCAATCTTCATGAAATTGGGTTGAAATCTTGAAGAAATGTGGCCTAAGTAATGAAAACGGGATTTTTGGATTTGGAAGGCCATTTGAACTCCGATTTCGATAAATTTTATATGCACGGACTCGTGGCGAGATAAGGATCGCATTGGTACTAATTTTGGAATTTTCCAAGCGCAGTGGGGCCCGGGGTCGGGTTTTACCAACTTAGTGTAATTATGCGAATTTCATATAAATTGAAGTGGGTTATGATTCTTTGACCCGTATTTGATATAATTATTGTTATTTGACTAGATTCTACACACGAGGCAACGAAATTCAAAGGAAAAGGCATCGCGGACGAGTCTACGACCGGCTAGAGGTGAGTAGTTTGTGTATATGGTAGCTCTGAGGGTTCGAAACCCCGGCTTAGCACATTGTGACGCTAATAGGGCGTGGCTCGCACACCGTGGCAGGTGCGGGATTGATTGTGATTGGGGATTGAGACTTGGTCCATCCCGGAAATGAATAATATGTTGTTAGTGTTGGAAATACACTGTATTTGCTATATTTGTGGGTTGTAAGCCTTGTTTGGGGCCTTGTGCCGATCTGTAGCGTCCTTAGAGGACAATATTTAGGTGATAGCTAAAATTGCTTAAATCACTGATCTCAGTCCTAGAAATTGAAATCACACTTTTGAAATGCTAGGTCACCGGCTTTTACAAATTTAATAAGGTTAAAAGTATTTTTTTATAAATTGTGAATTGAGAACTTGAATTAAGGAAAATGAACTGTTTTGTGACTTAATTGCTTATTGTGGACTGAGCATGGGATCGGGCTGCACGCCGCAGTGGTTGATATGAGGATCGGGCTGCACGCCGCGGTAGTATTGCGCTTGGGCTGTAGGAGCCCCTCCGGAGTCTGTACACACCCCCAGTGAGCGCCGTCGACGTTAAATTGGATCGGGCTACACGCCGTAGCGGTTATGTGCATTGCACTGCATCTGTATGTGTTGAATTACTCTGTGGTAGTTGTATTGTATTGTTGCTGCTAGTTCGTAGGAGATTCGGACTGTAGTGTAGCTTCATATTGTGGTATTTTGTGGATTTCTTACTGTCGGCTACATATATATATTTGTTACTCACTGAGTACTTAGTACTCACCCCTACTCCCTGCACCTTTTGTGTGCAGACTCAGGTACTCAGGAGCAGTAGACGGACATCTCCAGCGTTTACATTGTCACATCGAGTTGCTGAGGTAGCTGCCTACGTTCGCAGAGCCTAGCTTCTCCTCTCATTCCAGTTGTTATTGTATATTTTGTATTCAGACTTGAGTACTTCTATATCGTACTCTCTATTTCTGTTGGGTTTTGTTAGAGGCTCTAGACTTGTGACTCCGGATCTTTGGGAGTGTCAGTATTTTGTTCTTTACTATTATTATTGGAGTTCTTAAACTCATATATTCTCCTTGGGTTGTCCATTTGGGACCGATATCTTTGTGTTAATTAAATTGTTGGTCTGGCTGGCCTAGCTTGATTGTTGGGCGCCATCACGACCGGATTTGGGTCGTGACATTGCATCCCTCAAAGAAATCTACTCCGGCTTTACAAGCTGTGAGGACGAAAGATATCGGCCACAATCAAAGGCGCCAAAGTACTATTATCCTGCGTGAGGAGAGTACTGACAACCCCGGTAATTCTGATGTCGATGTTCCCATCTTTCCTTGGAAATATTATCAAACCCAAAAAGGCCACCATGAAAGAAAAACGCCTATGTTCCCCCCATTTTGCCCAGTTTGCTTTGCTGCCGAGTTTGTTTGTCGGGTTATTAAATCCTCCAATGTGACCATATCTATGGTATATGAAATTCATAGTGCAAAACTCATGGGCCAAATCCTCATTGTGAATGCTTCGGGCTATTTTCAAGGAATCTAGGAATCTGTGAGCAGTGACGGCTCTTGGAACAACTAGATATTTGTCTTTCAGATGGACCTCATCTTTACCGATATAATTAGCAATCTCCTCTAGTGTCGGAGTGACCTTAAAGTCCGAGAAATGGAGCACATTGTGTGCAGGATCCCAGCAGGTGACCAAGGCTCGAAAAATGTCTCCCCGAGGTATGATATCAAGCAACCCGGTAAGACCTTTCAAATATTTCTTGACCTCGTCTTGTCCGTCATGACCCAAGTCATTCCACTATAAGCGCAACTCCAAAGGGATTTTATTTATTAATGAAAAAAGTTCATTTTCAATTGTGCTCATCCTGCACATTTATTTAAAGTTGATTTAACCAAATATTATTTGACTTAAAGACAAAAATATATTTTTAAAGGAAAAAAAAATTTCATTTTCAAAAAGTCCCTACTGCCTTTGAGCACTTCCTCCTAAGATTTTCAGGTTGTATCTATTATTTAGGGAAAGTGACTCAAAAGTGGCCATTTTTGCCCAAACAGTGTTCCGGCGCCCTCTCGGGATATTCAGCTATTTTTTCAAAAACAACATCACTTTGATTTATTCAAAATTAACATTTTTGGTTGTTTTTGTAAAAGGAGTGGTTGGACCCGTCAAGGGTTGCCTGCGTATCTCGCCTAGTGGTGAGAATCCAACTTGCGTAGTTCGGTCAATTTATTTGTAGACCAACTATATTGACTTAATCCAACTATTTTTGATAAATTCATCGAAATTTCGACAGAGTTTCATTAGTAATTGGACATCAGTTTCTTAAAATTACTATTATTCTTTTTTCCTTTCCTCAATTTTAGCTAGTCGGCATAATGGCCCAAGACAAATAAATGCAACATATAATCATGATTGGTCTTTTTATATCCGGGTCACCTGTCCTAGACGGACCCAACCCCTGTATTGAGTCCCCTAAGTCAGATATGATGCAAATAATCATCCTAACTCTAGGCTCAATATCCTGATTTTTCATTGGTTCTAGATTGTGTACCCGAGCGGACAACTCGAGTCGAGGAGGGGGCTACGTACCGGGGACCCGCGGGATCGTCCGGCTTAGTAACTTTTACAGCCTCTATATCTTATTTTGGTATTGACTTAATAGAAAGGGGAATCTCAACCAGTAAGCATATCACCGGAGGTAAGAAGAGAAAGGTTTTCGGCACAATTTTTATATACAATTCACATAATATCAAAGCGGTAAACATATCGCTCATTGATTAAAATCATGTAATGAAATCAAATATAATGAAAAACAGTAATTTAACTGAGCTTGAATTCTTAAACCCTGAGCTGAAGTTCTGGGTTTCTTATCTCCAGCAGAGTCGCCAGAGCTGTCACACCTCCTTTTTTCATAATAAAAATGGTATTATTATGCTACTTTACCCATGAGGGCGTAGATGAGTTTTTCTAATTTAAGGAAAGGCGGAACAAGATTAGTTATTTAAGTTTTTAGAATCGCCACTTGAGAATATAATGGTGTCCCAAGTAACCTGTTTAATCCTGCACCGAGGAAAGTTTGACTCTGTTACAGTCTGCGAACTAGAAATCCGGATAAGAAATTTTGTTAACCCGAGATAAGGTTTTAGGCACTCCGAGATTCCGTGGTTCTAGCACGGTCGCTCAACTGTTGTTTTTGATTTTGTCTAATTCCGATTATATGTTTTAAATCATGTGTATTAATGTTTCGCTTTTCAATTTTTAAGAATTGCAATGTCGTGAAAACGCATTCATTGACCACACCGTACCAGTACACCAGTGGATTTGGATACATTTCGACTTCGTTGGAAGTAGAATTTGGGTCACATAAATGTGCTCCCGTTCATGAGAATGTATACTAAAATTGTGCCTAATGGTGTCTATTTCTTTTTTTACTTTGGGAAAGATCGTGGAATTAGCTAAACGATCATTTCGATGTCTAGATTATCATAATTGTTATTCGAGGACCCCGTTTTTCTATTTTATGATGGAGTTCATCTCATTAAGTTTTAAAGGTTAACCTATATTGTACTAAGTTTTGTATCACTTGTTTTTCCCTTAATACAAATAGATATTAACAGCTTTCTAACAGATCTTATTATCGTTTGCGTGAATCCAGGCCATTATACGTTATTGGGCCTGGAATTTGGACTAATTTTAACAGAAATGCACCAGCTTGCATCAGGCTATTTAAAGCCCAATCCAAAGTTACGAATTCAAGTCCATTGGGATTAAAACCTCTCATATCTGATTCCAATTTTTTTATGCCCAGTCTCGTCAACACTAACAGTTGAATTTAAAGCAAACTTAATACAAATAATACTAATTTAGTAACGTGTAACTCTGATGTTATTCATCTATTAATATCTATCAATCAAAACTATATTAGTCAAATTGTATCAATATACGTGTGTGTGTTCAGATTCAGGTCTACTTAATTTTTACTTGTTGCTTCTAACTGGTTAAACTAATTATACAGTTAATCATATTTTCAACTGGATCCTGAACTTTATTCAAACTGTATTCATTTTTTCAGGTCTGGTTTTGAATTTGAAAAGATTTAAGGAAAGTCTAACACCCCAGAATTAATACAAAATTTAAACAGATTTAACACCTCAGAATTATGAACCAAATATATTTAGTTACTTCATTACTTACTGACAATCACTAGTCCAGAAACTTTAAACAACAGAAATATTCTAAGATTCCGTATTCATTTCTTAATTTCAGAAACAAATGAAAATTAACAGTACTCAATTTGATTTCAACCAGTTTTGAACCTATAAATCTAGGTGATCATTTTTTTTAAAACTATTCTATTCTATATTATCCTATATTAACATCTAAATTAACGTTTCTACAGAATTACTAACTTCAAATCATAGTTCAAACAGTCCAAGTCCAAATTATACAATAGATTCCTAACGAATTACATTATTTCTAAGTACTCACAACTACAAATAGAACAAAATTGAAATACAGAGGGGATTAATGCATATTTTATTTCTCCAGAACTTCAATTACATCCTCCAAAATTAGTAATGTACCAGGTCAAATTGAGAAGAGAATCGATAAGTTCTAAGGATGTAGAAGAAGAAGAAGAAGATCAGTACTAGGCAACAATCCAAGTAATAACAGCAGTGAATCCAATATAACACAACAATATGCTTTATTTCAAAGTAGAAGCTCCAATGAATTCAACCAAATGATGAAAAAACAGCGATCAAAACAACAGAAACCCAAAATTTTCACTCAAACAGAACCAATGAAATCGTAGTAATATTTTTAGTGTATTTCAGATTTCAAATCTTCTGAACCCCTCAAAATGTGGCCTAAAGAGGCCTATTAATATAGCAAAATAGAAGGGAAATTTGAATTAGATATTATGATTTCCCACCCCTACTTTTTTAAATTATTTTTTACTTTGGTATGTGTAAATTAGCCGTGAATACACTTGAACCCTTGCTAGAAGGTTCTAGTGTGTTCTATATTATTTTATTTAAGCCTAAATGCCTTTATTACCCTCACTTGCTGGTGATTTCTACCTATTTACCCTTTAGGTATACCTAAGATACCTTTTAATAATTTACTAATTACATCAAAACCAGGCAAATTTGTCTTTAATATTCTTAGCCTCTTCACATTATTTCCAGGCTACTACTTATCCCTTCCCCTTTTACCCATGTCTTTTATTGTTATTTACCCGACCAACCTCTAGGTCAATTAGACCTTGAGTAATCAAACTCAACATTATATTTAACAAATAGCCCTAATTAAATAAATTTTATATTATAGCCAAACTAAGGCTAAGTAATCTCTTTTACAGATATAGCCCTAATTACGACTAGGTAATCAACTAACCCTTTTTAAATAATCAGAACTTTAAAGGTCAAATTCAGAATTGAATTACACAAACAGCAAATACTAAATAGTCTTATGAATATAGTCAATTTTAGACTAAGTTAACCAATTAAACCTCTCATTCAATCTAAGTCGCAGAAATAGCCAACATTGGATAGCCTTACAAACATAGCCAACTAAGACTAATTACCTAATTAACCCTTTTAATTAATCAAAAAATTCAGAAGAAGCCAAAAATCAAAAATTACATTGCAATAACATCCAGTATTAAACATCTTACAAATATAGCCACATGTTGATTAAACATTTAATTAACAAGATTCAGAGGACAAATTGGATATAGGTTGAATCCATTAACAGAATTATTCAATCAGAGTTAGACCTTTTCAACTAAGACACTTAATCAGTTATAAAGCATGCAATTTATCTACATGACTTAAATCATGAAAGAAGCATATAAGCACATATTCAGGTATTCACAGAAGGGTTTGAACATGTAACATACTCAAGAAATTTCAGAAAAAAAAGAATAGAAGAAGTTGAAAAACAGAAGCAAAAAATAGAGAAAAATGGGGTTTTGGGTACTTAGCTTTCGTGTTTTCTTTTCTTTCTTTCTATTTTTCTTTTTTCTTTGTTTTCCTTTCCTTGTTCTCTTCTTTTTTCTTGGTTTTCCGACATAAGAAGTCTAGGAACCATTTTCTTGGATTTTTGGATCTCCGAACAGATTCATCGAGTCTATTTGTAGGAAAGACTAATGGAAGAGGGTTAGGGGTTTGATATAGTGGTTTTGAGGGGTTAGGGGTGTTCGCCGAAGTAGGATTTTGGCAAAACATTTTTTCATATTCGAGATGTTTGGGGCTTATTCGAGGGATTCTGCCTAGTGGGGGTTGAAGAGGACGATGAGAGGGTCAAGGGGTGTTAATGGTGAACACTGGTTCAAAAGTGGTGGTCGTCGGAGTAAGGTTCCGACGACACCTTTAGGATTATTCAAAGCTTTTCAGTGGTTTTTTGAGGGATCTGATATGATAGGGTGATAGGGGAGATGAGAACGGTGAGATGGTGTTAAGGGTGGCCTGAACGGAGAAAGGATTGAACCACCACTGGTGAAGTTCCGGCGATGGTGGAGAGCACTATAGGGCGGCTATGGTTTCAATTAAGACTAAGGGGTGTATAATGATGTATGTAACGTTGTTTTGTATATTTAAAAGCTTTGAACAATCTGGGACCATTGGATAAAATGTACCAACGGCCCAGATGCAATTATAGCCAAAATGACTTCATCCTCATTAAATGGTTATTTAATCATAACCATAGGATGCATGATATCAACAACTCATATTGGTTCAAACGTACGTCGTCGTTTTGGTTGTTAGGTAACCATTGTTTTGGACCGTTTGATTAAACTTTTCAATGGTCCAGATTTGCTTGCTTAGAACGATGTCGCTTTGGTTTATGTAGATAGCCCGGATATTTTAATTTGGGCTCGGTCTCTTGTATGGTATCAATTGGGCCACTTATTTTTTTTATTTGGCCCAATTTCTTGGTATATTGTATTTGTACTTTGTATTATACCTTGTATTGTTATATTTTTTATATTATATGGTTTTGGATTTATTTTCTTTTTTGTATGTATTACTCTTGTATTTATTCCTTGTATTTTCTTTGTATTTTCCTTTTAATTTCCTAATTTGTCTAAAATTAAGGAAAATTCTTATTATATTTTTGGTATTTTCATATTTAATATGGAAAATGTATTTTGTTTTAATTCTTTTCAACAATAAAACGAATACTGGTATTTCTACACAGTTATCAACAAATTTCCCACAAAAATCATTTTATTATATTTTTTTGGAATAATTTGGTTTGGGGCAAAAATCACGTGCTCACAATAATTTGCATATCATATGGTCTCAGACTAAGGTTTTGAATACTGTTTTGCAAACTCAGCCATATTTATATGTTTTGAAAACTCAAATGATATTTAAGTGTTATTCCAGGCTGAGGACTACTTTTTTATAAATGCCCAAGGGTCTTATGATGTTTTCCGGACTGAATTTGGGTGGTTTGGGATGTACGTCGCAACAGTGACTTGAAACTGTTACAACCCATATCCACACACATTAGTTCATTCCTTAAGTTAGATAACACAAATCCAAGAAGGAATTATCCTTGAGATGATAAGAAGTTAATCCGATTAATCTTAAGTGATACAAGGGTGCATAAGGGTGATTAAGAAGTATTAGAAGTTAAACGAATCAAGGATGCTATAACTCGTACTTTTGGGTAAACCTATAGTTGCTTAGTATACTTAGAAGGTCATGATTTAAGGTATTTGAATCATATAATATCCGTATCATAATTCTTGAAGTCAAACGAGTTATCAAACAAAAGTCGACAAAAGTTGTTGCAACTTAGGTTCATAGTTTTACCTAAACTTTAGGTCAAATGTTATTAAGCATTTCTCCCAATATACATGGAATTACGGGGTTATCTACCCACCAAATTGAAGATCTATGAGTCTAGTTCCCAACGCATTAAACGGTTTATCAATACGACATTGGAATAGAGAGATATAGACATTTTCGTGAGACTGCACAAGCTGCTAGGTGCAAGTAGGTGGGTCAGCTACTTGGTTAAATGTCGGCCCAAAAGAGGAAATTTCGGGTCATAAAAGGAGCCCATTAAAAGGCTTATCTTCGGCAATATATCCCTCTTTATATTTCACAAATAACCAGACCTAAAACCCTGCAAACTTCCTCCCAAAAATTATCCACAAACCCTAATTGATTTTCCCTCTCTTTCAAGTTCAAATTGGGGGTAAACACTAGAGTTTGAAGAACCAAGTTAAAGGCTGAGTTATCCAACAATTAAGGTGAGTTTACTGCTATATTTCATACATTTATTCTGCTGTGAATTCATGGTAATTCGTTATATACATGTAAGAACTCACGGGACGGTGATCGGAAGCCGTGAGTTCATTCACTTGTAGCGGACTGTTTTGTGGACTGTTTTGTGTTGCTGTTGGGCTGCGTTTTATATTACTGTTTTGTGGAGTTTGGAGGAGGCAGGGTGTGGAGAAACACCATATATATGTTGGGTTGTGGTCTTCTAGTTCTTCGTAATATTTTTGGGTCGTTTGATACGACTATAGTGGTCGTCATATGTATGATGTGATTAGGTTGTGTGTGGACTGTTCTGGGAGGCTCAATATGTTTATTATTGATGTTGTTTAGGCTGTTTGGTGATTGTTTTTAATGGTGTGAAGTCATATATATAGGGGATGTGCTGTCTGTTTCATCACAAAATAGGTTGTGATTGGTACATAATAGTTGCGACGCTTAAACGTTAACGATAGTGTCATTTCTCCTATTGTAGACTAAGGAGTCGTGATGTTTGCATAGCTTGAGGTTGTAGCAGTATATACAAGGTATGTGTGGCTATCCCTTTCCTCCTTTTGCACGACTCCGATTAACATAATGTAATGAACGAGCTTCCAAAGATACTCTATTCTTAGAAGCTAAGCAGTACTTACATTGTTTCCCCTCTTATGGAACGATTGATGTTGATGTTGCTTCTCTTATTCTTATGTTATGAATCTTGTTGGTACTTCCTAATTCCTATAAGGTTCATAGTGAAGAGTTAGTCCTAATAAGTTGTACATAGGATACCGACCTTACGTCACTCCGAAAGATATACAACCTGTTTCCAGGAGTCGAACATGCATTATATATATGTATCTATTTTACTCTACCGAGCCGCACTATAGTCGGCCGGGTACGGCACCTATTGTGCAACCACTGATCAGTTGGGTTTTACCGAGCTCCACGTGGCCGGGTACGATTCTACCGAGCCTTGTAATGGCCGGGTATGTTTTTACCGAGCCTATTACGGCCGGGTACGATATGATGATGATGATGCCCACAGAGGCGTATGTTTTAAAGATTATGTATTTATACATATGTATCATGCATTTCATGTCAGTAGCCCTCAGAGGTACTCAGATGTTACAGGTTGTATATTCTCTATCCCTGCTTACATTACTGTTCGTATTTATGGTTCTCTGCCTTACATACTCAGTACTTTATTCGTACTGACGTCCTTTTATTTGTGGATGCTGCATGTCGTGCTGCAGGTCCTGATAGACAGGCAGGTGTAGCTCCCTCATCAGAGTAGGTTGTCCAGTTCAGTGGTGATTGGCGAGATCCCTTCTCCGGACTTGCCTTGGTCTTGGTATGCATTTTTGTTATAGACATTATGGGTATGTCGGGGCCCTGTTCCGCTATGTTGCAGCACTTATGTCCCTTTAGAGGCTCATAGATAAGTGTCGACTCATGTATAGTTTGGTATGCCTTGTCGGCTGGTTTTTGTTGATTAGTCTTTCATTTTAGCGTGGTAGCTTGTACCATATGTATATAGTTTCTTGATTGTCTGGTCATCTCATGTTATGTAGGTTCATGCAATCATATTTTATTGTTGGTTGCCCATGATCCATGTCTACCATTTATATTGGTCTCGTTAACCCTAAAAGATAATAAAGAAGGTTAGATAAAATGTACGTTGGTGCTCGGCAAGTATGGTCGGGTGCTAGTCATGGTCCTCCAGTTTGGGTCATGACAGAAACGGTGGTAACAATAACACTGTATGATGTAACTTGAAATAGTGGTAACAATGACACTGTATGATGTGACTTGACATAGTGGTAACAATGGCACTGGATGATATAAATTGGTCAGGTAACATTGGTTGCCCAGTCAGGTAACATTGGCTAACCACTATTATTGTGCTTGTGTTGTAGGAGCCCCTCCGGAGTCTGTACACACCCCCAGTGAGTGTGGGTACCCAAATGGATCGGGCTGCACACCACAACGGTTATGTTCATTGCATTGCATTCATGCATTCACTCCTGTTCGTACTACCTGGCATTACATTTAGCACTCACATATCATTGGTATACATGCTATTGCTTGCCTCGTTGACCAGATACCCTGGTGTTATATGTTAAGGAGTGTTGTGCCCAAGGGGCTGACTTTTGTGTCGACTTGCACTATCTGATATAGCCTTCATATGCTTGGCTATTGAAAGTAAAAAGGAATATTTTTAAAAAGAGATTTTTACTGCGCTTGTGATTTTCTAAAGGATTTTCACAACGTTAAAATTTTCTTAAAGGGTTGTTTTGCCTTTATAGCATTTTGGAGTGCTCATACATGTTTTCTTATCACTCAGATATTATTCGCTCTTATTACCACTAAGTTGGAAGTACTCACATTACTCCCTGCATCTCGTGTGAAGTTGCAGGTATTGTTCACCTGGTAGCGGGTTAATAGCGGATTGAAGGCATTGTTGTCATAACCCAGCAAGGTGACCGTCGGCATTCGCGGCACCGAGTTCCTTCTTCTTGATTTCCATATTTTACTCTATGTATTATAGACTTTGAAATTGTAATAAAGGTCCTCCTAGATGCCTGTGACTTGTGACACCCCAGTCGGGCAAAGTTAGGTTGAATGTTGTTAATTAATGTTCTTTAAGTTACATTTTTCATTTATTTATGTTTAGTAAGTGTTAAAGAACGAATTGGGTTAGTTGGATGACCTTGTCTTCACGAGAGACGCCATCTCGACCGGGGATGGAAATATCGATCGTAACAATATCACTATTTAGATAGACATATATATAATATCACTATTTAGATAGACATATATATATATATATATATATATATATATACGCACACATAGCATTGCATAGGTCCACCTCTGATCGTATGTCACCCACATCGCCAGAATATTTATGTTAATCGAAACTTCCAACTAGCTTTTTCTAGTGTGCACGTCTCCAAGCTCTTAAGGATAGACAAATCGACCCCACGACTTCACTTTGCTAGTGATGTTTAGCTTAAAGTATATATATTTATATGTATATTGCCTTATGTTTTACTTTTATTTCATGGATTTAGGATGTAAAATGCGTTGATTTATATTAATTTGAGGTGTTTTTACGTGTAGTAATGATCCGGGAGCAATTGGGGGCGAAAGGTGCGAGATTAGAGCCAAATCGAACGATAAAGCAAAAAATAGCATTTTCAGTGCCTCACGCTACCTATAGTGGCAGAGGGAGTGTTGGCAAATTACCAACACCAGGGACAGCGCTGGGGTGGGCACTAGTAGCGTGGATCCTGTCCAATTTTGTTGGGGACAAGGTTATTTTGGCCTAGACCTACCCAACACATATAAAAGCAAGACTAAGCTTATTTTTAGAAGGGAGACGCCACTTTGAAGAGGATTTACACACGAGAAACATCTGGGAGAGAGAGATTATAGTTTTCTTCTTCTTTTCTTAGTATTTTCAATTATCCAACATTATTAAATTGTTTGCTATTATCATGAGTGACTAAAACACATAGTTTCAAGGTTGTGATTTATCCATTAATATTGTTGTTTAACGTTGAGTTATCCTTGATTACAATCAACTAATATATAGTTGTTTCTTCAATTCTGTGAGTAATTGCTTAATTATCTGGCCAGCAGTTAGGTTCTATTTACTATCTATGCTATGTCTGGGAAAGTCATGTTTAGATTAGAGAAGAATTGAAGAGAGCATGATCTTAACTCTGGGGGCGGGGGAGATTTATGGTTAGAATAGGAATATGCCTAGTCACCATGCTTAATTAAATATCCTATAGAAATTTATGCATTAATTTATTTTGAATAAGCGAGTTGTACTTTGGGAGAAGGCCATGAGAGCATTATAGATTTATTAGAAACCACGAGTGAATTGTATGCAAGGGGGAGTTAACTAGAACATAATAGGATTGGTGAATCGATTGCAATCCTGGAATATCTGTCTCTACTGGATACACAACAATCATTTTACTACTTGATAATTTAGTTATTACTTAGAATTATAGTTTAGTATAATCACATTCTTGAACTTAAATTTGGCTTGACTGAATAACAATCTTGGTGAATTTAGTTTGTAGTTGATACAAGTCTCTGTGGGTTCAACACTCGACTTATCATTTTATTACTTGTATGACCAGTATACTTGCTAGTGCATTTGGGACCAATATGTTTTTGGCATCGTTTCTGGGGCCTTGAACATTGACTACTTTCTAGTTTTTGCTTTCATTGTTTATTTCGTCGTGTCTAATGTTACTTGATTTTTACTCTTATCTCAGAAAGTTTAATTGAATGCACAGGGTCAGAAACCAGGACAGACTTCAAGGCTTTGACCCTAAACCTGAGAGAACATTCATAGGAGGTTGAGGGAAGCAATGGATACAAATAATCTTAAGGCACTTGTTCAATTTCCTATAAACATGGTAGAAGAGCAACACATGGTTGTTTAGGAGGTGGCGAAGCCTAGCATTGCTAATTTTACCTCAAGCATTGTGAATCCTAGAATCACTGGCACTTTGATCTGAAACAAAGCATGATCCAGCTACTTTATGCGGATGGGCAGTTTATGGGTCTTCCACACAAGGATCCACAATAGCATATCTTGAACTTCTTGGAAATTAGTGATACTTATATCACTAAAAATGTCACGACCCGGATTTTACCCAAATATCGAGATCGTGATGGCGCCTACTCGTGGTAGCTAGGCAAGCCATTACATTCAACATTATCCGTTCATATCATCATGTTTATACTCATACGTAATAACAAGAGAAATAATTATTCAATTTAATAAATGCGGAAGACTTTCTAAATAGAGATAAATAATACTAAGGTAAAACACTGGCGAAATCCTCTACCCAAGATATGGAGTCACCAACTCACAAACTACTAATGAATACTACACATAACGGTCTGAAAGAAAAGATAAATATCTGTCTGTCTCGGAAAAATGAGAGCACAGCAAATAGTATAAATAAATAGAAGAGACGCCGGGCCTGCGGACGCCTGCAATCTACCTCAGTCTCGGAATGCTCAACTCCCACGAATACTCTAGTGCTGCTGCTTCTCCTGCTCAAAACCTGGACCTGTGCAAAAATACACAGAAGTGCAGTATCAGCACAATTTGGCCCCATGTGCTGGTAAGTGCCTTGCCTATCTCGGCAAAGAAGTGACAAGCCTAGGACCAGACACTCACGTAAACCTGTGCAGATCTATATATAGGTACACCACAAGATAACAAGAAATATCAAGTAACAAATTCAACAAGAAGTATCATAAAAGGGGAAACACAACAGTTATCAACAACTATTAAATCAATAATGGAAATCAGAGTATAATGGCAACAGTTAATATCAAAACAAAGAATAGCAAATAGTTGCACGGCATCACACTTTGTGCTTTTACTCTCATCCTCACATCCATGGCATGGCATGATCCTTCGTTCAAGGTTCAAATAACAACGACACAGAATGTGTAAGGCCCCGTAAAATATTTGTGCATAAAACCTAGTAGCTATAGTGTCATGGTCCGAATAATGTGTTAGGAATGTAGAGAATTAATTTTTCCAAAAAGTGTCAATTTTGCGGTCAAGAATGCGACTGCAAATCTGCTATGCGGACCGCATTCTTGCCGCAAAGCTTTCCAGAAAGTCTCCCAAAATCATGTTGAAAATGCGGTCGATATGCGATCGCATAATGAATCTGCGGTGCACTTTGCGACCGAAGATCAAGAATGAGGACCGCATATTGGTCGCATTCTGTAACAGAACTTAAGTCATTTTTTAGGCCATTCTGCGGTCACTATGCGGACCGCATGTTGATTCTGCGGTCGCAAAGTGTACCGCAGATTCGCCCCGGCCCAGATTTTTATAACATTTTTACCCGATCTCTTCTTTAATATAACACCTTTCACCCTCATTTTCTCATATCATCTTACCAAAATTAGAGAGAGAATAGAGGGGTTTTAGAGAGAGAAGTTATTCATCTTCAAAGATTATTCCAACCACTTAATTCCAAGGGATCCTAGGGCAAGGATTCAACTTCCCCAATCTTTTCAAGGTAAAAACCCTAACTATTTTCTTTGATTTTCAGTTTTGAATTGGGTAAAGAGAGGTTTGCATATAATAGCTTTTGAAAATAGAATTTTTACACTCATGCATGATTATTGAACTTGATTTCTAGTAAAAAGAAGTGAGTAGAAGTAAGAGTCTTCAAGAACAAGGTTGGCAAGAGTAGGATATCTTGGGTAAGCATAAAGTAGGAAGAAAAACTCATCACCAGGTATGTATGGCTAATTTTGATTCTTGTGAAATCGCCTATATGTGTGAAGTTTGTTTGGTTCGTGTTAAATTGACAAATTATGTGAAATTCTTGATGTTGTTGTTGGATATTCAAAGTTTGTTGTTGAGCTATGAGGGATGTAAAATGAGAGTTTAATTTGGTAAAAGAATTGTGAATAATGGCTATAATGGCATATATGGTACTTTGTGGAAAAGAAACGAAACACTTGAGGATTGTTAAGTCATTGAACAATACGGTATGAATACTCTTGATTTTTGGAACATTTGTAACTTGATTGTGATATTGGCTTGAGAAGTAATTGTGAACATGAACCAACCTGTAAGTTGCTTATTTGAACTTGTTGAAATTGTGTGAAATGCCTTATCTGCTGTTTGTACTTGTTGTGTTTTAAAACTGTACGGTGGGATCGGGTTGCGCGCCGCAACATGAAGAAATAAGGTGTGGGTTGGGGTGATAAGGGTGGCCGAGGTAATAAGGGTGGTCAGGGGTAATAAGGATGGAAAGAGATCGAAATCGCTATTGAAAATTGATATAAAAATCAATAATGTGAAATTGTGAAAGGAGACAGCAGGAGAGTTTGCAACCTGTGGGGCACCGATTGCCCCTTTGTTTGACTACTTGTGCTTTACGTGATTGATTGGTTATTGTTAAATTGGTTGATCGTAGAAAGTGCTTTGTGTTGAGAATTATTTGAAATGAGGAAAATGTGGAAACATGGTTGGCTGGCTTAATTAATTGTTGATGTAATTCAATGGCTTGAGTTTACTTGGGACAAAGTTTGTCCATACATGCCAGTACAATTCAAGTGTACCGACGTCCCTTTTGCCGGGGACGCTACATTCGTGTTATGATTGTAGGTGGATCAGTAGCAGGCACTTCAGCTCATCGGCAGTAGTATCCTTCACCTTCCACTGCCCGTTTTGGTGAGCCCCTTTCTTCCTCGGGGCCCCGTGTGGTTCATGCCACTTTTGTTTAGATTTCATTTTGGTTTTGTAAGGTATAGCCGGAGCCTTGTTACCGGCAAGTATTGTATTCCCTTTTTTGTATCCTAGAGGCTCTGTAGACATGTAAACCGTGGGACTCCAGTCTTATGTATACATTATGTTATGTCGGGCGTTGTAAAAACTGCAAACTTGTTAATGAATCACTCGTATGGTTTTATTTATTTAATGTGAAATCATTCATGATTAGTAAGATATTTGGTTAATGAGAAACAATCAACACAGGGGTAACACGTGGGAATGAAAGGCACTCAGGTCCGCTTGACTGGGGCAACCCGGTCAGGCGCCGGTCATGTCCCTCGATTTGGGGCGTGACAAACTTGGTATCGGAGCCTATGGTTTTTAAAGTGTCCTAGGATGTCTCGGAGCCGTGTCTAGTAGTGCCCTTCTTATAGGTGTGTTGTCGACCACATCATATAAGTAGGGGGCTACACAGGCATTTAGGAATTTACCTATTTCTTTGTTAATCTATATCGTGCGGTAAAGTGCAATGTGGAAATATCTGTGTCTAATTCGTGCCTTGTTCCCAAATTTTCAGAATATGGCACCTAAGAAGAAGGCTAGACTCGGCCTTAGGC